>OU343115.1:31590000-32840000 GCA_910594885.2 Bibio marci | reverse complement strand
TTTATATATTTCACCTCTGTCGCTGTGCTAAAATCGTTATTTTTTCAAACATCGAAACTATTTTTTTAAATTTGTAATTGATAGAGCATGTTCCGTGTGAATTCCTACAATTAAACGACATATTCAACATCAGATATTATTCCATCGGATTACTATACTTGTTCCAATTCAAAAAACACGGTTCGCCTAAGCAGCCCTCTTCAAATCTTACGAAGATACGAAAAATTGAAAAATTAGTGGATAGCCTTAAAAGATAAGTTGTTTTTCCGATATGTGCAGAAGGCCTCTGTAGTTTGGGTGGCAGATCTACATATAACCTATAGTAAATATATATAAAAACAATAACTTTAAGATATTATAGGTGGAATGTGTGCACTGGGCAACAAATGAATAAAACACAAATATTTGTATTTATTACTACAATATATATGTTCATCTCGGAAATGGATGATGTAATGAATTAATTAATTTTTATTTACATTATGATGAAAATAGAAAATTTATATTAAATTATTATCTTTTTTATTGTAATTCTATATTTTTATATTAGATGCTGAGTATTATTTATAGGAATAAAAAAATAATTATACGCACGTGCCCGTACATAGTTTGTGCGTACACAAAACATATACGGTGAAAGTGTTTTATATTTTCTTGATAAAAAATTGCATGCGATATCAAAAACAAAGAAAATGTATTCGGTCCAATTGGTTAAGAATTGATAATGAAAAATTAATTAACAAAAAATATACATCGACATTATAATTGGAAAAAAATCTAGTAAATCAAGTGTATCAAGTAAATCAAGAAGTATGGCTTATCTTACTATAAATAATTAAATTAAATAATTTTATTCATTTAAATTACATCACGCATTATATTCTATACTAAATTTGTTATGAATTATAATCACGTTTTGTAATTGGTATTTATATGTAATTGTAATGGTGTAATACATACTCGTATAATAAAATTAAATAACACAATCATAATATGTGATATCGCTGATTGCAGATAAATGTATAAACAGTAGAAGCACATATATAAATATTAATAAAATATTTAATTAAATAATTATTTACAACAAAACAATTTTTAAATATTATAAATCATTTCGGTTTTATTTCAAAAGTTAATCAATTATTTTAAAAACACTGCGATGAATGCACACGGCGCACTGTATAACTCAAAGGAATGTTATTTATTATTATAATAAACTTATTTATACCATCCCAAATTTATTATTATAATATTTAGAAATCACAATTGACTTAAAAATGCAAATTATCGCGTTGCAAATATATTAAATGTTCAATAGTAAATATATTATTTGATATTAAATATAGAGATTATATAGATTTTAATGTGAAATGAACCATATTTTTATTTCAAATAACACATCACAAAAAAAATTGTTGGTTGGTTTCTTTAGATGTTTTCTTAAATACTAATAAAAAAATGAAAAATTATAATTGAATAGCAATGAAATATTTTTATAAATATTTTTCATTTTACTAAATATATAATAATAATAATAATGTTTTAATACTATGAAAAATTATATAGAAAATTATTATTATTATTATTATTGTTTATATTCAAATTTACTTAAAGTAATAATAATAATAATAATAATAATAATATCCCAAAGAAAATATTTGCTATGTCATATATACTTTTATATTTATCAGTTGGAAAATTTATAAGAATTTTCTTATTAATATATATATGCGTGTTGAACACACACACACACACACACACAATATATACAAAATAATTGTTTGTGCCAAAAAATATTATTATTACTCATTGTTTATAATTTTATATATATTCGGAGTATTATTTAGTACTACATCGCATACAATCAATTATATAATATATGTATGTAATTGAATGTATGATGTCACAAGAATTTTAACTCATGATATTGCAAAAACAACCCTTCATGCAACATTTTTTATAGTATACATGGAATGATAAGTTAAACGGAATCAACTTATACACACCATATATAAATAAAGGGATATTACGGTAGCAAATCCTAAGAAATATAGCAATTAGTTTTCAATATCATTATATTTTTCTTATAACCTGGATGAAATTAGACTAAAATATGAAAAGAAATTTGAGTGTACATTGAACTTAATTTTTCGGGCTTTAACTAATTATCATCTAAATTCTTAATTACGGGCCAAAATTTTATCGGATTTCAATTTGTTTGAATGCAGAATTGCAAATTACAATCAATTTCCAATGTTTCATAGAAGAGTTTTCTTTAATTCGATTCACACGTTCAAAAGATTTGAAAGATTTTCTAAACGATAGCAGAGAAAATTTATACAATATCATTATTTCATACAAAATTTCACCGACATCAAATGGAAAATCGGTCATATATTTTGATAGCGTGAATAGATTTTAAAAATCTCTTCTATAAATGATTGTTTTTTGTAAATAAAACTGGAAATCCGTTAAACCTATAGCCCGTAATTCAAAAAGATGATAAATCTTAAAAGTAGGGTTTCCGGAAAATCTTGTAATTGGGAATCCCAATTTTTTCATAATACAGTCTACTTGCATCTCGACTACAAGAAAATCATATAGTGAAATTTTAATCTGAAAAAATCTTTCACACTTTGCCACTGAAATATTATTATTAGAAAGTATAAATCAAACTACTGCTATCAAAATTTAATGACAAAATTCATCGATTGTTCATTCATTCATTTAACTGTTTAAGTTTTGTTATGAAATGGAAAAAACAGAAATTCGTTTAGCAATCGAATAGTAATTATTGAAAGACTTAAAATCTTAAGAAAATAGTTCAATAAAACTTACTTAGGCACATTTGAGATTCATCTCAAATTACCGTTTGCGATTGGTATATTATAATGAATTCAAAAATGGTAGTACAAGCACAATTGAAGCTGAACGTTGAAGAAGACCAACTGAAGGAATAATGGAATAAATAATGAGATCGTTTTGAATATAGTCGAAAATTGATGTTAAACAAAATTTCTGATATCGTAATCATCTCAAAAGAAATTAAAAAAATAGTGTCAGCAAGATGAGTGCCGTGCCAGTGTTAACAATTGATTAAAAACGCAATCTTGGAAAAACTTCAAAGTACTGCTTGGACATGTTTAAATGAAATTCAAATGAATTTTTGCAACGATTCATAACTATTGATGAAACATGGATTCATCACTGCACACACACACACACACACTCACACACCAGAATCAAGACAAAGGTCTGCATAGTGGTGAGAATTTAGTGCAATACACAATAATCAGCTGCGGTGAGTTTATGTTATTTAATTTTATATTATTTATTATAGAATGTTTAAACGAAGAAATTAAGAAAAAAACGATAGCATTTCATCACAATATGATGCACCATCACGAATGTGTTAATGGCAAAAATGAATAAATTACGTTATGAACTTCTTCCACATCCATCGTATTCTCCAGATTTAACAGCTAGCAACCATATTTTTTGAGATATCTATGAAATTCTTAAGTAATCGACAAAAGTACATTGAAACCTACTATTCCGAAGGAATTATAACATTGGAATACTGTTGTAAAAAGTGTATCGAGCAAAAAAATAGAATTTTGATGAAGAACCAAATAGTGTTTCGCAAAACATTTATATTTTTCATTTTCATTCCAGAAATTTATCGACCCATTTACTATATAAGCAGTTATATGTTAGACAAACCTCAATTTTCCTTGTTATCTATCCTATTGGAAAAATATTCAATCTCTCTAGATTATGGACACCACATGAATGGATTTTCGAAAACACATTTAAAGGTGCAAGGAAACATTCTATATATACAAAATCAATTTGGACTCAAAATTTAATTTGGGTAATCTATACCACTATTTTCTCCATATATATACAACCTTTGCGGGTTTTTTAGAATATTTGTTATTTTTAATATTATTAAAAATATCAGAATATACTAAATATAAGAAGAAATAGACGTGTGGGAAGGAAGTTTTTCAAATATCTATATACATGCGAAACCTTAATTGAGTACAAGAGTTATCGAGACATCCTCTGGCAAATATAATAAATATATTGAAACGAATACTTAAAATTATATCATATAATTATATTTTATCTAAATATATTAGATTCACGTTAAAAAGTAAATATAATAACAAATATAGTTTGTAAACAAAATATTGTTGTTTTAACATGAAAGGCTAAAAAATAAATTGTTATATGAAATTAGAATAATTTAATGCACGCTTCTTAATGTATATTATAAATGAAAAGAAAATTAAGCAAACGTTTTTTCTTTAGAAGTAAGTGATGAATATAATATTAATATAAATGTTTTCTCTCTAAACGAACAACGCTTTATTTAAATAATTTTTATTAGCCTTTCGTGTGTAGGAAATAAATCAAAATCATCTGTCAGTACGCAGAAAATCGCAGTATCACGCGTAATGTGGAAAAGCATATTTTAACTACGAGTCTATATACTAAAAATAAAAATTTGGTCTATTCTCGAAAACACGTTTTTATTATTAGTGTTATATTTTAAGAAGACATACAAATTTTCGTACATATACTATTGTGTTCAAAATATATGATAACATTTTATAATTTAAACTTCGTGCGTGGTTGATGAAATCAAATAATATTTTTATGGAATATGGTTTGGTTTTATACGACGTGCGAAAAGTTCATTTCCTCCGAGTTTGTTGAGCAAATAAAAAATTTGCATTAAATTTTGTTTATACGAAATACATTTTCTGCCACAGATTCATTAAAGATGGTGGCAAAAGATTTTTGGCGAACAGTCTAAGTAAAAGTGGTACAAGTGGTTTAAATAGTTCCCAAAACATTTGAAAATCGTCGGTTAACAATTAAAGACGTTTCTGATACTGTAGGGATTTCAAAAGATTCACTGAATAACGTATTACTTTAAAGGTGATAAAATTTATTTGGATAAATTAATAAATGATATTATCGCAATCAATGTCACCTTGTTTTTTTGACACAATAGTGTTTTAATTTTTTCATATAATATAGCCAAATTTTTATCATCAAAATTCGAAACAATTAAAGATTAAATAATTAAATATATAAATTACAAATTAACTATTATTAATATGTATATTTAAAATACATATTATTATAATATATTTTTAATTAATATGTCCATATTATTCATTTTCATTTATATTATAATTTGTTTGTAGCAAGTTGACGAAGTTTTAAAATAAAATCATTATTAACCTACTTAATTTAAAAATAAAATAAGTTCACGATAAATATTAAATAAAAATAACATTGAAATTTTTAAAATAATTTATATTTTGTGGAAACGTGTGTATTTATAAATAATCATATTATAAAAATATAATTAATAACTATTTATTATTAAGTATTTAACACACATTAGTACTCGCATATAAATACAAAAAGAATTTTCATTAATTTTAATATACAGCGGATTCTGCTGCATAACTCAACATTTAATAATAGAGTTTGGGAATATAGAATTATATACAGAATTTTTATTTCAATGGTTAAAACACGAGTATTTTTATTATCTATGAATAATTTTTATGAAATTTCTTCGAATATTATAATCATAGGTCAGATTCACAGCGATTAGATTTCAGGAACGTGACAATTTTGGTAATTTCTAGGTCGATTTTGATGAAATTTGATATGTACGTTTTTAATAGGATTATATAAACAATTTCTATGAAGTTCCTATAGAAAATGGTGATCAGATCAGGCTTCCAGAACTAATCCCATATTTATTCATCAACTTTGAAAGCATTTGTTATGTACTTCATAAAAATTATTTATATTATACTACTAGAAACGTACATATTAAATTTCATCAAAATTGGTGTAGAAATGACCAAAATTGTCAGGTTTCTGGAATCTAATATGGCGACCTTACCTGCGGCTATCATTTTCTAGATATATATTGAGTAAAACAGAACTTGAGTCATATACTGAATATAGTGGAAATAAAAAACTATACTGAAAATGAAGGGAGTGTAAAAAATGTTCGATGAACAGAGGATCTTCGAGTTATACATACAATATTCGAGTTATACTTAATCCACTGTATATATATTCATATTTTAACAAGAAAATTAATTGTATTTATTTAACAAAGAAATAAGAATAATAATAATAATAGTAAAATCTATAGTAATAAAAAATAATAAATAAATAATACAACGGTGAATTGGTTTCTTTATAAAATAGCCACATTATTATTTCCATAGAATTTTATGCATTTGTATATTTAAAATAAATGTAAGAAATGTATTATTGTAAAATAAATATTATATTATGAATAAGTATAACATCAATTATTGTTGAGTGATATTTTGTTGTATGTATTAAGAAAAAAATCTTTACGTGCTATTTTTTTTTTTTTTTTTTATGAGATATTTAAGCAACAAAAAAAACACACATTTGAATTTAGTGGAAAAATCATTTATTTGCAATTGATTGACAGTTATACTTTTTAGAATATTATTCTGTTGAATTTCTGATATTTATTAGAATTAGTGCTCTGTGAAATAAATGTTATAATTTGAAATTTTAATAAAATGCAATTTATTCTGTACGTGCAACATTTTATTACTCGATAATGGAATCAACAGACCAAAATGTGGTGGGTGATACAATTTTTTCTTTCTTTCTTGTATTTATTTAGGACTATGAGTATAATAATTCAAGACCAACAAAACAGAGACAAATCTAAATCAAAAACTTATCGTATAGTAAATTCGGCAAAAAATTCATCATCATCATACAATATAAGTAATGCGTTATCATGGTTTCAGAAAAATAAATACATTCTTAAACACAATCAATAATATTTCGTATATGCGGAATTAATTGAATTTTACACAACACCTTAAATACAGAGTATAACTGTATGGGATTCACCAAGCTGTACCCAAGTTTCTTTAAGCTTAGGATTCAAATATTAAATCCAGTTTTCATTTCCCGACAACATTTTCCATTTTCATGAGAATAAAAAAAATATCTTGTTTACACTTCAATCAAATATAATATATCATACTACAACGTTGTGAAGTTTATAAAGAGACTTATCAAGAGCAAGGTATTATCATATTTTGCACATACTATCAGAAGACATACGTCAACTATATTAGAAAAACGGAACTTAAAATTAATATAATATATAATATCCAAAATAATATAAGTAGACGTAATACTTACTGATTTAAAATTTAATTAAGAATATACTTTACGTTATTCGTTATTTGCGGTGGCATCGCGTACTTGCAATCAAAGTAAACAGTGTTATTTGTAAAAAATAAATTGGACAAAAAAACCAATATTTTGTATCAATATTTTTGCCACTGGCTGTATTTTATAAATGCAATTTGAGCAACTTAAAATATGGCAAAAAATATTTGCAGAATATTAATTTTAAATCATAAAGACGGGAAGAAAATAAAATCATATTTATCGACACCAAAAATAACAACACTAAAGTCATGGTGAACAACGAATTATTATAGAAGAAATACCAATCTTTTCTGGCATCAGATAGGGAGATAGTATAGGCCCGATTCAAATAAACTTAAACTTAAAAAAATAGACAGTGGTCGAAAATGGGGCAGACTATACAAAATGAGAAATTAGGATATTATAATAATATGTCATTTGCGAATGATGCCGTTTTAATGACACAAAACGAAGACTACCTGCAAATGTGATTATTCGAATTTAAAAACGTCGCTGTACCAATCAACATAAAAATATCTATAAGAAAATAAAAAGTCATAACCATTGCCAAAAATCTCATCTGCAGTAAATTAACCATTTACCAGTCGCTTCATATGCTTCATAATTGTAGCGAAACATATTAGTTTTAATTTTTTGGCAGAAAAATAACGTCGCACGGTTAGATTTAAAAAAAACATTCATTTTATTTCGAAATTTTTGAAAAAAGGTGGTTATTTTTAAATGTATTGTTCAATAACTCCAAATTAAAGCAAGCGTGAACACACATTTTTTGTAATTACCTTAGTTTCGAAGTTACAGATATTTTAAAGATGAGACTATCAGTCATAGTAGCGCAGTGGTTAAGTAGCGCTATCTTAATCTATCGTGAAATATGCCGGGTTCAATTGCAGCTATTTTTACATGGGAAAGTTTACGGTATTTAATTTAATACTGAAATTTTTTCGCTAGGTGGACCATTCGTTTGTTTATGAAATAGAAAAACGAATATATTTGAAAAAAAAGGTGTTGAACGCAATTCAAAGATGAACCATTTTTGCACATACACCATTATGGGCACAACCTTTATCTGTCGTTAATTTAAGCAAAATTGGTGAATTGCATTACATACTCCTATGCGCGGTAATCTACTAACATGGATGTAATGAATGTTTGGTATAGATACCATAAGCTTCACTTAAGGAGTAACATGATTTGATGTATAAAGACAAGCCTACCGAAATAAATTATTAGAGCCATATCTCAAAATCAGAGCTCTAAATTGAAAATTAACATTTAATATTTTCTATACTTGTTAGAATTATGTCCCCATCACCATCCCCATGACATTTATTTTCATATTTATAATAAGTATGTAATTTCCATAACATGAGTGCTAATGACATTTTAATTAAATATTATTTATTTGCACTTTTTTAATAATAATTGTGTCTATATAAAATTATTTATAGAAAAACTTTTAACATTTAGCGTTTTATGAATAAATTATTTTTTTGTTTAATAAGAAATAATAATTAATAATAATTGTATGTTAAAGAAAAAGAAGTTAAAAGGAAAATATTTATAATGAATGAAAACAAATATTGTGTATTTATATAATACCAAGGGTGGATCGGGTATTTTTTGCAATTATCGTTATTAGAATTGCATATCGTCGATAAGCAGTTATCACAATTTATTATGCGATGTATTTGATGTCATTATCATTAAAATTAAGATATCTTATCGCATATATAGAAATGTCGCATCTATCAAACATCATATACATTTAATTTGATAATCAATCGAAATTCGACAATAGTCGAACTTTTACTACACAATCAATCGTAGTTAAATAACTTTTTGTAGTAATTTCCATTTTATTCATTTGAATCGTTTACGGATTGAGTAGTTATAATTATATATCGTAGATATGCTGAGATGAAGTAGTGAGTACCAAATATATTCCTAATTGAATAAACTATACTAAGTTGTTAATGTGTAACACCACCTATAGCTCCACCTTAAGCGCACATATATTTTATGAAAGCAAACAAACGAAAAAAGGAATTTTTTCGAAATTGGTTTGAAAAGAACATAAAAATATACAATTTTCTTCTTTCTTTATATATTGTAATAATAATAATAACAATAATAATTTAATAACATTATTAATGTTCAAAAGAAGAAATTTTTTTCTTTCATTTTAGTTAATATTCCTTTTTGCTTGTTAACCAAAAAAAATTTCAATTTTGTTGACATTTCAATTTTATTTTCTTTTACATTTCAAACATTCATATGTGTGTTACACACACACACTCACACACCACACACATTTATTATATTACCATAAACATATATTTGTTTTATTTAATCTTTGGCAAATATATACAGTAGGGTCTCTTATATCTCCTGCAACCACAGCTGGCAATTGTATTTTTGATACCGGTAAAACATAATTTAAATAACTGTTATTAACATGGTTTGTTCTAGGTACGGACTCCACCGAATTTTGACAAAAGATATTGTTTTACCTATTAAGAACCTGGTAAGAACTACTGATCCTAGCACAATAGTTGTCTAAATAAAATTGGTGGCCGGTAAATATTTGATACCCAGTACTATCTTTGGAACTGTTGTGCAGAAAGAGATATACTTATTTGGTTACAATCATTTTTATATT
Source organism: Bibio marci (assembly GCA_910594885.2). Classification (NCBI taxonomy): domain Eukaryota; kingdom Metazoa; phylum Arthropoda; class Insecta; order Diptera; family Bibionidae; genus Bibio; species Bibio marci. Next base: position 32,830,066 of record OU343115.1, on the reverse strand, counting down.
GGTATATTTATCTTTAAATTTTTTGTATTAAATCAATTTATTAACACCGAACTTATAAAAATATTGTAAATTACAAAAATTAAAAATGTAATCACTGAAATATTTTTGTAATTACTATATTTTATTAGAAGAAAGAAAACATATTTCAGATACCTTAGAATATAATCGAAGGATTGTTAACTGATAAATATTGTATTTAAACCTCGTAAATTAATATTATTCCTGGAAAAATATTCAATAATAATAAGATAAATATAATTAAAAAATTTTTGATAAATTTTTATTTTTGGAATTTAGTTAAATAAAATCGTTTTCCTGAAATTCAAAATTCTTCAAAATGAAAAAAAGAGCATTCATATTTAACATTTATTTTAAAATTAAATCAAATTTGCAAAAATTAACGACACAATTTTGCATACATATTATTTTCTATTATATAATGACGGGTATTCTCCTTTTTAGTTTTACCAAAAAGCCACTTTATATATTGTGGTATAACAATTGTAGCTTCTGGTACCGATTCCGTCACTAACGATGGTTGTATATATATTACCCAAGAGTTTTAGGTAACAATTGAAGTGCCTGTTTTGTACACCGTCACAATAAAATGCAATTATTGAGTACCGATATTTCAGAGTAACAACATATAGTCACTCCTGTTATATACCCGTCATTACCGAATATTACTAATTATTTGCTGCCACTATATATAACCAATTAATTTTCCATATACAAAATATGGTACAATAGTTTTCCAACAAATTTATAGAGCCATTTTTGTTGACAGGAAAATTCAAACTATTCATAATACTCTTAGTGTTGTAATATAAATGATAGCTGCAGGAATCGTGTGCTCAAAAAATTGTCACAGAAAAAAGGCAATTCAATGCAATTTTAAGATATGCTATTGGTTTTATTGTAATAAGCCTTCAAAATTAATTTATAATTAAGTATAGGTTAAAATCTTAATTTATTTGGAATTGCAAGGGTATTACTATTTGCAGCAAATAAATGATGGACTCTATGAAGACATTTAACTGTAAAATCGGTTAAATTTGAAGTAATAAATCATAAATATACAACCTTTCTATCTATACACACACACACACACACACATACAATATTATATATTTTATTCAATGTTGTATGGCACACAAAGGGTTCATATATGGATTATAAAAATGATGAAAAACTTGAAATAAAGTTCTTTTAAAAATACCCTAATATCCACATATACATACATAAACGCATATATTGTACTATATATGAAAAAGGGTATTTTATATACGCAGCATTTTAAAAATGTCGAATATCTCTATAACATTTTAATAAAAAATATTTTGATATAGGAAATTTTTGAACACATTTTTCTTCGAATATTTTCATAAACTTGGATATTTTATAAACTTTTACTACAAATTAACAATAAGTGTACAAGGAAATATTCAATTTGATATGTATAAATTGAGTTATTTGTTTTTCGTATCAATAATAAAGAGTTATTTTTATATATATAAATTGTAAAATTAATAATTTGAACAAATTATATAATCGATAAAATAAAAAAAAAAAACCATACCATATTGGTAATAAAATATACATTGAATGTGGACTAAAGACGAGAAAGAATATTTCTCGAAGAGATAATAATGAAGTAAAAAGTTCAGAAATAGAGAAACATCAATAAACGCCATCCATAAAATGTAAACTTAAAAAGAAGAAATGCCCCACAAAATGATAAACAAACGGAATAAGTCACGAAAGACTAACAAACTAGCCTTGCAAAGAATTACCTAACTAGATGGTGGCTTAATGAGGCTACCAAGAAGAAATAAAAATGTCTCACACACTTTGAATAGTGGCCTGGAACACAAATGGCATTATCCTAAATATATGGAGGAAATACGCAGATATTTTTAGAATATCATAGAGATTAACGAAATTTGTTTGCTTTCAGAAACACATTCTATACCCGGAACAGGCATACGTGAATACACAATGTTACAAAATTTAATATACACCACACCCTGATTATAAAAATATAGTATTCAATATACATTATTTATATGAGATGAGAGTCAAGAATGATCAAAACAGAAGATATAGCGTATTATTCAAGGCGGTGAAACTATATTATATTAAAATTTTAATGCCTATATTCAACTATAGAGAAACCAACATATTATTTTCTATACTGTTAAGAATAAGGTGCCGGATTTGTTAAACTTCTTTTCATATTAAAGGGTATATCATTCAATTACTACATCAAAGGTACGCTTGATGAAAGAAAATGTGAAAACGAATACTATAAATTAATAGAGAGGGATGTGTTTGATAAGGTAGTGGATTGGATATACCAGAAAATAACGAAGTAACGATTGCTATATACATCTGGGAATGAAATACTACAATCATGCCCATTGTGTGGGTAATAATATTCAAGAAACAACCGTGAAGCTGCGTAGATATAAGAAGTGGCGAATTAGGTTAAACGAAAATAAATCAGTCCATATTAACTTCAGGAACAGAATACAATAAATACTGTGAAAAAAATGAAGAAATGAACATAAATTTCAGGAAAATATTTTGGTGGCGGGAAAGACACTTTGCCAGCTATCAAAACTAGTATTATATAAGCAGATATTATAATTAGTATATACGGACGTTATACCAAAGTAAATAACATCGAAAAAAATATCAGATTCTTTAGCACTTCCGATCAGTTCAGTTTTTTTTTTAAGAAATCTGTTATTACGGATCTTTTGCATTGCAAATCTTTATATGCATTTCCTGATAGACGCCTAACTTGGTTTTGCTTCTGTTATTTGTGTAATCAAATCAATTTCGTTTATTTCATAATCAATAACCAATTCTTGGATGATCATCAATTGTTATTTCATCAAATCCATCACCTTCTCTATACTCCATATGGGCAAGTCTTACTATTTTAGTATACTCATCTTGTGAAAGTACCACGTTGTACTGTAGTTGAAGCACATATATATAGTTTTAAAACAATTTAACATTCGTTTCACTTTCATATTCAGGTGACTGTGACATATTTTGTGTCTTTATCGCAGTATTATTTTTTTTTTTAAATTCAATTATTGAAATTACTTTATTTTGAATTGTTTTCCCGTGCGTCGTTGTAATGTTAATATTTATTACAAAATTTATTATTTTTTCCCCCTAAATAATTTATGGACAATAAATTGCCAAAAAAAAACAAAAACAATTTCAAGAATTATTTATATTTTTATTATTATAAAATGTTCTTCATATTTTGCGCTCATTATTAACACGCTGGTCATCAATACAGAGACTCAATTCAACGCAACAACATTTTTTTTATTTTCGTTTTGTTGGCGTCAAAATTTTGACAAAACCTTTTTTTTCTTTTATTTTTAATTCTCTTTTGAAAACACATTTTATATTAAAGTGAAAATTTTTTAGATGCGATGAAGGATTTCTATTTTCTTTTCGTTAATATACATTAGGTGAGTTATTTATTGTGTCATATTTATATAAATTATTTGAAATGTGACATTTTAGTTTCTTGAATTATTTATGACTATAATAATTTTTCATATGTTTGTTTTTTCTCATCTTAATTTTATATTTATAAAAAATATGTTTAAAATTAATTTCTACTAAATCTTAGTGGTATTATCTACTTTAATTTAGTATTTCTTTTTTCTTCTTGTAAATAGTAATATTTATATTAAACTGAAACTGAAACTGAAAACGGTACAAAAAACTATATATTATAACGAAAAACTATGAGGATTAAAAAAAATAAATAGTTTTATATTTTATAATTAAATAAAATTATTTTTATATTAAATTCTTTGAGTTATATTAGAATAAATATCATAAATAATGTATGTTAGTAGTGGCGGATAGATTGTTAAGATAAGAAGGCGTACATATGACACAGTACAGAATTTTCTAGGTAATATGAATATAAACTTATAGTGTATTTTATTCTAGCTCACGGTACAGTACAGTATCAAGATGTTTTATGCTTAAATTTAGTACATCTAATTTACGGTGTAGTTTTTTTTTGTTAGGCAAAGTATTGTTCTTATCATTAACCGATAATGAACTAGCTATCAACTTCTATTAAGGTATTATTACTATGGAGTAGGACGATTTTGAGAAATATAAAATCTTTCTATTCCTTTTTTTCGTTTGTCATTGACAATTGTTATTATTTAAATTTGTGTTCCATATTTATTGATCAAGTAAGCTCTTGAAACATTCTTTAGTTCAATATTTATTAATAATTTTTTTAATTTCTGAACAAAAACAGTTAAAATATTAAAAATGGTGTATTTACTCCGTGTCACAAGAACTTATTTTATTCTTAAATATACGGTACTGTGCTAAGCTGGTACACCCTGGTCTGCGATGTTCTTGACATATTAGGTGCGTACCGCGGGTGTTGTACGTTATATCACAGAATAACATTAGATTATGTCAAATATTATTTGGGTTTTTTAACGAATTTTAACATATTTTCTAAATGCTATAAAAATTTCCAATCTTTCGTTTGAAGAAAACTTTTCAAAATTACTTCACTCGTTCAAAAGATATATGGCCGATTTTCCGTTCGACATTTCGTATACAAAATGATGCTACCATATATACATTTTTTGTGTACCAGCATAGTGTGAGAGTTCACAATTATACCAGCCTATTCGTATGTTATTTCAATAGTGTAAACCTTCAAAAGATACATGTCAACATTTCATAATAATCCGACGACCATTAGATTAGAAGTTACAGTAGATTAATTGACTCTGTTATTTTCAGAAAAATGGATTCAACGCAGTTTTGTGTGTTGATTTATCATTGCTTTTTAATGGGAAAAAAATACCGCTCAAGCAGAATAATGGCTTCAAAAATGTTACCCGGACTCTGCTCCATCAACAACAACCATGAACAACATTGGTTTGCTGATCACAATGAATTCACCATTTCAAACCAGCATCAACACATGAAACTGCTTTGAAATCATTTTTCTGAAAATAACAAACAAAGTGTCAATTATTCCACTGTAACTTCTAAACTAATGGTCGTATATTTTTATGAAATTAAGACATATATCTTTTGAAGGTTTACTCTATTGAAATATTATATGGATATTTCGTTAGAGGCGCCATCTGATGGTTAGGTTCGGTACTTTTTGACCCATGTGTTATTTTCTTAAATTCCCACCGACATCAATTGGAAAATCGGCTATATCTTATGAATGCGATTTTAAATATCTGTTAAAATAATGACACATAATTCAAAATAAAAAATATAATTAATCATAAAAGTAGATTTTCGCGAATTTATGTATATAGTTCAGTATACCCGCATCCCGCAAATTTATTCCCATATTTACTAAAACATATGCTTTTAAGAATATCTGTTTAATCACATTTTTACAATATCGTCTCGATTTCTTGTGAGACACCGCACTGCGATAAGTTAATACTAAATATGCAAATTCATTAGAATATATAGATATAATTTTAAAATAGTTCACAAGTATTCTTCAATAATTTAATTACTGTACGAGTAGTAATATTAATTTCTATATATTTTGAAAAAGTATTATAGCCAGAGATTGAAATAATAATTTTGTGTGCAATGTATGTCAAGTGTCAATTATTATCTTCTACAGAAAGTTTTAACATATTCTATAATACATTGTAAATTACAAAACATTATACATAATTTGTAATAGTATGTGTGTTTAATACCGAATGAATATAATTATAAAAGTAAAAAAAGTTTAGCATATCATTTAAACTTTATTTCACTTAAAATATCAATTATAATTTATGTATAACTTTTCATATTGTTATATATGAATATTGATAATATTAAGTACGCATATTATTATAATGAATAATAAGTAAAATCTTGTAATATTAAGCAATTATAAAATTATTATATTATTTAAAACCATATATTTTCAATTTACGTATTCTTTACAAAATTTTGTATATAGAATTAGAATATAATTTGAACACATCTAAGCAAAGAAATAATAATCTTTAGATAATAATTAATAATAATATAGGCGCATATGTAAAATATATATTTTAATAAATTTCGAAATGAATCATGTATAGTTTTCATTTTACACACAAATATAATTGTGGTGTAAAGTGGATAAATATCATAGACGTTTATTTGAACTATATATAAAATAATTAATTTTAATAGTATTAAATATATTATTAAATTACTGTACGATTAAAAAAATTGTGTATTAAAATTATCTGATAAGCTTTTAATCACATATTATTTCAATATATTTTATGTTATCACTTATCCACAGCGAGTCTTATCGAAATCAAAAATGAGGTAAATATTTATTATTTATATTTTTTATATGTTCCTATATTATTTAGTTAGTAATAAATGTTTAAAGTAATAATATTGATTGATTTATAATGTACTCGTATTACGTTCATATGATAAATTTTATTATTTTCCAACCATATAAGTTATTTCAGACAATATGGCAGACACAAATTTAAATTTCAAATCATTAAATTAACACGAAACTGTACAATCGGTAATTAATTTAAGTAAGTAAAGTAATACAGTAGCAAAAAATATTGCTTAACTTAAAGTAAATTATTTAAGTCAGTAAAATTGTATACACATACGCTTGTGTGCAAAGATTTTATCTTGTGGTAAAAGAAAACTGTAACTTCCGGGGAAAAAAAAGCAAGCAATTAAGTTTTCTTATTATTTCTTAATTTTCATAACTTTAATTTAATTTTTATAAAACAAGATTAATCCATTTTCAAATTATCAACCATCTGGAGTTATCTGTTGATATTAAAGAGCTAAATTTCCAAGTCGTTCTTCTAACATCGTTGATCTTAGATAATTTTTAGTAATTTTTAACTTTGAGAACGATATTTCTCGGGACGTAACGGAAACTGGTAATGTTAATAAAATGCGTAAAACTACGCACATATTTGGGACCGTAGAATGCATATTGTTTTCCAATATATAATATTTTTGGGTTTCATTTTTCTTATAGACTCAAAGAGCACAAATTTAATATTGTCAAACAAATCAACACCATTAAATGTTAAATTCACTTCTTTGTTCGTCTGAAAGTAGAGTAGTGTTAAGTGGTGCACCAATACAGGGCGTACAATTTTATAAAACAAACATAAACTGCACATTTTTATATTTTTCTTTGGGCACAAAATCCAAATGCAGTACATTATTAAAGCATTAATGGGTTACTTTCATACAATTAGAATTGTAAAAATTTGGTTAAATTCCAGAAAAATAAAAAAAAAAATTTGGTTTATTTTCAATTTCAATCAATGCAAAAAATGCAAAAAATAATAGGTAAAAAGAATTGATATTATATGACTTAAAATTGTTTCCTATTTACCATTTTACATAACACAAAAGATTAAATGCATAAATAGTATCGAATATTACACGAAAAATAATATGAACACATTTTAACTAATTATAATTCATAATTATATAATCTTTAGATGATGACAATCATCTCACCATATCAAATCCACTAATAATAACAGTGCGTGTTTTGTGATAATGGTGAAAATCGATTTAAATGAGGAGCAAATATTTTTGAAAATAATCCAATATGAAATCATTTTGATGTAAAAGATTTATTTACATGTACCGACAAACATTCACACACATCAGCTGCAAGTTAAGTTTAGTAATAAATGTAATAGAAAGTTTTTCATATATGTTGGGAAATGTCGATCATTTATTAAATAAAGTTGATAAAGATATTACCAAAAAACACATATTTACCTTCACAGTAACATATAAAAGTATCAAGTCTTCACCTTTAATTTGAGATATTTTTATTTAAAATAAGGTGGCCAGTGATAAAGTTATATAAATTTTTATAACTAGGTGTTGCATATGTATCATATAATATATTTTAATAGGTAAAATTCTCATATTTAAGATTGTATCTAACTGTCCACTTCAGACGGTCCCCATGTAAGTGCTGTTTCTATCATTTACGTAATGTTGTGCAAACGTTTTTATACAACTTTTTTTTTTGATCTATGTTAAAGTGGAAATGTTTTTAAAACATTTTTAAGATAGCTTTATTAAAACTATAGTTAATATAAAACGTTTTATTATTGTGTATTAAATGTTGTTTTATTGTAATTTTTAAATGTAACGTACACTTACACGTTTTATGAACGTTTTTATTCCGTTTTATCGTATTTCATTTTAACCAAAAAATTAAATTGTTTTGCTTTAACATTGAAAACACGTTAAATTTAAACACAACGCTGTAAATTTTCTACGTTGTATGAACATTTTAAATTAGTGGCATATGTAAATGGGAAACCACGAAAGTAAGCTTCCTAGTAGCCTGCCTCTATGTTCCACTAGTATTAAATGTATATTTTTTGTTAACTATAGAACCATCTTTTAGAGACCTTTTTGTCAAAATTTCATAAACATTAATTGAGTGTTTTCGCTGTTCTCTCTATATTGATAGTTGCGTAGATATGGTAAACGCCTACGATCGTACGTATATACGTAAAATAACGAATAATATATCAATTTAATTTTAATATTTTGTGCAAATTTATATAATTTAATTTTTAATATATAATAAATAAATTTCAAGAAAATCCAGCATTTGATTATTTTTTTTCCTTTCACACTTAATAATATGAAAATTCATTGAAAATATAAGAGTAAATAAGATTTTTGTATATATCTCCTCGTACATTATCTAACGCAGCAGAACATATCAACATAAAAATTTTAAAATAAATTCTAGGAAATCTAATTAGATATTGTAAATATACAATACGATAATGTGTATTTTTTGTCAGTTTTACAAAATTTTACAAGTTAACAATATACATTATTTAAATGATGTTCCTGGAAAATCTAATCTATTTCACTTCAATGAAATTATTACAATATACAAGGTGTACCAATAAAAAAGGTATCAAATCGTCAGACATCGAATTCATATTATAATATTTAAAATAAAATTCTTCAATAGACAAAGTTTATCAGAGCGGAACTTTCACATTATATTTTGCAAATTACCATTTTATTATATAGTTTTTCCGACATTCTTTCAGATGACGAATTTTGGAAATAAAACTAAAAAACACAGTGTACCGTTACACAACCTTATGTTACTTATTAATGTTTTGTCACATTCTATTTGGATTTTCATAAACTAAAACAATTACAAATATAATTGTTATAAAATGCATATTTTAAGTGCAAGTGTTAGTCAATCCAAAAAAAATTTTATCAAATATAGTATAGTATAATTTGCATAGGGTAAATAACCTTTTATACATATATCTCGTATTCGTCGTATACATTATAAAAATCCAATTATTGAAATAAATTTCTTACTTATTATATAGTTAGCAAATATTGAACAAACAAAGAAATTGGTTATATATCCGCATCTGTGCGACACATCCCTCTTCGATTTAATTTATATACTTACATTAAAAGTACATTTATGTACATAAAAATTAAATATTATAAAATTATATAATAAAATTTAAATTTAATATTAGAAAAAAACACTCGTCTTCTGACGATTCGTTAAGATGGAAAAAAAAATAAAAACCATTTCCCTCTTATATCTATTTTTTTTTTAATGCCACATCCAATCAACTTTTTATATGGATGGACCAGGTTTTCTTGTCAAATTTTCTCGAAATAGATTATATATAAATCTATAATAAAATAAAAATCAATTTAAAATGATTTTTTCCTTTTTATTTTTATATGTGTGTGCGGGTCGTTCTGTATCTATAATATGTGATTTATATGTTGTTAGTTGTATGTGTACTTTGGTGGATGAAACAGAGTGCTCCGATTTATATATAAATATATATATATATATATATAGGTATAACATGGTACAACGCGTATATATATATATATATATATATATGTATTGAAAAAGATGTGATTAGAATTAGACATTTATCCTCTTGTTCAAAAGATATTTGATCATCATTCAATATCTTTCGAACAAGGGTCAAAATGTCAAATTCTGATTCGTTTTTGTTGAATTTATTGTGCATGCGTACATTATAATAATTCATTGCGTTATTAAGGTTTCACCTGCAGTGTATGTTTTCAAATCATTTTCCATAGAACTATATGATTTAACTGTATGAAGATACATTTTCTATATAGGACATGGTTCAAGTGAATTTTTTTCCATTTTAAATTTAATTCGGTGGATAATATTACATATATTTAGACAGACACCCTGTGCAAATTTATTACATTTTTATTATATGATTTTGATTTGTACGCATCTTTTATTTTAATATTTACAAGATATAAGCTTATACGTTGGATTAGTATAAAACGCATAGTGTGTATGTATTTTTTATTTATCTATTCCATACACTCTATGACTCTATAAAATTTAAAATATGAAGTCTCAAGTGCAAATATAACAGTTTAAATTATAAATGACCTTCTAAAGTTGATCCTCGTGCAGCGAGCGTCGTAATAACGCAAATAAGGATCGTGTTTTTTTTGAATTTGCTGTTAACACCACAAATTTGAATTTAATCATTATAATAATTCATATTACGAATGAATTAAAAACCAGCGCACGTAAATGGTATACATCGCGATTCTATATATATTTATACGCAAAAGGTAATAAAACTTGAGGCACAATTGGAAGATTAATTTTATATAATATTCAATAGAAGGATATACGAGGATTCTATATATTTATATATGATGAGAAGAGTCATCAAAATATGACAACAGTTTTGAATGAACTTTTCAAATAGAAAAGGTGATTATACACATCCTATATGTCCTAATACACAGGAAATTTCATGATATATAAATTTCATGTACATATAACTATTTATCTATTGATTAAATTAATAAATATTTATGGCAGTTTTGTACAGTAATGTAGTAATGAAATGTAGTTTTGTCTATACGCATGAAGTTCACATAAATGGCGTTAAAATTTAATAAAAATATTAGATTTAGTTGTTTGTTTAAAAAATTTAATGAACTGTATCGAATAACAGAGTACAAGAATATTAATTACAATAACAAAATATACTTATTTCCTTATTTAGTTAATTTAAAAGTAATACGTAAAATTATAATGTGAATTTAATAAAAATTATTCAACGAAACTATTATTTGTATATTTTTGAAATCAGAAAACTAACATCTTTGAAAATTTTTGTGTTGGAAGCTATTAATAATAACTTCACACACACACACATCATAGTAGCAGCAACAGTAACAGTGGGCGATTCAGCCATATAAGAATAATTGAATTAATAAAAATCTGTCGCCACATAATGTCATACCCGAAATTGATGAATCGTTAAAATAATACTCTCATACGGAGTAATTTACTATATATTTGACTGCATTGTCAGATAGATGCATAAAACTGTATTGGTGATGACTTGGTGTATGTTTAAGTAATCATAACTCGTCTATGGCCAGTCGTGAGGAGTAGGGAGATCTTGATGAATTTATTGTGGTCTATAAGTGATGGAAATCTATACAACCTTTTAAAAACCAATAAATAGTTAAGAAGGAAAGAATACATTTAAATTGTTACATTTTTCTATATGTACTTTCTTTTATTTACATAGATTTTGCGTATTCTCTTCGTAGCCATACACGTGGCTTACGTGGTAATATAAAGACAGGCAACCATTGTTTATGTGTAGCTAAACAAAAATGATAAATAATTAAAATTAAATAAAAACCAACAAAACCCTAGTAACACTGTTCATAGTTTGTCCGCAAAATATCCGCATTATATGTAGTAGTCATATAAACATTTTAACTAAACTATGTCAGAAACTGAGACCTACTAATCTCTAACCTCTTTTATAACTGTATCCAAAATTATATATATTAATTTAATTTATATACGAATTATTTCCAAATGCAGTGTCAGCACATTAACAATTTTATTCTTTAAAGGATTATATGGACTTGTAATCGGAAAATCTTAGAAAAAGCATTTTGATAATTCATACGATAGTGGTTCTAGCGAGAATAGAAAAAATATTGAATCAACATTAATAAAAGAGAATTAAATTAACAATTTAAAATTTTAAAATATATTGTTAATATATAAGTAGTAGCACTAAAATAACAATAAATCTATAATTTTCATTGGGATGTTCAAACAATATTATGCGTTTTGCTTGGATATAAAATTTTCAATGTAAGCGTGTATTTTTGATTATAAACACAGGACGCAATATTTTCCCGGTGCGAATCTGATATAAGTGAAAATCAATCGATTTCAAATACTGTAAACACTGAATTAAAATTATTACAAACTATTTAAAGAATGTTATATACATTGGATTCTGTATAAGGCAGTGGACGAGTTATACAGAATTTTTATTTCAATTGTTAAAACTCTAGTATTTTTTTATTAAATCTTGATCGAATTTGGTAATAATGGTTGATAATGGGATTTTTACGAATAATTTTTGTGAAATTTCGTAGAATATTATGATCAGATTCACAGCGAACCAGGAACGTGACAATTTTGATCATTTCTATTGGTTAATTTTGATGAAATTTCATATATGCACGTTTTTAATAGGATTATATGAACAATTTCTATGAAATTACTAAAAAATGATGATCAGTCTTCCAGAGCTAATTACAGAAACCCGACAATGTTGGTTATTTCTTCATCAACTTTGATAACAATTGTTATGCACTTCATAAAAATTGTTTATATATTCCTATTAGAAATATAAATACCAAATTTCATCAAAATTGGTGTAGAAAAGGTCAAAATTGTCAGGTTTTTGTAATTCACTCTGGCGACATCACCTGGACATTATTTTTTATGATTTTTGTGAAAATTGTGCATATATAACGCTATTATAGAAACCTGTGTACCAAATTACATGTACATTTTGGTGGAAAATGACTAAAATTGTATAAAATAATAAAAATGTCGAGTTAAACAATCAATTTCTTCATCTAAAAATCTCTGCAAGATATATATCGAGTAAGACAGAACCAGAGGTAAACCTATACACGTGTTATACAGAATAAAATACTATACTGAAAATGAAGGGAGTGAAAAAAATGTTTGACTAAAAAAGGATGCGGAATTATATGCACTATTCGAGTTATGCAGATTCAACTGTATTAAAATAAATATTAAAACATAATTATAAAATATTACACAATTTAGAATATAATCGCGCTCATTAAAATATAGTATTCATATAAAAGTAAATATCTGATACTTCTCTATATAAATGCAGTTTTGAGTTTATATATACATCAGGGTTCTTTAAATGGCATTTTTTTCCGCATACAATTTCCTTTCACAAACGGAAACCAACATCGAATATTATTTTATTTTTTAATATGCCTTTCTCCATACACAATACATGAATTTCTTTCCTAGAATTCAACATAAAATTTAACATTTTGAATTTAAATATTTGAGTTTTTAATTTTTTATTCATCAGCAGTTACGTATCTATACCATAAGCATAAAATATATGTAGACAAACGTTTCTTTGCGCAATAGAAAAAATAAAAAGAATACTTTTATTAATAAATCCCGTGCCAAATATTCTATGACGGAAATAAGTTTCATTTTATTGTATAGTATATGTAAAAAAAACTTTATTATAGAAAATATATTCGTCTATAAATTACAATATTTATATATTTCGTTTGTACTTTTTGTACTATGTGTACTCGCCTCATTATTATTATATTTTTATTCATACTTCCAGTGACAGTGACATCCTGTACCCGGAAATGATATATTCATAAATCTGCATATATATATATATAAATAATAAAAAAAAAAGTCAAAGGAAATAAAGAAAAATTCTAAGGATATGTGAATCTGATTTAAAATAAAAATAAAAATAAAAAAACACAAATTCTTTTCAATAAATATAAAAATTTAATACATTCATATTTTAATGTATGAATATAAGGCATTACAAAGAGACACATGCATAAATCGAAATTCTATATAGAATAAATATATGTGAGCAAAAATATACACCACAAAAACTATTGTAACATTTTATTTCATTTAATTTCATATATAATTTTTCAATACAAAAATGTATACAAAATAAATACGCATATTTTCACATTATATTTCTGCATTATTTTTAATGCATCCAGCCATAAAACTTTAAATTCATGGATTTAAAAATTGTACTTTTTAGTTATATACTTGTAATTGAAATAAAATAAATTATATAATAATATGCAAAAAATAATTTGGAATTGTAATTTTAGAATTAAAAATGGAAATAAATTCATGATGATTATAAGAACGAATTAGAATTAAAACTATATTGTTTTTTTCGTAGATTTGTCTTTAGCAAAATATGATTTCAATATGGCATATAATGAAAAATTATGTAAAAATTTAAAATTTAGCAATTCAAAAATTAACAAAATAATTCATTTACTAATAATTATTAAATTTAGAAAGATTTTGAAATCAATGAATTATTGTCTCTAATCTAAAATGTAAGATTAAAATGATAATAAACAATTTTAGCCTTACAAAAAAGACATTGAAATGTTATACGAATCAATTATTCCGAAAGTTCGATTACATTCGGTTATGTGTTATACCACACTCATACAACATCTGCATAGCAACTATTGAAATCGTTGTAAATTTTTTTCATAGTTTAATTGAACTGATTATTCATATCAAACTCTAGAACGAAAAATGAATCCCTCCATTTTATATAGCATTAACTTAATTAACTGTGTATCAAATGGTGTAACAAACTTAGAAGATGCCAACACACGAACATATATATTCTTTTGTTACATTAATATTTCAAAAGTCCCTGTCGATATTGAAAAAAATAAAATCTCCAAAAAAATAACAAATAACAAACGATAGGCAGTTGTATTCAACCGTCTTAACAATGAATTTAAAAAACGAATCTGCGTGAATTCAAAAATTATTCATTCGGCAGATTCCTTCAATTTTTTGACGAAAAATCTTTATATTGAGAAGTTTTTATGCCATATTCGTTAAGTACGTAGTTATGGAAGGAAAGTCACGTAACACATAAGTTAGAAAATCATTAAGAAAAAATCCAATTCATAATTAATGCATATGTGAAGTTTCGATATGTGCCACATCATTAGAAAATTGCTAAATTGATCGTAATATCTAAGCCGTGTTGTAAACCACCGCCAGAATTAGCATCTATAATAGACCAATATCGCTTATATATATACCAATTATGGACTTCGAAAAATAGATCCTAAAAAGTCTTGTCAAAATCATAGAAGTAATAAGATTAATCTCAAACCAAAGAAACTACGTTCATAGTATCTTACGGATGTATATAGTGGAGAGGACATTGCAAGAAACACAAATTTGTTTAAATGTTGCTCAAATCTTTTGACATGCATTGACATAAGATTTTGCTTGAGTACAAACTACTTACCTATAGGCAGTATTTCGAAATACTAAATCCTATATTTGACTCTTTCGAGTATATATTAGGTTGTCAACTATCTCCCTTCCGCCTTTTTGCTCTTTATTCAATGCTTTATAAAAAGTGTTACAGTAATCGGATTTAGTTCAAATATGCGCCGTTTTGTTCGATAATCTGTTTCCATCTAGACTGCAACTTCATAATACCTCCCTCGTAGAAGCCCCCCTCCTTATTTGCGAAGAACTCGGACAGCCACTTTTCACAAGCCTCTTTTGAGATCAACTTTACACCACCAAGGGCGTTCGCCATGGACAGGAACAGGTGGTAATCACTTGGCGCTATGTCCGGGCTATATGGTGGATGCGATAAAACCTTCCATCCGAGCTCCCGTAGCTTCTGACGAGTCATCAACGAAGTGTGTGGTCTGGCGTTGTCCTGGTGGAACACTACACCCTTCCTTTTGGCCAATTCTGGACGCTTCTGGTCGATCGCCTGCTTCAAGCGGTCCAGTTGTTCGCAGTAGATGGTAGAATTAAGCGTCTGGCCATATGGGAGCAGCTCATAGTGGATGATTCCCTTCCAATCCCACCAAACACACAGCAAAACCTTCCTGGCCGTCAATCCCGGCTTGGCCACTGTTTGGGACGATTCACCGGCCTGCGACCACGACCGTTTTCGCTTGATATTGTCGTATGTGATCCATTTTTCGTCGCCAGTCACCATCCGCTTCAAGAATGGGTCGAGTTCGTTCCGTTTCAGCAGCATTTCGCAAATGGAAATTCGGTCCATTAGATTTTTCACTGTTAATTCATGTGGCACCCAAACATCAAGCTTTTTTTTGTATCCAGCCTTCTGCAGATGGTTTAAAATGGTTTGGTGACTAACTCCCATCTCCTGGGCGATGTCACGAGATGCCACATGCCGGTCTAACTCGATGTATTCCATGATTTGATCGGTATTTGTCGTCACAGGTCTTCCGCCGGCTGGCTTATCCATGGTGTCGTTTTCACCGGCTCTGAATCGTCGAAACCATTCCTCCGCGGTTCGAAGTGATAGAGTACCATCCCCCAAAACACCATTAATCTCACGGAACGTTTCTCTAGCGGATTTGCCTTTAACGAAGGAAAACTTTAAAATAGCGCGAATTTCGGCGTTAGTGAACTCCATGTTTACACGTCTATAACTGTTGAACGCAATATCCAAACTAATCATACATAGCGTCGTTTTGTTTGTTATGTCAAGAGCTTTCAAATTATGTACAGTGTTGCCAGATACGAGCTCTGTAGCGCTTTGTACATAGCCGCGAAATTAAAAAGACAAAAAGGCGGAAGGGAGATATTTGACAACCTTATATTATGCGAACAGTAATTTTCAGAATTTAAGAAAATTGTAGACGGTGTTCCACGGGGAACGGTCCCAGGGGTCCAAACCTGTATTGTTCTACAATAAAGATGCTATACTTTTGCAGAGCACCTGCAATATTGGCACCGCCAAAAATGTGCGGTGTTAAGGAAATAGAGATGCTGCCCAAATGCAGTCAATAAGGCAAAAAAATTGACGTATCAAACTCAATATGAGACTTAATCAATGCACATAAACTTTACAAATAAAAAGATAAAAAAACAATCTTCCGATATATATGTAACAACTAAAACTAAAACCTTATTATAAAAAACGGGCCTTCGAATGATTTTTGATGAGAAGTTAAAATGAAAGGAGCACATACAAAAGAAAGGTGAAGTACAAAATTTTGAATATACAAAAATGTACTCGTTAGTACGGGAAGTATCTCAGATCTGCATGTCTATCCAAAAAAAAAATCATGTGTTATGTAAGCTAGTTTTGAGGCCTATTAGCATGCATACGGTATCCAATTACGTGCGTGTTGTGTCCTTGGTATATATGAGAAATATAGCGAATTGCATCTATTTACAAATAGACATGGTGACTGAAATAGGACCAACAGGTTTGCATGCAATAGGCAAGTACATATGAAATGCCTTAGTGAGCAAAAAAAAATAAATTTTTGCACTATTTCCCGCATAAAAATCGTTTAAACGTTTCGGTATTATTGTTGTATTTTTATGCAATATGAATATGAATTAAATTTGAACTCGTATCGAATGGGTTAAAATCACACTTTAATTAATAGACATTTCAAATGGTATTTATTTATTCATTTACCGAAACATATATTTTTATTACTATTTTGAATGTGTGTTATTGTGCTCAATTGAATAGTTAATACAGAATAAATTATATGTTATGATTCAAAGTTTTTTTTACTCGTATATTAAAGTTATTACACATTATACAACACCATAATAATAATAATTTGGTTGCGTGTGGCTTATCATGAAATTATCTATATTATTTATATATCACACATGGTATAGGAAATATTAAACACTATATAAACATAAAAACAGTTAAAAATAATATGATTCTTACATATATTAAGAGAGATATATGCGATTTAAGATAATGAAAATGATCACATGAAAATCATATAATAAAAATATTAAATTAATATGATTAATTATTTAATTTTATTACAATTTAATTAATTTTTAGATTATTATTTTATGGTATTCCGCAAAATGCTGCAATTCATATATATCTATAAACTATTATGTAAGCAATAATAAAAAGGATATAAAAGGAATATATTTATTTATATATTTTAAAAATATTGATTGAATTACCAAGGGATTTACAATGTTACAAAATAAAACCGTATCTTATCAAGTTATTGGGTAATATCAATACATCGGTTCTTTTATTTTTTGCCTTTACGCATACGCATGTATCTATTATTATGTGTATATGTTACGCGCCTACTTATTTAAATACATAATGTACCTAAAGTCTTACTAGATCATTTAGTACAAATTTTTTATTACTGTTTTAAATATAATTTTATTTTTTTTGGTTATGCTATCACTAAATTATAAACGATTTATTAGAAAACAACTTTTAGTTTTGTTAAGAACTAGTAAAAAAAACCCGCGCAGTGATCAAGTATTAATTTTTGCAGGTCTTAAAACCTGAATAAATCATCGATGACCTCAGGAAAACTCGTGAGCACATCTGATCCAACCAAAACAACTATTTAAAATTTGTGCAACTAGCACAATTGATGCTAAAGTTTCAAGAAAACCAAATGACATAAAAACTGAAGAAATTATTGAAAAATCACATGATATCGTTTTGAAAGATCGAAAATTGGAGTTGAGCAAGATTGCTGACATTTTGTAAAACATTTCAAAAGAACGTGTGAATAACATTTTATACATAAGAAAAAATTTCAGCAATATGCGGGCGGTCTGTTAACAATCGATCAAAAAAGTAATCGTGAGTGAAAACTTCTAATTACTTTTTGGACATGTTTAAGAGTAATTGAAACGGATTTTTGCATCGATGAAACATCGATCCATCACTACACATCAGAGTCACAGTTCGTACAATGGAGCGACACATAAATAATAATTACAAATGGTATATAATATTCATGACGACTCTTTAGAAACAGGTAAAACAATAACTCGGTTCCATATTATTCATTAATTTTAGGGTGTGACAATGAAGTAATTAAGAAAAAAAATGACCGCATTCCATCACGATAATGTATCATTTCATACATCATTAGTATGTAGTCTGAAGCGACTATTTTCTATTTCCGGACTTGAAAATGTATCTAGCTGCAAAATAGATTTGTTTTAAATTCCTAAGTAAACGCAACGAATCATGTATAATTTCGAAGGGATTATAAGATTGGAATATACAGTTGTAAAAATTGTATCGAAAAATAAAAGGAGATTTTATGTTCAAAAATAAAATAATTTTTCGCAAAAATTTGGTATTTTTTATTTTCATTCCGGAAACAGTGGCGAGGCCAGTAAAAAGTCTTTATTTTTCAATATCACTATATTTTTTATATAACATGCGGGTGAAATTAGACTAATTTATAAAAAAAAAAATATTGTGGATGTTCAGTGAACTAATTTTTCCGGAAAATAGACTTTTATGAATTATCATTTTTTTTTAATTAGCGAGCCATAGTTATATCGGATTGCTATTTTTGTTTACAGGATTTCAAATTATAATAAATTTCCAATCATATCTTTTGAATCGAGTGAATCGAATTTAAAAATCCCATCTATGAAAAATTGGAAATTGATTATAATTTGGAATCCTGCAAAGAAAAATAGAAATTCGTTAAAACTATGGCCCTCCCAATTAAAAAAGATGTTAATTCTAAGAGTCGATATTCCGGAAAAATTTATTAATTGAACTATATACAAATTTGTTCATTTCAAATGTAGTCTACTTTCAACTATACCAGAAAAATATAGTGATATTGCAACATTTTTCACTCTTCACGAAAAATTATTTATAAAAATAATCTATAACTTAAATTGATATACTAATTCTGTGAAAATTAAACAATGAATTAAAGATTTACCACTTGTACGTCTTTCATTTAAAAAAAATTTCCACTTACCTGTAAGAAAAAGAAAAAAAATACGATTAGTTATTGATTTGATATAATTAAAGGAAAAAAGGATGGTTAATTATATATCTAAAAAGTTCATCAAAATTATATGTAATGAATGAAAATTAAATATAGTGAATGACAAATATATAAATGACCGAACATTGGTATCGCAGAAAATTTTGGCATCCGCTAGCATATATTTTTTCTGTCATTGCATTAAATTTAAAATTGGCCCGCTTGGTCACTGTTTGCATATTGTCCGACGTTTCGATTTATTTAAAATCATTTAAATTTTATAAATGACGTTAGTCTTCTTCCCATGTGGTACAGAATCTTTTAATTTTGTATAAATGTTGTTGTTTTTCATATGCCAATTGTGCGTCGCTATATTCTCAATTAATACCCCATCAATATCAATAAAAATAGAAAGACAATTTCTAAAGAATCATGATTATTATAAGAGAAATAGAGCTGTACCAAATGTCTGATAAAAATAATTAAAATAAATTTATAGTTGCCGATAACTTTTTTGAATCGATAAAAGTTTAGAGAATAATGAATTAAATAAAATTGTAATTTATTGCAGCAATTTTTCATAACTCGTATATAACAACGTTAAAGTAAAAAAATGTTCCAATTGAAAAATAGTTTTATAAATTTTTGAAATATACACGACTTTATATATTATTTTTCCAGAAAACAATAAATAAATACCCACTGTACCAATTTTCTATCTAAAATTATTTTATTTATTCTCGCCTATGCAATGATTATTGACTATTACAAGCGATACACGATATTATAGGCGAATATTGTTTTCAATCGAATATAATCATGTCAGATTCAATTAATATGAAAATTAACAATTTTCATATAAAACATATTGTTGGAAATATTGTATACAAGCAAATTTATTCAAATACAATGGAATATTTTTATCATCATCACTTTTTAGACCAAATATATTATATGTATTACTGGAAAATAAAAACAAGAGAAAATCCTTCTGTCAGATATGCATCCATCAATATAATGTGATTTAGTTTTTATTATTTATTTTTTTATCATTTTTAAAACAATCGATAGTAGTATTATTTTATTTTTTATAGTCAATGATTAAATTATTCTCTATCAACTAAAAAAAAATATAAAAATTAAAACAAAAATTAAATCAATTATTTCATGTGAATATTTTATAAACGCATAAATATGGCAATAATTGGTATATGTACAAACAGATAAAAAACTAATAAAACATTATTGCGAATACAGTGCAATTAAAATCGGTTGAGAATAGCATTAAATTTTAAATAATACAATTATAATATACTGAAAGTTCTGGAAGCAAAATTGGAGCATATTATTAAAATCAATACATAGATTTATAATTTTTCATTTATATTAATGCAAATTCCAAAATGGGTGCGAAGATGTGTAATTAGATTATATGAATATTTCCTATTGCAATTTCTATAGTCTCGTTCATAAAACTATAAAGAATCGATTACTCAGTACTTCAGTATAAGAACTATTTCTATATTCCAATTATACATTTGATCAAAATTGGATAATAATTTAACAAGTTCTAAAATTACAAGACTCTGGTCCACAAGAACTGCCTTGAGTATAGATTTCATAGAATTTCAGTAAAAACTAATATACATTTTAATGCAAAATTTGATCATAATTAGATACGTATTAGACAAGTTCCTAGATTTCCAAAAATTCTACAGGGATACTATTTTTAAGTATAGTAGTTTTCCATACATGTTCTTTTATAATATTTAATATTATCACATTCCAATGTAGTTCTCAAATTTTTATTAATATACGATATTTAATTTTATTACTACAATTTACTATATTTTAGCTGTATAAATTGGTTCACATATTGTTCCAGAACTTTCAAGATGTTAAAAATTTTCAAGAATCACTGTAACAACTAAAGTATTGTAATAAAATTTTCAAATGGAGTTTATTGCATGATTTGGTGGCAATTGTTATCGCATATTCAAGGGAGTGGCGCAAATTTATGTTCACACCAGTAATTACTGTATTTAAATAGTTAGTTTCATGATCGAATCTGACTTTGATATATATCAAAATTTATGAAAATTATCAAAATATGAAAATACACATTCCCATTGTGCATAATTTTCTTTAAAACAAAATAATAAAATAAAACTTTCTGTGAATGCCGTTTTTTTGACACAAAAACTAAACAACGAAAAAATGTGTGGTCAATACACTTGAATTCACATACTAAAAAATTGTTTTCATAGCATTTTCTTATAAAATTAATACCCTCGAGATTTTATACACATACAGAGAAAGCTATACAAAAGAAACAATAACTTACGTTTATTAACATGATTTTGAACGACAGTCCCGACAATTTGTGAATACACACATCAACAGTGAAACAAAAGTATTAAACTCTTATATTTTCAAGACCTCTGTCTGGTATATCTTTTATTTTAACAATAACCACATTTTTTCTATATATCGGTTAAAGGTCGGGACTTTGTGGTGGCCATTCTAAAACATTAAACTTATTACTTATTGCATTTATATGGCAAAGCTTCATCATTATTACTTCAACGACAATATTTTAACTTTATCATTGATTCATCCGTCCGGAGTACGCTATTATTGAAGTTTTAATATGTGCTCAGTATAAAATTGCATCCGTTTTCTGATATTTGGCTTGCTCATAAAGTGCAATTTTCATATTACTATATACGCTCATCCGTGTTTACTGCCCTCATTCAAACTTCTACTGCTATTTTGCATAGATGGGTACTTCTTTTTCTTCTTGTATCAGTTTCGAATGAATTTTCGTTGCGTACATGTGTGGATCAGCTTCAGATATATTTATTATTCTTAAATTTTTTCGTTAATCGGTTGTTTGTGGGCGATCCACTCGCGACGCTGCAGTAAAACGGCCTTCATTTTTATATAAGCGCAAATATGATTTTTGAATATAAATTTATAGTATTGTTCATTTTTCATCATTTTAATTATTATTTGGCGTTCCTCAGTTATCAACTGCTTACATTCCATCATTTAGGAATGGACATTAAATAGACAATAAGACAAATTCTAATGAATTAGATGGCAAAATTCAAAGTATAAAGATTAGGTTTCGATAATACAATGTGAATAAATGAATAAAACTTACGCAACATAATTTTGAAACTAATATTAATTAATTATTTTAATAATTTAATTAAAAAAACAATGCTCGATAAATGGATGAGTTGCGCTTGAGTCTGGGCGCACGGATCGCTACACCACTGGTAGCCACGTGCGCTAGAAGCCGGCAGTGATCATCCATGCAGTATTCTGCATATATATTGTACATATAAAATCATGCCAACTTTCTATAATGGTATAAAAATTGCTATCCGCTTGATATTCAGAGGCGAATTATGCATTGATTTCTTTTGTCATGGACGTTAAATACCGCTCCGATTTATGATTTGTGTAATAAAGAATATAATAATACAAAAAAAAAAATTATACGACAAATAAAATAGTGTTCGAATTTGAATAAGCAAGTGAACACATGAAAATTATATAGAACGTTACATTATTCAGTTCAGTGTTTACTTATTTATTTTAGGTACGTGGATTTTATTTATAGATGATCAAGTTTTATTTCATTTAACCTTATATAAATAAAGATATTATGTGACGGTTGTCAATATAAAAGAAATTTATATATGTAGGAAAACTTTTTCATATTGTATTTATATTTAAAGAATATATGTACGAAGAGATGTTCACATAATGTTGATATAAGAAGTTATAATACATATATATTATATAAATATGCATATATAATAGAAGATAAACCACCCACACCACACATTTATTTAATATATTCGTATATAAATTTATAGATTTATTGAATAATATAGAAATATTACATATCGCATATCATCCTTCTGTCAATGCGAACCCTACATATGGGTAAGTTTTCACTTTTCAAAAACTGATATTGAAGAGTTAATTGACCGGAATTTTGCCACCTTGATTACTTAAAATCCCAAAACTTCCCAATTATCGTCAGATTATATAGAAACATTCAGAATATGATCTAGAGGATTCAACCAGTCAGTCACTATTTATTTAATGTTTCTATCTGGCCTGGTTCCGGACGTGTAAGACTGCTATTGACTGGCAAAGTGTAAAACTCGTATGGACAGAAGTAACGTATATTTTTCGATAATGGAGATAATGTAATTTTATCCATACCTCTCTGTATATGATTATTATCAAAATTTTGTAATATGTAAAACAAATATGCTGTCATAAATTGGTCAAAACTATTTTTGACAATATTCGCAAAAACAAAAATATGACATGATCAACACATTTAGGGATATATATTATAAACATATATAAATATGCATATATGTGTGTGTGTGTGTATATAATATATTTTAATTTATTTTTATTGCTTATTTATATTTGAGACGAGTCAATGAAGTCAATTATTAATATGTATAAAAATAACAACAATTAAGAGTATTTTTTATAGCAAAAATTGCACTAAAATGAACAATAAATAACATATTTTCAACATTTATACAAGAGTTACTTACTATATACAGCCAAACTTCAATAGAAGCATTTTGAAGGAACCGAAACTGTTGCTTATAGCAAAAATTATAACCAACAGTTTTCCGAATATTATGTTTAGCTAAAAAGCTATAATTAAGTCATTTCAATATAGTACGATTTTGATAACATTTGGAACATAAGTTGAGTATGGAATAATACTCCACAAGGCACAATCAATTAATTCACAATGACACCCCAACCACAATATTTCTCTGATGTTTCCATAACAATTCCTAGAATTAAAAACAACTGAATTCCATCCACAGCATCGCTTTCCATCCAAAACACTTCATTTTCAAACATTCCATTCTCAGCAACTATCATTCCATCAGATTCAGACTATAATTCTTTCTATTCCCATTACATACACTCCCACCAACAATACCACCCCCAATTCCAAAACCATTGTCACCTCCACCCAAATCCCAACCCCATCCATGGTGGTCAGTCGAGAGCAGATTTAAATTGATGAGTCGCAAGTCCGACTCGAAACTATCTGCATCTCGTCAAGCATCCGTACGCCTCCTCGTGGCGTCCACCGGTAACTAGTTATTATCAAACTAGGCAAAGTTACGGATACGATATCGGTTTCGTGACATTGTGAATTAATTGATTGTGCCTTATATGGAGTAAATCATCTTTTGGTATGAAATCTAATCTGAAAACCCTATATTAAAAGTTTTCTCGCTGCCCCACTTCTGCCCTTACCCGCCGAAATCCCTAATTAACACTTAGCCAAGTCTCTGTAAACACTATTCACCTTTATGGAAGTAATACACTCGCATAATTCAGTATATATATATTTATAAATATTTGCATTTTCAGCTATGTGAAATTCTAACCCCCATATCTCAGAAACCAAAAGCAGGCTCAACTTCAAACTTCACAAAACAATAGCTTATGACGCAAACTCAATTGGGACAAATTTTGGGGTTGCGACGAAACAGGCCGTGTTTGGTCTCACCTTTTGGTATGTACGTAGAGAATGGGATTATCTGGTGAGTTTCTAAAGAAATTCTCAAAATTGATATTCAGTAGTTTAAGATGTTCTCCAATAGCCTAGCCAAAGTTGGCTATTTCTATTAATCCGATTTCGATGAAATTTAGTATGAGGGTTTATAATGAGTTTATATGTGAACAATGATGATGTTTTCAATATTCTAAATATATCAAAATGTGATGTTAAATATTCCTTTGACCACGATAGTATTCCATCGATAGAATTGATAAAATGTGGCGAGTGTCTTGCATTATTACCTTTTGTATTTTTCTTTAATAAATCCATTGGTATATCTTTTCCTAATTTGTGGAAAACTTCAGTTATATAATTTCGCTCTACAAAAGTGGCGGAAGTAATAAAATATAGTAATGTAACATAGTAGGGCATTTGCCCTACATTCCTGTATTGAAAAAAAAATTAGAAAGCATAATAATTACTGATGTTGTAGTATTTAATGCCCGGTCAATTATATGTCCTGCAAACAACATGGTTTTATTCGTATGGCAAACCTATAACAATTAACTTACTAGAATTTGTTACTCACTGCTTTAACAATTTTAATCGTGATGTTCAAGTATAGATTGTTCGTCTTTACTGATTTTAGAAAGGCATTCGATAGGCTATCTCCGGGAATACTGACAAAAAAAAAACTGGTAAAAATTGATTATGGTTTGAATTTTACCGTCCAACTTTATTATTGAATGCATTACGATTCACTTGGAGTAACATAACTTCCATATATATTAAGTTATACACAAGATATACGAATAAATTCCATAGCAAGTCATATTATTCCAAGTGAAACTTATGGCATCTACAAATTTATGGGAGTATAACTATTCACCAATTGTACTGCAATTAACGAAAGATAGATGCTTTCATAATTTCATTATTTTTATATGGGTGATTAACCCATAGTGGTATAAATGCCATAACCCTGTTATAATTTATATAATATATGTGTTGGCAACCGGTTTCACACATAATAGTGCGAATTTGATGGGCACCCAAACTCATTTATAAAAAAATAATTATTAATTGCCCCGTTATTATATTCAATGTACCCCACGCCCACCCTCGTTATAATAATTTTATTTTATTTATTTCTGTTTTTAATGAATTCTTTATGAGAAATATTTTTTTGCACGCATGAAAGTATCTTTCATTATTTAAAATACTTAAGACTGCTGCGTTAAGATTATGTTCGCATATAAATAACATCATCTCCTTATTAAAAAAGAAACCTAAATATTAATAAATTTTTGAATTTTTTTTTTTTATTTATCCTGTTTTTTTGTTATTTTGGTTGGATTTTTATTATTATTTTTTTTCTTTTTTTGTTGTATCCTTCACGTTTTTCTTTTATTGAAATTTAGGTTAATTTGATTTTATTTGTTATTCCTTATTTTTTTTATATAATGTACGCAACGCTTATTACGCGCATTTGTAAACATTGTTGTATACACGTTGTTGTGTGCGTATATATATATATTGCTCTAATACACAACACACGTTACGGACGGTTGTTATAACTATAGTTATATATACGTAATACTTTGTCCATACACAGTGTGTCGTTTAAGTAACCCCAATTTTAGGTTAAAACTACATTTTAATAATTGTTTAAACATGATTTTTATTCCATTCCACTCAATACAGCATTCACGACATGATCAACTAATGCATACATAGATTTTTTTTAATCAGTTATAGCAATGTTCTTCATCATCTGCGTTACGCGGCTGCTTGGATGGCTGGAACATCATCATAAAACGCTCCTTTTCCAAAGCAGCTTTCAGTTTTGGGAACCGAAAATACGACAAATACGTCTTTTCATCTAAGTTCACTTTTTTGATCTTGTTAGGTGGTGCATTATGGTGCAATAAAAACAGGTGTTTTATGTTAATCTCGTGTTATAATTGCTTGAACTTAACTTTCATCAGTCAACATTTTTAAAATGAAATTTACATCGAAAGCAATGATTTCTCAAACTTTTTCCACTAATTCAGCACGATTTTTAAATTCTGGACGTCCTTGTTTGGCGTTTTCATTTAAAAATCCTCACGCCCATTTTTGAAACGTGAAAAACAATCAAAAACTTGTCGTTGAGACATACAAACGCACATCATAAACAATTTGTAAGTTTCCATACATTTTTCTCCAATTTTTAAACAAAATTTAATATTTGCTTTTTGTGTCATTGTGTTTTTACGATGCAAGCATCAAAATTATTGACCCTCAAATGCGTGTAACTTTTTAACCTGTCAACCGATTTGCATAAAGTTGGGTGGTGTTTGAAAGAGAAAAGATGTATATCTTTTTAATGATGTCAAC
This sequence comes from Bibio marci, assembly GCA_910594885.2. Lineage (NCBI taxonomy): Eukaryota > Metazoa > Arthropoda > Insecta > Diptera > Bibionidae > Bibio > Bibio marci. Next base: position 32,802,105 of record OU343115.1, on the reverse strand, counting down.
TATGTGATATATTTTTTAAATTAACTTTAATTGCGGTTACTTGCATGACACACTGTGTATGTATGTACGTAAATATATAAAATAAAATATATGTGTGTGAAAATGAAAATTTTATTATGTGTTACAAATAACACGAATGGGGGGCGCAAAAATTATTTTTCCTTTTCCTCATTTTTCTAATTTTTGTTTTCTTGTGATAATATTATATGGAAAATTTTTTCTTAATAAAAATCTAGTACGGAAATACCAAACCGCATATATTCAAATAAATATTATATACAATTATCCTATAAATGTGTGCGGTTGGCTATATAATACTACATTGTAAATATAGTAACACTGCATTAATATAAATATTCATATAACAGATCCTTATGTAGGTAAGCGTTACATATGCGTTTTAAAAACATATAAGTATTATATTAAAAATATTTATATAAATGACATTTTAGTTAGTTGTATTATGGGAGATTTACATTATGCCCAATTTTTGAATCTAGAAAAAATTGAGATATAACATACAAATGTCAAACTAGTTAGAAGAGCACAATAGTATAAAAAATTAGAATCTAATTATGGGCCTAGCCATAATTTAGATTGAAAAACTAGATTCAAAGATGAACATGTTCATCTTTTTTTATAGCTGAATTGCTAATTTGTAAAAAAAAAAAAAAAACTGTCATTTCACTATAATAAAATATAAATATAGTTTGACAGTAATAAAACAAATTTAATAATAAACATTTTATTTGTTCTAAAATTAATAAAAATATAAAAAATTTAATGGTATTTATTAAAAAAAATATTAAACGCATATGTAAATACATATATTTATTATGTTATTGTAATTTTAAAACAAATAAAATGTAATAATTAATAAATATTTATTTGTTTTTATTATTATCTGAAAAAAAAACAATTGTCAATTTGCTATAAAATTAATTGTCAGATTATATTTTGGTATTTTTTTTACTGCTCTTACTTTAGTATATTTTTTTTATAACTATCTCTTTTTATTTTTCCTAGAAATTTTCTAGATTCAAAAATTAGGCATAATGTAAATTACCCATTATGTGTCTACTAAAAACTAAAGTAAAAACAAAGTGAAAAAATATAAAGAAAAAAAGGTTATTTGTGTTTAAAACTGATATTGTATTATTTTTAGAAAAGGAAAAATAAAACATTACATAAATCTTATAAATTAACAAAACATATGTCCTTATTTTCTTATCCTTATATATATTTTATACTTCATTTTATGTATACATTTTAACAAATATATATATTTATACATGAAACTATATATACATACACCGAAAGGGTGTTCAAATTTGAGTTAAGTTTTTAAATTTGCCGCTTTTTATGATAAAATTTGGTTTTTTTTTTAAAAGTTGTCAAGTCGAAACAACGCGGTTAGTAAACATGAATATGCGTTTTTATTGTTAAAAATTGTTCGCGTTACAGTGAAAGAAGAAAATGATAATTTTTAGGGAAGATGAAGCTCAGTTTGAAATTGATGGTGGATATACGTAAACAAACAAAATTGTGGCATATATGGGGTGAAGAAAATCCACGAGAGAATATTGCAACAACCAATGCATCTACAAAAATTATCTGCTTGGTGGCGGGTTTTTGGTGTGGTGGAGTGATTGGATCATATACTTCTTCGGAAATGAAGCTGGAAACATTGTTACTGTAAATGCCCTATTAACACTTTGTCCGTACTTTGAAAAATAAGGAAAATTTCCGTGGAAAAAATATTTTCTATGGAATAAATATATTGGGATTTGTTCAAAGAATGTCCATAGATTTTCCACTTAATATACTAGTATTTTATTTAGGTCAATTGAAATCTATGGAATTTCTGGGTAAAATGTCCAACAAATATCCCCGGTATTGTATTCATAATTTATTTTATCAATTATCCAAGACAGTGGTTCAAATTTTGTATACTTCGCTTATCTAGATAAAATCTTCACTCTTTTTAATATATTTTCATAATTTTTAAAACAACCAGCAAATCAAACCTATATATTTCCTAGGAATTTTGTAAGACTTTTCATGAATTTTATCCACGGTTTTTGCTTATTGTTTATTACAAATAAAAAAATGCGCAATCGATGAATTTTTGCCATCGTTCTGCATCTTCATTCCACGCTCATAGACCTTCTGGTCTATCGGTAAAAAACTGAATCAAACCGCGATCATTGACATCATCGTCATAAGAAATTTATTCTGCTCATGCGGACAATTCACGGGTATTACTTGCCAAAATACATGGACCATCCAAAGAAATTTTTATCAAAATACGTGGATCTGTTCACGAAAAATATGATATAAATTCTATGGATATTCTGTGGAATAATAGCAACAAGAAATACTTCTAAGGAGAATTCGTAGAAATTACCATCGGAAATATACGGGTAATCAAAGGACATTTTTTATAAAAATCCATGGACAGGGTTGCACTCATCATATAAAATTCCAGTGGACATCCGTAAGAAATCCATAAATATTTCCTCGAATTGAAACTACGGACTACTACATATAATGCGGAAATTGTGTGGACAATCTACGGACAGTGTTACTGTAAATAGTACTCGATATATCGAACAATGATTAATAACTTTTTATGTGCAACATGCCATATAGCAAAGGAAACAATCGGTTTTTATAACCAAAAATTTAATAATCGAATAATTTCTAAAATACGAGATGTTATAATTGGCCAACAATAGCGACCGAATATAATTACGCAAATAATTCAAATTGAACCACAATTATGTGAACACGTGCGATAGAAAAATTGTTCCTAAAATATTGAAGGCATGTACAGCTGCATTCTTTTCAATTATTAACTGCGACATTATGTGCGTATACTTTAACCCTTAGCGAACGAATGCCGCCATACTCGCGACATTGCAAATATTCAAAAAAAATCGACCATACATGCGGCATGTGGTAATATATGTTCTCTCATATAGGTACAAAAAAAGATTGTGTTGTTTTGCTCGGATAGAAAAACGCTGGGAGGAAGGCGGAAAACACGTAATTATTGCGATACTTATAATAAATATCCTGGTATTCACATAGGAGACTGTTGGGAGAAGTGTCATACTCAAAAAAATTATAAGTAATTTTGTATAAATACATTGTTAATCTATAAAAAATAAATTTATAAATGTGTACAAATAAATACATTACATACACGCATCTATTCGTTTATTTCAACTCCCATTATTTTTCTGAAATGTTCACTTCAGTATCCTTTTGTATGGACATATCTGTTCATATACTACCTATTATTACTGAAAGTTTACATAAAATCCAATAAAGCGATATTAATTATGCACCTTTTCTCGCTCTGGAAATTAAGCATTCAATTTCTTAAAAATCCGTCGACCTACTAGAAAATCCGTCATCGTTCTAGAAAAATGCGCTCGTTCATTAAGGGATCCCATAAAGATATCACCTCATTTCGAATATAAATTAAGTGTTTTATTAAAAAATTAAAAAGTTAACTCACATTTGATTGCACCCTTTAATATAAATATTGTTCAAAAACATTTCGGTTGGCTTTATGCCAATTTTAACATAAAAAAAATATATTCTCTCTATTTGATTATTGATATGATTGTAAATTTTAGCATATCAATTTTTCACTCATGGAAAAAAAAAATTGAACTGTGTGCTATATACAATAAATTTTATTATAAGCATACGAAGGTAATATCGTTAAATGGTACAGTGATGATGCTAATGATGATGATGATGATGATGATGATGATGATGATAATGGTTATTCAGATTATAAATTTCATGGCATTTTTAATAAAAGATAATTTTGTTAGGCGCCAAGTACAATTTTTTTTTCATTTACAATTTTGGATTTTTTTGTACAGAAATATCTAATTTATTACTTAAGACATTTAATTTAATTGAACTGTTTATCATTCTGTCTGTATGTAATTTGTATATTGTATTTGTTGTTTGCAGATATTACAAAATATATATATGGGATTCAAAATTTTAAATTAATTTGTTATTGTGCTTTTGTTGAATGTGTTTTTTCCACTTCTCTAACTATTCGCAAATCATATACCTTTCTGAAGTGTTACGCTTTCTAACAAGTTCCTGAATATTTTCGGAAATTCTTCACATTAAATATTTTTTATAAATTTTTTCAGCTCATTTTTAAAAAAATTCTGTTTTTTGTCAATTTTTTCTACAAAATGCATTCATTTGCCATGATCACGAATAACAATAATTTTTGTTATACTCACACATGTTTCTTTTCGGTTTTACATTTTTTTAATTTAATCACTTTTACTGCATTTAATTTAATCTGCAACTTTATATATATTTTCAATAAAATTTAATTACAGACTTGTCACTATTATAATTAGATTCTTATAAAAGAATTATACCTAATTTTTAGCAGTTATTTTCATTTGCCCACTCAATTTTGTACCCCTACCGAACATTATTGAATTATGCAATCATTTAAATAGAATGAATGCAAGAATTTTAATAGCAATTATATTGAATTTAATATACAATTGTTCCAAGATTATATATACGGTAATCTGAAAACACATAAACAGATGAAAAATTAGGACAAATTATTTCAAATATTGATTCACCAAATTACAAAATATACCAATTTATTTTAAGCGAATTTAATAAATTCAACCAACAATTTATTGTTATATTTGAATATAAAAAAATCAATCGAAGCTGTAAAAAAATTGCAAATATTTTAAGAAAATATATTATATATATTGCTATCGTTTGAAGTAGAGCCCTTATTTCCGTCAATACCTATAATACAAACTATAATACCAAAGAAATGACCAAGTGTGAACAAGCAATTTTCAGCAGTACTACAATATCGGCCAAAAAAAAGGATTTTTTATCAATTATGCATGATTTTTAAGATCTGTCGTTGACTTAAAACTATTTTGCTATATGTATCATAATTTTTTAAGATTGTTGTACGCTCTGCCTTTGTAATATTGTAGCAATACCTAACGAACAAATTAATAAAAAAATACCATATATGATTTAAAAACCATTTATCCCGTCCTATTTACATATAGTACATCATACACACACAAATACACTTCGAATAAACAAAATAAAATAAATTGAATACTAAGAAAGCCATTGTACAAATCTAAAATTATATCAAAGGTAAGCACACAAACATAACAAATAGGTGAACCTTTTAGCTTTAGATTTTATGAAAAATTTATTTTATATATGTATAAATAGTACTCGTATTATATATACATTTAGTCCACATATACTATATTTATAACATTTTGTGAAAAGAAAGTATATATAGAACAGTCGATTATACACTTGAATCTTCGACAAAGTCCCTCTCATAAATATAGTACATATATACCACATCACATAAAGAAAATAGAATTAAACAAGCATTTTGTACACTCTATTATAACTATAAATATATATAAAATGTACATATGTAATATCATATACAGCCACACACTGCTAAAACGACACAAAAAGGCAGCAAGATTAAAGTTCTGCGAAAAATACAAGAATTGAACTGACGTCTGATGGGAATAAAGTTGTGTTCTTCATAGCGATCAAAAAAATATTAATTAAATTGGATCTGATGAACATCAGTGAATGAATATCCTTTGAAAGACCGGATCAAGGAATAGGTAACGTAAAATTTGGAGGTGGCGACTTTTGTTATAATGGATTACGAAAAATAATAAATATTGATGGCAAAATGATCGTAGGTATGTACATATTGTGAGATATTACAACATGGTTGAAATTGTGGGATAGGATGGGTTAAGGCATAAATGGTCTCAAAAAATTTAAATATTATGAAATATACATTATTGGTTGAAAAATTTAAGTGTATAGAGTTTACAATGATAAAAAAATAAACTTTATTTCGTTCATCATGTGATAACATTCATTATACAGTCACATTGGTAAATCAATCTTCATGGGAGTACATAACAATTCAACAATTGGTCTACGATTATCGAAAAGTATACATATATTGTTAATTTTTGAGTAGCATCCAACATCATATTTTCAAAGACATTCGGTTTTATTTATTCCATAAACAAATAAACATTGTATACAGTAACCCCACTGAAATGAGTGTCTTAAGAAATAAATACCGAAAAATATCAAATATAAATTTCAGGAATTGAAAGCGTTACTTTAAGAGATTGATTAGCATTATGGATATACATATACCTATTGTGCCACTGAATGTTATAATGGGTGACCCAAAATTCGCTTAGGATTTGATTAATTTGCTCCATTTGTGCCAATATATTTGTTCATTTAATTTTACCTAAATTTATTTATTGTAATATTATCTGTTTAATCAATTTGTTGTGTATGCGTTGTGCATCATTTTCAACAAATGGTAAACTGACTGGTTAAGATAAATATAGTTAAGTGACATGTGACAGAACAACGTGTTTTTTGTTGAGCAAAATTTTAAAAATAATGTAAGTTTGAAAGTTATGTATCGTTTGCAATTTTTAGTTAATTGGAATAGTAATTTAAAGTCATCAACTGAGAAGAGATTTAATGAAAAAATTCAGAATAAATTAGTGGGATTTAGCCACACTGCCCGTCGTTCAACACAAAACATCGATGCAGTTCGTGAGGGTCGAGGAACAACAATTTTGCACCTTGGTGGCTATTTCCGCATGATAATCCAGTATTGTTTGTTTATTAAGATATGGATGTGAACAATATGTGGTTTCAATGAGACGGTGCTACATTACATAACAATTCAATTACGCAATGGCTCATTTCTCTGGATCGTGTAATTTCCTGTCTTGGTGATCAGAAATGGCACGCCCAGATAACCAAATTTAATGCCGTTGAACTTTTTTCTTTAGGGATTTTTGAAGTCTAATGTTTATACCAACAAGGAATGAGCAAATTGAGTGTTGTTTAAACGAAATTCAGTCACATTTATACGCTAAACGGTCATAGAAATTTTCGACGAAAGAGTTCGTATGCTATTCCAAATTAACAATTTTTAATTAAAAACCAATGTTTTCTATCAAAATTACTTCTTGCACGAATTTTGGGACACTCTTGAATATACACTAAATATATACTCTATGTGTAATATGTATATATTTCAAATATACATATATTAATAATATCGTCCTTATTGGCGACAACCTTTTGTTCCTTTATTTCCGTTCATTATTATAATATTGTATATTACAAATATATATATACATAGGACCTTTTCCATATACTCGTATTGTAATACTTCTAATATATGGTATATTATATTTACAACACAATAATTTGAAAATAGGTGACTTTCTATTTAATAATATTATATATTTATTTTTTATGTATATATTGTTCGTTAAGAATGAGCACATTTTCATATAAAATGACGCAATCGAAGGAAAATCATAAAAGCTTACAAAAAAGGAATGTTATTGTTGTTGTTGGTGCTTTTATTCCTTGTATAGAAACCATTTTGTTGTTATATTATTATTGTTGTGATGTAATCGGTTTTAGTTGTTATTATACATTATATAAACGGATGGATGGATGGATGGAATGCAATGCATATATATGTTAAAGTTACTTAATAGTACTTAAGAAATTGATTTTTGTTCAACTTTAATATTAGGTCTATAAAATATCGTAGCATCTATAATATAAAAAAGAAGGAGAAATAGAAGGAAAAAATATAATAAATAATAATAATAATAACAATTGAAAAATAATTATTTTTGAAGAACAAAAATTATATAAAATGATAGTAATTGGAATTGTCAAGAGTAACGACTCGATTTATTTAGATTGGAAATTTTTATTAGAAAAACAAACAAACATATATTAATGAATATTTAAAAAATTTTATGAATTCTATCCATTATTCCATTGAATTAACATTATTATATCAAATTCATATGTATAACAGTAGAGTATTTATTAACTGATAGGAATCGTATTGGGTCTATAACTAAGTCCTGGGGAAAATCTGATAGGTGTCGTAAGTAGTATTGCTTATACGCAGTGTGAAGTGGCAATACTTCGCTATTGTAGTAGTTGAATCCACCTTTCATATTCAGTATATGACATTCAGTTGAAGTGTAAACAAGTATTTTTTTTAGTTGATTAAAAATGGAAAATTTTGTACCAACAAAACAGCATTTGCGGGAAGTTATGTTAAGTAATTTTATTTAGAAAAAAAACATCAGCAGAAACTTATCGCTTTTCGTTACAAATTTATGATGCACATTCCCTATCACAAAACAATTGTGATTATTGGTTTAGACGGTTTAAAAATAATGATTTTGATGTTAGTGATAAAGAACGCATTGGAGCACCAAAAAAATTTGAAGACGAAGAAGCTTTACTCAGTGAAGATCCATGTCAAACGGAAGAAGAATTAGCATTGGCATTAGATGTTACCCAAGCAAGTGTTTCCAAACGTTTAAAGATGATGGGAATGGTCCAAAAGCTATCGTATTGGGTACCACATGAATTGACGGAAAGACAACAAGAAAATCGAAAAACATTGTGTGAACAATTTTGCTTCAAAGACATTCAATTTTGCATCGAATTGTGACTGGTGATGAAAAATGGATCCATTACGATAATCCAAAACGTCTGAAAGCATATGGGTGAAGACAGGTGAACCAGATCCTTGGTTCTAAGGTTATGCTGTGTATCTGGTGGGACCAGCTTGGTGTAGTGTACTATGAGCTGCTTAAACCGACACAAACCATCACTGCTGAACGTTACCGAGAGCAATTAATCCAATTGAGCCGAGCATTGCACCAAAAACGGCCAGAATATGCCAATAGACATGACCGTGTGATTCTACAGCATGATAATGGTAGACCACACGTTGCAAGACCGGTCAAAGAAACGTAAGAAGCACTTGGCTGGGAAGTCCTACCCCAGCCGCCATATTCACCAGACATTGCTCCATCAGACTACCATTTGTTCCAGTCGATGCAGTCAGCCCTTTCTGCACAGCGGTTCAATTCATACGAAGATATGAAAAAATGACTGCACTCATGGATTGTTTCAAAACATAAGAAGTTCTCCTATGAGGGAATCCATAATTTGCCACAAAGATTGTCAAAAGTTGTAGCTTCAGATGGCAAATACTTTGAATAAAATATAATGTACCGTTACTTTCAAATAAATGTGTTTTTCTTATCAAAATATTCTCAAAACTTAGTTATAGACCAAATATAAATAATATCCTAGAGTATATATTATATTCATATACTAAATAAAGTACATCCTTTTCCAGCAATTTATGAATATACCATGAATATAAAATTTATCCTCATTTTTGGACGTCTTCATCATAATTTTCGAAGCGCTGTGCCCAGAGTTCATATGCGACATCGATCTGAACATAAGTGCTAATCTGATGGATAGACCAACGACTGGTGTGGTAACTGATCCCATATAACAAATGCTTCTCACGTTTTTATGACCAGTTTTTTGACATGAGGACAATAATTGTATTATTGAAAAACCACTTTATCATGACTTTGGCAAATTTTGGTTGCTATTGTTGTAATATAATCCCTTTAATTTGATTAGTTGTTGACAGTAAACTTCAATCATAACAGTTTGGTTCAATTTCAACCGGAATAATGCAATCCTTCTTTCTGGTATGCGGTCGCATCAAATACTGAGATATCCATTACACTACCTTTTTTACACTGAAGCTACAGTCTGCAACTTCTATCATATTTTTTTTTTTTTTAACTCATATTTTGCTCCTAGTGGAGCTTTTATGTCATCTAATAGTCATCTTCTTTCATATATATATATAAATATATTGCTATATATAATAAGCTTAGACAATCTTTGAATGACTTTCAGCGGCAGTTTTCTTCCAAACCCCCCCAAACACAAATCAGATTTTTCTGGTACAAAACATACGACATTTTCAATAAACGAAAAAAATATGTTGTTAACACTTTTAGCTCGTACAAAACACATATTGAAATGATAAAGTGATATAAAGTGAATACGTTTACCGTGAGCGAACGTAACATATTTCTATACTTATTATTTGAATTTAAATCTATTATAAACCGAAAGTGTCAACGTGCAGGAATAACGTTACATTATATTATATTTCATGTTTTATGCTTCCATAAATGTATACTCAAAGAAAATATTGATTTAGATTGCATGTACATGTACAAGACGATTACACACTTAATTAAGAAGGTGAATTAAATATAATTTTATAGCATTCATTTCATGTTACACATATTATCACTATAATTTATTTCATGGAGTGCATGCAAAAAAGCGTGCAATTTAAAATAATGCTAAATCTATGCAATTTATATTACAGTAATTATAGGTATATTATACGATAAAGAGATGAGATAATTTAAATATACAATTTATAGTGACTGTAACCAATATACAATATTACATTCATAATTGCGACCTATATATTTCATTATTGAATTAATCTATACGCTCATAGTCGTACGGTCGTACGTAATACTCGTATACATATGAAAAAACAAATATATATTTAATAAATAGACATAATTTTAATTGCCAATAATATTTGGTCAATAAAATTTTAAGTAGTTATATTTCAAAGATTTAAATTTAGAAAATAAACGAATGCTATATACTACACACACAAACAGAATAAAAATGTTAAATGTTATTTAAAATTTTTACGCCAAAAGCCAAAATAAAAAAAAAAAAACTTCATGGTTTTAAAATTTTTTTATAGCTGGCACGGTATCATAATAACTAGTTAGTTAGACTATATCTATATAACTATTGTAGTATACATACAGTCTACATTTATATGAATATATACTGTAGTATAGATGGTTAGTTAGTTATTCAGCAGTATTTATATCTATACTTATATTCTGTACATAAAATTTAATAATATACTCGTCGTTTTATATGATTGAATTTTTATACTTTTATACACATTGTATGATATGGCTTCTCAAAAATAACAATAAGTTTAATAACCGACCGCCAGCCAGTATACACTTAAAATATTAAACACTTTATTTATAAATTGTCTATAAAGTATCTGTAGTATATATATTACAGCGATTTAAAATAGGTGCGACTGATGGAAAATATGTATACAGGGAGGCTATTCTTGCGCTCACTCGAAAAAATTCGTATGCAGGAAGACTATTCTTGCACTCACTCGAAAAAATTCGTATGCGAAATTTTTCGTCTGACTTTTTTCGCATTCGATTCAAATATTGTATTCTTGATTTCACCCGGTATGATTTGCACCCACCAAATGTCAAAATGTATGTAAATTAAAAGTTAAATGTTGTGTTTCCTCATTTTTTTTTAAATTTGAAATAGTAATAAGAAAATGTATTCAAATGAAAAAAGATGTGGAAAAATATCTTTTTCACAAAAAGATATATTGTTAAATTTTATTGCAGCAAACGTTGAATTAAAAAAAGTTTATTTTATTTTAATTATCTTTATCTTACCATGGAAAGCAGAGATTCTGTTGGGTTGTATCATAATAGAAGATACATTTGCAATAATATCATTAACCATATTTTTCTTCAATCTGAACATTTGAATAAATTTCTTATCGGATAATGAAAATGCATCTTGTGCTTTGTGAACTACTCGATTATTATTGTTATCAGTATTATATAGATTTTCTGTATTATCCATATTTCCTATAAAAATTAATTAATTTGATGTTTTTCGTTAATTAGACGGAGTTTGGTATACGCGGTTAATTCGATTACATATATTTTTCAATTTTTATTTGTTAAAATTTTGAAAAAAGTTTTGATATTTTGTTATCGGAAATAAACATCACTATGTCTCAGGTAAATGATATTCTAATGTCTATAAAGTTAGCTTTCTGCGTACATAAAGAAACCTTACTTATTTACTGACTTACTTACTTACTTACTTACTTACTTACTTACTTACTTACTTACTTACTTACTTACTTACTTACTTACTTACTTACTTACTTACTTACTTACTGTCTTACTGTATGGCATTAAAGACCAAGTGTGGGCTTAGTCTTCTTCAACACGCTTCTCTTACCTGCAGCTAATGTCTTCCAATCCCGAATAAGGATCTTTTATGTAAAACCTTTAAATCGTGTTATTTTTCATCCAATTTTGAGGAAATTTGGTAATTATGTGTATTAAACATATGATTTTATAAAATAGAATATGATTACTTATTAACTTCTAGAAAATTATTGATCAAGATATAATTGTCACTGCAGGACAATTTTGCAGACCATATAGATTTCAGGAACTTAATAAATTTGCATGTGTTAATAATAAGACTATTTTTTTGTTGAGATTCCTACAAAATTATTGAATTATTGAAGACGAATTTCCTTGCACATGGGCATATTCGGTAATTTCTGAAAAAATGATGTATGTACATTTATACGTTAATATTTTTTAAACCTCCCAGTAAATACATATACCCAGGAACTGTTTTTTATAAAACAAGATTTCAGGCAACTGATAAATTTAATAAATTGTATTGATATTGATCATAAAGAAATTTTGAATGTACATTTATAATAAGATCATCCAAACAACTTTTTTTTTATGTTTCTATATAACTTTGTGAATTTAATCATTTATTTATACCGATTTTGCTAAAATTTGCTAAAAAAGCAAGATTCTATAGGAATTTGGTAAATTTGATCATTTTCTATTCTTTTTTATAAAGAAAATTTTGTATTTATTTATTGGGATTATAATTTCACCGTTTATATTTAAATTTGGTATTTACGATTATATGGAAAAAGTTTTATGATGTTCCTATAAAATGATATCCGCATGATCTTTTAAAAGGAAAGGAATAAGCCTGCTGGAAATTTGACTTCAGGATAATTATAATTGTTGTAAATTTTCCACATCTAGATAAAGTACCTTTCGTTCTTATAATTTTACAATCTTTCTCCACCAAATTTCATTATTATAATTGAATATGAAAAATTGCCAAATTTGCATGTTTTTATAATCACTTTTCGAGAGGTAACTTGGAATTAATTCCCCTTAAATCTCGCATCAATTTAGTTCAACTTACAATATAAATAAATTAAAATATAAAACTCGTTGAAATAATAGTAGAAGGTTCGCTATATATCAGTATTGATCGTATTACAGAATTTCCGTTTATTTCGATTTTCTTTGTATCTAACCATTGAATGCTATCGCAGATTAACGATCAGTTGACCTGAAAAGAACCTCTAATTTGATGAGAAATACATAAGATAAAATGTGAATACCGAATCTCTGGATTATATTTTTTACAATATATGAAATATGGTTCGGCAAAATTGCATTTCAAAATTCCTTATATAGACATATATTAGTATAACCGCGCACCCAAAACGCATATAACGTATACGTAAGAATGAATCCAAATTTCAGATTCTTAATTATTATTTCGAAAACTATACAGTTCAATTCATTTAGAATACACATCCCAATGTACCTTACCTTCATTTTACACGCGTGAAATATGCGTTTATATATTTTATTATATATTTATTTTTACAATTTAATATAACATTTACATTTATTTTTAACATAACTGACATGAAAATGCTAGAGTTAAAAATCTATTTCAAGAATTTTATAATTCTCTAAAATTGTTGCCGTAAATAAAATATGTTTATGGTGCAAAAAATTATTATTGTTTGCATTCTAAATATATACAATATAAAATATGACAAGAATTAATTATTATTATTATTATTATTATTATTATTATTATTATTATTATGTATACGATAATATTATTATTAACAACAACTGAACCACCCACATAGCCGTACAATATATATATATGAACATTAATACACCGTTCGATTTACTTAAAATAAATATACAATTTAGTTTACTGACCGACCACACTTTAGAACTAATTAAAATCTATATTTATAAATTTGCTATTAAAAGAATTATATACTTATTTACAAATTGCATTTAAAATGTTTATTTTTCATTTTATAATTATTAACATTATTATAATACATATTGAATATGGTTTTATGGTTTATCTTTAAATATACATTTGTAGAATTAGATATGGATGATATATGCAAATAATTATGCGTACATATACAATACACTACAAATCTAATATGGACAGGGTGATCAGATTGCAATAAAACTATATTTTTCGGGTAGTCAAGTTGTGAGTAGAGTGTATTATGAAAAAAAAATTGGTATGTCCACTTACTTAATTTTCCGGAAATCGAATTTTTATAAATACCATCTTTTTGAATTACGGGGGCTATATAGTTTTAACGGATATCTAATTTTGTATATAGATTTTCAAATCACAATCAATTACCAAATCTTTTATACAAGAAATTTTTTAAATCGTTTCATGTGTTCAAAAATATGACCGATTTTCCGTTTGATGTCTAAATGCGTTGATGTATACATTTTTTGTATACCATTTGATTGTCAACACAGTACCGCAAATTTTTTTAAAATTTGCTCTGCCATCGATTATAAATTGCAACGTTGTATACAAAAATAGAAATCCGTTAAAAGTATAGCCCGTAATTGAAAAGAGATGATAATTCTTAAAAGTCTAGTTTAGTTCGTTGAACACCCAAATTTTTTTTGTTATATGTTAGTCTAATTTCACCCAGACTATAAGAAAATAATAATGATATTAAAAACTGAAGGTTATTTCTTTTTGGCTTTGCCACTGACTCAATGACACTTTTTGAATTAGGACTGTGTTTTCGATATATACTAACCCTAAAAATTTACTCGATAGTCTAATCAAATCATTAAATTTCCTATATAACTTCTAAAACTAAGGTAATGACAAAAAATGTTAGTTCACAGATTTTGCAGAGAATAAAATTTCTAATTTATATGTGCACGGTATCAATTTATTTTTATAACTTGATTCAATTTCGAGTTATTGAACAATACATTTGAAAAATAACCATTATTTAGCAAAAAATTCCGACTAAAATGATTTTTTCTTTTGTATATCTCAAGAATTTGAAATCGGATTTTATACATTTAACCGCTGTACTTTGCATGGTTTGTTCCGAACAATTTTAAACTTTACCTTTTCAAACACTTATAAATTTGAAACTCCAATAGTAAAAGTCAAATATTTTACATAATATTGAATCGAAATATATTAGTTTTACTTTTTTGACAAAAAAATTATAGATTGTGCAGTTAGATTTCAAACACAAATCAATTTAGTTTGCAATTTTTGGAAAATAATAATTATTTTTCAAATGTTGTGTTCAATTATATATTAATTAAAAATTTAATTCTCTACATATTCTCTACTCACAGTTATTGTAAATAACTTAGTTTCGAAGTTATAATAGGTACTACCAAAATAAATTCCCAAGGCCGTATCTTGAAAACAGAGCGCTAAATCGAAAAGTATGTCAATTAGTATTTTCAACTTAGAATTATGTGCCCATCACCGTTGCTGTGAAGGTTTACACCGGTACACCCTGTACATATATATAGAGTTAGTTAAACAATTAAATTACAATTTTGTACATACATAATTTAATATGTATTTATAAATAATGATCATCATTATATTTAATTATTTTAAAAATATATTTATTATACGTATACGTAATTTTAAATATATACACGTTTTGTAGATTTGTATCTAATTTACCAAAATAGTTGCACTTCACGTATATATTCGTACATCATATGTGCGTGGTACTATTTATATTTAAACAAATTATTTATTCATTTATTTGTATTTCAAATCTAATTATAATATGTATTTTTATATTTTCTAAATAATATGACAATTAAATTAAATTAAAAAGAGTATATTAATATAAAAAAATAAAATAAAAATTTTAAACGTGACTCAAAAAAAAACGCAGGAAAGTAATCAAAAACGGTGTTCCATAGATATATTGAATATAATATTTTAAGAAACGTGCCATTTAATAGCCATGAAAAATGGAGAATATACTCGTATATGTACGAGCGACGTTCAAATATGTGTTTTATAAGGATAGTCGCAGCTCAATCAAAAACAATGATTTTGTAAATTTAAACGTGTTTCCGTGAAAGCATTAAAAATGATGCACGTAGGTCTCTCTTATACGATATGGAATGGCTGGCCCATTAAAAGTGTGTGGCATTGTTGCGTGATGCTAAAGGTATCTCAACTGGATCGATGTATGATATTTTAAATGAACATTTGGGTATAAAAAATCTTTATGAGAGTGATGAATACCCTGCGCATTGACTATCCAGTGTCTGAACAATATACGATTTAAGTAGAATCAAACAGATTTCGATAACTATATATAGACAAAAAATGAATATTATAGTATTACACAAGACAATGAAAAGAGCAGTGAAAACAATTAATAGAATCTGGTTGCATGGTTATTGCGCACTATAAAGAAAATTAAAAATTCAGTCAGCAGGAAAGTTTTTATCTCAGTTTTTTGGAATGCAAACAGTATTTTCTTGATGGATTGTCTTGAAAGAAGTAAAACTAATAACCAAAGAATATTATTCAAAAATTTTGAAACAACTTTCGACTGCTAAAAACAAGTATTTTACAGATTGCATTATAAATAGAAAATTTAAAATTTGAACATTGCTGGACCAAATGTATTATAATATTATTGGAGGAGGAGAGTGAAAAATTAAAAGATTTGTTTGCGTTGAATTCCTTTTAATTTGACAAAAGCTCAAAAAAAGACTCGTACCGATTGGTGTAAGCAAATGTTGAATAAATATGATCACCGTGCATCAAATGATGTGTATAACATCTGCACAGATGATGAATCATGGATATATATGCCCGAATCAAAACAGCAACTGATCGTATGAAGCGGTTGATGTATTCAAAACGATTGTTTTGGAAGTATCTTAATCCGAGTGTAAAAAGTTCTTCGAAAATTGGTTCCAACGTACGGAAAAGTGTATTAATCTTCATGGAAAATATTTTGAAAAACAATAAAACACATTTCGATGATAAATATTTGTTTTTTTGTTAGTAGGTAGTAGCCCTTGAATAGTGTAAATGTAATAGAGCCGCGTTGATCGAGCAATTAGTAATTTCGACGACAAATTAAATCTCACAACACTCTCTCGCCGGAATGGATGTAGCAGGCGTTGTCACCCTGCGTATATGACACAGTAACAAAAACATAAATCAACTTAAAATATGTCAACACATTAATGAATAGTTTCATTAACAAAATATTTCAATATATCATACGCGACTTCTGACAAAAGCATCAAAGATATTCATTAAAATTTTATAATTCAGTGGCTACAAAAAACCAAAAGAAAAATACATATAATAAAAAAACCATCGCATTAAAAGATTAAATACCAGTTAAATGTAAATTTGAAGAAGTAGTGTATTTTAAATATTTAAATAAAATTTAATTATATATTATCGACATTTAAATATAATATAATATTTTTGTTGTATTATTAATAACCTAAACAAATATTTGATTGTGAGAAATTTGATATATTGAAAAAAAAATAATTTTAAAATAATTACAATTTAATCGCAACACAATTTTAAATGCAAATAATATTTTGTAAAAACAAAGCTATAATAACTTCATTTTAACAATTATTTAGTTAAATATGCTCGCGAAGCTGAATCATTTAATTATATAAGAAGAATAAATTTGTAAAAACAACATTTAAATGCTTTGAAAAATATAATTAAATTAAAATAGAAATATTTTCTGCGGTTGAGTGATAAAATATAAATATTCAATGAAATTTGTAAGATAAAGAGTTATAGCAAAAACAGGTACACACACTTATTCCATTAAATATAGTAGCACCACAGTATCGAAAATATAAGAAATTTATAATCAAAAATATATATAAAAATATTATTAATAGTGTAATCGGTAAAAATTGATTGCACATGTGATTGAGTACTCATATGAGTAAAAACTCTGAGGGTTAAATTAACCGACAAGAGTACAGATAAATCGACGGATTTTTGTATGTGAATGGAATGCACGAACGACAGAGTTTATAATATTTTAAATTCGAGTAAATATTTTATACTCGCTGATTTATTCGTCATCATCGCGGGATTAATCTGTAAAATAAAATGTTATAATCACGAGCTGCCAAATTTTAATAAAAGCAACAAAAACTATTAATTGTAAAATTTTGTTTTTGAAATAAGTATAATTAAAAAAATAAATAAATACATTTTATGTCATTTGTATCGTCAATATAAATGAAACCAACAATTACGAATTTTATTCCAGTGTTATATTTTTTCTTTGGATATTTTATCGATGTTTTGATATATTTATAATTCACAGGAAAATCGTTTACAAATGTCATGTCATGTTTTTCGATAACATTTATTTTGCCTCACATGGTCATTGATGTCATTTAGATAATTTCTTGTTGACTATGGGACGTAACAATATTGTCAAATAACTTTTATGTAACGAACAGCCCACTTAGCGAAATTAATTCATGGAATTGGTTACTCGATTATTGTACTACCATCTTAGTAAGATTAATTAACTATACCAACATTTTATTTTCGTCGATTAAATTATTTGCAGGTAAATTGGTGAATAAAACAGAGAATTAAAAATCCGTATAAATTTGGCCTTGAATATGCTTTTGTGAAACGGTTTTTTTCGTTACATTCATATCATTGAATTTGTCTGCATATACGCGAATTCTGACAATTCCTCAAAAAAAAGAAAATTAATTGTGAATATATACAGGTACCGAATGTACCGACTGATATAAATTCTAACACTGGTAATGTGTGAATCCATTCCACCACAGCACTTAAAACAGAAGTAATGTTTAATCAAATGTTGATGATACAGAAATATATTGCTTTATAAATTAAAGTGACAACTTCAAGATTGGTTTTGTACATACAAAATTCAAGAAATTTAGCCATTTTTCATTAAAATTTTATATTAAATTGTTCCATAATTGATTTTTTATATATTGTATATTCAGATGGTGGTAAATAGATGTTTGGAAAATGATATCGCAGGACACATTGTAAGATTTTTATAATAATATAATTATTATATTTAGACATAATGACGTGTACATGTATAAAAAAATTTTTTCCGAAAAAAAATAAGGAAGGGTTTAAAACTTTTCAATTTAAATCTATGCAAATATATACGTAAATAATTTTGCATAAAATTAATTAGATTTTCATTAAAATCTATGCTCATTTTCCCTTTCACATATACAAATAAAAGAAAATATTTATTATTTAAAATAAAAAGAAACTCACAATTTTAACAACATTTTAATTTAAAATTAAAATTAATTTCATATATGTAACGTACATTTACATATTCGGTACGTCATAGATATAGGGTATAGAGTGGGGGTAATGTTGTAAATGGGAGGTATTGTTACGGATTGCCTAATAAAAATCGGAAATGAATTCAAACCTTACCGCAATACTGATTTATTATCTGCCCCATACCAGCTTTGATTTTTTAAAAACTTGTTGCAGGTTTTCTGTGTCAAATATTTAAAACCGTGATTTTTGCAATATGGTGAGAAATACTTTATTATTAATAATATTTTGTGTATAATATTACATAATTTACAATTTTGTTAAAATAGGCAGTTCTTTTATTATTGCTTAAAAATATAATTATCAAAACTATAATATTTCTGTTATTTGAGATGATCATATGAAAATTAATAAAATCATTGTTATAAAAATACGTGCCTGGGAACTTGGTCAGTTATATCTTAAATTCTAATTACAATATTCACTTTATTTCTTTAATAAATATCAATACTTTATGTTAGGTTGAATATAAACGGACTGAAAATGTTGTTACGTCGACCTCAGAAAATTCCAAATAAAACAAAAATTAATAAAAGTATTAAAACTGAAACTTCATCTGCGTTAATTATAAAATCATTTGTGATGATATCTTATAAGAATTACATTGAAATTAAAGCAAAATTGCAATCTTGTTAACTTGTAGAGTTTAACATCGAATTAAATCTCCATTATTCATTCGATATTACTTCTAAATTAATTAGTCTAAGGAACATTGGTTTAATTAAACTATAAATACTATTGTAATTCGTTTTAAGAAACACACATTATAAATATCTGGCAATATTACGCCGCTCAGTACCCTACGTATTTATGTTAAAATTTAACACCGTATGTATACCATTCATTAATAATATAATTTTAATTTAAACGTATGCAAATAATTTCTTAATTTATTCCATTGTACGTGTGTAGATTTGTTGAAATATATTTATAATACATTAAATTTTATGTATAACGTAAATTGGGGATTTATAGAAGACAATTATATAATTTTATATTTTTTTCTTAAATACACTGTATGTATTCAACATATTCCAATTTTCCAATTGGTTGCAATTATTAATTACATATTTAAAGGCCCGCCTAATTCACAGTCACCAGTATAGTAGCTATAATATTTCATTGTTCAATTCATGAACTATTGTATGTAATTTCTTTTCGGCAACAATTGTTAATGACCAAAAATTTTGAATTCTATACAATTTCTTGACTGCGGAATTTGACACCAAAAGTCATGAGCCAAATGTTGTTATCACACTTAATTGTTCAGAAAAATTTTCAGAAGAAAATATGGGGTGATTAATATTTAATAAAAATAATGGAATTAACAAAAACAAACTCTAAAACACCTTTTTACAAAAATCATCACATTCTTAAATGAGTAACACAATCTTTTTGCAAAATGATGTGTCTGAATGACGAATTCGTGGCTAAATAGTAAATTTGAAATTGGAAATAAAGTGTTGTCCACTATATTCCCATTCTACGATACATTTATGTACATTGTACATGTAACGGCTGATTATATAATGTTCATATAGAGTCATAGAGGTACCTAAAGTAAATATATATGTTATAAAATATCTATATTTATACACATTAAAAGTATAAGTATTAGAGGTAGCCTATGCCATTTAAAACAATTTTATCTCATAAAATTGTTGGTGAAACTCCATTATATATGGTTTGGTATTATATTCGCACCGCACACACACACACACACACACACACACACACACACACACACACACACACACATATATATGAAAACTTAAAATATAAATATGTTTATACACAACTTTTAAATCAAATTATGTAATAGAATGGAAAACAGTTAACCAAAATGTTTTTCATTTTAAATGAAAATATGTAATTACATATATAATTTATTTATATGTAAATGTATATACACTAATTATACTGAATATTTATGTAAAAATCTGTACAGAGTAGGTCAGTGAGTGGAGTCCAAACGAATGGGGCTAATAAAATGAAAAAAAAAACAATGACACTATGTACCACTTTTGACCATTTCAAATTTTATTGTTTTACATTTGACCGTTGCCATAGTCACAGTAATAGTGACATGATAGTAACGTCTACAAGAAACCATTGGATTTCAATCGAAATCAATTCAGTATATAGTTCTTAAGTTACTAATTCCTTGTCTTACGATTAAATCTCGAAAAATACTTCGCAGTAATTACTTACTTACTTACTCCATGGCATTATAACCCAGGTGCCGTTTTAGGCTTCTCCAACACCCTTCTTCAACCTGACCTATCCACAGTCAATGGCTTCCAATCCCGAATTTTAAGGATCTTCATATCATAGTTTACTGCATCTAGCCTTAGTTCTTCCGGGTCTCCTTCTACCTTCTGGATTACCATTAAACAGTTTTTTGGCAGACAATTAAATTTAGTGAAATTCTATATGAGAGGGGAATTATCATAAAATAAAACCAAAAATATTAAACTCTTATAGCCGTTCTCCAAAGACCCGATAATACGAGAATGTAAAACCGTTTAATTATTTCTTATCTTGCGTAGATTGTGGAAAATAATTTCATTTATGAATTGTTTGACTATACATGTTAAAGAGAATATGCTAGTGTGGGTGATCCGCGAATGCAATTAAAGATATTGTAATTTTATTCAAATTAAAATTCAGCAAATTCACCAAATTTCATTGGGGGAGGGACCATCCGCTATCTATAATAAGGTCAATTTTGCTAGAATATAAAAAATGTATGATGCAACAATAATAATAATTTTATTTTTACCAAATTTAAAGAAATTCAAATGGTTTTTAAATATTAAAATATAATGAGAGCGACGTCTGTCAAATTAGAATTTAGTACAAAACATCAATCCATTCATATATACAAAGGGTTCAGCACCAAAGTTCACAAATAATTACAAAAACATGTGTTTTGTTTCCGAAAAATCGCTTTTAAATGCGACTTAATTTTATTCCACTATTCATTAAATAATGGATAATGATGTTGGGTATAGCATACTTGCAAAGTCCACAGGTTGCGGATAGTGGAACGTCCTATAATATAATTGGTTTGCTACACAAAAAAGAATAAGTAGACACGCAAATTCTGTCAGCTATGTTATGAGAATTACTATGGGGTTTGTTTGAAAGATGCATTCGAATCGAACTTAGTTAATGATTCAGTGATTACAAAGTGAAATACCCCTTTAAATGCCATAAGAATTTACAGAATGATTAAGTAGTTTGAACGTATGGTTAAGTAGCAACTTCGTAAAAACAACGAGTTATGAATTCTGCAACACGGCCTTGGATCGGACAGGATAAAGGGCAACGACTCAAGCAACGAAAATTTAAGGACAATGATTTTAAACGTGCATCTTGGAATGTTAGAAAGGCTTGATGCAGCAAACTGTGATTTAAAGATCCTTAAAATTAGGGATTGGAAGACATTGACTGCGGATGGGTAGGTTGGAGTAGCGTGTTGGAAAAGGCTAAAACCGCATCTGGGTTATAACGCCTTCTAGTAAATAAGCAAGTATTCATTAGGTAAAAAAAACTACTTTTATTTATTTTTCCTATGATAAGCGTTTTTTTAACCAATTTAAATTTTTAATAACAATAGAATTTCAGTTTAAAAAAAAATAAATAATACTAATATTAGTTAAAAATAAGGATAGTTGCGACCATTGAAAATTATTTACTAGGTGTACCAATACGATTGAAGCCATAAGAAATCGAATGCAATTTTCTGTAATGACATACGGTTTAAAAATTGCACTTTTTTTTTATAAATTCTATTGTTATGAAAATTGAAATAATTTGAAAGTTTGCATTAATAGTCCAGCTGATCACCTAAACAATTTATTCGAATGCGGACTATACTGACGGTGCGACACCCTGTATATACAAAGACGATTTTATAAAAGAAGGTTTCTGTAATATAACTACACCTATTTATTGTATATAAAATATAATTCTCTAAAAATATATACTTTTTTAATGTATTCTGTAAATATTCTATTCTAAATTTAGATTCATTTTAAGAGCTTTTATATCCATATATGCGTATCTAGTTACCGCATTTATAATATGATATACTCCACCTATAGATGATAAAAATTGATTATTATTATAAACATTTTCCACTTTTCATACATAGGTTTAAAAAATTTCACAATCTTATGCTAACTAATAAGCCTTTTTTTTATGTGTTACTGGTTTTACTCATTTTTCATATATAAGGTTGTCAAATATCTCCCTTCCGCCTTTTTGTCTTTTTAATTTCGCGGCTATGTACAAAGCGCTACAGAGCTCGTATCTGGCAACACTGTACATAATTTGAAAGCTCTTGACATAACAAACAAAACGACGCTATGTATGATTAGTTTGGATATTGCGTTCAACAGTTATAGACGTGTAAACATGGAGTTCACTAACGCCGAAATTCGCGCTATTTTAAAGTTTTCCTTCGTTAAAGGCAAATCCGCTAGAGAAACGTTCCGTGAGATTAATGGTGTTTTGGGGGATGGTACTCTATCACTTCGAACCGCGGAGGAATGGTTTCGACGATTCAGAGCCGGTGAAAACGACACCATGGATAAGCCAGCCGGCGGAAGACCTGTGACGACAAATACCGATCAAATCATGGAATACATCGAGTTAGACCGGCATGTGGCATCTCGTGACATCGCCCAGGAGATGGGAGTTAGTCACCAAACCATTTTAAACCATCCGCAGAAGGCTGGATACAAAAAAAAGCTTGATGTTTGGGTGCCACATGAATTAACAGTGAAAAATCTAATGGACCGAATTTCCATTTGCGAAATGCTGCTGAAACGGAACGAACTCGACCCATTCTTGAAGCGGATGGTGACTGGCGACGAAAAATGGATCACATACGACAATATCAAGCGAAAACGGTCGTGGTCGCAGGCCGGTGAATCGTCCCAAACAGTGGCCAAGCCGGGATTGACGGCCAGGAAGGTTTTGCTGTGTGTTTGGTGGGATTGGAAGGGAATCATCCACTATGAGCTGCTCCCATATGGCCAGACGCTTAATTCTACCATCTACTGCGAACAACTGGACCGCTTGAAGCAGGCGATCGACCAGAAGCGTCCAGAATTGGCCAAAAGGAAGGGTGTAGTGTTCCACCAGGACAACGCCAGACCACACACTTCGTTGATGACTCGTCAGAAGCTACGGGAGCTCGGATGGGAGGTTTTATCGCATCCACCATATAGCCCGGACATAGCGCCAAGTGATTACCACCTGTTCCTGTCCATGGCGAACGCCCTTGGTGGTGTAAAGTTGATCTCAAAAGAGGCTTGTGAAAAGTGGCTGTCCGAGTTCTTCGCAAATAAGGAGGGGGGCTTCTACGAGGGAGGTATTATGAAGTTGCAGTCTAGATGGAAACAGATTATCGAACAAAACGGCGCATATTTGAACTAAATCCGATTACTGTAACACTTTTTATAAAGCATTGAATAAAGAGCAAAAAGGCGGAAGGGAGATAGTTGACAACCTAATATGTTATTAATATTGTATAAAAAAGGTCTATTTATAAAAGCAATAATAAATTCCAATTAGTTATATGAGCAATTTATTTAATACATAATTATTTAATAATTTTATATAAATTGTATATTTTTTGTAGATTAAATTTATTTCTTCATTTTTTTTAAATATTTTCTTACATTACTTCATATAAAATATAGTACGCGTGTATACAAAGTCTATATAAATTGAAATTGAATGAACTTGCCCATACGACATTGGTAAAATTTAATGTTCCCCCATATCATATACAAATTACAATATGCGCGACCAGATTGTAAACAATTAAATTTTCCGGAAAAATTTCATGTATAGGCAATTAAACACCCGGATATACCAACACCATATGGATGTGATTTACTGGCGAATTAACAATTTTTAGTTCGTTTTGTTTTTTTATTCAGATGATATAAACAAAAAGAATTTATTTTCTTACATATAAAGTTGCGGGTAAATTATTTAATAATTATTATGAGTACCAAGTCCTTTTTCCGATCCCTTTTTTTTCTATTTAAAAAAAATATTATTTATCCATAACTTTTTTTTAAGTTTTAAAAACTTTTCCGAATATCTAATGAGTTTTCCATTTATATATAAAATATATTAGATAGACGATATAATTATACTGTGAAATATTTTCACATGAGTGACTCTGCCGCGTCATAAAATGTTATCCTGTCATTTTTTTTCCTTTTAAAGAAATTAAAATATACAATTAAAAAAAAATATGAAAATTAAGGCCAACAATAAATCAGAGGCACATATTGTCTCTGCGTGAATTTGTATAGTTAAAAAAATTGTATAATTTAAGAGTATTCTTTTTGTCTATTAATTTTACGTAAATGGTGATGCTTTGAATAGGCGAGTATTTTTAGAATAAAAGGATCATTAACGGTCATAATTAAAAATTGAATATATACATATGGGAATGGGTGTCAATAGATAATAATTGATTGTGCGAGATACAATTACATTATTTATTTAAAATATTATCGTGTGCTGTATAGAGGCCTGCAAAATAATGTAAAAATTCAATTCAATATGGATGTCTCTACGAACACCGAATTGAAAATTCGAATAAACAATAAAATATATTATAATAAAATACCATATGATGATTTAATTGAATTAACTTTAAACGTTGTCCAGAAATGGAAAAATTGTGGAATTTGTGCTGTGATAAAGTACTTATTTTTGAAGTACTTATAACTTCAAGAAATCATCAATGACTTCAATAAAACTTCGGGTACATATGCTCCATTGAAAACAACTGTTTACGATTGGTGGTCGTATACAAGAATAATTAAAACTAAACGTTCAAGAAAGTAATAATTTAAGAAATGATTGAAAAAATGCATAAGATCAAAAATTTAACTTAAAAGAGATTTCAGACATGGTAAACTTCTCAAAAGAACGAGTGAATAGAATTTAAAATTTACAAGAACATTTACATATGAAAAAATTATCAGCAAATGCATGCTGAGTGTGTATGAATATTTCAATGTAAACAGTTTGAAAATTGATTAAACGTAATTTATGGCACGGTTCAGTGGCGCAGTGGTTCAAGATCATGTCATTCGAATCTCGCTCTTGAAGTGAAAAAATTCTTTCTGTACTGTTCATACTAAAAATTACTCAACTGAATCATTTGTTTGCGTATGAAATCAAATAGTGGATATCTTTGAAAAATATAGTGTTGGACTCTATTCAGACATTAACAATGTCTCCACTCACAACGTTACGAGAGATTCAAATCATTTATAAGAATAATTGAATTAATAAAGCGTCGCTGTCGAAACATAAATGCAAACCAATTTATGAATAGAAATTATATTCACATACGGAGTAAATTCCCATCATGACTGCAATTAGTTAGATAGTTATGTTGTAAAGTAAGAGGAACTATTACGGGTATATGACTTGTCGTATATGTCTGAGTTATCAATAATGTGTTCCACTAGGTAAAATGAATAGATGAAAAGAGTTCCAAATAATGCTATGATTCACAATCGTACCCAAATATTTATATAAACGAAATTCAAATTAATTTTTGTATTGCTTCATTGCTGGTGATGAAAAATTAATCCTTCACTACACACCAGAATCACAGTATGTGGTTAGAAACATGGTGCAAATCGGTCAAATCGATCAAAGATACAGCTGGTAACGTGATGTTAATTATTTTTAGCAATGCACAAGGTATAATATTCATGGACTATTTGGAAAAAGCTAAAACAATAACAGGCAAATATTATGCAGCTTAAAGGAATGTGTTCCAAAAAAAAAAGAACTGTTGAATGATAATCCAGAAGAAAGGAAGAAGAGCCGGATTACCTAAGGCTATATAGATGACTAACATATATAGGCAGTGAACTGTGATAATAAAATCCTTAAAATTCGAGATTGGAAAACGTTAGCGGTAGAGAGGTCCGGTTGGAGAAGGCTGAAACCGCACCTGGATTTTAATGCCACGCAGTAAGTAATATTGTGGCGTTTATTAATATTACAACATTAAAGCCACACTAAATTATTTTTCAATTTTTATAATAAATATGATAACTTTTTACGTATCGTGCATTTTCTAAATGTATGTTTCTTATCAGTATATAGTTTATTAAAACATTTTATAATGCGAACTGTAAATCGGTTCTAATAAGATAAGGAAAAGTATAAATTTAATAATTTAACGATATATAAATTCACTATATAAATATTATCCTTCTTTTTATCTTCTTTGTATAGGTGATACGTATTTGCGTAATGTATTTTATATAAAATAATCAGATAAATAAATAAAAAGAAATCATGTCTATATAATTGTAAATTATATCCTTTTTGTAATCCACTGTAATTTATGCCGTTAATCTTTTTTTGTAAATTTATATGTAAAATAACATTTATCTTTTATTTTGGGTCGTCAGTCCATCTGTTGAAAAAAAGGATTAATATAAATAATAACTTGAATCCAACTTGTTTGTTTATTTCAATAATATACACATCATATTTGAATATAGACACTTCCATAGCTATAGTTGCAACTGTTGAATTTTGAATTTCATATATTGAGGGGGTGTTTACCTTGAAATTCGGTTTGAGTTAAAAAAGTTAATTTATTTTTAATAAAAAACACTTGTGGTATTTTTATGGCAATATTGTCCATCAAGTTGCTACAACCATCTTTCTTAATCTTTTGGAGAATAAACCAAAAAAAAAATGGAAGCAGTGGTCAGAGAGGGATAATTGCATCGACCGAAATAAATGATAGTCTGATGGAAAATTATGTAGTGATTTCGGATGGCGAATGGGGTACAAATACTTTTAATGTATTCAAGTTTTGTAACATGTGTTATAGCAAGCGTTGCAACAGAATAATTATGACATAAGTCTTTTTATTTTGACATATTCTGGATGGTTTTTCTTTAATACTATAACTTAAAATTGTTTAACATGGCATTCATTCACAATTATAATTATTTTATATAAATCATATTGAGATTAGTGTATTTAAAAAATTAATTTTAATTGTTATGTTGTCTTTTGTAAATTCTAAATAATATAAATAACATGTAAATGCATATTTATAATTCTGTGCCATATATGCAATAATATATTAATTTAAATATTAATAATAATAATGTAAAAATTAAAATTTCGACAATTTAATCTTTAAATACAATATTTCACAATTCGCATATGTGTGGATACATGAAATTCAGCTTACATAAACCGAAAAATATATACGTATTAATACCAGACGTTCTCGTCTGAAACTTAATTCTCTTATATATTTTTTCATGGTAATTTTTTTAATCTTTAATTATTTATTATCATTTAGTTTTTCTTTTAATTTTTCATGCGGATAAATTTAAAATATTGCAATTTGCTCTATATTCTTTATGACATTTGCATTTTATATATCGCCTTTTACATAAATAATATTTGTGCATTGTAATATATATATTGCAGCAGGGTTTTTCAAAAGGGATTTTCGTAATGTTTATTGTTTATAAATCTCAATGGTTTTATTTATTATTATTTTGACAATTTACATTTGTTCTTCGAATTTTTGTATGACGGATACTCCGTCTTGGGATATTTGATTCGGCCAGAGAACAAAATGATTATGGATGCGAAAATACAACTAGATTGTACGTGGAACCAAATGTTGTCAGAATGATAAAAATCAGCATATGGAGAATGAATCTGTGCCAACTGCGTTGAATATAGTGTTTCGCAGGAAGGATAAAGAGAGCCGGAAGACCATATGCTATAAAAACATATTACACCTCACTGACCTAAACTTAATATGGAATATATGAATATACAATATAATATATTGTATCATGTAATTCAATTCAAGGCGTCTATTGCTCCAAGTTGGCAAAATTACTCCGCATGGGAGTATATAACAATTTAACAATTGTATATAACATTTATCCAATGTTGATGATAAACTTTGTATTTACATAAAATTTTAACGAC
Organism: Bibio marci; assembly: GCA_910594885.2. NCBI lineage: Eukaryota > Metazoa > Arthropoda > Insecta > Diptera > Bibionidae > Bibio > Bibio marci. The sequence goes on along the minus strand of OU343115.1, from coordinate 32,772,672 downwards.
CACTGAAGGAAATGTCATGAAACGTTAACAATTTGTTAGCATTTATACATAAATCAATCAGCAGCCGCAATAGATGGTGTCACGCAGATTCATAATATTAGAATGTCATTCAGCTGGCCGTTATCTTTCGGACAGACGGTTGGTGTACAAGTACAACAAAATATATATACTTTTAATGAAAAATGAATTTATTATACTTTTATAGAACACAAAACACTGTGTGTGCGTTATAAATTATAAAACAAAATAATGGTATTAATAAAGAAAACTTAATAATTTTAACAATTTGGCACAAATTCAATATTAACATATTCTATTTTCTTTTTCTACTTTGAATTATTAACTTGTTTTTGTCAACTTTGCGTAAGTGCGTGGTTTTTCATATTTTTTTTTCTATTTTGTATGTAAATTTTATATATGATTTAAATTAAACTGTGCGATGTGATGACATTGATTTTATTTAGTTTGTCGCATATTATAACAAATATTTTATATAAAATGTATGTATCTTATATAATATAGAGATTACATTTTAATATATGGTTTATAGGCAGTATAATAGTTAGTATATATATCTATAAATGTGTGTGTGACAATGAAACACATTCATTATCACACCTAAATTCAGTAAATAATATACAAATATATGTATTTTGCTGTTCACACATAAATACATACATTTTTCAAAACGTTATTTAAGCAACATCATAGAAAATAAGAATTTTCAATTTAAACATCAAAATTTCTTCGGTTTCTTTATGTTCATATGAATTGAAATATAAGTCATGGACAAATTGGGTTCTTTAATTAATTTATTTTATGTAAACTTTTCCTATTAAATAAATTTTCTCCAATTTGTATTTTAAATGCAAATTAATAATAAATGTTCATATAATTAATAGTGCGAAATTAAAAAGAAGTGACATTGTAAATATTTTGAAAAATCTTTATTCCAAATCAATTTTGTTATCAATACACACATATGCCAACGTTTTTCCTATTCCGTGAAACAGTCTGAATATTAATTTTCTTAATAGAATCCACTTAAAAATTAGGCGTTGTTACGGTTGTGGTCTTTTGATATTAATTATTATTATTGTTGAATAGCACATGTCGCTGAATCAGGCTAATACAATTGAGTGTTTTTGGAATCAAACGAGCATTGACTCATCTGAAACACATAACATCTTTTAAAATGGTATTCATCGATTATTTGGAAATTCCAACAGTATCGACAAGGTTTCTAATTGTTAAAATCGACGATTTTCAAGCACAGCAGATCTTGGATTTTGTGGACGATTGTCCGTCAGTTGACTATGGGGCCACTTTTCGCCTTTAACACGTACTATGCCGTCTTGGAACGATTTATATCACTTATAAACATTACTTTTTTTACCTTAGGCTGTTCGCCAAAGGCTATATGCACTAATTTAATAAATCTGCAGCAGAAAATTGATTGTGCAAACAAAATTTAATGCAAATTCTTTGATCAACAAAAACACTAATTATAAATGAATAAAACCAAAACCTATATCAACAACTAATAAAACTTGGCACGGATGTCAAGGACAACACTATACCATCGTAAATTGATTTCACGCGAAGTTTAAATTCAAATATCACCTTATTTTTTGAACGCAATAGTATAATTATAATTATAAACAAAAAAATTGTAATATTACGCGTTTGTAAATAATCGGTCTGCAAATTGATGATAAATTTCTCTTCAACAATAATAATTATAATAATAATAATAATAATAATTATATTAAAATTGTACCTATACCATAATTTTTATACAATGCATTGAAACGAAAAAATATTATATGTGCTCAACCATATCACAATATCAAATATCAAAAATATAAAATTTATTTTTGATATTATTAAACAAGTTATTATAAAAGATACCAGACAACGACCCGTATATAGTTCTGATTCTATATTATAGATAAATTCTATGTAAAGAGGGTATTCAAATTTGACGTATCTTTTTAAATTTGTCGCCACTTTTTTGACTAGTATCTGTCTATTAGATTGTTTTTTTTTTTTTTAGATATGAAGTCAATACATTCGGGTTAGCTAAGATTTAGCACTACACGAGTGAAAAACGTATTTTCATTATTATAACTTATTTTAAATGTAGTAAAAGTTATTCGGAAGTTTGAAGAAAATTTCGTTTAACATACGGTAGAGAAAATGCTCCGAAAAGCCGTGCTATATTAAACTTATAATTGATAAATTTGATGAAACTGATGCAGTTCATGATTGGAAAAGTACAATTTATCATCGTGGTGGTCGTTCAAGTGAAAATATTGCAGCTGCGTTAGCACAAGCGTTTGCTGAAGAGTCAAGGATTTAATTTATTAGCATTTGTTTAATATTTTACACAAATATCTTCATTTAAAGGTTTACAAAATACAGATAACACAAGAATTAAAGCCAACTGACTAACCACACATTACGTAGGAAATTCGTTAATTGGGTCCTAGAAAAACCAGAATAAAATGAATGAATCAGGGAAATTATCTTTACCGATAAAACTTATTTTGAAATTGGCTGCTATTTCAACAAACAAAACTATCGCTTTTGGAGTTATGTAAATTCTAGAGAATTGATTGATAAGCCAATGAAAGCAAAAAAAAGTACTTTTATAGTGCACGGTTGAAAATTTTGAACTAATCCATAAATCAAAATTAGTTTACAAGCTTTTAATAGACTAAGAAATATTAAATAATAAACATAATGAAATTTACGTCGATTTTAAAACTCTTAGAAAATAATTTTCAAATCAAATTCATATTTCTACAATATTGTAAACTATTTTTCTACAATATTGTATATTATTTTATATTATGATTTTTAAGTAATAATATAATTATTATTTTAGGATTACTATTGTACATTAAATCATCGAAGATTAAAACACCTTCGACGACCGAATATAGAAAATACTATAAAATTACGTTTACAAAATTGTGTTATGTATTTTAAAATCAAAATGGTGTTTTTATGTATTGATCAAATACGGAACAACACTTGCGTTTTTATTTTCGGTGTTTTAAACGCTCGAATTTTTAAAAAAAACGAAATTTTCGGTTCGACAACAATATTTTTAAACTTCAATAAGTTTAAAATTTAATCTATAATGGTTTGATTATTATTTTAAAACTTTCTAGAGTTTACTTTTTAACTAAATTTAGGTGTGGATCTATTAGATTTTGATGTGCTTCATATTTTTTCGAAAATGCAAATGGCAATGGAGCTCGACATTGTGAGATAATTAGAAACTTTTTGTTTTTGTCATTTGAAAGATATTGATGTGCAGAATATGTGATTTCAACCTGAGGTTGCACCATGACACACAGCAACGAAAACAATCGATCTTTTGAAAGAGAAATATAATAATTGAATAATAGCTGATACGATTTAATTTGGATTTCTTCTTATGGGATTTTTTGAAGACTAAATTTTATGTGGCTAATTCTCAAACTGTTCAACACTTCAAAGACAATATCATTGAGAAAATATCACTAATTGAACCATCATCCTGCGATGGACATTGCATAGGAAAATTTTGTTTAGAATAAAATTCTTAATTAATCTGAATGTAATATAAAATAGAAATTATTTTGATAAATTTTGAATAGAGATAATCAAATTTTGAAATATATTGGACACTAAAAATGGAGAATTTTATTATTTTCTGAAAGAATATCTCATTGATTATGTATTTATTTATATAGTAATAATTCTATTCTTTTTAAAGTTATGACAATTTTCCGCAAGAAAAGTTATATACTCCTAAAATTCTACTTATTAATAAATCACAAAATGTATATGAGAATTCATCATGAGTCATTATATGGATGGTACTCGTTACATTACCCTGTATTGAAACATAATATAAAATTTTTGTATGATACAAAATATAATAGATATTCCATATAAGAAATATGCGTAGCATATGCGCGCATAAAAGCTTTATTATAAAATTAAATGATATATAAATCTGCCAATTTACATATGAATATTTTATTTGATATCAATAATATTTTATTTCAAAATAAATATTGTACAAATAGAAATTTTGTGTATAATTTTGTAATGGATATTAGTTATGGTATATTGTGAAGGAAAAGGTATATTGTATAAATGTATATACCGCGGGAATATTAATGGGAAGGAATCATATATTCGGTAGTTCTTTTTAGATATACATATACCAAAATAAAGTAATATGTTATTAAAATGTTTTCAAAAAAAAAAAAATAATCTAGTATTTCGTTGCGTATTATTGTAAACATATGATATTCACTTAATTGTTGATATTTTATTTATGCAAATATTATAATGCGCATAAATTGCTTATGATGTATTGAGTAAAATGTATAGAAATATTTTTTAAATATGATAATCCTAAAAAAAAATTGTAACGATACCTTAATCTCAACATAAAATTTTTCAAATTATAATGTATTTATGGGTTTATTATTATTATTATTATTATTATTATTGTATAATATTATATGTTTAGTTCAATAAAGTGACGCATTTTCAACAGCAAAAAATCGTAAAGTACTGCCAGAGTTCAATTCCAACAATTCACATGACAAAAACGGTGCCGTATATTACAATAAATAAATATAAATATTTTCTAGAGTTATTGAAAAAAACAATAAAAATCTTAAAACGAGAGTTGTTGAAAAAAATGTTATTATTGTACCATTGCTTTTTAACTTTTGACTATCATCGCATTTACGTGAGGATTTTTTTCATTTGGTAAAAGAAAACATAAAATACTCAAAAATAATAATTAAATATGTTGTGTAAATATTTGAATATTTGTAGATATTGAATTTATTAGCAATAATAATATACCCATTCTTGATGATTATGTAAAATTAATAAAATAATCTTATTACATATACAATACATATATTCTTATACAAATCACTGAATAATAATATGCTAAGCAAACAAAAAACGAAAACATAAAATGTATGTTTTTAAAATGTTAACATAATTTTGAAATATTATTTTACAGCCGATAACATCTACGAGGTGTGGCTATATAAAATAACAAAACATCCCTTCGATATGCACCTCTCCTCTATTTCCATACAACGCGAATTTTCCATTGTTCGAAACAGTGCTGGCAATTTTCTTATGTAACACGTTCTGCTTTTTCTTCCTCGCAGCTTCAAAAGCCTGCGAATTGTTTCTTTTAATACAGATCTGCAGATAAAAGTAACATATAGAGTGTGCCAGGTCAGGTGAATAAGACAGATGGTATAAAACTGGGATGTTATACTTGGCTATAGAAACGTCATGTAAGACAATGCAGTGTGAGCGCCGTTTCGTTTTTATGATGATGAATTCATAACTAGTTGCAGCCACAATTCGGGTTGTTTTTTTCTTATTTTTTCACAAGTAGTTGAGCAATAATCAAGCAAGGTAGTAATGTTGATTATTCAGGTATCCAGTGAATGTCATGAATATCGAAAAACAAAAAACAATCTTAAGTTCTTGGAATTTTAATTTGCTCATGCTTATTTAGCGCTCGATGAAGTTGGGACCCATCAATGCATGGATTAACGTTTAGTTTCTGGATCATATAAGTGAAAAATCTCGCATATTATCATATACTCTTTCCAAGGAATTTGAATCAATTTCAAGGACATTCAAAGTATCAGTACAAACATTTTCATTAACTTCTTCTCGTTCTATTGTAAGAATTGTACATAGGCAACATTTTCGCACACACTTTTTGCATGTTAAAATTGTTTGTCAATTCCGATAGTTTCAGCAATTACACGAATAGTAAATCGACGGTAAAATCAGATTAGATTACCGATTTTTAAATTATTTTTACACGTTTTTGAAACGTAAAAGGGTGACCCGGGCGTGAATCATCTGCAACGTCTTCTCGACCATCTTGGAAACGATTAGACCACTCAAAAATGTGCGCAAGTAATAAACATTCCCACATATACTTCTTTTAATAAAAAATAAGTTTTATAGTAGCTGTTTTTCCAAGTTTTTATATGAAATTTTCAGGTTGCATTTATAATTTTTTCGGCAAAAAAAAAAAACAGATCTTATGTGAAGAACAAGGCCACACTAGTATGTCAACAGACTCGAGATGAATGGAAATCAAAAGAGAATAATTCACACTACACGCAGCTGTCGGTCGTACGACTATACCACATGCGTGTATCTTCTGTAGAACCATTAAATCTCGTTATTTTATACCCACACCTCGTATATATATATGAATTTATAGAACGATTATACACCAAGAGGAGTCAAATATATACTCGTATGTTCGCAAATAATTTAATTTATTTATTTTTTTCTTTTATAATATAACACACACAATACAATACACACAATTATTATATAATTTCATTATTTTAGATGGCAGACAAAATAATAAATTACGTTTATATTTTTTGTGTTGGCTTGTTATATAAAATATCGCGTAATCACATCATCATACGGAATCTGATGTTTATTTTTATATTTTATATAAAAATGAATAAAACGTCATATAATTTCATATATTGTAGCAGAGAATAGTTCTATTTTGAAATAAATTATTTACGAGTATATGAAAAAAAATAAAAAATAAGAATTTTTAAAGAAAAACATCTTAAACAATTTAATTAATGTACAATAAATATACGATAGAAAATACGGAAAGGTTTTTCTATAACAAAAATGCCTGTTATTATCTTAATTATGTACAACGATACAACTCTAAAGTCACATCTAATATTTTTTTAATTGTATATATTTGGGATGATTCGCAGTATAAATACGTATATGGTGTACAAGAATTGTGTATAATATTCCTCTTATGACACGGTTAATTTGTATCTGTGTTACATAAAAAACATGTACTATGTTATGTAAATTGGAATATTGTTACACGCGTGTTACACGGAATACAAAAAAAGTATTTTGGTGTTAACAAATTTTTTATTAATTTTTTATATTGTATATTAATAACCACTATTAAAAATCGTCTGTGAGCGATAAATAATGGTATAGATGCAGTAACAATCCTAAGGCTAGTTTTTGCATATAAACATGTCGGAACTTGTTGAATTTACAAAATCGTTGAAGACCATTATGGGAATAAACATTCATAATTTACAACAACCGTAACTGTATTAGTTTTTGTAATTGAAATAGAATTTTAAAGATTACTTTTATCATAAAACCAGCAACAAATTGTTATTCAATTGATTCAGTTTAAATTATTGAAATAATCAATGTTAATAAAAATAAAAGTAATTCATGATTATTGACATGAGTTACAGGAATTTCTTTTATCATTTGGTTTTGAATAAAATATCATTTGATATACCAAATATTTCACATGTTATTTCACAATATATATGAATATTAAAAACTTCTGTAAAATAAAATTCATCATAATCTTCTAATAAATCTTGCATAGATTTTGCTAATAATTCACTCAATTCGATTAATTTTCAATGAATATTTTTTTTTTTTTTTATAAGACAAAGTCACAATGGTAAGGTAATATTATAGAATTGAAGCGTTTGGAAAAAATATTCAGGAAAATTCAACGGTTTAATTTGTAAACTATTTTTGATATATCGCCTTTGAATTAATGTTTCGCTAAATATTCCGATTTTGTAAACATTATATTTCCGACAATTATTTTTATAGAGAGTTCAGGCTTACAGGAAAATCTCATTTAATAAATTTATATCTTATATGAAGCCTGACATATTGAGTCACGACTACAAAATATATTAACTCACCGGTATGTAATGTACCGGAATTGTGACAGAAAGGAGGTGGTATATAGTTTCATTTTCTGTTTGTGTCATTTGTTTATTTATCGCTAACATTTTTCTATTTTAAATGTAAATTTTTTGTTTATGTATATTATGTAATTAAAAGTATATAAAATCAGATGATGTGAATGGAAATTCTTGGGGTATATATTATACTGAGAAATTTTGTACAAAGAGTAAAAATTGCATTTTGCAACATCCATAACAACGTCTAACATCAATAGCATCTGCAATATTATATGAATAACATATCAATGTTATCATTGAAATGACATAAAAATTAGATGGACACACAGCCATTTTGATGGTTAAATGTTGGGCCAGTATTGTACGTAATTTTGCTCACATATTATAACAGATAATTTTTAATGTTGTATTGTTAATTACGAACATTTGTAGTGGCATTCATTAATGTATAGCACCTAAGAAGCACGAAACGAATCGTAAATTATTAATAAAACATCAACAAAATTTTTAAGTAAATAAATACAATTTACAAGAACTTAATTCGTTACATGCACTACTAGTACGACTGTGTATGGCATTAAAACCCAGGTTTCAGCCTTCTCCAATCAGACCTGTTTCCAGCTAACGTCCTCCATTCCCGAATTTTAAAGTGCAACCCAAACATCTTGTTGGGGTGGAGGGGGGAGGGGGAGAGGGGTAGAATTGAGATACTTTTGTACCGACCAAAGTTCTGGTTAGGAACACAATGATACATTAAGCCATTAAGCGATGTTATTGGAGAACGTATTGATGCAATTTTTTGGAACTTCAAAGTGGAATTATTAAGGTAACACGTTTTATATTACTGAATAGATGTATAGTTATCATATTGCTTAAATTGATGCCGATATCTATATACTGCTTCAATAATTTCAAAACAATTCGTACAATAGAATAATTTCTAAAAAAAGGGAAACAAGGCCTAATCAAATAGAAAAAAATATAATGAAATTTGTTTTGATGTCACGCATGAATTTAAATGGGGTAATGTCCAACTATTGTATAAATACAATATAATTAATCCAGTAAAATTTATTGTATTCTATATTGATCGTTTATTATTTTTAATAATTTAATATTATTACAACAGGTTACAGAAACAAGCACATATAGTTTACCTTCACTATACGTACGTTACATAAATATATGAATCATGAAAATATATATAGCCACAATAATTATATGCGGAATGAGTAAAATTCTTAGAAAATAAACTTTTACATTTATCGAGTGAAATTACATTTTTTTTGTAATAATAATATATTGAAAATAATTTTTGGAAGAATGGTTCATGAAATTATTAGAAATACTTATATAATATAAATATATACAATACAAAGGTAGATTAATAAGTACATTCATTTCATATATATATTTAATAAGGAAATAATATTTAACGTTTTTAGTTGATAAAATTATTTTTTTGCATTACCATACAAAAATTCATCAGGAATAGTACAGTTGCTATTTTAATCGTCAGTCGGTGTTAACAATATTTGCATTTGCATTGTAAATAAAACTATTTCCTATATAATACATTCTTCACATTATAATATATTCAATTCAATTACATAACCGCGCAATGAGCATGTTCTTCATTATAGATAATGTCCATGACAATGCAGAAATAGTTAACCAATTTTTTAATCTTATGTTACAATTAAATGGATTTTTAGGGTTCACCGCAAATTTTGATCTTATTAAATCACTGCGATTTAAACATTGCGATGCAGTTTCATATGTCATTGGTATATCGTTTTTCGTCAAACAATGCCGGTACTAATCAGACTACCCTTGTATTATGTATATATTAAATGTAATATATAAATTGGGCTGGCAACAAAAACATTGCCGTTTTTTTAATGAAAACATAATGAATTGTGTATCTTTTTGTTAACTTCATGATTCCGAGCTTACATATAGAACTTCTGGTCCTTATCATCAAAAAACTGAACCAAGTGCGTTATACCATTATCATCATTATTAAAATTTTGAACATTCAAGAAGTTTTGCAAACTTCTAAATAATTGATAATCTGATGGTGTAAAGTCCGGAATATATATGGTGAATGTGGCGAATGCTTCCCAAACAAGCTCCAATAATTTTTGACGAGTGACCAAAGATTTGTGTGCGGTCTTACTTTGTCACAACACCTTTTCGATTTGTCAAATCTTGAATTGCATTCTTTAATTTGGTTTGTTGTTGTATACACACATCTGGATCGATCGTTTGGTTGCGTGGTAAACGTTCAAAATAGACAATATCTTTGTAACCCCACCAAACTGATAATATAACAATTTTTTGATAAATATCTTCTTTAGATGTTGTTTGTGCTGGTTCATCTTTCTTGTTCCACGATCTTATTCGGTTTACATTATTGATAACAATCCATTTTTCATCGCCAGTCATCAATCGTTTCAAAAATGGATCATTTTCGCTACGTTGCATAAGCAAATCGTTGATGGAAATGCGTTGTGAATTTCTTTAAGTTGATGAGGAATTAATAAATTGAGTTTGTTTTCGTATCCAATATTTTTTTAAACGTTTTTCATTGCATGTATGTGATACATTTGAGTGAAAAATATCCAGAACGAAATTTTGCAAATCATTTTTGATACTATCGATCTTTTAAGGCTTTGTCACCATACACAGGACATAATATTTTGTGAGCTTGTGATGCGTTGTATCCTTCGTGGAAGCAAAAAAGCAAAATATGACGAAAATGCTCATTTTGATTATAATTTTTTCAACAAAAAAGACATAACCGATCGATACAAAATTTTTTATAGAATGAAAATGGACGTATCAACTATCAAAAAAAATAAATATGGGTTGATATTTCGAATACTTCAAAATTAATCAGAGACCATCTATATATGAAAACGGCAATGTCTTTGCTGCCAACCCAATACATATACGCAAGTATGTAAGTTAATCTTAAATTTTCCCATAATTACAAAAAATGAATTCATTTTAATATACAAAACATGTCGAACATCACTCACTTAATATATATATATAAATTGCATATGAGTCGCATATAATCTATACGTATTTTCCAAATATAAAAAATAAATAAAATAAATTTTGTATAATTCAAATTGTTTTCCATATCCATATTGTGTTCGTGTATTAATATTAATATTTGTCTGATAAATTTGTTATGTGATAAGATATTATATAATATTTGCAATATGTTTATACTTATTATGAACGCGAGTATACACAATGTCTGTGGTTTCTTAATATACGAGCACAATATAAAATTATACAATTTTGTGTTTACATATAAAACAACATTTAGATATTGTAAAAAATTTATCGATTTTCATTTAATATTAATAATTTTTATATTGTATATTTTTTCGTATGTTTTACAAACAAATATTATTAACCCATATTTAGTTAGAAATATATTGAATACAATTTGTTTGTATATGAATTTTTCGGTGAAATTTGTTATTATATAATTGTAATTTGTCTCCTCGCTATCAGAAATTTATTTTATTTGAACAATTATTTACGGATAGGCCAAATATGTTGACAACACTAAATGTATGAGAAAATCTAAAGCACTTGGTTTTGACTGTACGAGAATTGTAATGGGTTAAGTTAATTTATTAATATTAATATACCAATATAGGAGTATATATGTTATTTATTTATATATAGATTGAATATATGAAAATGTATGATTAAAAATTTACATGCATATTTCATTTTATCTTATACTTTGTAAAAATGTTAAATGCACAATACATTTTTCACGATAATTATATTCTTTATTTATTTTTTTCTATACTCAAAAAAGTACATTTTTATATGGTTTAATGCAAATCAAATTTTTTCTATTTTTTTTTTATTTTACTTAAGCTATTTTATTTCAATAAAATAATTCCAATTCGTTAATGTTAAATTTTGAAATGAAAAATGTGCATGTATTTAAATTTATGTTATACGTTTTGTACAAACGCACACATCACTATGGGTTTATCAAACCCATCTAAAAATTATAGAATTATGGAAACATCTATCTTTCGTTAATTGCAGTACAATTTTGGTGCATTGTTATATACTTCCATGTGGAGTAATTTACCAGCTTGGCTGTAATGAGTGTGTAGTAGATGCCATAAGCACCACTTGGTTTAATATGACTATATGACTATGAATAAGAAAAATTCATATAATTTTTAAAAATATATATTATGTAACAGGTGGTATAGTAAGATCACACAATATGGCCACACGTCAAATATTTGACATCTATACAATTTGGTGAAAATTTAGTATTTGACAAATATATTTTCATTGGATATTACATTATTTGTTGTGAATTTGTTGAAATATTTGTATATATTTAAATTTGGTCTGTTTGGCACTTTAGAAATAATCAATATATAGTGACAAATATAACAAACGCTACAAATATATCAAATATATTTTGTCTCAGGTGTTATGACAGTTTATTGGTAAACAACCAAATAATTATTTGTACAAACATAATCAAATAAAAGCTCGTAATATTTGTATAACCAAATTTATTTAGTGAATACACTGTATGAAAAATAACAAATATTTGGCGTTTGTACAAATGGTGTAATCTGACGTATTAATACTATGTAATTTTTACAATTTTCATTATGAAACTACCCATACAATATGATGGTAATTATGATATTATCTTTCCCAGTCACTTCATACATTCCAAAATTTTTTTAAAGTATTATTGATTGTATTTAATGCTAAATGTGTGTCTTAAACAACGTGGTTTTGTTCGTGCGGTAGATTTACAACAACTAATTTGTTTGATTATGTGTCATATTTGTTTAAAAGACTTATATTATGTCTAAGAATTTTAGTAAGGCGTTTGACAATTTGGTATATACTATATTGAGAAGACTGTACTAAAGATTGAATTCAATGTTAATTTTGTTTCATGAATTGCGTAGTATTTAATTAGTCCTCCTTGTATAGTGTATATAATTTGATGGAGTGCGTTCTAATGTTTTTAATGTTACATCTGGTGCACATCAATGCAACATGAAATCTATTTAATATATGTATTTTATATTTTAATGTTTTGCCTTTTCTGTTTTTAGAAAATTCGGAAAGTAAATGTTTATGCTGACGATATTACAATTTATAGAACAATAAAATCTTTTAATGAATGAATAGAATGTTTTTCAATATTAACAATAAGGTCATGAAGATAGATCTGGTGTGGGTGTGTTGTTTATTGATTTGAAATTTGAAACCATATATTGATAATATTTTGAATAGGGCGAATGAATTTCATATATCGAGATTTTCTTGAACTTTAGAATCTATATTGTATTCAAGGATAATTTTTTGATTGAATATGAATGTCCGGCCACCTATTTACTTAATTGACAAGATTAGGTTGAAATAGATGCAGAGGCCAGTGGAAGATTTTTGAGATTTCCTTTGAAGAATATTCGATGGTCGCCGATCTGTTAATATAATTAATAGTGCTAAGTTATGATCATCATATACACTTGTACGAGTGAATAGGTCTATATTAAAGACACCGAGAAATTATTGGGTTGTCTTTATTGCAATTTGTTAAAATATAAAATTGATTGCCCGTAAATATTTTTGAAACATTACATTTTACATTGATTTTTCATTTGGGTTTCACCTCAATGTTGGTCATTTTAATCCCTTATAGATGTTGTTTTTTGCTTATGCGTGATATATTGTTTAACTTTTTCCATTCTGTATACAAACAGGATGTTCGCCGGGAAGGTTTACTACTTAATTTTTGTACAATTTATACATGCTATACTTACACACTTACACAATTATTGTTGTATTATTGTTACAACTTATACAATTTATTAAGTTTAATTTCCGCATTTTAAAATAAATTATAATATATTGTATATTTATCAGAAACATTCTTGTCATTTTCCATAATTTACATACGTAAAATCTTAAAAGATTTTAATAAAATTAAAATAAATCTTAATAATAACTTATGAAAACTGATTTGCATAATAAAAGAAAAGGTATATTCTATATCTATGTCCTAAATATATTAGTAACATCAATGACAAACCCTATATTTAAATTGTATTATAAAGTTATGAATGTTAGAATTTTAAACGTGAAAAGGTAAAAGAACAGAAATTAAACCGTATACCATAAATTTTAATAATTTCATTTGAAATTTAAATTACATAATTTTGTCTGCAGTCCTTTATTAATCAGAGATTTATACATTAAATTTTATACTTTATATATGTATAGGTAATACATATCAAAAGAAGATGTAAATATATTTATTGAAAATTGAAATTCAACCCAGATGTGTATATACCGGGTGTGTCCCATTGTAAAAGTCCAACACAAGTATATTTTGCAAGGAAAGATCCAAATGAAAAAAGTTTTGACTTTCGAATGGAGACGTCTGATGTTGACCTAGAATTTGATCTTGACCTTCAAGGACATTTAAAGGTAAAATCTTTTATTCAAATGGGAACCACTATTTTTGATCCCAGGATCACAGCGAATGGGCTGGAAATGTTACTATCGAACATGCCATGCCATATGTGCAGTCAAAAATAATGGTTTTGTTTTATTATTTAGTTATTCTTTGCGAAACATTTACGTATGGATTTTAAAATGTGACACCCGGTATATTATTTTTGGTACATAGATGTGGCACACGCAGAGGATGATGATGAGTTTCATTTCCATATGATCACTATATATTGTGTATAAAAAAAAAATTTTCTATTTAATTTTTAACAATCAACATTTATGTAAATGACACAATTATACGTGAATATATTTTTAAAATATAAATAATAAAATAGTATTTTATTTCGTAACTATTTGTCCATAACATATAGCTTGCAAATTAAATTTTCACATCCCTGGGGGTGATATCGTTTTCCGCCGTATAGCACCACATTTAATATGGGAATTCATAAAATAATAACATAACACAGTATATTATTTTCTTATTTGAAATCATATACACATTGCAAAAATAGTATTGATCTGTATTAAGCTAAATTGTAGTGGTGGTATAAATCTATATACTAATTGTAATATAACTATGGATCTGTTAAATCGAATCACCTTGCACAAGGAAGTGAAAGAAATATTGTGTCACTTTACCAAATCGCCATTATACGGGTTAATTGTTCCTATATGTAATGTATTTATTAATTAATTCAAAGGTGTGTTGGTGAACATAATTCTAAATGTATGAAATACTAATTGACACTCTTTGCGATATAGGGGAAGAATTTATAGCGGGAGTACTTTCTTTAAAATATGTAACTATAACTTCGAAATTAAGGTAATTACAAAAAAATACGTTCACCCATTTTTTAGACAATTAAATTCTTAATTTATCTGTAATGCACATTTTTTTTATAACTTACTTCAATTCCGGGAAATTGAACAATACATTTGAAAATTCATTATTACTTTCAAAAATATCATAGAATTTTTTTAAAGCAATTATATTTTTTGTTAAGTAAAGCTACAACCTCTGTCCCATAAGTTCACACGTATATAGATATTTTATAATTTATGCACCAGATTCGACAGCGATGAATTTATAAATTTATTGAATGTGTCAAACAAAAATCATATTGGCCAACAGATAGAAATTTGGTTAAATAAGAAGGTGTCTCGTTTGTGCAAAAAATTTTTAATTATCTCTGAATCAGAATTATTATAGTTGTGTTTGAAATGATATTTTAAATAGTTTATTTATGAATGCTATAATGTTCAATAGATCATCCTTGTGGGTAACAGTCTATATACGAAAGAGTAATTTCAAAACTATTTTAGTAATGTATCTAACCCATATAGAACCATTAAAGTACTGCTTTTTGTTCTTCGACATATCTCTGGCAATTTTTATAAAAACGACCTTCATATTTAGTATTGCATCTATGTTTTCTATTTGACATTTGTCGTCAGCAATTAGTTCATAAAAAGCACAAATCAAATAAGGTTAAAATTGTTTAGTTAATCGTTAAATTTAGTGTTTCAATAAATATGCGTGTATTGTTTATACAAATTCTGGAATTATATTAAAAGCGATTAAATATGTGTTTGCGAAGAAACAAAAAAGGTCGCATGTTCATTTTAAATATATAATTCGTTTTTAGAAAATATTTTCTAAATTATTATACGGAAATAATAAATTTAAGTTACAAAAATCGTTTCATAGACAAAATTTAAATTAAATATATTTATGAAATTGTTTTACATAAAATTTATATTATGTATTTATTATTGTCTTTTATATTTCGTTTGACTACAACAAATAATAAATACGGAAATACATAATAATAAATTTGAATGGCAACAATAAATTTGTACAGAAATTGAGTTCATGTATTTTTGATTTTATGTATTAATGTAGTGTTTTGTTTTCAGACATCCTTTCAGAAATAAATAAAATATAACAATATTTATATAATAAATATTTAAAAATTAAAATAATATCAAAACATTTTTTATTTATACCTTCCATTTAAAATTTGAATTATTTATTTAAAATTCAATGTTTTTAATAACAGCAAAAAAATAAAAATCTATCAATTATTAAATTCTTTATAGAATATTATTGGCTACAAATTATGATGGGAAATATAATGAGAAATAAGAAAAATATTATGAAATTAAAAGTCTGCGAAATTTACAAATAATTGTTTGTGTTCACAAATTTAAAAGAATTACTTTTAATAATTTTTTTGTCACTTCTGATTTCTAACACAAAAGGTTTTGTGTGTGCTCCTAAAACTAAAGACATTTAAAAAGGTTATCACATTATGTTGATGATGATGATGTAAGCGCGAAAATTGTTTGCGGAATCTATTTTTTACTTGAAATAAATTTACGTTTATGGCCCAGAGCATTGTGACACATTAAAAAGGAAGACA
This sequence comes from Bibio marci, assembly GCA_910594885.2. Taxonomy (NCBI): domain Eukaryota; kingdom Metazoa; phylum Arthropoda; class Insecta; order Diptera; family Bibionidae; genus Bibio; species Bibio marci. The sequence goes on along the minus strand of OU343115.1, from coordinate 32,755,901 downwards.
TGAGGCATTCTATTTGAACACTTCGATTATAGATATAGTCATCCAAACCGATAAATTTCCAGCAATAAGAAATGTGTGTTTGAAAAATGGGGAGAAATGTTGGCCAATCGCTATAAAATGTCAGAAAACCAAACAATAGATGAAAAATTGATGTGATTTCGTGGTTGATGCCCATTTCTACAAGTTTCTATTCATGCCAAATAATACAAATATCATATGGTATAAAATTTTGGATTGTAGTCGATTCAAATATTTCTTATTCGCGGCATATTTCAAAGTCGTCTCAGTACACTTCTACGTTCGCTTTTACTGAGGATTTGCAGAGCACCTTTCATATATTATCAGATCTCCTGAATTTCCTCTATTCTAAATTCAGTTTCAAGTGCTGTAGTCGGCGAGAGGAAAGGCAGATTTACTGTTTTACTTTTAATTTTAATCCAAATACTGCAGTAAAATAATAGTGAATTAATTAATGTTTTGTGTCGAATATGACACAAATCTATGTTCATGCAGGGTGAATTTTTATCTATATATTCTAATCTAATATGAATCTATAATTCTATATTGTATTTATTTGTACTATTATATTATAAACTAAATCAAAATATTCAAATTAAAATATAATATTATATTCATTTAGGTGTAGAAATTGAAAATACCCGTTTTATAATAGATATAGTGTAACTCATACTGTTTGTATTTCATGTATTTGAAAAGTCTCTTTATAATCTTTAAAACGTTGTGTATATGACATTTGGTTAAAGTAAAACTAACTTGGTTTTTTATTCAAAGGAAAATGGAAGGTGTTGTACCAAATATAAACGACTTTTTGACGGAAGTATTTATTCATTTATTTTCATTTAAAAAAATTCGCTGCTGAAAGTCATCAAACATATACACAAAATCTTGGTGAACATGCTCTCACTGAATGAAGATAACAATCACAATTAGTAAATTTCACTCAAAAATGTTTTTCACACCATTTAATTAAGCTACAAGTGGTTTTAAAAACTTGCAACAACCCACATGAATTAACACAAGGACAGTAAGAATATCGAAAAACCACTTGTGCATTGATGCTCCAAAGACAACAAATAATGGGTTTTGTGCAAGGAATTGTGACTGGAGATGAAAAATTGATTTATTAGAATTCCATGCGTAGAAAAGCTAGGGATAGCCTGGTGAAACTGGTCCATCACAGCCAAAGTGAAATATTCATGCAGATAAGGTTATGCACTCTGTATTTGGTGGGATCAAAAAGGTATTGTGTACTATGAATTGCTGAAATGTACTGAAGCTATCACGGGAGATGTCTATCGACGACAACTAGTAAACGCGTTTGAAGCAAGCACTGAGGGAAAATCTACCATAATGGGTGAATAATAGACAGAACATATTTATTTTTCAACTTGACAAACCTCAAACAGCAAAAGTCGATAAAAACTATTTGCTAGGACAGGACAGTTAAGTTGTATCCCACCCTCCATTTTCGCCAGACATTAATCCTACCACTTATTCCGAGTTAGTCCTTCAAAACCAGACGATTTATTTTATACGAAAGCATCAGAATTTTGGCTGAATGAATGGATGGCCTCAAAGGAACTCTTCAACCAAGGTATCCAACAATTTTCTGAAAGATAGACGAAGGTGATATAGCCTTCAATGGATTATACATATAATTATATATATTAATATTGTATTTAGTTAATGACATGCATTTTTTGCATAAAAGCGGGTATTTTCAATTTCTACCTACACCTACACATATATTGAAAATTAGGTATATACAAAAAGTATGATATATAATTTAACATATATACAGGTATGCGGTATATAATATATATGGTCTGTCTCACAGAAAATGGAACCTATTTAAATTATTAATTTTTTTTACTATTAACAAAAAGTGTCGTTAAATCTTTTACTAAGAATATGTCAAAATTTCATGAAGTTTGCAACATTAGAAACGATGAAATTGAGCATAAAGTGAGAGTATGTTTTTAGCATTGGTCGAAAAATAAATTTGTATACCAACTGGTCAAACAGTCAATATTGTGTTTGAATTTTCTTGGTGTTATGAAGCGACTTTAGTAGCTTATTCGTCGTGTGCGACCTCCATATCGTGAAAATGGAAGCAGTTGTTTGTTACATTATATTGCGATATCTTTTCACTCGATGCGAATCACTGATTATCTAACTAGAAATAACATTTTAACCAACAATCATTCATCATATTCAGCTGCGACTTCTATCTATTCTCCAAACTACATTTGCGTTATGTTTATGCCGACATTGCAGCCATTCAAAAGGTGTCGACAGCAATTTTGAAGGCCATTTCTAAAGCTGAACTTAAATTATTCATTCGAGATGCTAATTAACCGTGCAAAACGTTGTATTGAAGCCGAAGGAATGAATTTTTTCAAAATAATAAGCTTTTTAATTTTTATTTTCAAAAAGTTCCGTGTTCTGTGAGACAGACCCCATGGGTTTATATAATCAGAAGAAACCATTCATTGTGTGTGATTGTATTTATAAATATGAAACGATAAAATCTTTATGTAAACATAACGTAAATCTGGTTATAGATATGAATGTTTTATTTTGTATTGTATTCAAATAACTTATTATTATTACTCAAACAAAATATATCTATGTAATATTAATTTATGGTTAGAAATATATAAGTTAAAATTATATTATTGAATTATTAATGAGAAATTTATTTTACAAAAGAATTCTATAAATTTTCTTCGTATATTTATTTATTTAATACTAGGAAAAAAAAGGGGTTTCTTCAATAAATTGTACCACAATATTAGAATAAATAATATATGTTATAATTATAAATTTAATTAAAATTTATTATATACCACACATTTTATATATATATTTCAGAATATTTATATATAAACGCAGGCACACACCAACACACACACACACACACATACACACACACACACACATACACACACACACACACACAATAATGCAATTCTTTCATTTCTATATAAATTTTCATGAAAAACAATTTGTTAAAGTTTTTCTTTTAAAATTTATAGTTAATATATTCTTTTCTGAATATACCCATTTCCGCATTCATATATTGTATTTTAATAACTATATTATATTTTATGTCTGTGTATATTTAATAATTTTAAAGTTATAATTTTGTTTGTTTTGTTTTTTTTTTACTTCTTTTACCTGATCATGCCACAATATTTGATTTAGTTTATGTTTCTTATTATCATCATGCATCTTAGAAATTGTATGTAGACTTACCTGAAATAAAATAAAAATGAAAAATAAAACTTTTTGTTAACATCTAAAAACTTTTCATGTTTAATTATGTTGTGTGTATGGATTGGTATATGTATAAATTATAATTAAGGTATTTCATTTTTCATTGGATACGATACATTTTGTAAATATGTAATTAATTAAAGAATGTTTTTTATTCAATTAATTTACTTATAATAATAATAATAATAATGCGTGTGTATGGAGAGCTAGTGAGTGAGAGACGAGAAATGCATCAGTATAAATATTATATTTTATAATAACCGTGCACAAGCGTTTCAATTTAGTATTTAATATTTTGTACTTCCGCCTATATGCGTGAGTGAGCTACTGACGTATATAATATAACAAATGAGCTTAACCACCAGATGACATCTCTAACGAAATATCCGTATACTTCAACAATCCGACCATTACTTTAGAAGTTAGAGCGAATTAATTGACAGTATATTTGTTGTTTTCAGAAAAATGGATTTAAAGCAGTTTCGTGTGTACATTTTAAAATTCATAGTTGCGGCATCTAGGCCAAAGAGGATAAAAACGATGATAATAGCAAAAGGAGTACCGAGAATTTCGATATCTGTGGCATCGAAAAACTTGATAAAATTTATCAAATAATTCTGTGTCAATTATATTATTGCACAGCCATAAAAGTAAAAATCAGCAATATATATTTTTGGTTACATATAGGTCCACACCGAAATTTGATTAAAAAATAAACCCCTAGAAAGATTTAATTAATAATCAAACCATTGATTAAATTTTAAAGGGTGTAAAATACCGTAAATATAAACTCAAGTTTGACATTTACAAGTGGTGTGGCGTATTTTATCAATACAAAATAACACCATTTAGATTTTATAATACATAACACAATTTTCTATTTTCGGTTGTCGAAGGTGTTAAATTTAAACTTAAAATTCGATGGTTTAAAATCCAATTTTAATCCTAAAATAATAATATTATTACTTAAAAATAATACCAATAGTTTATAATATTGTACAAATATGAATTTGGTCTCAAATGGTTTAAAAATCGAGGTAAACTTCGTTGTGTTCATTATTTAATATTTCCTAGTTTATAAACAGTGTGTAAACTAATTTTGGTTTATCGATTAGTCTAAATTGTTCAATTTTCAGAAATAGCATTCAGTTTTCAATGTAGCAATATTTTTCTTGGGTGAAATTTAACTAAATTATAAAAAAAAATTTGGGTGTTCACCGGATTAAATTTTCCGGAAAATCGACTTTTATGAATTATCATCTATTCTGAATTACGGAACATAGTTTTAACGGAATTCCATTTTTTCTTACAGCATTGCAAATTATAATCAATTTCCAATCTTTCATAGAAGAGATTTTTAAAATCGATTCACACGTTCAAAAGATATAACCGATTTTCCAATCAATAGCAGAGAATATTTAAAAAATTTTTCGTAATAATGTATTAAAGTTGACAACCGAATCGTACGAAAAATTTATACAGTACCATTATTTTTGAGCTTGTGAATCGATTTTAAAAATATCTTTTATGAAAGATTGGAAATTGATTATAATTTGTAATTCCGTATACAAAACTGGAAACCCGTTAAAATCATCGCCCGTAATTCAAAAGGATGATAATTCTTAAAAGTCGATTTTCCGGAAAATTTAGTAAGTGGACATTCCAATTTTTTTTCAAAATGTAGTGTACTTTCAACTCGTCTACCAGAAATATATAGTGATATTGCGATCTGAAAACATCGCCACTGACAGATAAAAGGCAATACAAAAGAATTATATAACAAATATTTAATTTTTGAAACCAATATAAAATTTCGGAGATCAGGTAATTTAGCCGAAAGTATTATGTCAGACGATAATGTGATCGACTGATGGGTAGTATATGGCCGGCTGGCTAAACTTCTGTATTAAACAATTAAAATAACAGACACAAATCATATACAATATATGTCAGTTATATATATAATCGGTCGACCATATTCCATAACCGAACCAAATTCGATATATAAGCAGAAACATAAATAAAGTTCCAATAATATTGTATATACATTCTTAAAATTTATCATTTAATGAAATTAAATAAATGAAATATATTCATGATTCTAATTTTGTCTGTAAATAGTTGAGTGAAACCAGTAGTGACATATTATATAACCATAATATTAATTAATGTATATACTACCAGGTTCAAATTTGACGCGGAATTTCTCATTTAAATCTCACGCGTTTAAGATAATGTCAAATTGTTGTTTAGTTTTTCTTTGCACAACCTTAGTTGGCATTGCTACCAATTCGTAACTTGATTACTTGTAAGTTGTTGATTTGACAGTGTTATGTTTTCATCAAAATTTTGTTAAAAATATTGAACAACGAACTTGCAATAAATTTTGTGTTATAAACGAAATTAAATGTTCAGACACACTGAAAATGTTAGAAAACTGTTTTGGTGATGATGCTTTGATGCACAAAGCCATCAACATTGAAAACCGAAGGAAAACATTGAATAAATAAGATAAATTTAGACTGATAATCTAAAGTTAACCATCAGCATCAGCATCATAGCATTAAAAATTTAGGGTTGAAACGTGTTATTGCAAGATCGGTATCAAAAGCGTTTAACAGCATTTTGCAAAAAAAGTAAGTGTTAAAGTTGTTAAACATAGATGCTTTCCAACGTTGACTCCGACGAAACATTTATTAAACGCATAACTTATGGTGCGGAGACATGGGTTTATAAATATGACAAGCAAACGAAACATCAATCGATTCAATGGCAGTCTCCAGAAGAATCAAAACCGAAAAAATCACATCGTTTTCAATCAAAAAAGAAATATCCACTGTTTTCATCGATTACATTGATTTTGTGATCATGAATTTCTCCAACAAGGTCAAACACCGAATTCATCTGATATGGCACTGCGTGACTATTCGATAAGGTGTAAACATTATTAATGTATTTTAAATTTTATGAATAAATTCCGATTCAAATTTGAACATGGTAGTATTGAATGTATATGTATTACGCAATATATATAGAACAAATATACGTAAAATTACAATAAGTTATATACCATTTCCTTATGTATTAAAGTACACAATTTGCTATGTGAGCTATATATACAAAATGTTCCCACGTATATAGACTGAACATCAAAAAAATCCCAATATTCATATTGTGAATAATATATAGAAAATAAGTTAAATAACATCAGATAGATCAATTTGAAAATGAGTTATTTCATAAAATATATATATTATTTTCCTTTTACATAAATACAATATTAATTTTCCTTTATACAAATACTTATTTGTGGCGGCGTATTTATAGGGTGTATCAATGAATATATAATAAGATATAATACGACAATACAGAATAAAAGGAAATATTGACAATGCAATACGCCGACAAAAATATAATATAATATTTAATATATAAATATAATCAAAGGAAAAAAGGAAAATTAACTTCAGAGATAAAAGGTAAAAAAAAAGGATAAAAAGGTATACCAATTTAGAAGAAAAAACAATAAAATACACTATACAAAATAATAAATTTCACATGATCGAATAATATATTACCTACATATTACACCCTTAATAATAAACAATGTGCGGTATAAGTTTATTAGCTAAATATTTCTACATATTCACCATTAAATATACTCTGCAATAATAACTACAATATCCACACACATAGATATTATACGCTACACACGTGCTGGCTGATCCTGATATACTTTATGATATATTTATTATACAATACTTCGGTAATTTTTAATAACTAATATTAAATATTTATTACCCAAAAAAAAACTAATGTGAGGTTTATGCTTCTAAATAATATATTACTAACAATAACTTAATAAATACAAAATAAAAAAGTTTAGTATAATAATTTGTTAAACTAAACGAATTTAACAAACAATAATATATTGTATTTTTATATTAAGTGTATCGTTTAATTGTACCGCACAATTTTATGTTAAAAAAACACATTATAATAATTTTTGAAATATGATTTTTAGTCAAAATAGAGTTCAATTTGACTCAATACAGCATTTGGGACGATCAACTAATGCATACATACATATAATGTCAGTTATATAGCAATGTTCTTCGTCTCCTGCGTTACACGACTGCTTGGATGGTTGGAACAGCATTATAAAACTCTCCTTTAATGGCAGTTTTCAGTTTTGACAACAGAATATAGTCACACGGTGATAAATCACGTGATTGCGGAGGCTGGTTGATGAAAGAAACACATTATTTCATTAGAATTCACTTTTTTAGTCTTGTGAGATGGTGTATTATCATGCAATTAAAACAACTGTTTTTTTTACCGAAATCTCGTGTTAAAATCGTCCAAATAGTGTTTTTACTGGTATACTTTATGCATCAGCTAACATTCATTCTGTCACAGTGAAATTTCCGAAAACAATGATTTCATACTGACACACTCGATATATAATAAATTGATAGAATTAATATACTTGTTATATAATAAATAACAAAACCACGATTATACACGATGTCACAGTAAAAAGTGAGAAATTTGAATTAGGTAAAAAGCTTAGCAGAATAATTACTACTTATTTCTCTTAAAAATCGTGTGCAAACTGTTTCAGTTTAGTTTTTACAAATATATAAAAAATATTGTATTGTATTAGAAAATCTTCCATTCTAACTGGAATAAAAAATAAAGTAAAGAGTGACATTCTCCCTGCAATTAATATTTGTATTTACAACTAATTTGTCGAATATATATTGATTATTGTGCGTATATCTAAAATGGTGCGTATATCTAAAATGGTATATATTTCTACTGCATTTGAATGCACCATTTTTATTGTCGGTTGGTTTACGTAAAATTAATAATAAAATTAATAACGCATAAGAATCTTGACTTAATAATTGCAATAATTTCATCAGATTTTACTTATAATTGTTTTTTATAATAGCATTATTTGATAAGCTTAATCATCACTTAAATGATATTAGTTTTTGCTACAATTTTAAGGCGACCGATTATGTAAAAAATTAAATCTTCATTGATATTTTGATTGGAGTATTTTAATTGAACGTACGAGAAATTTGATGACGCGGTGTATATTTTTTATAATTTTATGTTTGATTATTTTATTAAATTTGTTCAATTTGTTTATTGTAAACCTATTTGGAAATCGTAGAAATGAGGCAAGGAAATAGGAAAGTGTATATTGAGATTCTTGGTTGGATTCTGAATTGTCAATATATCAAACGTTATATGTAACAAATTTTACGATACTTTATTAAATAAATCACAAGATTCAGAATCCGAAAGATTTTTGGAAGCACATTAAAAATAACAAACGTACAAGTCCCCCAGAAATGAAACATTTGAATAGTAAAAGTATAAATTAGTTAAAATAATAAAATTTTCTATAAATGAAATCCATAAATAACAGTTTCTTCGCTAATAATTTTGAATTACAAAATGTTTTGAGAAATTGGTGAAAATATAGTCTTAAATGAGAAGTAAAAATTCTAATTGATGTGAAAATTTTTAAATCAATTAATAGTGTGGAGGATTGTAGATTGATTTACAATCTGACATTTATAATTGGTGGGAAGGGTCAACAAATCAATTTTGAAAATATTGACGAACGTAAGTTATGAACTGACATAAATACGAAATTTACATATTCATACCATTTTTTAATAGTATTATTCTTCCAATTTGCTACTCAAGAAGAGATCTTGGATTCTTGGAGTATGTACCTTGATAAAAACTAACATTTATCTATCACATTGAATTTGTTATGTAAATATGTCTGCTAGGTTTAGTCTCCGTATTGTAATGGTACATACTCAAGAATTGAATTGATTCAGAAAATATTTCTTATATTTGCAATTAAGAACACTTCTTTGTATCTTTGTCTAGTATTAATACTGATACTCTTCAGAGACATATGAATTATCTGTGTTATATATAGATTATAACGATAACCTACTAAATAGTGGAATTGCTTGTCCTGGTTTACTTGCTAAATTATGCGCTTGAGTTATCGTACCAACGTAACAATTATATGGTTATTATATAGTCCACTAAACTTTATTTTATGATTTACTTTGAATTTAGTGAGAAAACTAATTTGAATAATGTTAGAAATAAGAATTTTAAATTGTATTTTTCAGATAACATTTGCATAAAATGGTTCTTAAATAAATAAATAAATATGTAAGTTGTTTTTGGCATATAACTTAAAAATATACGATATATGTTCAAAGTGAATCTACACTATATTGAAATATATATTTATTTATTGTATACCATATTTAACATAATTATATTTATGTTAAAATTCATTCTGTTTAGAACATATTTTAATTTAATATAAACCCGCACACACTTCAATCATACATATAAGAACAATATACAACACACAAAATAATATCAATTATAGTTATTTTATTATTGTAGAACATTGCCAACCAGTTCGTTTTCTTTGAACACACAAAAACAATACCCTTTTTAGACAAATGCTCGTACAAATACATACGGAATATAATTAATTTTGTACATGTAAGTGACTTGTAAATGTCTAATATTCTACAAAATTATCACCTTATAAGTTATTGACGAAACAGTAAATTTTACTTAATGAATATGTAAATTGTAAATATAAACCCTCTGTCCCACAATAAACCGGGATGGCTATGTGAAGCAAAGAATACGTAGCGCTACCACTTATTAGTTTTTATGTGATTAAAGTCTGTGATCGTTCCTCAACAAATTGTCAAAGTTTCATGACCTTACATTCAATAGAAACGAAAATACAACACATAAAATTACAGCTGTTTTTGTGCGGTGGACGAAAAATGAATATAAAAACAAAGAATCAATCTTAATTTTTGTTTTAAAATTAGTAAAAATGTTAATCAAACGTTTAATTTTTTTAATACCGCATATGATGACAATTTTGTGCTAAAATCACAAGTTTTTAAATGGCATAAATGATTCATAGAGGTCAGAGAAGCTATAAGTCATGATAAAAGTTCAGGCCGATCATTGAAAACATTGAAAAAGTGAGTGATTTCGTGAAAATTTATAAGAAATCTTCAGCAATATATTCATAGAAATGGAGCTTAGAATACCGAAAACAATAATTCATTGAATTTTAACTGGTCTACGATAGATGAATTCAAAGTTTATTCCACATCAATTAAATAATGATTAAAATTGAACTAAGAATCAAATTTTTTTGCTTTAACATTCATCATATATTTACTTAATTTAACTACCTGCGACTAATTTCTATTCCATGAACTTCATTTATAGCTATGAAAGGAAACCGTTTTGCATCAGTTGAGGGCATTTAACAGGCGATGACTACCGTTCGCAACAGCATTCCTATCACAGACATAGAAAAATCATTTAATTCGCACTTCTTGAACCTGCAAATTTATGCGATTTCAGTTAATGGAAATTATTTTGAATAAATAAAATGGTTTTTTTGAAAATTTAATATTTATTTCGGTGTTTTTTTCCTGATTATTTTGGGACAGAGGGTGTATATATGGAATATTATATATACATACAATAATATATATTAATATCATATTATATGCAAACATCTTTAAGTTTATGTTTTCTTAATATAGGAGAAGAGGGTAGTTCAAAATTAAAATTTTCATTATTTAATTGATATTTCAATATATGTTATGACCATAAACTTTATTCTAGAAATAAATCTTTTAACTTACTAGTAAACCTTATTTGAAACAAACTGATGTTATAGCAAGCCATATTACTCCACATCGAGCTTTAGGCATCTATATACAAAACTTTCATTACATCCAAGTTTGTAAATAGAACTAATTGGTGATTACCCCAAAATTATGTGGTAACGTTTGAGTAGCGTCCAACAACATATTTTCAAAGATATTCGTTTTTTTTTTTTTCCAAAAAACGAACAAATTTTCACCCAGCTGAAAAATATTAGTATTCAAATAAATATCGAAAAATTGCAAATAGCAGCAATTGAAACCGGTGAAACACACGATTGATTAACATGAATGCTATACCATTGTGCTACTGAGTGGCAGTTAGAATACAGTATTTGTTTGATATTATTGCGATTTATATATATCATTTTGAGATTTTTGATCTTTTAGTTAATATATAAAAGAATTATATACATCTAAAATCATTACTCCTGGAGGAAATATGAGTTATAAATAAAATAATGATATCGTTTGCAATATCAAGCTTTTGGTAAAATTTTACCCAGACCTTCGGTGTCGGCAATTAAAAAACATTTTTTTCGATCCGATTATTTTTTATACTGTTGATTCTACTTTAAGGTCTCCCTTATGAAATTTATACCACATACGCACACAAACACCTTTTCAAAACAATTCATTCCTATAATTTAAATATTTGATTTTTATTTGTTTGCCTATTGTTTACCAATAAAATTTTTACCGGTACACGCATCAAACATTAATGAATTCTGGCGAAATAATTTGTTTACAAAAACTTGCGGACCGTAAACCATTAAATCACTTTTGAAATTTGAATATGAATTCTACATAAAACTGCATGCAAAATTCCAATGTTATTAAAAATTTGATATTTGTTTATAAATTTGTAATTTGTTTAACATCAATAAACATAAGAAAAAGTGAAATGTAATAGACACATACATTAGACCAGAGTATAATATATGTGTTTAAAATATGTAGAGGTAAAAATATTAGGACCACCCTTAAAAATTGGGTCTTTACATTGAAAATAAGGTATTTTGTTTACTAAAAAAAATAAGTTTTGTTTACAAAAAAGAGCAGTTTTTGGAAGTTTTAATTTATTATATCAAGTTATAAAAACCAGTTCCATCATAGTCAATATCAGATGTTGATGGTCACATAAGTGTATGCTGTTTGAATATGTGTTGGGATCAGCAAGATGTTGTGTAGCAAATCTGTTGCAAAATCAACCAAACTATTCTTGATATATTCAATTACGGTCAAGAGCAAATCAATTTATTACCCGAAAACGGTAAAAGTGCTAATTTTCAATGCACACACCCAATAGTAAATTAATAATACCTGTGTTTGATCATATAAACGAGTGTGTGTAGTCTATTTTTACGTATTCTGATCTATCATATGTATGGTTTAATTCTGTAGATTATAAGAAGCAATAATATAATATATTTGTATTCATGGTTTTGACATGTTGTTTATATTAATTATAATTGAAAATTCATTTTGTAATATTTAATTATAATTTACAATATATATATTTGTATATAATGTAAAACCTAACAATTAGTATTAGTATATATGCATCGTTCAACAATAAATTCGAAATATATATAATCTGATATATTTGAATAATTATACTTATTGTAATTTATAAAACGCATATAATATGCTTTCTCGCAGATATGTATATTTATTTTATTGATATATTTATCAGCATCACAGAAAATATATAGTGTGTTATTATTTGCGACAGCAATATGAAAAAGCTAGGATTTTTGGGTAATTTTGAGTCATAAGGTTCATTTGCGGACAGTTGTCCGATTCGACTTCGGTAGATATTCAAACCCAGAAGAGTACAAAAGACGATTTAATTCGAAATTCGATTATTTTTGTGTAACTTCGTACCGAAATATAGAAGTAGCGTTTTCGTATTGCCGTCGCAAATTGGGACACCCTGTATATATTTAGAAATATATATGATAAATTAAAATCTTATATAGATTATTATCAAATGTAATAATTTTATTTTGATGATATATGGAAGTTATAAAAATAATCAAACTACACTTATGTTTTATATTTGCCAATTGAATTTTGTATAATAATTTTTGATATATGTTATATTGTAAAAGTATTGTATAGTGGCAGTGTATTATTATAAGTAGCACTGCACCTATTACCTACCTACTATTATAAACATCTGTTTTTATATTGTATATATTGATAAGATTATACATTTACGATTTCATTCATTTTCTTCGACACAAACAATAAACCAATTAAATTAATCTTTTAAAATTATACGATAAAAAAAAGAATATTATTATTTTTTTTTCTTGCACTTATACTTGAAATCATTGAACTATGATATTTTTTAACCTGCATTGCATACAAATATAATATTGTTGAGACATATTATAAAGGCAAATACAATTATTTTTGATTTGCTTTAAAAACTTATTTAAATATATAATATAAAACCCCTAAAGATTATATTGATATGTGCATATGCATATAATAATTGAATATAACCAATACACTACTACACAGATATTATATAAATTTATATAGCCATTGACATTGCCGTTCTTGTGCGCATTTCTTTATTAAATAAATAAATATATGGATATATAAGGAAGTAAATATTACTTGAGTTTTAGAGTTAAGACGTCACTTCACAAGTTATGTACAGTTAAATGGGGTTAATATTTGTCAAATATATACAAATATTCATAAACAGTAAGAATTCGATTCACGTACACTCGCGATTCAAGCACAATTCGATTAATGGTCAGTACTATTCAGGCATCAATTTTTCATTCAATTTCTATACGATTAATGTACCTTATATTTGCTACAACGTTAAAAATGATGGTCACTACGGAAATTATTGTAAAAAATGCTAAATGATAGCTTAAATCTTAATCCCATTAACATAATTTATATATTTGGAAATTTTACAGAAATTCTTGAAGCAAACATTTTATCTGGGCATAGCCATTGTTCCAGAAATTGTATAAATATGAACACGTACTTTTATTTTAAACTTAATTGCTAAATTTATCAATAACTGAGTTCAAAAAATTTCAATAATATCAAATTTTGATAATATTATAAAAATTCACAATTTTATGGACTGACATACTGACATATAATTCCAGAACTTCAATAATATCAAGTTTTTCCAACAATAACAATTAATTTAATGGGATTAAGTTCAAGCTTTCATTTATGGTAACATTTATTACATTATTCTTGTTATCTGGTTCTTGAAATATAGCGTGGAGAACATGAAAATTCGATTCACGTATCATTTATATTCGATTAATGCATCATAATCGATCCAGAAAATGTGCGTGAATCGTGAATTTTTACTGTATACACGGTGTTCCAGTCAGTATTGGGTGTATAGCTGGGCTAATAAAATAAAAAACCAAGTTTTAAAGCAAAGGCCAACAATGACTCTATGTACCACGATTGATCAAATTTTGTGGTTAAACTATTAGTTACTGAAATGAACTTAGCTTCTGCAAAAAAAAAATCGATTTCAAATTGTGGTACTAATTCCAAAAATTAATAATTTAATCTACCAGACTGCATATGAAACTATTACAAATCGGTTCTAGTAGTTCTCGAATTATTAAGTACCAAAATCCAAAAATGATTATGAGAAATATTAAGAAAACGTAAAACGTCGCATTCGATTTGATTTGGCTTCATACACATTTTACTAGCCCAGCTACACACCGTATTCGTTTAGATTACACTGATTGGGACACCCTGTTCATATATATAGTATATTTGTCAAATCAATATATTACTTTATGTATATGTACACCTAAGCAAAATATATAACATTATTGTAACGTGATATAAATAAATATTGATTGGAAATACTAATAGAAATTGGAAAATATTATATATCAAAGAAAATGATAATAAACTTTACTATTATTTTGAAAAAAAAAAAAATGGAAAAGCGAAGAGATGGTTTTTAATTCACGTATTTGACATACGAAAATCTTTCTTCATTTTTCATAAAACATTTTGTAAACCATGAAAACGGATCAACATATAACCCATTTGAAACCGCGGTTGTCGCATCAATATAATCACACCATCTTCAAATATATATATCTATAGAAAAATAGCACAAATATTGAAACGGTTAAAAACTGTGTAGATGAAGCATGATTCGTTTGAATTACAAGGAAAAATAACATTCATGCAAATTGACGCACCAGCGACAGTTTATTGAATTTTAAAATCATATTATTATTCAACAATTTACCGGTAAAACTATAGCTCCACAAATAATACAAGAAATATGAAACGAAATTAAAAGCAATACTTAACATTCCTAGACTGATACTTTAGGAAATGTTAGATTTGTATTTAATCCAGGCGAACTTATTTATTTACAACAATATTTATTATAAATAAATAAATATGGCCCATGGGCAATCCTCTTTCCTCTATTAAATAGCCGATATAGTGACAAATAAACTACAGTTAACAAGAAAAAGATCCATAGCTATCATTTCTAGACATACTATCGTTGTTCGCGACAAAAAACAATATAATTGTGACGAATTTGTATAAAGAAGATATATACTGAAACCGGATTTTTAATCATTACTCACATCATTCAGAACACCAAAAAATAAATACGGCACGTAATTTCACATGTAAATAATTATCCAACACAATAACATTAATACACTTTTCCACTCTGAACTTAACAAGTATGAAAAACCAATAATTCAAAAAACTTAAACCAATAACTCAAAAAACTCAAAAAAAAAATCAAATACCAGAGACTGTGTAAGAGTTGCACATATACATAGGGTAGTGTCAGAACGAATAGTAAAACCCTAGTAGCAATTCGTCGGTACCATGAAAAATGAGGAAAAAATCCACATATTTTCCATGGAAAAGATATATTGGAATTTGTCCAAAGAATGTCCATAGATTTTGCACTTAGTATAATATTTTATTTAAATCATTTGAATTGTCAGGGTAATATGTCAAACATATATCCGCGCGCTATTGTACTCATAATATATTTCACCAATTATCCAAGACAGTGGTTCAAATTTTGTAAATTTTACTTATCTAGATATTATAATCCTCACTCTTTTTAATTTATTTTCATAATTTTTAAAACAACCAGCAACTCAAATTGATATATTTCCCAGGAGTTTTGTAAGATTTTTCATGGATTTTATCATCGGTTTTTTTTCTAGTTTATTAATTCAAAAAAAAATGCACAATCAATGAATTTTTGCTATCGTTCGGGCAACATAATCATTCCGTTTTCATAGAAATTCTGGTGTATCGGTAAAAAAACTCAATCAAACCGCGATTTGGCATCATCGCCAAAAGAAAATTTATTCTGCTAATACGGACAATTCACGGGTATTACTTCCTAAAATACATGTACAATCCAAAGGTTGTCTGCTCACAAAAAATTTGAATATAAATTCTTTGGATATACCGTGAAATAATAGCAACGTGAAATACTTCTAAGGAGAATCAGTGGAAATTATCATCGGAAATATACGGATAATCCAAAGACATTTTTTATAAAAATCCATGGACAGGGTTGCACTCATCATATAAAATTCCAGAGTACATCCGTAAGAAATCATAGATATTTCCACGGATTGAAACTACGGACTATTACATTTAGTGCAGAAATTTTACAGACAAACTACGAACAGTGTTACTAGGGATGTCATATTCGACTTTCCAGCAGATGACATTACCCTTGTAATATAAGCCAAACAAAAAACTACGCAATATTTTCACTAAACTAAAAGACCCTATATACCACTCCAAAAAAGGACAAAGTCATGATGCTTTGCCTTGGTAATGGTAAACTTGAATCTATTATTTATATAAGTACGATATTTGGTCAAACTAAATACTACTTATATGTATAAAGAGAAGTATACATAAGCACAAACGTGATATGACAATAAAACACACGATCCACTAATCCCAAGCACGTCCCATTAATGGATCATTTAATACATTAGATCATTACCCTGATTTCGGTTCTGCTTCAGTATTGGCCACGCAACAACAATCCCATAAGAGATTAACGACGGAAGCTCTTCACATCTTATGTAGAAAATATTTGAAAGAGATACTACTGATATTATTGCACCGGTATATTTCGAAATTTTAATCAATAATAATAATAATAAAAAGAAACAGTTTACAGATATTAATAACACACACTCAAAGAATTACAAACATTGCAAAGAAGAAACGAATGTTCCTAAATGTGTTTCTGTTTTATATTATCATTAATAACAAATCGAAACGTCGACAATAAAAATTGTTGTTAAGAAAACATAATTGTTTTACTTTTATGTTAAGTAACTGACCGTAAGAGTCAATTTTTTTTAATTAATTAATCATAAACCATACAGTGCCATAAGCTTAATGATAAATATACTGTTATTGAGAATTTAAATTTTTGCAACAACAGAATTTTATATACACAAATATTTTTGTTTACAATATAATTAAAAAATTTACAATAATTTATGATCGTATTTTTAAAAATAATAATCATCTAGTGATACCATAATTAAATCAATACTATGATATAGCACAAAACATATATTTATGAAATTAATAATAAATTAAATTTATCGAATATAATGAAAATAAATTAATTTAATGATAATATAATCATTTCATTTATTTATTAACATCAACAAAAATTTAAATTCATTGAAATCCTGTTGAATATTTATTATATATTTTTAATACAAAAAATAAAATGCAATTTGTTATGCAGCACACGTAAAAAAAAATATAATATTTTATAATTCAATAAATCGTATATAAATGTTATGATGAAGGTAAGTATTACATACTAATATTTTATTTACAATATTACAAGTATTACAGTGGATTCTTAATATAATTCGACATTTCAAGTGCGACTGTCGACAGAAAAGAAAATAACGAATTACATGGATTGAGGCATTTTATTTGAAAACTTCAAACTCGAGTATTTCTTGGTTAAATCACGATCGAAATTGATAATTATTAGGTTTATAATGTGATTGTTTGAACCATTTTTATGAAATTTCATAGACAATTACAATCGAATCAGGAGGTTTCTAGCAAAGTTTCAGAAACAGGCCAATTTTGATGAAATTTATTGTGGAATATTTATAATGAGAATAATTAGAACAATATTTATGTAATTCCAAGCACATTAATAATATTGAACTCAAACAACACCGATATTTTGCACTGCATTTTCCGCAAAGAATTGGCTAGAATTATCAGATTAGTCTGAAACATCGTCAGGAAACTGACCTTATCATCGCGTTCCATACACGATTGATTGTCAGTACTTAAATTGTCATTCAATAAAAAAATTTGAATTGATTGTTTAAGTATTTTTGATTCTGTTGAAAAATAGACAATTAATGTTCATTGCATTTTCGTTATAATTTCCTATTTTTTTTTCCAAAATTTAAAAAACGCCTCGAAAGTTCACAAATGGTTTGATAAATTTTATTATGGTAATTTTTACTTAAAGATATGAACAACGTTCAATTCACATCCATTGAAGTTAATGAAGACCAAAACAAAGCAAAAATCGGTGTGTTGAGGGTTATGGTAGCACAGCACATGAGATGGCATAAAAACTAGACGACAGAACAACTATGCACTGTAAAAAAATTATCGATTTATGGGTTTCACATGAACTAACAGAAATCCACTTAACACAACGCATTGCCTTCAACGATATGCTTATGAAACGTATAACAAAAATGATTAATTTTTGAAACGATTGATAACTGAAAAATTGGGTTATAATAATGTTAATCGAAAAATGTAGTGGAAGCAAGTAAGATAAACTAGCGGAAACAATATCCTAACCAAAAAAAGTTATGTTATCAGTTTGGTGTGAAATTACAAATGAATTGTCTATATTTTAAACCATATTACAAAGCAACGAATCGATCTATTCAATAATGTATGTATTCTACAACAATATACAATTCAAGAAAAGCGATCACAATTGGTGCTTGGTTTGGGTTGTGCTGTCACATCCACCATATAGTTCTGATATTGTACCAACAGTTATTTCACGTTCTTTTGCTAAACTTTTTTCAATGGTGAGAATTTCTATAATTATATGATGATGATGATGTCAAATAGCATTTGATTCGGTTTTTAGCCGAGTAAGTACCAGAAGTTCTATCGGCACGAAATTATGTTGATGCCTGACTTGACGCGAACCAAATGGACCATAATAAATTATTTTTATGCTAACAATAAATTGTGATATGTTTTCGTATAAAAATAATTCGGTACGAACTATAATTACCAACCCATAATAGATACAAACCGATTAATGGATAACTCGTGAATTAGAGAGAATATCGATTTATACAAAATAAAATACTGTATACTTAAGGAAAGGAAGTAAGTGAAAAAATAGTCGAATAAAGGAGGACGGCGCGATTTATTTAATATTCCAGTTACCTATACAGAATCCACTGTAGTGTCTTTATTCTTATATATTGTTGAGCATATTTTCAAAAACAATTCAATTGATTTATATTCGTACAAGGTTACAAGGTTTATGTCGTGTTTCTCTGCGGCACATAAATTTCAATTCATATATAAATATAAAGTAAGGTGTACGTAAATTTTATAAAATGTTAACACATTAAAAATAAAATTAATAAAATTTATTTGTGTGATTAATTTTAATTTAAAGATCATTTCATTATACAAATATTTGAAGCAGATGATATGCGAAAGAGCAAAATATAAAACAACGTGAATATTTGTATAGACATTTTACGCATACCTATTTTTCATAACATTCATAAAATTATTATTGAAAATATTCATATTTCGTTATACATCCAATTTCAATGTTGGATGATATTTTAAAATTAATAATAATATAAACAAATCAGCACTAATTAATTTGTTATCAAATATATATATTTGTAGTTATGAAAGTCTTTGATGTTTTTTAAGTAAAATAATTTATATTTAAATAAATAATAATAGCGCAGCTCTTGCTCGGGAATGCTCATTTAGTGACTGCAAAATATTCTTATTTTTATAATCTACAATATAATTAGATGTGAAAAAAGTTCAGCTTCATTTATGGGATTTCCTCCTCCTAATTCGATAAAATATTATTTCTCAATTTTATATATTTTCTATAAATTTTTGTTGATAAACATTTTTCATTTTAATTTATAGTGTGTCTTAAGTTATATACGTCACATATGATGGAAGACTTGTAAATATAATGGTAATATATTTATCGTATTTAAATATAGTCCCAGCTATAGCAAATAAATATTAGCGAAAACTATTTACCCACTAGATTTAGAACCTAGAAAGAACTACTGTTCCTGCGACACAATAGTTGTTAATATAAAATTGGAGCAGGTATAAATATTTGATATTTTTACTCGATACTAACTTTGGAACTGTTGTGTAAAAAGAGAAACAATAATTGTTGTACAAATATTTTTAGATACATTTTTATTTATGCAATTTTGTAAAATAAAATTATTTTTCTAAAATTCTCAATTCATAAAAAATTGCAAAAATTAAAGACGCGAAATATTGCATATACCTATTATTTACTATAATGGCGTCTCCAACTTTGCTAAATATGTGACCATATGTTTTAGATTTAATGCTTTGAACAAATATAATATTTTGTACTATAACTAAATTAGTTTCTGCTATACTTTATAGTTCCGAAATGTTTTCACTATATCTCAAACTTCGTATAGTTGTCGTTTTGTTTCGTGTGCTCTCCTTTTTAGTTTTGCCGCATAGTCACTTTATAGTACCAATTGTAGTTCCAGTTACTGATTACCTAAGGTATTTAGGTATCAATAGCAGTTGCTGCTTTGTAAACCCGTCACTTTAAAATGCAACTATAAAGTACCGGTATTCCAGAATAACAATATATAGTCACTCCTATTATATATAACCCGTCATTAGCGAATATCAGTAAATATATATGGCAAATAGGTGAATCCTGTAACTATTCCAGTTACAAAAGTATTATAGTTTTCCAACAACATTATAGTACCATGACAGGAAAATTAAAGCTATTCATAAATAGTATACTAATAATTGTATCAAATATTTCCCGCAATATAAATACTTGTTGGGGTATCAAGTAAGAATATACCTTCAATAGAATTCAATATAAAAATTCTATAATTTATAGAAAATATATGAATGCTTTCATGTATGCAAGAACAATTACACTGCTAAGAAGATATTACTGTGGCCTAATAGATGTAATAGATGTTTTGTTTTGGCGTTATAAAAATTTTGTCATCATTACTGCATTACAGTGGCGTTCATACCAAAAATTTTTAACACAATAAATTTGTACACTTTTATTGTGCTTCAGCATAATAGTATTTTTATATGTATATGTTCTTATAGGTATTAATATCACTATAATTACCTAATGAGCAAACAATCATTAATATTAAAATAGAATCAAGGAATCGACTGTTAATAAATTTTTATAAATACTTCCACCCGCAGTAATTTACCAACTTGACTGTTTAATAATAAATGCCATTTGGATTAACATTACTTGATGATGACTCTATTATAATTAAAAAACATTATATCTTGGATGGCATTATTGAACAATTCATTAAATTATATAATATATATATGAATACAATATAAATACGCATAGGTGTAAGATAAGATAAAACTAAATAATACATGTTAACTACGGAAACGTTTTAATAATGAAAATATTTATGAGAAACTATTGTTCCATACATATCATACATTTTTTTATATATAATAATTTTTTCTAGGAAGATGAACATATTTTTGTATATTTATTGATATGTATTTTATATATCCCTACTAATGTCGTATATGCTCGTCGTAAATAGATGATAGTCCTTGTATATACGGAAAGTTATTTTATTACATAAACGCATGCACATGTATTGTATTTCTATACTTATACTAAAATATACAGCTTATAATCGCACTTTATATGAAGAACAATATAATATAAGAAATACAACAAATATATACATAAATACCTATGAATAAATATTTAAGATGCTATGTCATGGGGCAGCAAGTCATAATGACGCTAAATGAAGGAATTAATAATGAATGTCAACAGTTTGTCCATCTTTTTCATTTCCCGGGATACACAAATTTATGCATAAACTTCATAACAGGATACAAAATACTATAGACAAAAACTTGCATCGTATACCATACCAAAATTCTGTGAACCGCATTTTTCCACCAATACAATAAAATTGTTGTAACGATAGAATATTAATCCTTTATAACGGAAAAATTCTACTGTAATGGCTTAAAAATTTAATTTCAACTACTATACGCATTGTACTATGTGAAAGGTTTGAAAGAAAATATATTTATAATATGTTCGGCATATGAACCGTAGACGTAGACATGGAAATATATAACATTCTGGAAGTACCACTACAAAATGATAGATCGGCAATAAATATAAAAATCACATTTACAGAAATAAGATACAAATAATAATACAAAAGGGTGGTAAACCAGTGGATGAGGTAACATTTTACTATTTGAAAAACTGTTCTTGAAAAGAATATATGACCAATCATAGAGTATAAGATGCTAATACCGGCATACCAATGTATGTAGAGAAGGTAGTTCTTTAATCTACATATCGTTAATTGCAATACAATTGGTAAATTGTTATATACTCACATGCGTTGTCAGTAGACGTCTGTCTACATAAAATGGGACTGGTTCAAAAACTTGGAAATTGGACATGAATCGCACATAAATTGACACAAAGCAACAACAAAATCAAAAAGTAACTTGTGAAATGCTGCATCAGAGAAAAGGTTATTTGAATCGAATAGTCACTATGGAGATGAAAAATGAATCTATTATGATAATCACAAACGTATACAAAATCTTGGATGAAGCCTGGGTGAAGCTGGTTCATCACAACCAAAACGAAATATTCATGCTGATAAGGTTATGTACATCTGTATTTGATGGGATGGAAAAAGGTGTTATTTACTATAAATTGCTGAAACCTTCTGAAACTATCACTGCGGTGATGTCTACCAACAACAACTAATTGCATTGATGTAAATTCAATCAGATTAGGAAAACAGACGTTATAAACTGATTTTTCAGCATGAAAACGCAAAACCACACACTGCAATTACAAATATCGTCAAAAACTATTATTTCCGCGATATTCACCAAACATTGCTCCTTCGGATTACTTCCAGTCTATGTGGTCGCACGCACGATTCACATCTTAATAGAGTATCAAAAATGTGACTTGACGAATGATCGCTTCAAAATACGACTATTTCTTCTATCTATCTATTAAACAGGAAATCCGTGAATAGCCTGAATGATGGGCGAAGATTGTGACTTCTGATGGAGCATACTTTGAATAATGTATCACTTTTATTTACTTGCTAAATAAACAGGTAATTTTAACCAAAAAACGGAACTGTTGCATAAGAGTATAAAATATAAATGGTGCTTGCTCCAGGTATCCGTTTTTAAAAAGTTACTATAGTTAAAGAGGTTAATTTTATAATATTATATTATTTAATAGATATTAAAAGGTTTTATATAGCATTTAAAATAGCGAAAAATATAAAAATAAATCTTGCTTCGATTTTGAATATGAAAAATTTATTGAACAATTTCCACTGTTAAATATTATTTACTAAAACTTTTGGTAAGCATTTTTAATTTTAAATTATCGTAATCTATAAACTGATTAATTTTATTATTAAACAGAACGTGTTCGTGTGTAACACACTGTCTGTATGGTACACTCGAGTATACTATGTGTCATTAATTTTATATGTATGAATAAAAAAAGGTATAAAGAGCAAAATGCTTGAAGAATTTCACTTTATTTATTCACATTATAAAATGGATTACCTTTTAAAATAAATTTACAAACATATAGGAACAGAAAGCTGTACAGCGCTAAAAGGAGATGCGACGGATATTACATGTAATATATATAAATTGTATGCCGCAGGATTAAATATTTTTTTGAAATAAAAAAAAATATAAAAACTGCACAATTTGTCAACGCATTAATTATATGTCGTCGTATTCGTACCATATATTACATTTTTATACGGTTCCGTACATTTATATACATTTAATGTCACTTTCATTATATTCACATATATATATATACGAGTATATATTTACAAGATGAGGTGATTTACAAGGATATAAAGGACTGTATTTTAATTACTTTATAATTAGTATTTTAAAGTGAAATATGTGAATTATGTATGGCATATGTATTTTAGTATAGTTATTATATACGAAAGCACATTTATATATATAATAATTTAACATTTAACTATATTGTCATTATCATTATTATCATCAGCAAGTCATGTTACTCTACAACAGATAAAAACATATGTCATCTACCTGATATTCATTACAGTCAAGTTAATAAATTATTCCGCATATTGAAGCATAAATAACAAATTGGTTTATATATCCAAAGGTGGATATATATTCCATTTTTAATTCCCAAACGAGTACTTAGCTGCGATTACTGGTGACTTAGCTGCTAAAATATATATCTCAAAATTTAGCATGCAAATTTTGGGGGAATTACTTACATTAATAATTTGAATGATTTTATTACTACACCTTCCGTCCGATAGTAAGTCAAAATGCGGATTAAAATAACACAAACATAAATATTAAATTTTCACAAAAATCGTTTTATTAATTTAAAATAATCTTAATCAACTGAAATCGCATCAATTTGTAAGTTTAACAAGTGAATCAAATGACCTTTTTTATGTGTCTGTGATTGAAATGCTGTTTAGAACGATGATCGTCGCCTTTTGAATGTCTTTAACTGTGGCAAAACGAAGTTTTGGGAATAGAAACATTGGATTTTGAAGCAAAAACATATGATTTTTAGTTAAAAATTCAATGATTATTATTGAACACATGTGCTGGTAAGGTAATACTTATCATTGACAAACAAATTTCGGATACAGCTATCATAGACCAATTTTTTCAGTTAAAATTTGATGTATTGTTATTTTTAGGTATACCTAGTTCCATTTCCATTCATCTGAAACTTTTACGAAATCACGTACTTTTTCAATGTTTTTATCAGTAATCACTTCACATGGTCGACTTAAATGTTCATCATTATTAACGTGTTTTCTTTGAATATTCGAAACCACTAAAAAATTTGTGTTTTAGATATAGAATTCTCAGTATAAGTGATTTTAAGCATTTAAAGCGTTTCTGTATAGCTGTTTTATCGCATTCTTACAACAAAATTTAATATTTAATCTTTGTTTTTAATACATTTTTTATATTATTTACATAAACTATTCTCACAAAAATTAATAATTAATAAATTATTTCATTAGTTTTTCGTTTTTTTAACAACTATTATTGACCTCAAAACACAAATTATGCAATAAACACAAGATTAAATTACTCTGACAGACAATTTATTTTAATGATAATAAATAATTATTATTACATGGAGTATTAAATATTATTGTTGCGCTTATATCGTTAGAACAACAGACAGGCGAAGAGTGAGAAATTTTTTTTTGTTAGTGTATTTTTTATTTAATTGATTTATTTTATTTATTTACTTATTTCATTTTTTATAATTTACCATTTCGACTATTATGTCAGATGATGATAATAATACATGTACACGATATTTATATAGGTTCAAATCTACTCTGTATTAATAAAATATTATAAAAGTCGGATTGAAATGTACCACACAATAGTTCAATATGATTCTATGATATCATTTAAATGGACATTGTGACAATAAAATAATGTGATTCACAGGTAATAATTTATAATGATAATTCATCATCATCAATTTATTAATATTAGGGAATAACTTTCTTAATGATTGCATTGCATAAGGGAATGTTTTTGTGGTCTTAATAAATGTTATACATTTCGTTTAAATTTACAAAAAAAAAATCAGACGCAAATGAACCTGATTTGATTAATAATTGTTAATTTCGATTATTCGAATTTATAATTTAATCACCACTTGGTCGATATGTTTTAATACACTCTGTATATACATACATTTTAATTAAAATAACATATGTATAATTAACATTTTATTTGTGTAGATATACATTTTGAAGAATTTAATTACATTTAGTTAAATACTAATTATTAAAACAAAAAAAAACAATTAACAACTTATTTGAACAATTGTTGGTAACATTTAAGTTCTTGCTAATGCATCGTTCCATCGTTATATGTATGTAATTTTTATTTATTAAGAATAAAGATAAATTCCCATTTGTTGTATTATCATACACATAAAAGTAACTTTTAGTCCTTTCGGTTTTATATATATTCAAATATTTTATTTATATAAAAGTGAGTAAATACGGTTACATTTCGGACAAGTATTGAATACTTTTGAAATTAATGTTATACCATAGTGCAACTAACGACTTCAAACTTTTATCACTATTTATTCCATATAAATAAATTTGGAAACGTCAAAACACCAAACATATGTCTAACAAACAATTTGTTTTAAGAGCTTAAAATATAATTTTAAAATGTACCGTCGGAAGCTTCCACTATTCGGGAAGAAGTTGAATTATTTAACGAAAGAATTATCTATCTGTTGAACAAATCCATCAAATATCGAAGTTTGTGTGTACCACCTGTTTGTCTTACAAGTGAATCTTACAAAACATGATCCGAACAGATATGATAATCACTTAAAACCATAAAATTACGCCATAACCTCTCATTCGAGTGCCTTCCCAGCATTCGTCTTAAGTATATTCGATGGAATCGAGCGTTTTAATGTAGAGTAATAACTATTCCTTGTTTTGATGCAATTACATTGAAGGTTACTTTTGTAGCGACTGGTCTAGGTGCAGATATTTAATTTCTCATTAATAGCAAGAATATTTTCCCCGCCGCATATTTATAAAAGGAGTTAAATTAACTTTAAACATTTTAACCGGAGAATCAAAAATATTTATTGAAGTAAACACCAATTAATTTTTGGTATACATATATTCGAATAAAGATTATAAAATATTAGTGTTTGTAAACAATCCAAGGAGTTTTAAGTTTATACTTTTCCGCGGTTTTAATGATCATTTTTGGCTTAAATTTATTATTCAAATGATTTAATTGCTGAATGAATAAAGTTCCGCCGAAGCAGCGTATAACGCGGTATACGAATTCGGACAATATGAAACAAAGAACTTATGCGATATACCGTGTTATACAAATAAAATGACCCGTTTTGTACCAATATTACGCAGTTTTATAACGTGTTAAACGAGTAATTGTGTTATACAATACCGTGTTATATAAACGACCAACCTGTTTCGAGGTTTATTATTTAACATTTTGACAATATCGATTGTTTCGACATTTTAGAACAGTAATTGGTATTGGAATAAAAAATTTTCTAAAGCGTTACAAACATATAATTATTGTATTTATATCCTTAATCTTACGAGTAGTACCTAAAAATTCGTAATTTTAACAGTTTCAACATATGGCAAAATTACTTTGTTTATCCATAAAAGTGTTGAACGATAGTCAAAAATTAACAATGTCTATACACCACATCTTTTATCGGCCAATAATTCACATAAAAATAATGGAAATAAAAGTGTCTACTTTTCGATAATTTTTGCATTGAAGAATTGTTAAATACTTCCATGCGGAGTAATTCAAAATGAAATGAATGTTTGGTATAGTTGCCATATACATAGGTTCCACTATTGTATATGGCAACATAAGACTTGCGTATTTATGTATAAATAAAGTAAGAATCGAGTTTAAAGAATCCGTTTGCTGTATCGATATACTAAATTTACTATATATAAAAATAGATTGTTTTCTGTGAAAAATCTAACACAAAAAAAACAGCATCAATTATATAGTCAATTCTACTGGAAATCCTGTATAATAGTAACTGTTTTTACTTGTGTAGAGAAAACAATTAAAATATATTCTAAATTGTCAAATGCAAATACACATATTGTATTGTAGTAAATATTATGAGCAGCTGTTATTTATATAAACGAGTATTACCAAACCAATATATTGTAACTATCTATTACTAACTATTTGTTCTTTTAGTATATATTGTATTAGTTAAAGTCATTGCAAATAAAAGCAGAAAAACCAGAAAATAAAAAAGGAAAAAGGATAAAATTCAATCGATTAATGTATTCACTACACGCCATACTATTTATTTTCTACGTTAAAATATGTATTACTACGATATAAACTAGTATACATTAATTGGAACAACACACCATAAATTTTACACAACATCAATTTTAACTCTTTAACTTTAATGCATAAATATGGATGTAAATCGTAACAAAACTATATTAATTGATACAGTATTACTTGTAAATATTAAATTTGATGAGCTTATAATAATACTATGTTCGATAAGTGCGCCACTTTTACATATATATTGTATACAATTAAATCTTAAAATATTATCAATTTTCTATGGATTCTATATTTATTTCAATTGTAAATAAATAAACTATTTTGTTATAAAGATAAATTATGTACGAGTAAATATAAAAAGCAAAATTTTCTTTTTAACTAACTCACTGACTCAATATACTATGTATAAATAAAATATATTGGATATTATTATATAGCATACCAACATAAATCATTGAGAATAATGGGTTAAAAGCGTTTAATACATTCATGCATAACATAAGAAGAACATAACAATTCATTTTATTTATATTTTTATACACAAATACATGTAGTAGAAAGCATTATTATATGCATACACTATGGCCCAGAATTGTATATCTACCATCCGGTTATAACATCATTGCATGGTAACACCGAAAGTAGAATGCGAGAGCCGGAAGACCTACGGTGCTATATGACTAGATGCAGTGAACTGTGATATTAAGATTCTTAAAATTCGGGATTCGAAGACGTTTGATGCAAATAGGTCAGGTTGGAGAAGGATAAAACCACACCCGGGTTTTTTAATGGCACGGAATAAGTAAGTAAAGTTATAACAGCCAATTTAATGTATAACTTTAGTTTTATAAAATTGATAAACATAATATTTTTTAACACTCCTAAACTATTTAAACATTTTTAAAAGTAAAATCAAAAAACAATTATTTCAATATATCGCAAATTTAAAAAAAAAATAAATAAAATTCTACGTCACTAATGCATTTTTCTTTGGGTCAAAAATTTATTCTACCAAATAGTTGTGTCACTATTTGCCTCATTTAGTAAACTTTATCAACTAATATTTTACAATATTCAAGATCAATTGCATATTCATATACCATTCTTCATATTAATTATAGTTAGCTTAACTAATGCATTGAATTAGTTTTTCGGTTTTTCCGCCTTTGTCTTCAAATTCTTTCCTACATATTTTCAGTTTAGGTAGATAAATCTGTATTCTGCGGGACTATGGTAACACTTTAATTTTGTTTTTAATTAAATATGTTTAGATTATTATTGACGTACGGATCAGCACAGCGCATTGACATGTTTAAAGATCCTATTTTATCGTAAATGAAATGACCCTTTTCGGAAGTATTGTATTTCTAAGTATACATATTTGAATTGATTGTTTATTATACGTTACAATGTGAAGAGCTTACCGACGCCAATAGCCACCTTACATTCTCACATCATAACACCACGTGATTGTGTTTTAAATGTTAGATTACCACACTTATATGAATACCGTTCACACCTGGTTTCATCCTATATGCATTTTCACGTGCTGATATACTTTAATTGTATTTGCGTTTCATCTGACCACAGTATACTATTCCAATAATTAATGTCATTGTTTCATAAAATATCCTTTTTTTTTCTTATTTACAGGTGATACGTACGTGATACGATTATTGTATTGCAATTATTTTTGCATGTAACTTCTTTTTATTGTTGATCTTGATATGTGAAATTTGTTTGAAGAGTTAGGCTCTCTTTGCATTGTCATAATATCGTAATTTTATTATTATTTGTGACTAATATGACTCTATAAGTTTATCCAATCGTATTGGTGTACATTTAAAGACTGCGCCGTATCTTATAATATATATATCAATATTTTCTCGATGGTAAAAGTTTGTCGCAGGTATTTTCCAATGGTGTGGCATTTGCTTCAATTTTTGCTTTATTCGATTTTCGATTATTTTTTAAAACACAAATGAATTGCTTTTCTTCTTATTGGTAATTCTGGTCCGTAGTGTATTAATATATACTGTACTATGACGAAATGGAAAAACTCTTAAATGAGGACATTGAATAAATGAAATGAATACAACATAAGAATATCCTATATATGGGCCATTAACCTTTCGTTTGCTGTAACTTTTGCTTATACTCGTATATGATATGAATAAACTTTAAGTCATTTTCTTTTTAATAATCATGCAAAAGAATTGTGATTTTGGATTATTGCCGAAATAAAATTATATCTTTATACATTTATACATTTATCCGCATCTCTATATGGCTATTATATTATACGTATTATTATTATTATTATTATTATTATTATTACAGTATTTGATGTTCATTTCAAATAAATTTATTTCTTTGTTAAATATCGATAGTTGTGTGGTTTGATGTGATATTTTCTTTTTTCTATATGAATCTATATGTAACGCAGGGTTGATAATTCACAAAATTGCTTTTTTAGTTACAATATATTATCAGATATTGTTATATCTAATTGCACAGTAATGATCCGATAAGTGTTACCCATCACTTTGAATTCATTTTGTAAAAAATATAGTTATCGAATCATTTGGGATAGAAATTCAGAATTTTTATTTTTAAGTCAATTTGGATTCTTTCACTTTCATATGAGGTATCTCATGCCCAAATTCAAAAAATTCTTGATCAGTAAAACATAAGTTGTATTAGTCTAATTCTCTATCACATGAAGTGTTGCATTCATAATTTCAAAAAGTATTCGCTGCGGTAAAGTACTCGAACCCTTCATAATCCTTGAAACACTCATTCTACTCGAATTCTTGTTATACGAAGTATCACTTTCACAATTTCAAAAAATATACTTGTTTGGTCTTTGAAATGTCCTTAATCCTTGAAAAAGTAACTCTATTAGAATTGTTGTTAAATTCTTTTTCATATGAGGTGCTCAATTTCAACAAATATTCTTATAAGATCCATGCAATGCTCCTTTCATCTTTAAATCATCAATTACACTCACGATTAGTTTCTGGATAATATTTTAATCCCATACTATTAACTTCAACATTTTCCAAAAGATAATTCTTATTTAAATAATATGCATTTTTTTAAATTAATGTAATAGTGACAATTATCGGAGCACAGAAGTAATTTGTGACACTTCTCAGATCTTTACTGTATTATTATGATTTAGAACTTATGGTTTCATATATTCATAATTTGTTAAACATCAATATTGAAAATACAATAATTCAATGAATATTTTAAAAAATGATTAAAATTTCTTTATTGACTGATTAATTTCATAAATAATTTCCTATAATAAATTCAAATTGAATGTCTCATAATATGATATTAAATTTTATGAAATATATGTCACAACCACGATACAATAAATCAAAAATTATAATACTGATGAATTGAGTATTATATAAACTGAGGATTATATATTGTATCTGATTGATATTGAAATGATTTATATATACTTAGGTTTGATTTTAAACATGCAGAGACCATAAGATATTGAACGAGAAATTGGAATATTACCCTAATGATATAATTCTTTAGTTTGACGTCACATGCTTTAACTTTTATTTTTCGTCTTAAATGTCCGGTAAATTAATCATGGGTGGTTATTCTTGGCGAAATAATATTAATTATAAAATTATTATTTTGAGTAATTTAATGGCCTGCGAATTCAGGTTTATAGTGTCTTAACTAATTTAAGTAGAGCTCTCTACACTTTGTCGCACCGACTGAGATGTAACGTGCGAAAGCGTATCAATACCATAAATCTGTGATTATAGTTATTCTTGAAAGCATTTAGAAAATAGTTAAAAAAAATAATCTTGATTGAGTCATTATCCGAATGTAAGTGGTTTTTCCGCACAATTTATTGGGTCAATACTGAAATTTTAGTTTTCAAAATCTTTTACTATCATACTGCCAATTAGAAAAGTATGGTGATACTATTTTCATGAAACTCCCCTGCTAACGTGATACAGTTGTTTAAATTGGTAAATATTGGCTTTGGTTACAATTTTGTTAAATGGATAGAATAGTAACTATTAAATTTAACTGATGGTGTGTTATTTTATAATTTGTTGTCTGATTTAATTAATTTAACGTATGGTGTTACTCAGCAAAATCACATTAAATCTAATTTCTTTGTTAAACATTCTGATCAATGTAAAATTTTTGCGTATAATGTTTAAATTTATAAATATGATATTTATCAAGTCTTTAGCATTAGCATGCACTTTCCAACAGTTTAACAACGAAATTTTGAAATGAGAAACAACTTTTACAATCGGATCTTATTGCTATCTATGGGATTTGGGATTCGGTAATTTGTATAATAAAATATTTATGTTTTAATAAATATCAACTTATAAATTTTATATGTAAAAATTCGTTACTACTTCATCCATATCGTAATGACATTGTTTTGAGTAATATTGACAAAAATGCCCAGATTTGGATGTTTATATTTTATTTATTTATAAATGTTAATAATGCCCACTCTGACGATACTGACTTCTTTAATTAGAATATATATATGCTTCATAACTTATGATACACAGTTAATTCAATGGTTATTTTTATGATTTTATAATTGCAATAAATTATTATGGTTTTATTATCGATGACACATTTTCAATATTTTGCAACCTATTATTATTTGATTGGATACAGTCGGTAAAAATATTCTCGCATCGATGCCATTGATTTCAAACATAGTTCAATAAGAACGAATATAATAATGGATTATTTATAACATTTATTTTATTGGACATGATTTCTGGATATTGATAATCCGCATAAATTGTGAATTTCAGAAAAATGTGTAAAAAATTAAACTTATTTTTTCGTACAGACAAAAATTCGAATGTTCGCAATATAGTGAATGAAAAATCGAGAATTGTATACGTTCAGCAAGTATTTTCGAATATATTTGATAAAATTATGAACCGAGAATAATTCGTATGTCAAAATAAACCGATAATATATTTATTTATTTAATAAATTTTGCATATACTTAGCAAATTATGGATGTTTGAATTGAAATATGCAAATAACAAATGAAACATAAATATTAACAAATTGACTCACTTCAATGATTCGCTTTTGATTTACATACGTATATGATTCGAATTCGATGGGTTCATTTTAGCCCGCCGTATGACTTAAAAGCGTGCCTTTTGAATGACCGAATTTCGAATTAAAGCTTCGCAAAAATAAATCAAAAGCGAATAATTTTCGAATTAAAATGCATGTTGGATTTATACTCCGTCCACTTATATATATTTAAAATAAATACAGAGTATTAGTATTAGGTATAGGGTATTATACATATCCATTCAATTTCTATGTGATATCGTTTCTCTCAATATTAAGTGATGTTATAACAAAAGGCATTAAATTATTTCAACTCACATATACCTACGAGTATAATAAAAAATATCACAGATAAATCTTCAATATGAATCAAAAATTTATTTATCATTTTATTTATACTTAACGTCACATGCAACGCCATGTGTTTTCGTTTAAGTAACAGCTATGTCATTTTCCATATACAAAATGAAACATAGTTTATATATATAGCCCAGACAATTCATGAATGCGTTTATGTGTAATGATGTTAGCGTTTACTTAAGATACATATGGTCAAACAGTTCATTAAAATTTGATAGAAAATGAAATAAATGTAAGTGGGATATGCCATACGAGCGTTATTGTAAAGTGTTTTTTTATAATTTAAAATACACCAAGTTACATAGTGTGATTGCGGTATTAAAAAATTTCAATGGCATCGTACAACGTTCGAACATAACACGTTCGTACACGCACCACGTAACTAGTAAGGCACGTTAATATAACGCTTCTGTGGCAGGGCACTTATACATATATATATACAATATATAGGAAATCACATGATATAGAATTTTCTGTAATAAAACATGCTATATATTTTAACAATAGGAACAATAACAGGAAGTAAATCAGGAACAATACATGAATATAAGAGTAAAAATCCTTTATTTAAATTTTCCTTATAATAGAATATATGTATTATAAATATGTATGTTCAATTCAATGAATATATGGTTTCACGTGAAGAACATCAATTTGGTCTGTATCTATCTATAAGACTTTGTGTACATAAGACTATAAATATATTTTGTATATATAGACATGATAGTATTATATGTAAAAGAGAAAGTTAAGTATAGAAAGATTTATTTCTTTTGTATAGTGAAGAAAACTCAGTAAACTCTATATAAAAACATTTTATCACGATTAATCCTTGTTTGTGTGTGTATATGATTTTCTGATTTCTATGATTTTATAAATATTTTTATTTCAAATAAAAAAATAAATATTGTTCGTTGCGGTTAATGGATGTTTTATTTTTAAAATTAAAATAATCTTTTTTGTTTGTTCTTTTTAAGATCGTCTAAAAATATTTTATAAATATAAGAAGAATTTTGATCTTATATATGATCTTAATATTAATTTATGTAATAATGTTTATACATAAAAGATTCCAGGAGTTTAAAAGTTGATGGTTATTTATACTATGCATTTCCTCATCGAAATTATTTTTTAACGTATGATCCTGGTTATTTGAGAACACATAATAAGTGGCTATAAGTTCGGGTACATGTTAAGTATTTTTTTTTTGTATATAATCTTTGTAAGATTAATTTAAGCAAAAGATTAAATATGGTGTGTATGTGTGTGTGTGTGTGGAAACAAATTAAACGTAAAACAAAGAATATGTACATTTATTTAATGAATATAATAGTTTAAAAATAATAATATTATTAAATGATAAATATTGATAATTTAAATCGCACGCACACGTACATAAAATAGTTTTACACACATACGTAAATATTAAATAGGCACAAAAAAATTAATACGGGTTATCACCAACCAAAACCAGATAATTAAACAGCACGTGATATTTTATATATGAATTATCTATGATTATTAAATTCTGGTTTAAAGAATTTACAATTGTATACTTTTATGCAATCAAAACAAAACACCAACAAAAAAATTAAGTAGGTAATAATAAGATATTAATCGGTTGGCTTTTCTATGTTATAAATACAATTTGAACAATTCGGTTCTTTATCTATTTATTATATCATAGCACATATATTAATGTTTAGTCATTTCTTAAATCATATTATTAAAAAATTTATATACGAACATAATAAATAATACATTATAATACCATTACGTTGTCATTGTATTCACAAAAGATTACTGTGGCAAATACAATAATAAATAATAGATTTTAAAATAGATTTTAAAATAGATATTTGGTAAGGCGATAATTTTTTTTCATGTTATTTGTCATTAATTGCATATTAAAAAAAAAAATAACAACAATTACAGCGTATTAGATTTCTTGTTCTTATACTTCACACAATTTTGTTCACTTTTATTTACCATAACGGGATCTAAACAACATACAAATTAAATGATTTTCCATTACCATTTCCATACACGAAAAACTAAATCAAACTGAAAGGAAATATTTATAATTATATAAAAATTTACCGGGAGTTATTTTGAACAACCCTATAGTAACAATTTGTCCGTACTTTGAAAAATGACGAAAATTTCCGTGTAAAAAAATTCACACTTTTTTCATGGAAAAGATATATTGAAATTTGTACAAAGAATGTCCATAGATTTTCCACATAGTATTTTATTTAGGTCAATTGAAATATTTGGATTGTCAGGTTGATATCACAAATCCGCGGTATTGTATTCATAATTTATTTCACCAAAAGACACTAGTTAAATATTTCACTTATCTAGATATAATTCTAACTCATTTTTAACTCATTTTCATTATTTTTATAACAACCAGAAACTTAAAACGATATATTTCCGACTTTTCATGAATTTTATCCGTGGTTTTTGTTTTTTGTTTAAGTAAGCGTTTTATCTGTCAAATTTCTACAAAACTATACTATGAATTTATTAATTTAATCTTACGTATTTATCATATTCAATTTTGTTTCAACCAGTTACAACCTGTTATAAGAAAATGTCATTAATAGAAATTATCATCGGCAATATGCGGATCATCCAAGGATATTTTTTATAAAAATCCATCGGCAGGGTTACACTGATCATATAAAATTCCAGCGGACATCCAGTAAGAAATCCATAGATATTTCCTCGGATTGAAACTATACTACTACTACTACATATAATGAGGAAATTTTGTGGACAAACTACGGACAGTGTTACTAGGGAAGCCAAAATAATTATATTAGTTGAATTTTACCATCGTCAAAGCACTTGTGCGTATGTTGTTTTTATGAAAAATAATTTTTATTTTTAAAGTATATTTTTTTTCTCACAAATGTTTGCATTCAACTGATCTAAAAGACGTTACAATAATATTTAGAGTTAATTGTTTTACGAATTTTGAAAAAGGATTGTCATAACTTTTTTGATGGATTCGTTTCACTGCCTTTGGTGCACTTTTATCGCCCCGAAATACATTGATTTAACTATACTTTTCGTGTTTAGTTATTTCATGAAGAGTTATATAAAACGACAATTTTATTTTGTTTAAAACGATACAAATATGCTTGAGAAATACACTTTCGAATATTTTTGTGGTCAATTGTTAGCAAACGTGACAAAACATTTTTATGTGTAAAATTCTTCATGTAAAATATTATCAATCCGTTCAATTACCAATTACCAGCTGACACCACACCATGTTTTTGTCTACAACATCCCCGTAGATTATCTGCAAGTACGACTTGCTGGTACGACCAAATTTTAAAAAAGCTGCGTACAGTGGAAGATTCAGGTGATACATTCTCATACAATTTGAACGATTTTTTGATAATTTTCCATTGGTATTAAAAAGCATCCAGAAAATAATTGCAAGATATTGCAAGTTTAAGTGGATGCGTTTAGAATGAATTGGCATATATGGAAATAAAATTTTATGTGTCATGCCTAGAATTATTCAGGCAGCAATAAACTTTACGATTACTATTATATATTCTCATGTAATTGCAAAATCAGAGGTTATTTCCGTTTTGTGTATGAGGTAAAAGAACATTTATAAAAACAATTATCGAAAATAAAATATTAAAAAAATAAACATGCACATGGAATTGATGATCACTCGAAGACGGCGATAGACAATTAAGCAAAGAAAAATATTTCAGTTATAGATAAAATCCCTTTGAATGAACATTTTTCTAGGTATACACTGCTACTAAGTGAGATCACAAAACAGATATGTGTTCAATAATTGACATTTAACACTTATGCAGCACATTAATAATGGTTGATTGATAACGAGGCTGTCATTCCTCGCTATAGTAAATATGCAAAACGCAAGTGAGCCATTGTTTGCAATGTGATCATTTTCATAAATTATGGAATAACATTCTGACAAACATTTTCCGTCTATACAGTCATTACTTTTACATAATATATAAAACATTAATGTTAACAATTTTAAGCTTGACAACAATAACAATACAGGTAAAATCTTGCAATAAAAAAAAAAATTACAAATAACAATAACGTCAACGAAGATTACTTTTGTTTACACAATGTAATCATAAGAACTACTGAAACGGATAAAAAAAAAACAACCGAAATAATGGAATTCCAATGCGTTCATGAAACAAAAACTATGCAGCATTAAATAAATATAAATAAAATATAATATATTTAGATATTATTATATTTAATTATATGATTATATGCATTGTTATAATATTATAAGCAACTGAAATTTGCAAATAAATGAAATAAATTATACACATATTAAAATGTTATTATAAATATAAATATTCTCATGTTTGTATTAATTACAATAATAATAAAATGTATATTTATTTAAAATTAATTATTTTTTGCATTATTTTTATAATTATTTTATTAAAATATGAATTGAATTTGTAGATATATTGTTTTGATCGAAAACACATAAACACATATGGTCATCGTCTAGTACATGTACATATTTATAATGACATATAATTTTAAATAATTATATTTTAATAATACAATTTATAAATAATAAAAAACAATACCATATATACACATTTGCATAAATACTATGCGAACGACATATATAATTATAATTTCATATGTTAACCTGTCTGTTCCATAATAAACCGGAATGGTTATGTAATTAAACCATAGAACACGTATCGCCATGTCTTAGTCTCTATGTGATTATGTTCTGTAAACAAACTGTTTAAATTTTATGACATTACATTCTTTAGAAATGAAATTAGAACACATAATGTGACAGCTGTTATTGTGTGTCGGTCCAAAAATGAATATAAAAACAACGAACCAACAGATTTCTGTAAATGGAGCTTAGAATACCGAAAACAATTATTCATCGTATTTTAACTGAAAAATTTGGTCTACGATAGGTGAATTCAAAGTTTGTTCCACATCAATTAAATGATGATTAAAAATTGCACCGAATTGAACTAATAATTTTATTGCTTAATCATTCGCCATATTCACTTAATTTAACTCCCTGTGACTATTTTCTATTCTCAACACTTTATTTGCCTATGAAAGGAAATCGTTTTCAATCAGTTGTCAAAAAGCGACGACCATCGTTCGTCTCAAAAGTATTTCATTTTAAACATAAAAAAAGCATTTGATTCACTTGTTGAACATACAAATCGATGCGATTTCAGATGATTGAGATAATTTTTAGCAAATATAATGGTTTTTGTGAAATTTTAATATTTATTTCGGTATTTTTTTAATCCGCATCCCGGTTTATTATGGGACAGTGGGTGTATAAATGTAATTATATAAATATTTATTACATATATTACTAATTGTTCCTTTTTTGTATTATTAAAACTATGTTAATTTTAGTATATAATCTATACACTCATAAACCTTTTAAAACTTATGAGACTATTTCGCTATTCCGACGTAGCACTGCAACATTTTGACAACAATTAATATGAAATTGATTGATTTTGAGACTTACAAATATAGTTGTTATAGTAAAATATAAATGCGTTTAAAAAAGTCGTTATATAATGCGATTCAAAGGAAGAAGGA
Source organism: Bibio marci (assembly GCA_910594885.2). Taxonomy (NCBI): domain Eukaryota; kingdom Metazoa; phylum Arthropoda; class Insecta; order Diptera; family Bibionidae; genus Bibio; species Bibio marci. The sequence continues at coordinate 32,716,446 of OU343115.1, read as the reverse complement.
TAGTTGATTTTTAAATTACGTTTTTACTGAAATACATTTCAATTGAAAAAAGGAAATTTATCGCGGGAGATATTGGATTTGTGGGTTGATTACTCAGAATTATGTCAAGTAATAACTCTGTAATAATTCCTCCTCCACTATTTAACATAACAGTTAAGTTGGTAAATTACTCTATACGTGCGAATATATAAAAATTCAACAATTGGTCTGCATTTATGTATCAACAGATGCTTTATTGATTCAATTATTCGTCGAATGATTGAATCGAATATTTTATTCAGTTGAATAATTTTTAGTATGAATCATATTTCAATAACAAACAAACCCGCAATCACTGGATTGAATGACATGCAATTTTTAAACGAGTACATGGAACAATACAAATAAAAATATTTACATTTTTAAATTCTACACAAAATAATCGTAATTCGTTCCAAACTTTCACATATATTAGGTTGTCAACTATCTCCCTTCCGCCTTTTTGCTCTTTATTCAATGCTTTATAAAAAGTGTTACAGTAATCGGATTTAGTTCAAATATGCGCCGTTTTGTTCGATAATCTGTTTCCATCTAGACTGCAACTTCATAATACCTCCCTCGTAGAAGCCCCCCTCCTTATTTGCGAAGAACTCGGACAGCCACTTTTCACAAGCCTCTTTTGAGATCAACTTTACACCACCAAGGGCGTTCGCCATGGACAGGAACAGGTGGTAATCACTTGGCGCTATGTCCGGGCTATATGGTGGATGCGATAAAACCTCCCATCCGAGCTCCCGTAGCTTCTGACGAGTCATCAACGAAGTGTGTGGTCTGGCGTTGTCCTGGTGGAACACTACACCCTTCCTTTTGGCCAATTCTGGACGCTTCTGGTCGATCGCCTGCTTCAAGCGGTCCAGTTGTTCGCAGTAGATGGTAGAATTAAGCGTCTGGCCATATGGGAGCAGCTCATAGTGGATGATTCCCTTCCAATCCCACCAAACACACAGCAAAACCTTCCTGGCCGTCAATCCCGGCTTGGCCACTGTTTGGGACGATTCACCGGCCTGCGACCACGACCGTTTTCGCTTGATATTGTCGTATGTGATCCATTTTTCGTCGCCAGTCACCATCCGCTTCAAGAATGGGTCGAGTTCGTTCCGTTTCAGCAGCATTTCGCAAATGGAAATTCGGTCCATTAGATTTTTCACTGTTAATTCATGTGGCACCCAAACATCAAGCTTTTTTTTGTATCCAGCCTTCTGCAGATGGTTTAAAATGGTTTGGTGACTAACTCCCATCTCCTGGGCGATGTCACGAGATGCCACATGCCGGTCTAACTCGATGTATTCCATGATTTGATCGGTATTTGTCGTCACAGGTCTTCCGCCGGCTGGCTTATCCATGGTGTCGTTTTCACCGGCTCTGAATCGTCGAAACCATTCCTCCGCGGTTCGAAGTGATAGAGTACCATCCCCCAAAACACCATTAATCTCACGGAACGTTTCTCTAGCGGATTTGCCTTTAACGAAGGAAAACTTTAAAATATCGCGAATTTCGGCGTTAGTGAACTCCATGTTTACACGTCTATAACTGTTGAACGCAATATCCAAACTAATCATACATAGCGTCGTTTTGTTTGTTATGTCAAGAGCTTTCAAATTATGTACAGTGTTGCCAGATACGAGCTCTGTAGCGCTTTGTACATAGCCGCGAAATTAAAAAGACAAAAAGGCGGAAGGGAGATATTTGACAACCTTATATATTAATTTTATTATGGATTTAATTATCTATATCTCAAGAAACGACATTTTAATATGTTAATAGAATATTGAACTAGATATTTTAACCTATATACAATACAAATATTTATAATTAATGAAAATTTATTAATATTCTTTGATCATTTGTGGTCAGTTTTTAAATGGCAACAAAAATTAAAACGTACAATAACAACAAATTAATTATATGCAAAAAAATGTTTATGTATAAATTAAAATAAAAATATGTATAGAATATAAAAAAAAGATATAATTTTATATATAATCTGCGATCAATTTCTGAAACTAAAATTTATTATGTTTAATTGCTGCTAAAAAAAATAAGAACAAAAAACCAATCAAATAAAATTTAAAAGTATTTGTGTGTTGCACTCACAAAAAAATTGGATATCACATGTTTTTATATAATTAGAACAATCTGTATTTGTTTCATAAGAGTTTGACTGAAGGTTGATTATATGTCTTATTCTTCTTCCATAATTATTGTATGTTTTAAAAGCTAAAAATGCTAAAAGTGTAAATTTCCATTCATTTTTTTTCTTTCGCTTCTTGTAAATATTGAATTTTTAGCCGATCAATCATCAACTGCGGAGAAGCATTACACTATATTTTTAATTGCGAAAAACTGGTTGACTGTATAAAATAATTGAATTCTATACTAAAGTGTATCAGTAAAAAATGTGTAATAACAGAGATAGAGGTTTTTAGATGAATGAAAACTGTTGAGGTTGATGCGTGAATGACAAAAATCAAGTATAGAAAACTGCATTGAAAAAAATTGAAACAGCCAATTTGCAAGCATTATTGAATGACAAATATATGCAACAAAAATAAATTAATTAAATGTTATTCGACAAACCACATTTCTGTTCGTTTACAATCAATTAAGAGGAAGGAAAATATATAAGTGTAATATCTATGTATTGATTGAGTGAAACAAAGAAAAGCAAGAACCAATATGTAAATTTTGATTGAATGACAACAAAAGAAATCGTTTTTGCATCATTTTGTCATTGCGCTGATGAAAGATAGATAATGCCAAACGATCTAAACAATGCGGACTGATCCAGATCAACCATAGTAAAATTTACTGAAAAACGCATTTTCTAAGGAAAAATATTTATTTGGTATTTACGGTGAGATCAGAAAGTATTGTTGAAACATTACAATTACAATTATAATTAAACTATACTTGCAATAATTGATTAAATTAAAGCATGCATATATGGAAAAGTTTAAGTATGAAATGGCAACGGTGATGACGATGACAATTATACACAATATATTCATATTCAATAATTCAAATATAGCATAGGAAATTTTTCAATTTAAAGGAAACCAAATATGACTCTGCGATAACTATTGACTAATAGAGATATATTGAAACTATTATCACTATACATTAGTAGAATAACTATTTAACTATTAACTTAACTATTTTATTCGTAGTATATATTATTTAATAGTAAATTTACACACCCACACAAAAACATAAATAAGCATTACTTTATTTTACTGCGCGTACCTTTTTAATTTATAAATAATAAATTATATGCAAAATATGTATTAAAAATTATCATTTCACTTGTTAATTTTTATCTAATTAAAATTTTTGTAAATATTTGTAAATAAAATTTGTGAAAAATGTATTATAACATCTAATTTTTAAATACAATATATATTAAATTTATATATCACACAACCAATCTGACTTATTTAAACTGTTAATTCTTATAAAATAATTTGCCAATATAAACTAATTAGCATTTCTTTCATTAATTAACACCTCAATTTCAGTTGATTCAATCATATTACTATAATAAGATAATAATCTGTAATAAAGTATTTAGTGGTGTTAATTTAATTATATATGTATTTAATACAGGTAAATATGCTAATTATATGATAACGATATATTTTGGAGAAACACTTCACGCGTCTCGTATATTATTTGGACACAACCAATCAATCAAGTTTTTGTAGCATATTCATTTTGTAATCACTGAATTTTATATTATTCTGTATCATATTGATTATACATTTGAGTGTATATCATCATTATGAAGTTGTAATGGTCTGTGCTTACAACCCCAAACTATTAGTACATCAGGTCATCGGAAAGGATATTAACTATTATTTTGTATTATATAATTAATTTTTTAATAATGCAGATAATACATAATATTATATTTAATAGATGAAATTTAAATTTGTTAATTTAATATATTTAATTTATTTATTTAAATGCATTATTTTTATATTATAATATATTAACAGTAAGTGGCAATTAAATTGTATATACAACCAATAATAATATAATAAATAAATTGGCAAGTTTCAAATTTCATTATTTATGAAGTTGCTATAGGTTATATATTGAATATATATATAGCGCTGATTGTGTGCAATAAATATGTTAAATACTGAAATATGGTAATTGTTTATTTTATTTATTATCATCCTATCGATAATAAAAAGCATTTTTATAAATATAAATAACTTAACATTGGGCTGTGTGATTAGTAATTATTACAGACTTTCTTTCTTTTAAATTTTGCTATGTACAATATTGATTTTCTATATGCATAAATATGTGTGTAATGTGCCTCCCTGGCTTTTATGTTCGCTTTTGGCCTAATTACAATTACAATTCTGTGCCATATACCTGTTGGTCGGTTCGTACCTTCATGCGTACCTACTAAATTTCACTGTACAAGAGCTTCCCTTACCAAATATCCGCCACAATCCTCCTTAAATTCTGGCTGATTCATCATCAATCCCGAGCCCAGTTTCGTCGTTTGAATTAAATATCAATCTTTATTCGTCTGTACTTTCGTCCAAGCATTACCTATTATTTCAGAGGCCAGCGAACACAAATGATTCTATGAAGGTATGTGATCACAGACGTCGTGCCATTTCAAATTTCACATGGAAATAATAAAATATACTTTTGACGTTAGAATAATAGTATTAGAATATACTACAGTAAACGTCGATTAGAGCAATTTAAAGGTACCGAAACTGATGCTTATTATAGCAAAAATTATAAGTAGCCAGGTTACCGAATATGATGTTTGACTTTAATGCCTATGTAATTAAGTCATTTCTCATTTTTTTTTTAATAAAATTTTGAATATAAGTTGAGTGTAGAGTGAAACAATCAATTTTGACGAGTTTCCTTAAAAATGAACATGAACAATTTTGTTCTTTCTCATCCGACATTGATGAATTTTGGTATGTACACGTACGTTAATAATGGGATTATACAGTGAGTTCTTAAAAAAATTCTAGAAATTCGGTACTGAGGACAGTATTCTAGGACGTTCTTCAATAACCACAATTAAGCAAGTAGGATTAGGAAAACTGACGTGGGTATCGATTTTGCAGAAACTCCTTAATCCCATTTTAAACCTACATACTAAATTTCATCAAAATAGGATAAGAAATAGTCAAATTGGCCAGGTTATTAGAGAACGTTCTAGAATACTGTGCTGAGTATCGATTTTCCAGAATTTCTTTAGAAACGCACTACATTATCCCAATTTTAGTGTGTGCATACTAAATTTGATCGCAGCCCGAGGAGAAATGACGGAATTTTGATGTTGTCTGAAAATTATCCAAGTCAATTCCTGGCTATAATTTTGGAGAGAAGTCTCTATAACAATTCGTATTAGTATATAATTAGGCTTACATTTAAAATGTGATTAAATTCGGATAAGAAATTATCAAATTATAGTTAGTTACTTATAATTTGTATTTTGTTGCTTATACCTATATATTACATATTAGATGTTTCTCTTTTTGGATGTTGCTCTTATCAAGATTTGGATGTATTGGTGAACTACCCCCATAAACGATATTTACCATATTAAATACAATCCCGACTTTGTATATACCATTTTGCACAGCATCATCACAATTGTTATCATACTCCATCAAGGTAGTTCATTTCATCAACCTCTTTAATTATGTTATAATCAATTTTAAATTGTTCTATTGAACTCAGTTCTTATACCCTGTTTCTCGCAATTTAGTTTTTTTTTTATAATATAAATTACGTTGCTTAAATTGTATGTATAAACTGCGGTATGTAGTAATTACATATTATACATGTAATATCTTGTATGATGCCTATAATATAAATTACAATTTTTGTCATTATTTAAAATGAAAATAAATTGTTATATTTTCTAATAAGAATTACACATTATCCATTGCTGTTTGTATGTAATGTACAAAACATAATAGGTCCAGCAATATGAAACAGTAACTTTTTTTAAAAGAAAAACACGTTTATTTTTGAAATATTGGAAATAATTTTGCAATTACCATTGTGAAGAACAACCTTTTCCCAATTTTTTGGCAATTTCTGAATAACGTATCAAAATAAAGTACCTCCTATTTTGATGCGATTCAAGAATCGAGCTATTTTTGGACGTTTTCATAATTATGAAAGTGGTGTGAACAGATTGCATGTGCCATCAATTTGAACAATTGGTATTTTGATGAAGCAACATCTGGTGAATAAAGCTGTTCGGCTTTAACAGACTCAATACTTTCTACTACTTTCTTGTTCCACCAAAGACTAAAATATCCAGCCCACTAAAAGCGTTGATACTCTTCACCTTTTTTCCAATAAAGCATGTTCACCATAAGCTTCAACAAGAATTCGATGTTTTTCAGCACCAGTTTTTATTGTAAATGAAACAATAACAACAAACCTCGCCGCAAATCACGTTTTTCTTGTACAAAATATAGTTTTTTCAACAATAAGGGAAAAATGTGTTGTTCACACTTTTAGCTCATAAAAAAATAATGATGATAAAAAGTGAATAAGTTCACATAAAAATTTTCTGCCGAAATCGCTATCATTATATGTGTTAAGGCGAACAATTCGTGAGTGCTGGTTTCATACTGATATACCTATTATAATATAAGACACGTTCGTCGTATGTACTGTGTACTGACACACACATGGTCATTTGGTTAATAATAAAATATGTACGTAAGTATAAATTTATACTTATTTTAAGTCACATTATACTTATATTATTTATGCGTTATTATTGTTGGTGGCCTGATTAGAATTTCCTGTTGGTGTCGTTTGAAAAGAAAAAAAAAATAAATAAATATCGTTCTTGCGTACATTTTACTTTATTTTATTTATTTATTGTTTTATGGTCTGGTCCGTCGTACACAATAATTATTACTATTGCTAACGTTTTTTTTTACAAATCATATATAGAAAATAAATTAATGTGCATAATTATATAATGCATTTAATTGCTTAAACATTGTTACAATTAAATAAAATTAATTTATGGTATACGAATGTAAACGAAAAATGGAATTCCGAATTTTAAAACATCCAAATAGAATTCCAAATAGAAAGCTAATGTAAGTTAATATGGCAATTTTGGAATTTAAAATCTAAAACAAAATTCGAATGGCAGGTTGAATGAAAATATAGAAAATAGAAATGTGTTTTCTATGTCATTCGTATGTACGGAATTGAATTCGAATTCCGGCCGCATGTGTTGGGGCCAAACATTGAGACTTTCCATTCAATTGAAGCAGAAAACGATAATAGCCTGTTTTCTGTGCAGTAGCAGTAGTAATCTATGAGACAATAAGACCGATGAACCGTGCGAGATATATTAGTCTCGTTTATGTATACAAAAAATAAGTATATATTAAATCATAAACCAAAAATACCAGCCACATTTTTTGCGATTTTTTATATATTTTATTATTTTTAAAATAATTTATAAGTTCAATATTGAGTAAATACCCACGAAATCAAAGATACGCAGATAATCTTGATAGGTTTTGTACAATCATTTAAAGAAGAAGTAACGGTACTTAATTTGATGGCACTTATGGTTTAAAGTATTTTAAGTGAGACTTAAACTAATTATAATGATTACAAACGATACTTTACTTCACAAATATATAATTTCATCAACCGATCAGTACATAGATATATATAGAAAGAGAGGTGAATCGAAAGTATTTTAAGTGTTTTAAAATACATTGATTTATTTTCATCTGTTGTAGAATGGTAAATGATATTTTCTAAACGCAGATAAATGTACGCGAATCATGTTACTATAGTAAACATTTAGTACAGTGAAGTTGGTGAATTACTCCACATGGGTGCGAGTATATATAACAATTCACCAAACGGTCTGCAATTATCGAAAGCCAGATGTTTCCATAATTATTTTATTTTTATATGAATGATTAACCCAAAATTACATGTGCAGCGACATTGTTCATCTTATATATATGCGTATAGCGTTCAACACAAAATTTTCAAAATCTGTTACTGGAAAATTGCACATGTAAATTTCAGTTATTGAACTTGATATATGAATCGATTAATTAACATGAACGCTACCCACAATATTGTAATTAATTCATTCATAATAAATTTTATATATACGAGTACATTTGTGTCTGCCTTTTATAATAAACTGAAACAAATTATTACAACAAATACAATAAAAAAAAAATTAATAAATAATGACTAATTTCCCGCAACGATTGCAAATACACATATTTTTTTAATTATTTGACCTATTCGTATTATTATATAAATTTTCCATAATAATACAATTGCACAAAAATAATCATTAGTATTCGTAAATAAGAGAAAAAAAATAATAAAAATTAGCGCCGGAACTTCTTGACAATAAAATTGCAACACTAATTGTTTTATTATTTACTATATAATAAATTCACGAGTAGGTGCTCATTGTTTTGACTTTGTATACAATTAATGCAAATATTTGTATTTCAAAAATGTGTTTAAAATTTAAAATTACCCATATGCTAGAAGTAAATACTCAATTGATTGGCATGAATAGTTGTAATTATGACATATGTAGCTACATGAGATATATAAAATATTAAAATGATTAGATTGCGATGTTTTTTTATATAGAAATGAATAAATAATTTATTATAAAAAAATTAAAATAAAATAAAGTTCCTAAACATACAATGCGTCAAAGAACAGATTTACTTGAATTGAATACATTAAAATTTACTATATTAACAATATAACAATAATATTTTATTCAATATTATATTGTATTTATTACTTAATAATTCATTGCAAAATAATATGCAAATTAAAATTGACATTGATATTGAGATAATAAAGTAAAACTTTATATATTTACACACACACACACACACAATATATAATGTTAACATAAATCGTCGAAACATCCTCTGTCTCAATAATTTTCGAACTTATTAAGTTGCGGTTATTTTGAATTTATTTATTTTAGCTATGGAATTCGGCACTTTGGCACATTCTAAAAGTGAATCAAATGATTTATTTATGTCATCAGTCGAAATCATCTTAATTGTATATCGGCATAAGCTTTTCGAATCGAATTTAAATATCAGCAAAATACTTTCATTTTTATAGCCAATTGAAGTTTTGTTTTAATAGAATAGTCAAATCAGGCGAATATATGGAGAGTTGTTAAATTGATAACAATTGAGGAATATGCAAATTCAAATTATCACGATAGTCTTGTCGAATACGACAGAGACGATGAAGCAAACACGTTAATAATAATTTCACCCCTGATTAATGAGATATCCTTTAGGTTCGGAAATTTTTTAGACAGACGGTGTATACATTCTAAATATAATATAATAATAAATAAGAAATAAATTCACAGCAGCTCAGATTTGATAGTACAATATAACATACGCCAGTGTACGATTTATATACGATTTTATAAATAATATATTATAAGAAAACAATTGTCCATAATATACGAGTAAATATAGTTAAACAAATAACATTAATTTTATCAATCATTTATTTTATTATATGTACAATGGTGTATGCTTAGCTTAGCATGTATGTTCATGTTCAGGATACATGATTTATTATTTAATAAAATATATTAAAAATATATATATAAATTGTTTTGATTTTTATCAAATATGTATAGAATAAATTCTTTTCATTCATTTCCCGGCACATTTATATACACAGTGTGTCGTATAAATAACCGCAATTTTAATTCAAAAAATAGAACACGTAGTGACATCATTAAAAAGATACATCTTTCCGCTTTCAAACGCCATCCAACCGCATGCAAATCGGTTGACAGGTTAAAAAGTTACATGCATTTGAGTGTCGAGTAGTTTTGGTTCTTGCGGTGTAAAAATACAATGGATCAAAATAGCAAATATTAAATATTGTTTTAAAATTGGAAAAAAATAAATGTGCGGACACTTACAAATTGTTGAAAAAATGGGATTGTATGTCTTAACGATAAGTTTATGATTGGTTTTTATGTTTCAAAAATGGTCGTGACGATTTAAATGATAACGCAAGACCAGGACGTCCAGAACTTAAAAATTGTGCTGAATTAGTGGAAAAAGTCTGTGAAATCATTGCCTTCGATGGAATTTCACTGTGAGAATATTGGCTGATGAATTATAGTAGGTACAAATAAATACACTATTTGGATGATTTTAACACGAGATTTAGTTAACAAAAAAACAGCAGTTGTTATTGCACGTGATAAGTCAAAAAAAAGTAAGTTTTGATGAAAAAACGTATTTCTCTCATCAGCCAGCCTCCGTATTCGCCTGATCTATCACTGTGTGACTATATTCTGTTCCCAAAGCAAAAAACTGCCATGAAAGAAGCGTTTTATGATACGGCCGTGACGCAGGTAATGAACATAATTCCTATTGAACTGACATAAAAAATATATATAAGTATTCATTAGATGATCGTGTCAAACGCTGCATTGCGTAAAACGTTACCTTATTTTGAATATATACCATGTTTCAAAAATTATTTTAATATGTTTTCAATTGGTTTTTGTTAACCTAAAATTGAGGTTGTTTAAAAAACACACTGTGTACAATAAGGTTTTGTGTTTATTTGTTTTATTATCGATAATAAAAATAAGGAAAAAAAATATAAATAAAAATTATTTAGATATAAAATATTAAATTTTATTTTTATGAGATACATACTTCTACGAGATCTGATACTATATAGATTTAGATACATATACTAACGTTATACGGAGAACTTTTATGAATCATAAAATTAATGGGTGTACACATTCATTTCAATATTTTGTTTGTCATTAAAATTTATATATAGCAGCATCATAAGAAGTCGAAGAGTATATTATATGATAAAAACACCGTATAACATGAATATACTTGATTCTTACAATGAGTGTTACTTTATAAAATTTAAAATTCATATATGAAATTCTCTAAGGACATTATTTTGGCATATCGTTATATATACGCAGATGCTGTTATTTATATAACAATACGCAGTGTGACAGTATATAGTTTAGTGTTAGTATATAGATAGAAAAATTAACAAATATATGATAATGTATACATGGGAAAGGAATTGTCAAGATACCACAAAATAGATAACCAAAAAAAAAAAAAGAATTAGAACATATGTATCATTTATCAAAAATCTAAAAAATATATTATAGAAAATTTGTTACACTTCCGTTACATATATTACACGTAATATAAAATAGGAATATATATTTACGATCACATGTACGAGAAAAACAGAAAATACAAGAAAAACTTTACTTATTTAACCACACCCTTTTGTCCATCACATTGTAACATACACAATATATACGCATAACAAAATAAAATATGAGAATATGCTGTCTAAACTGTTCCATTGGGAAATAAAAATGACTTAAGGGATGTAATAACAAAATACCATAAAAGTATATATTTATTCATAAATCAAAAAAAAAAAAAAAAGTACATAGTTTCGGTTGAACCAAACTTATTCATATACGTATGCAATATATACTCTGTCCCATAATAAACCGGAATGGTAATGTAAACCATAGAACACCTTTTAGTTTTTTTGTGATTATGTTCTATTAACATTCCTCAACAATCTGTCAAAATTTCATGGCATTACATTCAGTAGAAACGAAGATAGTAAGTCATTTGCGTCGACGATGTGAATAGAAATGAAGTGGAGTTGGTAGTAAGTAACCTAAAAAAGAAAAATTAAGTTCATGATATTGTGCAAATTTTGCATTTTTTTTCTTCTTTATCAACTATTATTATTCTGATTTTTATTCAATTGTATTACAAATCACAAAAATATATCTTTAGCTTCCAATTTAATACAATTTTAACCTAAACTCAAATGTCACTTTTCTAACTCTTCTGACGATATGAACACATATATGCATGAGAAGTAAGAGCGGCGCGAACTACTAACTTCACGCGATGTAAATAAGACAATAAAGTTACAGCTACATTTTGATCGTAGGTCTAAAAATCAATACATTAAAATAAAGAACCAACATTAAATTTTGTTTTAAAATTGGTAAAAATATACTCAAACGAAAGATTTCTTTGCATTGCATATGGTAACAATTTTGTGTTAAAAAAAAACAAGTTTTTAAATGGCATAAATGATTCAGAGAAGCTATAGCTAGTGATGATTTATATCGAAGATGACTATCTGAAGCAATTTACTGAAAAAAAAATGAAAATGTGTATTATTTCGTTAAAATTTCTAAGAAACCTTCAGCAAAATTCCTGGAAATGGAGCTTGAAATACCGAAAACAATAATTCATCGAATTTTAACTGGTCTACTATAGGTGAATTCAAAGATTGTTCCACATCAATTAAATTATGGGCAAAAATTGCATCGAATTGAACTAATAATCAATTTTTTTTATTTATTCATTCACCGCATATTCACTTAATCCTTTGAATTTTTCGCACAAAAGTTAATTTAATTATTTCAGCACGTATAGGTAGTTTTCGAGATCGAATCTAATGTTAGTTTTTTCAGAATTTTAAAATCCTATTACGAATTCGTCTTGCGGCAAATTTTTTATACATCTCAATTTCGTAAACATTTTGGAAACGAAATCGAATCGTAAATACATAATGTGGGCAAATATTTTAGAATGGATTATTGTTGGAATGGATAGCCAGTGGTTGGGTCAAACTGGTAATGGAAATTTCAAAACATAACGGTAAAAATACATATTATATAAATATAGTTACTACAGAAATGGTGAAAAAATGGAAAAACATGTTTGGTCACAAAGAATATCGAATATTTGAAAAAAAAAATTGGCCACGAAGAATATTGAATATCTCAAAAATTCGAGTTTTGTCAATAAATTACTTATTACCATTTTGGAAACGTGAATAAATTTGTAGTTTACACAAAAAAGTTAAAAAAAAGTTGTGAAAGCGTTCTTCTTCTTTAAAATGGCGTTATGTAAAATGTAAAACAACACGTTGCCATGGCGGCACCCCGTTAGGGCAAATTTAACTTCAATAAATAAATGCCATACGATAGATTTTCAAAATTTGACAATAATAAATGTGGAGGAAAAAATTGACAAATGTCAATACACAAACGGGTAATTGAAAAAGAAAAGCTATAGTGGGTGGTATTACCGTTATTTCTCAGCTCATCCACGTTAAAAGTTAATACAATTCTCACAATCTTTCGGATATGACAATACAAAAGTTTGGTGAAAATTTAAAACAAATATGGAAATCGAAAGTTTGCTGTTCGTGCTAACAATATATTCGGTATACTGGTATACAGCTGTGCTTCAAAGCTTTTAACTCCCTACGACTAATTTCTATTCCCTAAACTTCATTTGGCTATGAAAGAAAATACAGTATTACATCAGGTGAAAGCATTCAAAAGGCGACAACCACAGTTCTCACCAGCGCATTCCAATCACAGACATAAAAAAAGTCATTTGATTCGAACTTGTTGAACGCGCAAATCGATGCGATCCCAGTTGATGCAGAAATTATTTTTAAATCAATAAATTGGTTTTTCTGAAAATTTTATATTTATTTCGGTGTTTTTTTAATCCATTCGCGTTTATTATGGGACAGAGTTTGTATAAATAAATATATATAATATATTAAATTTATGTTGGAATGTGATGTGTTAGATTTAGATTTTTATCTTTATGAATATATGTTACATTATATAGACGAAAAATTATCGTCACTGAATAGTAAGTAAAATTTTTGTTTTTGGTAAATAAATTTGTAACATCTTTTTAAAAATTCATAAAAAGTATAGGCTCAGTCAGTAAAATATATAGAATTATAAAGTAGTTGTAATAATATATATTATAGAAATAATGGTAATTGTTACGTAAATTATATTAGATTGTATTATTATCTTACAGTATTTATCTTAAACTATATATTGTAATATCTATGTGTTTAAATGTTACATTAATTACAATATTATCTAAATTAATATAGGGTTAAACATTATACTAGAGAATATAGTTATCTTAAATTTTTCAAAATTAATTTATAAGTTTTCACAAAAAGAATAAAAATATTTGAAGATAATCAATTTATATTTATTTAGATTATATTTAGATTATATTTAGATTATATATAAACACATAGGCTATAGATTATAATTAATTTCAGAGAATCAAACATAAAATATTTCTATTTATAAAAGATTAATAATAAATTATTTGATATATCTTTAACATAATATTAAATATCTGCAAACAAAACATTTATATTTAAAGTGAAATTGTTAATAAGAGTATATGTGTGTGGTATATATACGGCATCTAATGGTAGCGAAATGTTGAGAACTCCTTTTTATCAGTATCCATAGAACCAAAGATACGTGATACAAATATATTGGGATTTGTAGTAAATAAATTACATGTGGTACATATTTTCTTTATATTATTACTAGTATTTAATTTTCAAACTTGTATTACAATTGTACTAGTAGTAGTCAACTGTATATGTAATAAACTTTCAAGGGACCGAAAAATTTGTTTAATACATAAAGAGGTTATTATATACCTTTTGTCCCACAAAAAAAAAACTAAAAATGGCTTTATAAGATATAGAATCCGCAGTACGATATGTTAACTATACTAAATTGATTAATGTTTTGTGAACCAACCTTAACAAACTGTTAAAGTTTCATAACATTTCGTTCAATGGGATCGAAGATTCATCGCATTAAGTGAAATTAATTCTTGTGCGTCGATTGGAAAATGAACCAAAAAAAAACATTAATTTTTGTTTTAAAATTGCTAAAAGTTTCACTCAAACGTATGATTTGCTAAAAATCGAGTATCGGTGATAATTGTGCGTTAAAAGCACAAGTTTTTAAATGGCATAAATGATTCACAAAAGACGGAGAAGCTATAAGTGATGATGAATGTCCAGGTAGACCAACTGAAGTTATTTACTGAAGAATCCAATGAAAAAGTGTATGATTTCGTGAAAATTCCTAAAAAATCTTTACTGAGATTCATAGAAATAGAGCTTGGAATAGCGAAAACAACAATTCATCGAATTTTAATTGAAAGGTGAATTTGAAAGTTGGTTTCACATCAATTAAATGATGATCAAAAATTGTACCGAGAAACAGTTTTGTTGGCGGGGCATCCACAAAATGACAGCAGATGGCTAAAATGTATGCCTAGCGATGGTAATTATTTTGGAAAACATATTTTGGATCATTCTTTTTAAATAAACATATTATTTTTATGTTCTGAAACTTGCAGTTTCATATGCATACGCACCTATAGCGGATTAGCAAATTACTAATAGCAAAAATGGTGAGGTTGCGCGTCGATTGCGAGATGAAAATTCATATATATTTGTAATATTACAGCAATTTTTCATTTCAAAATTTCATTGAAAAGTTAAATTGCTAAATACAAAATTTTTGCGATCAGCACTTAGGAATTAGCTTCAACAAGAAATTGCTAATCAATTAACTTCTAAATGCCATATTTTTATATACTTTGCATTAGTTTTTTAATTTTAATAATTAAACCAAAAAACGGCTTTTATTAAATTTTAATCCTATTAATTAAGCAATAAAATACGGTTTTATTTGAATAATTTTTAATATTTTTACAAACATTAATTTCTGTAGTATTTAACATTTATTAGTTACTAAACTACGTTATCTATAGAAATTGATTTTAAAAAATAAAATACACAATAATCGTATATTTTTTAAAATAAAAATTTAAAAATTTGAAAAAATAACCTGAAAATAGAAAAAGCAATATCCAAAAATTAAGCTGCCCTTTTTTGACAATTCTAAGAGAAATACAAACGCAGTATACAACAAATTTATTGATGGATAAGTTGTAGAACAATCAATTTTAATTCTTATACAATTTTATGGTCGAATTTTTTACTAGCTATCTGTAAAACCAAAACAACAACAAATATATATAATATAATATATGCAAATTTTTACCATAAATCGTAAAACATCAAAACATCTTTTTATTGTGGCACAACTGGACAGAGAAAATGTTGTTCTATTATAAATTGGACACAAAAACTAATTTAAGAATTTTTTTGCTGAATATTAGAATTGTGAACTATCTTATCTTTATATAGGAATAGATATTGTATTTAAAAGGTGATAAACTAATAAATAAACAATTATTTTCATTAGCTCGGTTGTATAGTTCCAGTACTGAATGTAAAATAAATAAATAACTAAATTTATGCAAAAAATAAAAAATAAATACAACATTGCAAACTTTTAGTATTTTTAGCATTTGTACTTTTTCGGTTCGATTGAAAAAAATATCTCTATACACCTAATACACCTATACATATGACCTCTTTATATTTATATCACTATATATATGATACCCGGGTGTAATTGCTATTGACCAGGCACCACCGCTATCAAATATGAAAAAAAAAAAAGACCATATTATATTGAATAACATTTTTCTTATATAAAAAAGGATTATAGTGTAATATATTATTATTTTATCCGTTGAAACACGTTGTATATCATAGAAATAAAATATTGAACCCACTCATACGCTTCTATTGAGGGTCATATATATTTAAGTATATATGTATAATGTAAATATATAATAAATATATAAAAATTTTTATTTACATACATAAAATTTATTGGTCCAAAATATGACCCATTCAAAAGATCATAAAATAAAATATTTATTATCATTTTTTTTTTCATTCATATTTTTGTGCACAAAAATTTATTATTATTTTATATTTTATTAAGTACGCATTTTACTATTCTGAAAATATGTACAATATAAAAATAAATAAGGTAGTGGGTCTAATCGCTGCCATGTTATAAGGAAACTTTCACTTTTCGACTATGATAATAATGATCCCGAATTTAATTATATTTATTACATTACACTATTATTATTTTGCATATTTTATTTTAATTTCAGTGAGATAATAAAAATTTTTATTTTAAATCTTTATAAATTTAGAAAAATTACTGAAAAATATAATATACCAAATGTTCCAATATCAATCGGACAAAAAGTTATATGTACACATGTCTGTCGTCATGCTATGTAAAACTATTCTCTATGTGATTGATTAATTACTAAACATTGTTGAACGAGATAATTGGTTATTTAAACAATGAAAAAAGTAGTCAACATTTATTGTTTTATCCAAATTAGGAAAATTCTATTAAAATTAATAATAATTTTGTAATAATTAAGGCAGTGGGTCTATTCCACGCTATGTTAAGGAAACTTTTACTTTGGACAATGGTAATAATTTAATAATTTTAAATGTGATAGTATTGTGGCAATATAAATCAGTGACGATGCCTGAGAAATAGCATTCAGTTTTTCAAAATCATTATATTTGGCTTATAACCTGGATGAAATTAGACTAAATTCCCGGAAAATCGACTTTTATGAATTATCATCTTTTTCAATTACGGGATGCCATAGTTTTAAAGGATTTTAATTTTAGGAAACAGAATTGCAAATTATAATCTATTTCCAATGTATCATAGAAGAGATTTTAAAATTGATTCACGCCTTCAAAAGATACTATCGATTTTCCAATCTATGGCAGAGAACATGGGGTGAAATTTTTGGTACTGCATAAAGTTAACACCCAAATGGTACAACAAATTTACGTAGTATAATTATTTCATAACAAATTTCACTAACATCAAACGGAAAATGCGATATATCTATTGAACGCGTGAATCAATTTTAAAATTATCGTCTATAAATTGTTGGAATTTTATTATAGTTTGCAATTCTATATACAAACATAGAAAACCGTTAAAACTATGGCTCGTAATTCAAAATGATAATAATTCTTAAAAGTCGATTTTCCGACAAATTTAGTAAATGGGTATTCCAATATTTTTTCATAATGTAGTCTACTTTCAACTGGGCTACAAGAAAAATATAGTTATATTGATAATCTGAAAACATTTTTTCACACTTCGCCACTGCTTTAATTGAACAATCACAGATTGCATCGCTGCAAATAAAAGAGCAAATTCATTCATAATAATCCAGTGGGATATGTTTAAATCCAAAATTGACTGTCATTGGGACACTGACAGAAATTGGATCTACTACCTTATGTCAAATAAATAATTTTTCTTTTAAATATATTTATATCAGTTGTCTATACTCTATATGTATATGATCAATATAGACTTTCCCTTCTGTATCCTGTATGTCTTTCCATTACATATTATATATCATAAAGATGAATGTTTGTAAATATATTTAACAACACGATGTTGTAAGTAAAAATTATATATTACTATATATTCGACATATAAAGAAAAAATATATGATATAAATTTAAAAACACAAAAAAAAACCTATAGTAAATTTTTCTCTTTTATTTGCTTGTCTGCCTATTATTATTATTATTATTATATACAAAAGCATTCAGAATTGATTCCACCACCACCATCAACATCACCAGCAAATACAATGAATAAAAATAATATAAATATAAATGATTGACCGAGTGATAAATGAAAAACATAATAAATTCATTATACAGGGTGTAATAATTTCTCAAGAGCAATACGAAAGCGTTTCAGGTTTTCAGGCATATTTAAGTTAGAGTTAAAAGTTCCGTAAGACATATGTGAACGATTCGACTTGGGTACACGAATTTATAGCAAAATGATAGAATTCTCAATCAAATCGTGTTTTCCACTGTTTTGCGGTTCCAATATCTCAATAAATAATTAACTGATTTCAAAATCTTGATAAACTATATTCGCATTAGCATACCGAGACCTTTAATTTGACGTTAAGGTAAGGCCAATCGCACGTGTTGAGTAGTAATGTTGAAAAATCGTTAAAAAACCATTTTTCTTTTTGAAAGTTTGCTCAAGCATAATCATTATGAAAATTTTAACAGCAGATAAGTGTATAAAAACTTAACACATATACATAAGATTTTATTTGAGCTATATAATATTGTTACATAGATTTTCACAAATATCCACAATTATCTAACCATTTAATTTATTTCCGGATACATTTTATCCGTTCCTGTTTTTATTCAGAACCAATTACAAACACACACATATGCATTAACACGAACCTCAATATACACACAAACGAACATTATTAATTGTGTTTATGGAATAACATTTAGGAATAGTTCTCATACGATGTTCTATACGATGATATTCATTCCGTGTTTAGATTTTGCACTGGTAATGCAAACACAGAGCTGGAATAGACATTTTTCTTACCATATAGAAAATTGTATTGTATAGAATTGTATGAAATATAATATTCAATGAAATATTACTTAAAATTAGACTTTTATGAATTCGCGAACCATAATACTTCGTGCATAAGACCAAAAACTGAACAGTAAATATGATAAGAGAAAATCCAACAACACGTGTCCGTCGAGTGTATTTAAGAACAGTGGTGTCTTTACATCGTTTGTCTATGAACCACGAACATTCATTTTTGTAGATGACTGATTAATTTACGTGCTTTGAACCAGAATTTACTACATAATAAATTATTATGATGAAGCACAGATTAGCATAATCGCTGTTATGAATCTACACAATTTGTATATACCGCTGGTCCGTTGAACATATATTGTTCGCATTAAAACGAATTTAGTGTAAATGTAAGCGATTGGCATTATTGGTAATAACATTTTTTGCCCGTATTTTCTACCATCAAGATTAAATGCTGAGGCTTACAATATTTGAATTTTTTAGAAAACGTATAATTGATTCACTGTTGAAATTCATTCCCATTAAATAATCGAGTGCAGATGTGGTTTAAACATATGATGGTGCTCCAGTGCACTATATGGACGGAATTTTAGATCCTGGCTATATTTATAGGGATTCCTTTGTGAAAAAAGACGCGAAAAGTTGATTCAACGAATTATTGTGTGTATCCAAGAACTTCGCCACCAGTTAATGCAAACAATTAGATGGATTATATCTATTGAGAGACATTGTCGTTTATTCGGGCTGAAATAGCACATTTTCATCAATTACTTTAAGTTTTGTTTGTGTAATACTATGTTGATATGAGTGCGTGTGTGTGTGTGTGGATTTGGAGGTTCGTGGGAATGTTTTATGGAACAATTTATATGGTACGTACTCGTCGCTGGTTCTGGGTAAAACAAAGAGCATAAAATTTTATCCAAAGTGAAAATACATTTAATACCTATACATCGCAATGGTTATTTGAGAATATCTCTGAAACCGCTTGAGATCCATAGAAATGTTATAGCTTAAATGAAGCAAATGAATGTGGCCAGTTTTTACACCTATGGCAAGACAAAGTTTTCATAATGATTTTTTGACTTATGCTTGAACAAACAAAAGGAAAATTATGTTTAACGATTTGTCAACATTTCTATAGCAGTAACCACAAGTTCGAATTGCATTATTTTAACGTCAAATTCGAGGTATCGGTGTGTGCTAATGCTAATAGTGTATCAAAATCGACTAATTAGTCAATTGAGATATTCAACCCAGATGAGTATATAAAATATGGTTTGATTGAAAATTCGGTTATGTTTGTGTAAATTCGTAACGAATTCGAATCGGCTACATACATTTTGACTCATAAGTGTACTTAGAATTTTCGTATTGCTGTGGGACACCCTGTCTGTATACGAATTTATATTTACACCATAAGTAATATAAATAATAAATGCAAATATTTATAGAAACAATAACTAATATATAAGTATACAAATGGCATATGTATTTCTATATAACATACACAAACATTTATATAAATCCAACAATATTAAAATAAAAAAAGGAAAACCGATAGTAAATATTATGCAAAGGGACTTCACTTGACTTCTATATTATTTACATTTTATTTATGGAATTCAGTGTAGATGTAACAACAATTACTCATTCCAAATTTCTGATACCATAAAATGGTCGTTTTATAAACATTTGAATTATAGCCGTGATTTTTCGTAGATTCTAATTTGAAAATTAATTATTAAGGTGAACATCTTGACGATGAATTTTTAAAATAAATCTATAATTAAATCTTAATGTTAAATCCACTTCTTTTATTCTATATAGAAAAGACCCTATTCTTAATTGGAAGTCATTATGGAATATACGGTGATTGTTTGATTCATAGCGTTTTTAAAAATATGCTATCAATTTACATATTAAAACAACGTCTGAGAATATTTCAATTGAATCTATCGTCAAATTCGAAAAATTAAAATATCAAATTATTAAAATAATCGTGACGAAAATCGAATTCAAAGCGGTCGAACACAATACATTATTTTTTCCAAATAAATAAAGCAATAAAAAACTAGTATAATGGGTTAAATTTTTGTGTTATATATTTGTAACATACATTTGAATGATAAAGAATGTCCCACAAACCCGACCGCATTGTATGATATATATACACCTATTAAATAAATATAATACCATAGACACATTGTACGATTGTGTACGAATGGTGATTGTGGTGTAATTTTTCAAATGATAAATAAATATATGGAAAAAAGAGATTACATACAAATAAAAATTTAAATGAAAATAAAACATATGGACATTTGCTATGTATTTGTATACACACTGGTATAAATAGAGTCGAAGTATGGCATATGGTGTGATAATAAAAAAAAATAATCTTGAGGGTATAATTAAATTAGAGAAAAGATTATTCAACCAAAAGTATAAATGCATTTATTGAGGATAGAAAAATATTTTTCAAGTCTCGAAGCATTAACGAATATATAGTACAAAGCTATTCAAAAAATTGCATTACTTAATAAGCAAATAAGTTAATTACATATACTAATCTAAGTAATCAGTATATAAATTCCATATACAAATATACACAGGGTGATTCAAACATAAAAAACAACGTCTTTTAGCCAACATTAACATTCGGGTACAGAGTTAAAATGGTTTTATATTTACAGATTTGGCTTAGAGTCTAATACGATAGGACTTTTTTCCATTTTAAACAACATTCATTGCGCCAATGTTAATAATTTGAATAAATAATATTGACGAATTTTCATCTAAAGAGAGAATCGTCAAGAATTTAACTAATAAAAATCAATTTTTTCAAAATGCACTTCGCTTCCATTTGTTTTTATAGTACCAAAATCGGATAGTTTAGTTGTTGTTACATAAAGTTATTGGAACTATAATCCCATGTCCTATATGGAGGCTTTCTGCTCTACTATACAGTTCAAATAAATACCTCTGAGGCATTTTTGTCGACAATTCAGTGAAGCATTTATTCGTACGTGATTTAGTAGAGCAGCAGGTAGGCCATATATACATAGGATTAAATGGCGAAGTGTGTAAAAATATTTTCAGATTGCAATATCACTATATTTTTCTATTGGTTTATTTCAAAGTAGACTACATTATGAAAAAAAATTGAAATTCCCACTTACAAAAATTTCCGGAAAATCGACTTTTAAGAATTATTGTCTTTTTTTTTTAATAATCCATAGTTTTAACGAATTTCAAGGTTTGTATACAAAATTGCAAATTATAATCAATTTCCAAGGTTTCATAGAAGAGCTTTTAAAATCTTTCAAAAAATATAACCCATTTTCCGTTTGAAATATGTGTATGAAATAATATCCAGCGTATAATTTTTTCGTTTCGTTTAAGGCGTTCGCTTTAATATCACAAATTTCTTTGAATTTTAACAGACATCGAATGGACAATCGGTTAAATATCTTTTGAATGCATCAAGTAATTTTAAAAATCTCTTCTATGAAATCTTGGAAATTACTCAAATTTGGTAATTATGTAAATAAAAAGGGAAATGCGTCAAAACCATGGTCGGTAATTAAAAATAATGATAATTCATAAAATTTCATTTACTGGAAATGTTTAATTCAGTGAATGTCCATTATTGTTTCTATTATTTAGTCTACTATTAAATCGACTAACAGAAAAAAATATTGATATTGAAAAGTTAATGCTAATTCTTACGATTCGCCACTAATTAGTAACAAAAGATATCTGTAAACGACATGAAAATTTTGAAATAATTGATGTTAAATAGAAAAATTTCAAGAGAATTGTCAAAATTTTGTCTTTGCAGGCAATTTAATTAATATTATCAAAAGATTTTATTCAAATTAATTGACATAATATATGATAGCGTAAAGTATTTTCTTTACAAAAGGTTCTGCTGCATGACTCTATATGCTTGTGTGTAAATAACATATAAATGGCAATGATCCCATGGAGCATTTACTAATTGCATGATCTGGAAACTTAAAATCTTTATGAACCAGCAACAGTAAAAATTGTACATATTTGCTCACTAGAACAATAAGATTTGTTTGCTTCAAATGATCTTCCCCATCATCATTTTTATTATTCTTGACCTGGTTGATACATGGTTGAACCACCCTGTCTGCATATTTATACCAATACAAATTAGTTTTTTAATTAGTATATACTATTTGAGAAGAAAATTTATAATTAACTTTTATAAAGTGTAATGGAAATGACCACCGCACACCATAAAATAGATGATAACATAAAATATAAAAGTTTTTTTTGTTTTCATTTTTTACACAAGGTTTGTGTTGACTGTTGATATGCAAATGATGGTGATTAAATATAATAAAAAAAAATAAGAACCACCTATTTTATATGAGAAACTAATGTAATTATTAGTTTAGAAAAGTTTTTAACTGAAAAGACAGTTAAATTAACATTAATTCTTAATTTTTATGAAGTTAAATAATATACACATATTTTTTGAGATATTATAAATATTGAAATACATATACCTTTTATATCTGCGTACATATTTTACCCCATGGATTTGATTTAATTACATCAGTTGAAGAATTGAAGTAGGTAATATCCACGAACTGTGAAAACCACCAAACGAAATAAAATCATATCATCTCGCATTGTTGTCGCCAATTTCTAAATTGTTTGATCTACTAACATTGTTGGAAAGGAAAAATCTTATACCAAATCATATGTCAATTTAGTTTTAGACAAAGGCATTCAACAATGGGGTCAGGTTCATCGAAAAACGTATAGTAATAGAAACGGTGTGGAGAAGAAAACAAATTCTACAATGTTACTGGACGTGTGAGGCTTAAGGTATACAAATTAAAGGAAATGCTCCTGCAAGACAATATGCTAGATTAAAAAAATTAAATTTGTCGATCTTAGGAGGAACCCTTATTTTGGACACAGAAAAGTATAAAGGTTGGAGAAAGTATAATATTACATTATTTATAAATAATAAAGAGCGATTTACCTGCGAGCTATGGAAGATAAACTTACTAAATTATAGCATTTTTGTCGATGATATTAATTCGCTTTGTCAGTAGGTTCAAACAAAAACAATGTGCGGGCAAAATATAAAATGCAATTGGATAATGTATGGTATATGCAAATGAATAAGGAATTGAAAAATTACGCTTAACGAAACAAAATGTATTCATGTGAATTTTACAAAAGAAATACATTAGAAATCCAACACCTCAAACCGTATCTCTTTGATATACTAAACGCAAACAGTACCAAATATTTGGGGATAATTTGATGCAAAGTTAAGATGGAAAATGTGGAGTTCACATTTCAAAAAATACAAAATTTTCAAATCAAGTACCTTAGGTAATACATATAGTCTCGCGAAAATAAACTACAGCATCAGCATAACTTCAATATTGAAGGGGCTAGACTCCTTGATAACAATATAATTACATGAGATGACTGAGAAAGAATAAGACCTATTTGGATTTAAATTGTTTAGTAATGGAATGATATCTTAATTGTATTACGCAAGTTTAATTGTATATTAAAGGACCTACTCCTACTCCTACTCCGATTTAATAATAGCGTTAAGAATTAAGAAACTGTGTTTTTAGTAGGTGTGAATTCCACAAAATATGCTAACACGTTCGACAAGAAACCTGTGAACATGTCAAGTGATAGGAAAAATAAGATTTGCTCTATACACACTTCGAAAAATGATAACTGTTCACCCCACACATTTATCATTTTTTGCAGTTTTTAGAACAAATATTTTTTCAGTTGGTTTTGAAACTTTGTAAAATATCATGACACATGTTTTCATTCGACTTTAAAATTTAAATGACAGTAAATAACCTCACAAAAGGCGTATATGTGCCAGAAGAATTATTCTCTTAATATCTGTTCAAATTCATAATACAAAAAAAAAAACACATAAACATAATAGAACTTTTGGACATTAATTTTTCTTCAATATAGAAAGTAAATCAAATAATATTTCTATGTATATAAATAAAGTGAAAGCTCCCATATAGAACGACGCTCGGGACAGTTCCATACAGAAGCGATTCGTTAGCGGAATAATAGTAAAATTTCATATAAATAAAAATGTTTCTTATAAAAACAGTATTATGAGAGATTTATTTCAATACAAATTTTAGCGCGAAACAAGAGCGGTTTCATATGGGAACGATTTTCTAATGTGAATTCAATCGTACCACAAAAACCGTTCAATACATGGGCCTATATAATTTATGGGATCGGTTCTACATGGGGCTGTCACTGTTTATTTATAATATATAAATCTTATTTTATTTCTATAGTATAGGCGAAGGTTAAATATATACTAATAAAACATGTCAAAAATTTTAATATTGAATCACTGAAATTACATAATTGTAAATAAGATAATAATAACACAACAAATTTTAAATTATAAAAATAAATGTTTGTTTTATAGACTATTCATAATACACAATGTGCACACATACATACATAAATTACATAATAAACATTTACAATATATATAATATCAAATATATATGTGTGTGACGATCTTATACGTCATGAGTCATGTCATCACACATTTCTATACTACCAATGTATACGTATAGATGTGGCATATAGTATACAAAATCTTGACCTAATCTAATATTATAAATATTAATTTATGAGTCTGAAATAAGTTCTCTTATTTTATCTTTAACACATTGTACATGTATAAGATGATCCATATATTATATTTTTATACGTAAATGGTATGGCATATATATATTCCATAAATTGATACTTTTGAAATTTATAAACACATGCATGCAAACAAGGTGTGGCTATAAAATAACGAGACTAATGGTATAAAATATGTTCTTTAAAATTTATACATATTTAGTTAAATATACACTCCTCCTCTATCCCAATGACAACGCTCAATGCGAGTATTCAATTGTTCAGAATAATGCTAGAAGTCAGCTTGTGTGTGCTCCGTTGATGGTATGTGTCACTTTTTCTATTCGCAGCTTCAACGGTCTGTGAAATTTTGTTCCTTTTAATGCGGATGTGAAATTTGAATCATTTTCAAAGAGTTGGTATGAACAATTTCACGACCGTCTTTTTGTTCAATTGTGAGAATTGTAGTCGACACCATTTTCGCACACACTTTTGGCATGTTAAAATGTGTATGTTAAATTTGCCATATACGTATTCTTTGTCAATTTCTACAGTTTTAGCAATCGCATGAATAGTTAACAGACCGTCAGATAGGATTAGATTATCGATTTATATTATTTCTATCCGTTTTTTACGTGGAAGGGCGATCCTCATCTACTTTTTGCCTTCTCATACATCTTGCAAACGCTTACATTACTTAAAATTCCATACGCACGTGATAAACATTTATTGCCATATACCAGACACTACGAATCTATAAAAAAAATTTCATAAAAAGTTTGATTTAAATATATTTTTCTTGAAGATACGTATAAAATCAACGAATTTTGTGAACACTATTTTGAGAAGCTACTGAAAATTTTCCCGAAAAATGCATTATTCACCGATATACCTTTTTCCAACAAATTTTGAAAGTTCAATATATTTTACAATACTTGGTGCAAATATCACGAAAATCTATCGACACAATTAAAATTTATTGCAAATTTAATATTTCAAAATGTATACATAAAATGCGGGTACTTCCTTCCGGTACATGTACTTAATGATGATAATTAAAATAATTACATATAAATATTGAACATACAATATAATGAATTTTCAAAATCTGTTGAAAAATTACTTGTGAAATATGAAAAATAAAATTTGAAGAAACTGTACTTTTCCGTAAGATTTTCCAGCGGCTTCAAAAAATCGCTTTTACATAATTTGTTTATTTTATACGAATCTTCAAGAAAAATATATTTAAATCAAATTTTTAAGAAATTTTTCCTATAGATTCGTGCCAGCCACATACGTCTGTTAAGAAAAGACAAATTGCATTATGGGTTTTTCCAAGTTTCATATAAAATTTCACAACAATTCGTGAAATTCGCACTTATTATACACATTTACCGTATTTTTGGAAAAACAAAAAAGCAAATGTTTTACAAACGAAGAATACGGCCAGAATAATATGTCTTCAAAAGTACAAACACGGGGGCAATGGCAAGAAAAGGCTCCGCGTTACCCTTCAGTTCAGGTGGTACAACTTTTTGGCGCTTGCGAAATTCTTATGTTGAAGCATCAATCACTTTATTTTATAACCACACCTCGTATATATGAATTTCTATTTAAAAATATATACATTTTATTATACTTTTGGCTAACAATAACATACACTATACTATTACAGACTAACTATACTAAAATGGAAAAAGCAAACCATTACCATATAATAAAAACAAAAAACAATATCAATATATGAATGAATAAGTGTATGTGTGTAATGTATTGTATATATATTTGGAGCGGCGAAGCTCTTATCAAGAAAATACCAGCAACAATAAAATAGTATTAAGAAAAACAAAATAACCAAAAATATAAGACGCAAGGGACACCAAAATGATTCATTATTTATTTAGATACAGCCACTGTAGCTTTTGTATACAGCAACCGAAACAACAACAAAAGCTACTTACAACAAAATGGAATAACGAAGAGACAACGGCGATGATGACACAAACTGTGAGAGAAATACAACAAACTTGTACATTTATATATATATTATTTAGTATTACCAACCATATCTATATTAGTATATACACCACCTCCTTCCTTCCAAACATAGTATTTTACAGAAGAATAATATTTTATAATATACAAAGTATTATATTCGAAGCTATATACGAAAACTTGATCTGTATAAATAACCATATACACTTTTATATACATATAATACATTCAAAATGTATATATATTATTATAGTCATACATAATAAATTCTATTTAGAAACATTTCTTTGGCGCATTGTAAATAAAAAAACAGAATGACGTCACTGGGAAATATAACGAGGACACTAAACATTTAGTTCATGTATACAACGAAAACGTCTCTATGTTTATCGTATAATATTATACATAGTTAGAGTTAATGGTTTATAATAGTATATTACAACTTATAATAAGGATAATATATGCTAAACTTATGTATACACCAAGTGCATATCAATTTGTTGTTCTTAGTGGGGGCAAACAAAAAAAAAGAATAAATAAACTGTTCAATATAAATATAGATAGAATTTTAAAATTCTAATGTAAAAAATACCAAAGAATATTAATTTATATATATTTTCACAAAATTTCTTGTTAATAAAATGCCATCAATTTCCCACGAGGTTCAGTGACGAAGCCAGAGAAATAGCCTTCAATGTTTAGTATCACTATATTTTTCTTATTTTACTTATGGGTGAAATTAGACAAAATTATGAAAAAAAAAATTGGGTGTTCACCGAATTAAATTTGCCGGAAAATCGCCATTTATTATCTTTTTGTATTACGGACCATAGATTTATTGAATTTGCATTTTTGTATAATTGCAAATTATAATCAATTTCCTATCTTTCATAGAAGTGATTTTTAAAATCGATTCACGCCTTCAAAAGATATGATCGATTTTCCATTCGATGTTAGCGAAAATTCCAAGAAATTTATGGTACCGTATTAGGTGGTACAAAAAATGAATGTGTAGTATCATTATTTCATACAAAATTTCACTGACATCAAACGAAAAATAGGTCATATCTTTTGAACGCGTGAATCGATTTTAAAAATTTCTTCTATGAAAGATTAGAATTTGATTATAAATTGAAATTAAGGATACAAAAATAGAAATCCGTTAAAACTATGTCCCGTAATTCAAAAAGATGATAATTCTTAAAAAGTGATTTTTCGAAAAATTTAATAAGTATAAATTCCAAATTATTTTCATAATGTAGCTTATTTTCAACTCGACTACCATAAAAATATAGTGATATATAGTCTAATCACTATTGGGAAAATATCGATATTGCAAATACCTTTTGAAATGATTTAATCTGAGAGAATCGTTTCTCCTGCCGTTGCCGGCAACAAAAATCCCAATATGGGGAATATATGACATTGAAACATATTACCATATGGTTTAGTGAACGAGAAATGTCTGGTTTAATTCCCTCAAATGTGAGACCCATTTTTCACACACCTTACGATAAAACTCTAGTCTGCTCTTGCAGTAATTAAATGTGTAATTTCATGTATTATTACTAATTTGGAACAAATTTTAGGGAAAATATGTGGATACTACTTCTCAAGTCTTTGCTATAGTGTTATAGGTTGCCTATATGAAAGTTTGTAAAAACAGCATAAAATAATCGCTATTTTTACATTTACATAAAAATTACTATGAAGAACCTTAGCGTGTTAATTTAGAATTATTCAAATAAAATTCTTTTCAATGAAAGCAATGGTTGACGTCATGGTCAAAATGGCACCAATAAATGTTTCAGTGAATGAATAGTTCCAATAAATGCCTAAATTTTACAGAAATTTCAGGTATATCCACTTCAGTTTCCACTTCATATTTGTAAAATTGTGCAATAACTGGAAATATATCGAGTATATCGGTAGATGGAAAATGATATATGTATCTTCGCAAAAGAAATTTCTTTGGAATTGACCCCATGCAACTCCCAAAAAGGCATTCCAAATTTATTTTGCAATTATTCATTTGCTAATATTATAGGATTAATGTTCTGTTGCAAAATCGAAAAAAAAGTTCTATTGACTATTCCTTGAAAAGACAGGTAGATTCATGCTCTATAAATAACTGTATAAATCCGCATAATGATTCTATATTTCCTTATTGAAACATTGAACTAAAGCAGATTATGAATTTTGATGTCAGGGAGTGGATTTTAACTGTAAATTAAATTAACTTCAATACAAAATTTACATTAATACGATTTCCATATAAAATGTGATATTTTCTTCATAAACTAAAATTCTCAACAGGAAATTTAGCATTCTATATTATTAAAATGTTTACCTAATTAGTAGAACATATATTGCGTATACGGTATTCATTGCAATGTTGTCCACATCAGGTTACGGATAGTGTAACGGGCTGTATGCAGTTAGGTACGAATTATAAATAACCGCGGACAATCAGTTGTGTATTAGAATTACTAAGGGGTACTGTGTAAAAGCAGCATCCGTTTAAAACTTAGTTAATGATTTTGTGATTACACAGTCATGGCGAGTCTGCAGCGCTATTATAACTGCTTTCGGTATGAGGTAAAGTATATTCCTGTAAATGCCCTACGAAATTAGAGAACGATTAAGTATAGATTGGACGTATATGGTTAACTGTCAACATCGGAAAAACTACCATAGTTATGATCTCAAGCGACGAAAAACGGGCAAGAATTTAAACTTGCATCATAAGCTAGATGCAGTGAACTCTGATATTAAGAGCCTTGAAATTCGGAATTGGAACTGGGTTTTAATACCATATACTACAGTGTAGTAGTAGCCTATATATTTTATTTTTTCACGACGATCAACTATTTTATTCAAACAGAAAAAATAGAATGATATTTCAAATATACAATCAACAATAAAAATATATATGGCATTAAAAATTATATTAAATTGCAATTACATAATGATTTATTTATTTATTTTTATATTATGCTCAATTGAATTTACCTATTTTTATATGTGGGCAGGTTGATAGGTATGGTAAAATAAATAAATAATCATAATTTGTATCTTAATTTCTATTTAGATCAATACGCAACTCTTAAAACGCTGTGCTTCAATTAATGCCTTTGCAATAATGGGATTTATTGAGATCTACGCAAAATATATAGGTCGATGAATTCGCAATTTGATTTAAATCCCTTGTTCTACATTATATTATAGATACTTTTTCGTGTAAACTATATTTGTGAGCTGATGATAGCATTACATCGTGATGAAAATATCATATTTCTTTGTTAAATGCATTTGCTATTTCTTAATTTCTTTATTCTTCAATGGTCTATCTCCAATAATAATTATAATGACGCGAATCTGTGGATTGATATACATTTTTCTAAACAACCGATGAAAATTATACCATGAGCTAGCAAATCCCCAAAAATATTGGCCATAATTTAACAGTTTGCATAATTTTCAGAAGTGATCAAATCAGATGTGAAAAAAGTGGCATCTCATTTACCTTTATTAACAACCTGCCCTCGTTTATGTATATTTTCTATTTTATTTTGAATATATTGTATATGTAATATTGCACAATTTATAATTGGATACGAAATATAATTGAAAAAGATTGTATCATATAAAAATTTATACGAGTATAATGTAAAAATATTAAATACATGAAATATTATAACAGAAAATGTCATCATTCAAAGAAAAGTATATTTATATTTATTTGATTTCACAATTTTATTTGAACATTATATTTATTATACAGAAAAGTTATCATTAATTTTAATACTTCAATATTATTATTATTATTATTATTATTATTATCATTATATAGTTAGTTTTCATAAATATATAAAGTTTAGTTTAGTTTATATTTTTATATGGTACTTTAGGTACTTTAACATTTCATTTATTACGATTTTGTTTTTATTTATGTGCAATATAATTTAATAAATTACGAAATTTATCCATTTCAAAGGATATAGAACTATCAATTGTATTCTATATATAAAATTTTGATTTTTAAGCGATGTTACATGCAGCGATATAATTTGAATTATGAAAAAAATAGGTTTTGATAAAAATTATCATAACAAAAAAAATGTAATTTCAAAAATTTTTATTGGCTAATTAAATTTGTTTTATGTTGAAAATATAAATTTTATACTATAAAAATAAACAACTAAATTATCATTTCATATGAAATTTTCAAATAATTTAAAACAGTTGTAAAACATATATTTTAATACAGCACAGCAATAGATAGAATTATAACAAACATCATCATCATCATATATGTACAATATTTTTACAATAAATAGGGTAGAGGATCATCCTGTGATTCCGGTCATACCCTAAATTCGGCCACTCTCTGTAAATGACTGATTTTAAATAAAAATTATTTAATATTTACAATGCAATCAAATAAATACTATGTGTGACCATCGATTTTGATTCGATTATTAATTTTTTTAATATATTGTACAATCAACAGCTGTTTTTGAGCTAAAAATCTATAATTTTAGTTTTTGATGTTTCGTTTCGAGTGGCAAAATTAATTTATTTATATTTTTTTTTTTATAAAATCGTTTAAAATTAACAATTATTTAAAAAAGAATACCAAATTATTGATTTACTCATACAATTTTCACTGGCCGGTAATTGGATCTATATTTTTTATAATTACCCAATATTCGACCACTTTATGGACCAATTTCTATTAATTAATTATTAATTTTAAATAATTTTTTATTGAAAATTAACAAATATTTTATAATTATGATCTTTATATAAACAATTAAATATATTTAATATACGCGAAAAAGACATAAAAATAAATTGATATTTATTGTTATAGCGAAACAGCACCTATTTTGAAGCATTCATGAAAAAAATTATAAAAAATACACATTAAAATTGAGAACAAATACTTTTCCATATATTGCATTTATACGTTTCTATCTGTTGGGCGGAAATTGGATCTTATGTGGCCTGAATTAGAAAAGAGTGACCGAAATTAGTGGATTTTGTTAATGTTTCATAATAAATTGAAATTCTATTGTTTTTAATTTAAATCATTTTTATAAAATATGTGGTCCTGAAGTAAATTAAAATGAAATTATATATGAGGTATATAAATTGATAGATATCCGTTTTATAATAGATATAGTGTAACTCATATACTTTATGTATTATGTACAAGTGAATCGGCATTATGTGTATTTGAAAGGTCTCTGATGAAAATCATCGAATGGTACTAGAAGCTCATGGTGAACATGCTCTATATAGATGATAGTAAATGTAGAAGATGGTTAAGACATTCGATGAAACTATTTTTGATATTGAAGACGCCCAACGCCCCCAGGACCGCAAAATTCGAAGATGCAGAATTACAACAATTACTGAACGTAGATAACAATCACTGCACTCAAAAATGTGTTTCAAGCCGTTTAATTAAGCAGGAAGTGGTTGAAAAACTTGCAAGGTCGCACATGAATTGACACAAAAACAGCAAGAAAATCGAACAATAAAACGTGAATTGCTGCGCTCCAAAGACAACAAAGAAAAGTTTTTGTGCAACGAATTGTGACTGGAGATGAAAAATTGATTTATTTTAAGAATGGTAAGAGTAGAAAAGGTTGGGTATATATCCTGATGAAGTTGGTTCATCATTGTCAATGCTGAACAGTTTACGCTTTGTATTTGGTTTGATCAAAAAGGTGTTGTGTACTATGAATTGATGAAACCTTCTAAAATTATCACAATACCGACGACAACTATAACTATTGAAGCAAACAGTGGTTTAAAAAACGAACAGAATGGGTGAATAGACACAATAAATTAATTTTTCAACTTGTCAAACCTTATACTGCAAATGTCGTTAAAAACAATTTACGCTATATTCACCAGACACAACTAGTTCAGGCTATGCTACTTATTCCGGTTGATGCAGTTAGCCCTTCAAGACGTGTACGACTTATTGCATAACATCGGAAATTGTCTCGATGAATTGATCGCCTCCAAAAGAAGTGGAATTCTTTAGACATGGATTCCAACAATTACCTAAAAGATGGACGACGGTTGTAGCTTTCAATGGATCATATTTTGAAAGAAATAAATTAATATTGTATATAGTCGTTAATGAATAAACGTGCTTTTTTGCATAAAAACGAGTATTTTCAATTTCTACACCTACATATATTAAGACATAATAAATTATATGAATAATATAACACTCAGTAGAGCAGTGGTATAGCGCCGAAATATATATTATTAATCATGAAATATAGAGGGTTCCATTTCCGATATTTTTCATAGGAAATTTTTCGGTATTTATTTTAATACTAAAATTGTTCTGCTGGTTGATCATTTGTTCGTTTATGGAATAAAAAGAAAAACGGATATCTTTGAAAATATGGTGTTGGACGCAATTCAAAGATTAACAATGTCTTCACACACACATCACTATGGGCTAATCACTCATATAAAAATAATAGTATTTTGAAAACATCTATCTTTCGTTAATTTCAGTAAAATTGGTGAATTGTTATATACTTCCATGCTGCGGAGTAATTTACCAATTTGGCTGTAATGAAAGGTTTATTAAATGAAATAATGCTCCACTTGGAGCAATATATGACAAAGTAGTAGTAGTATATGAATAATACATATCATACACTCAGACGTAAACGGAAGTTCGATTTGCATAATTAAGTGGCTGGAATATGGGTATTTTACCCTATATAGTTTATTTATGGAAATATGTAGAAAAATAGTGCAGTCAGTCAATGGCATTTATATAAAAGAATACTCGTATATTAAATAAAATCATAATATTAATAATAATAATAATAATAATAATAATATTTAATTGGCTTCATATTATTATAATTGTACGTTCTTATCAATTATTATTATTTTATTTTGCATTCACGTTTTTATTATATGTAAAATATTTATTATAAATTAATTTTTAACCAAAATAATAATTTCTATTTAAAATTTTATATAATTATAAATATTTTATAGTACAATATATAGGTTAAGATTATTAAATTTTATAAGTAAAATTATTTTTGCATTATAAAAGCAGTAATATTATGGGTAATTCCATATATATGTAGAATGAACGAAAAAATTTCCTTACATAAACATTATTTGAAAATTAAAATAAAATGCATTTCATACAGCTTTAATAATTAATAATGAAAGTGAATTTTAAGGAATGTGTTATCAGATTGGATATTTATCTATATATTATATACTAATTTATGTAATGTCATTTAATTTAACATTCAATAATGTGGTAGATACAAATTCAATTTAATTGCAAGGGATTGTGTGCTGAATGGCAATTATGCTGAATAACGATAAATGTGTAACGAAGAAAAGTAGTAGACATTGAATTGGAAACAGTTGCTTCTCAATACAATCGCCTTTTACATTTTTTTATTTGTATTCACATTCGCATTTCTTTTCTAGAGGAATTTGATGGCAAATATATTTTATATATGTTAAATTGATAAATTGGTATAATTACAATGAATGGCGATAAATTTACATATAATTTTCAACGTATACTACAAAAAACAAAAATATTTATTTAAAAGGGACTTTGGCTTGAATGGGAATTATATTGAATAGAAATTTTATTGTTTTTTAAAATAGTATTTATTGAGAAGTATTTTCACACATAATTATAATTATTTATTCACAATTTAGCAATAATCAGAATATCAGAATAGGTGTTGTGAATTGAAAATCGTGGATATTTTTGTCGTTTTTCAATTGGAATTACCCATAATCTATCTTTACACACATAACATACTTATATGAAAATATTCTCTCAAAAGTTATTCATACAATAAGCAGCACACTTTATTTTAATACACCAATATTATATGTAAAATATACAATAAAATTGTTTATAGGAGTACTCGTATACACACAATATTTATCAACGACGACGTTAAAATTATTATTGTTATTTTATAATTTTAATTGCTTAGTTTACATGTAAATTTATTCATGAATTAATTATTTTAAATAATGACTAATAATATATCCTATGGGTAATAATAATAATAAAAATAATAATAATAATAATAATAATAATAATAATAATATAATAACAATATATTATTATTATAATTTGTAATTTATACATATTACAATATATATAAGTGAGTTTGTATACGCAGAGTCGAGTTGAGCGTATATATGCATATAAGTTTTATATCAAGTTTTCAAAATACTTATTTAATAACTATTATATACTGCAACATCTGTCCGCAAAATAATAAACCCACCCGCTACATTGACTGCTGATTGATTTGTATGCGTATATTGAGAACCGAGATCGTAGCAAACTTTATCAATTAGTTTTAAGACATTTCCTTCAGCATGTCTAAGGCAATTCATTTAAATGACCGTATAGTTTTTGTTGATTGGTCGAAAATTGTATTTAAAGAACAAATTAAATTAAATTAAAATTTTGTTTCTGAAATTGGTAAAAATGCTATAAGCTTGAAATGTATAAAACCGCTTATGGTGATAATTGTTTATCTAAAAACACAAGTTCTTGAGTGTCATCGACGATTTAAATCCACACCGACCATCAATTGAATTTGATCATTTAAAACGATGAAAATGACAATATTTTTTTTCTAGCACTATTGTTTATTTGGTACTTTCAATACGACCCGAGAAACCATAATAAGTGTGGAATGGCGGTTATACCAAATGAAGAAAATCCAAAAAAATCTCATTTTAATGAAGTCAAAAACAATGCTCTTTTTTTTGAATTATTCCATTCCAAATTATCCACAAAGAATTTGTTCCAAGTAAACGGTAAAAATGCGTATTACCTTGGTATATTGAAGCGAATGTCAAATGAATGTCTTAAATATCGAGAGCCGACCAATTTAAAGTTATTTTACGTTCACATCGTGCAACAATTATCACTGATTTATTTTTTACCTAAAAATTATTTATTTAATTGATTTGGTTTATTTTTTATTTTAACCCATTTTTGGTTAATTTTCGGACAACGAGTAAGAGTATAACTACAAATAGTTAAATAGTCACAATAAATTATGGAAAATTGCAAGGGCAATTAATTCATTGACAAATTTATACAATATTAATATATGGCAAAAGATTTATAATATTTATAGTTTTTTTTTTGTTTTGTACATCATTGGCAATTTATTTATGCGTTTTTCGTTTTACATATTTATCTACGTAATTTTGGTTTAAATAAGATTAGCATTGTTTTAATAACCTATCATTAATATATTTGTGGGGAGATTTATAAATATATTTGTAAATTGTTAATATTAAATATGAATAATATAAAAATCAATATATAATGTGAAAAAATGTATAATTAAATTTGTATAATTTTTATTATACAATTTATATATAATTTGGAATATGGAAAAACGGTAGCAATATAACAATAATATACATTAAATTCTAAACCATAAATAAATAAATGAATTGAATTATAATAAGTGATAAGATAATAAATAACGTATTTAAGAAATAATATATATTTGTAAATTGATAAATAATACTTTATTTTAATATTCAATTTGATGAAAATAACGATGGGCTTAGTAGATGTTAACGCATAAACTATAAACGATTATACAAGAACAATTACATTTATTACATTTACCTAGAAGTTGTAAAAAATTAAGATGTGTATGGAACTTATTGAAAAATATCACGAATGTTTACATGATATTATCAATTTATTATTATAATAAGATTAGTTGTCGTTTATTTGTTTGTGCAAAGATGATCGCATAACATTTGAAGAATTTTTTAATGTCGCAGTTGTGTAGAGTGAAAAAAGTTTTCAAATTACAAGAAAAATTTGAAAGAATACTGATCATAAATTATGAATAAAAATGTGCGTGCTTTCATCTAATAAATTTTCCCGAAAATATAATTTTGATTTTTTGTATTACGGCTCATATTTTCAACGGATTTCACATTTTTAAAACAAATTTTCAAAATATAATCAATTTCCAATTTCAATATTTAATTGAATATTTTTATTTTCCAATAATTTTTTTTCATAATATAGTCTACTTTTAAACCAGGTTATGGACGAATTCAAAATGCAAATTTTCACAAAATTCTTGATAACACGATTTGACAGTAAATATAACATAACTATAGACAGTAACTGACATGATTTTATATGATTGTCATTTTTATATTCTAATTGTACTTATTTTTATATACTAATTGTTTTATGTTTTTATTAGCAATTTTAGTGATTTGTATATTTATAATTTTTCTTAAAACTTTCCCCAAATGCAGTCCCATTGACAAAAAACTTATAAACGCATAAAAATATTATTATAATAATAAGCAGAAAAATTTAAAATAAAATTACGTATAATTTTAAATAAATAAACGGTGGATGTAGTGAGCAAAAATAAATTTATCAATAATATTGTTGAAAATAAAATTTTGGATGAGTTATCCATATAAGAAAAATGTATTAGATAGTGATATTGTAATCTGAATATTAAAATTGCCTATATACCATTTGTCGTAGGGGATCATTCATCGGTGCCAAAATATTTTATTTTAAGATTAATTTTAAAAATACAATTTATTCTAATAAAATTTAAATTTCACAGTATTTACCAATTCACATACACAACAATTTTATTTTTACTAATATAAGGTTGGGTGTTAGTTAATTCACTTACCTGAAAATAGAAAAAAAAACAGAAAATTAAATTAAATTAAATTGATATAAATTTTCTATATTTTTATAATAATTATTAATAAGAATTAAAAAATATTTAAAATATTTTAATTACTAATTTGAATAATATATTACTCATAAACTGTAAGATAGAATGACATAAGATCAATAATTTGCGTAATAAAGTTTACAAAAAATAACATAGAATAACATAGACACACAATAACATCGATACACGATAATATCGAGACACAATACCATCGACATCGACATAGGATCCGATTAGAATTTGTGTTTCAAGAATTAAGGACATTGCAGGGACCTTACAAGGACATTATTTGAAATTATGAATGCAATATCTCATTTATGAAAGAAAATTATACAAGTAATTGAGTACAATTTATGTTTTAAGGATCAAGGATATATTTGAGAATGCTTTTGAAGTTATGATAGCGACACCTTTTTTTTTTTTTTTTTTTTTTTTTTTTTATATTATTCCACTCAGAAATAAATACCTCTAATTCAGTGGGTATAGAAAAAAATCAAAAGGGTGCTCACATAAGTGAAAGATTACCACCACCAATAAATATAGTGGGCATTCAAACATATGCTCAAATACAGACCATTTTGAAATCAATTACGAATAGTAATTACAGGGTTATTTCATTGAACAACGATGTGTGGAAGATTAATACCACAGATCACGAAAGTTATAGGGCTGTTGCTAAAAAATTACAAGATGATGCAATACAATGGTATACGTATGAGAATAAAAGTGAGAGACCAATTAGGGTTATGGCTAGGGGTCTCCACCCAACGTGTGAAAGTAGCGATATTATATCCGAGCTACAGCAAAGAGGATTACATATAACGGAAGCGGTCAACATCATTAAAAAAGAAAAAAAAATAAATAATGAAGGAAATGAAATCATCAGTAGAAGAGGACTTCCTTTATTTATGTTGACTTTTGATAATAAAGAAAAGACTGAAAATATCTACAACATAGGCTCAATCCTAAATATGAGAGTGAAAATTGAACAGTTAAGGAAAAGTTCAAATTTAATACCTCAATGTAAAAACTGCCAGGGATACAATCATACGCAAAAATATTGCTCAAAAGAACCTAGATGTGTGAAATGTGCCGGCAAACACGGCACTATACATTGTACTAAAACACGAAGTGAAAAACCAAAATGTGTATTATGTGGGGACGCGCACCCGGCTAATTATAGAGGATGTATGATTGCTAAGGAAATTCAAAAACTCAGGAATAAAAATACGAAAAAATCCGAAAGAACCACGCCCAGTGAAATCAGGGGGCAACCAAAAGTAAAGCCAATAAATGTGGAAGGAAATTCTCAACCATATGCCACTAACCCAACAAATACTCGTAGGGTAACTTATGCGCAAATAACTGCAAACAAAAATATAGTAACTAAGGAGCCAGATGAAAATTTGGAAAAAACCTTGAAACTGATACTTACAAAGGTTACAAGTATGGAAAATTCCTTTAAATCATTGAATAACCGGGTAAAAAACCTAGAAAGTACCTCGAAAGGGCTGTACTCGAAAACAAATACAAATGATGCCTAGTACACTCAATATATTATTATGGAATGCGAATGGACTGCAGCAACACAAAAACGAACTACAGGCAGTCCTTGAGCTGAAGAATATAGATGTGTGTCTCAT
The DNA here is from genome assembly GCA_910594885.2 of Bibio marci. Classification (NCBI taxonomy): domain Eukaryota; kingdom Metazoa; phylum Arthropoda; class Insecta; order Diptera; family Bibionidae; genus Bibio; species Bibio marci. The sequence goes on along the minus strand of OU343115.1, from coordinate 32,675,962 downwards.
TACGGAAACACATTTTACTAGGCAATCCAATATCAAATTTTGGGGATACAAAACTTATCATGCGATTCATCCTGAAAACAGTGCCAAGGGAGGAAGTGCAATTATAATAAAAGAAAATATTGAACACCATGAAGAGGCTAAATATGAGACAAAAGAAATACAGGCTACTGCTGTAAACATCAACATGAAAAATTATTCCTTTGTAATATCGGGAATATATTGCCCACCAAAACACTTACTGAAGAAGGCGCAATACTTAAAATTCCTGGATTCGCTGGGAAAAAGATTCATACTGGGTGGTGATTTTAATGCAAAGAACTCTGCTTGGGGTTCCAGATTAACACTACCTAGGGGAAAAGAACTGTATGGCGCAATTAGGGAAATGGGATGCGAAGTACGGTCAACGGGAAGGCCTACATACTGGCCAACTGATCCTAACAAAATACCCGATCTAATTGACTTCTTCATAATTAAGAACATCCCCGCTAATAAATTACAAGTGGAAGAAAGTGATGAGTTAAGTTCGGATCACTCTCCGGTAAGTCTAACCCTAAGGGAGAGGGTTGTGGAAAACACTGAAAACCCAGCATTAACCAACAAACTCACAGACTGGTTGGGTTTTAAACTTTGTGTGGATGACAGAATAAATCTTAATATACCGCTAAGGACACCAGAACAGGTAGATAAAGCTACAGAAACATTTACAAGGGTCATACAAAACTCGGCATGGATAAATACTCCACAAAATAAAAAGAAAATAAAAGGAAACGGCTATCCGGCAGAAATTATGGAAATACTTGTTAAAAAAAGAAGGATGAGGAGAAGGTGGCAACAAACCAGAACCCCAATTGACAAAACGAATCTAAACAACATCACTCAACACTTAAGAAGGAAAATAAAAGAATATAAAAATGGGTCGGTACAGTGGTATTTGAAAACGTTAACTAATAGCATTAACTCCGACTATTCTCTATGGAAGGCTACAAAAAAACTAAAGGGACCTATAGTTCATGTTCCGCCAATAAGGAGGGGGGACGGAAGCTGGGCAAGAAATAAAGAAGAAAAAGTGGAAAGATTTGCGGAACATCTTGAAAACATTTTCCAACCACTTGATAGTCGGGCCGAGGAGTCATGGGAGGTGCGGCATATTCAAAATGAAAATGTAGATATGGATATGGAACCAACGTCGACTACTGAAATAATAAATGAAATCAAAAACCTAAAACTGAAGAAGGCTCCTGGGTATGATCTAATTACGGGAGAGGTTGTGAAGCAGCTACCCAGGAAAGCTATAACACATCTAAGAAATATCATTAATGCCTGCTTCAGAATAAAACATGTACCAAATATATGGAAGGTGGCTGAGGTAATAATGATCAATAAACCTGGCAAACCACCTCATGAGGCATCATCTTATAGGCCAATTTCATTATTGCCAATATTATCAAAACTATTTGAAAAACTTATTTTAAAGAGACTAAAACCAATCATTGAGAGTAAACGATTATTACCGGATCACCAATTTGGTTTTAGAGACAAACACTCAACGATTGATCAGGTACACAGAATAACGGATTTGATCGAAAGAGCACTAGAAGAAAAAAAGGTGTGTTCCTCAATTTTTCTGGATGTGGCACAGGCCTTCGACAAGGTATGGCATGAGGGTTTAATACACAAGTTACAAAAAATGCTACCAGCACGGTTTGCAGAGATATTAATATCTTACATGTCAGAAAGATACTTCAGAATAAAACAGGATGGAGCCGTTTCTCAGCTAAAACAAATCAAGGCGGGAGTACCTCAGGGAAGTGTACTTGGACCAATACTTTATTTATTGTATACTAGTGATCTTCCACTGATGGAAAACAACTTGATAGCAACATTTGCTGATGATACTGCCATCCTGGCTGTTGGGGACACTAACGAAGAAACAACCGCGAAACTGCAGGTGGCTATTACACAGATAGATAACTGGACCAAAAAATGGAGAATGAAACTAAATGAAACAAAGTCGGTTCACGTAGACTTCACAAATAAAAGGATTGTATATAGGCCTATATTTATTGGCAATCTGCAAATACCATATTCTAATTCGGCCAAGTATCTGGGCATGACTTTAGATGCTAAATTGCGTTGGAAAACACATGTGAAGAAGAAAAGAGATGAACTGGATATACGTTATAGACAAATGTATTGGTTAATAGGAAAAACGTCTTCTTTGACAATAGAAAATAAATTATTGCTCTACAGGCAAATTCTAAAACCTATTTGGACATATGGTGTGCAACTTTGGGGGTGCACCAAACAAAGTAATATAAATATAATACAACGATTCCAGAATAAGGTGCTCAGAAATATTGTAGATGCACCTTGGTACATTAACAACAAAAACCTACATAGGGATCTAGAAATAGATAATGTGGTGGACGTAATTAAAAACATGGCACAGGGTCACGAAAGAAGACTACGGGCACATGTGAATATTGAGGCTTACAGGCTAATAGACAACTCAAATATAACAAGACGACTCAAAAGGATAAAACCTTTTGAATTGGCATAATACTATAATCGAACAAAACAAAAATGAATCGCTGGATAAACTTTTAGTATCCTAAACAAATCAACAAAATAAAATTGCTTATTAGTCTTTAGACTAGATTGTAATAGGTAGTAGTATTGACATTCAAATATGGATGTTCATGCTCTTGGGAGGTTTTTTAGTGGATTAGAGTTCCACACTACCACCAGGATAACGCGCGCGTTCCTCGTGGTGTCTATTGAGATTTTTACCTACCCACGCAAAAAAAAAAAAAAAAAAAAAAAAAAAAAAATATTATTCCACTGAATTGTTTGTTTTGTTCGTCTATGAAATCAAAAAAAAGATATCTTTGAAAATATGATGTCGTGGACGTTATTCAGAGATTAACAACTCCTCATAAGAATTATTGAATTAATAAAGCGTCTATATTGAAACATAAAGCAGATCAATTGGTGAATTGTTATATACTCACACACGGATTATTATAATTTACTAACTTTACTTCAATGTCAGATAGTTATGGCATAAAGAGAGGCACACTATTGCAGGGATTTGACTTGGCGTATGTCCGGGTAAACAACCCATATAGTTGGCAGAGTGGGTCGAAAAGGGACCTGATTCAATATCCCCCGAAATACTTTCAATTAAAAAAAAACCAGATACCGCAATAAACAACTAACAGAAATACCAAGAAAGTTGTGCCACAAGATGATACAGTGATCAAAATGGGCGATGTAATAAATACTTTAGTTTTACTAACATTTGTGATACAGCAATAAATAAAGGGTATTATACTACCGATCAAACTTTTTTGTACATACAAAGGTTTTTATTGCTATTTATTACAAAATGTTTGATTATATCTATAAACTAAAACGAAACCATAAAAATGATAAAATCATTTCTTTGCAGCATCTTGCATCTTGAATAATATGCTATGCATCAGCCAATCAATTTGTGATGTAAACATGTTGCTACATGATATGTCGGACATATGTTAAATATAAATTAATTAAAATTCGATTAATTAGAATGTATTTTGTTAATTTTGCTATTATTCAATAATAGAAATTTTGTATATAAAGTTATTGCAGTTTAAATTCTGCCTGCACAGCTGCTTTTGAGTCATACGTTAATAATAATAATATTGTAATATATTAAAATATAAATACCGACTTTATGTGTAATAAATAACATACAAAAAAATAGAAATATAAAGTTAGAGTAATAAAAGTTTAGCCAACTTTCCATCAACCGCAAAATATATAAATATATCATATGTTTTGTGTATTCTATCTTTTTATATACAAAAATAAATAAATAAATAAATAAAAGTACTTGTATGTATTATTAGAAGGGAAAAAAACGAAAAACTTTTATCAAACAAAGTTGCACACGCAGTTAAGTAACTTCGAAACAAGTTAAAAAATATTATTTTCTAAATTTTTTATATCTTATGTGTTATTATTCTACATAAATGTACGAGAATATACAAAGAAACAGATCTTACATATAATAAACTCTTATAATATTTTATGCGTGCGTGCGTACGTATAGTCTAAACATTGACATAGTAACAATAAAACATTTCTAAACTCAACGCATCGAGATGTGTCAACATTTATCTTTATATAATATTTATAATAGATATTTATATTGTCTAAGTGCTAAGACTTTATTGTTTTATAATATATATGAAAACGACTTTGTTCCATATATAAGTTGATCCTAAATGACAGTCTTCTAAATGTATGATTATTTTCGAAAATTCTTAAAATACTCATATATACAATATTCTTAAATATTTGATAATAATATGGAGTACAAAAATTTACACTTCATAATTGCATTACATTAAGAAATTGTTTTACAATTTAACAGTAATTATAACAATTGTCACAATAAAACCTACCCCATAACGTAACTCTCAGATTTAATTGAAACTTAGAATACTTTTAAAAACGAATTTTTTTGTGTCGGCAAAGTGGAGGTTTAAGGGATAAAACAACACCTCGAAGGAATCTCGACATAGTTGGTGTTATACAAGTGTGCTCTCCAAATGTGAAGAATGAAGAATTACACTAGCGTAGGTTGGTTTTTCAATTATTGACTGACAATGAGTTGATATTACCAATTTTATCATATTATATGTTAATGGGCAGGCATATATAAGTTACAACAAATTTATAAATTTGAAATCTAAATTGTTGTGATTTATTATTTTTCGTTTGTTCTTTATTTTTTTAATAATATCATACATCATCTGTCCCATAATAATCCGGAATGGATTAAAAAAACCATACTGAATTAAATATTAAATTTTCACAAAAATAATTTTATTTATATTCAAAATAACCTCCATCAATTCAAATACAACGATTTGCACGTTCAACCAGTGAATCAAAAGACTTCTTTTATGCCTATGTGATTGGAATGCTGTTACGAACGGTGATCGTCGCCTTTTGAATGTCTTCGACTGATGCAAAACGGTTTACTTTCATAGCCAAATGAAGTTTTGGGAATAGAAACGAGTCACAATGAGCTAAATCTGGCGAATACGATGAAGTTTGAAGAAAAAAAATGAGATTTTTAGTTAAAAAATTAGTGACTATTGTTGAACAATGTGCTGCTGCATTATCATGCAGTAACCTCAATATGGCTGAATCTCGATATTCACAACAATTACGGCTTAGTAAAGGCTTCAATACACCAAGGTAATACTTAGCATTGACTCCGTTGAACAAGTTAGAAAAAACTCTTTATGAATATTTCTTTCGGATTCACAAAAAGAAACTTGACTTGACTTCATTAAATGGGATTTTTTTGGATGTCCATAGACAGGTGACTAATCATTTAGCACTTTGACGTTTAGTTTCTGGCGAATATGAAAAACACAATGTCTTATCACCAGTAACAATCGATTTCAAGAAGTTTTTATAATGCTAAACGAGTTCAATGATACCTTTGCAATGCTCAGTTCGGTGCAATTTTTTATCATCTGTTAATAGCTGTGGAACAAACGTCGTGTTCAGTATCCGAAAACCAATTAGATCAGTTAAAAAGCGATGAATTGCGGTTTGAAGTATACCTAGTTCCATTTCCATTAATCTCATTGAAGATTTTTTGCAAACTTTTATGAAATTACGTACTTTTTCAATGTTTTCATCTGTAATCATTTCCTATGCTCGACCGAAATGTTCATCATTGCATTAACATCTTCTCAACCATCTTTGAATATTCGAAACCACTCAAAAACATGTGTTTTTTTTAAGCATTTGAAGCGTTACTGTAGTTGTTTTACCATTCTTACAACAACATTTAATATTTAATCTTTGTTCTTTATACATTTTTCGACCGATGCACAAAAACAGCTGTAACCTAATGTGTTATGTATTTTCGTTTCTACTGAATATTATGTCGTGAAATGTTGGCAGTTTGCTAAGCTACGTTCACAAAACAAAATCACAATAAAACTAAGAGATCGCACTACATATGTGTCCTATGGTTTACATATCCATTTCGGTTTATTATGGGATAGAGGGTGTTTATAAATATAAAAAAAAAAACCTAAATCATGACGATAAATAACACTTTCATTTAGTTTCTTTATATCAAAAATATGTACATAAACACACCGATTATATTTATTATAATCCCCGAATTAACGTTTGGCTTTGCATATTGTAAACATCTATATCTGTTGGAATTAAATTTTCCAAATATAAACATTAAACAAAACCTACGCATATATTATGTTATAACCTTATGTTATATGTTATATGTATTGGAAGTTGGAAGCTGTTTGTTTTACAATATTCTAAGGCTCAGTTAATTTTGAATTTTTTTCCTATGTCTTTTAATTCATATTTTCAATCCCAGATCCCATGCGATATTACGCAGAATTTCACATAATAAATATTTGTTTATTATTTATACGACTACGATTCGGATTAGTATGTTGGGTATAGCATACTTGCAATGCCAGTTGCGACCGAACGCGTCCACGGATTGCGGATAGTGGAACGGCCTATGATACTTATGGGTTAGCTACGAATAAAGAATAAGTAGTCGCGGACAATCTGGCTGCTGTGTATGAGAATTACTTTGGGGTGTTGTGTGAAAGCAGCACTCGATTAAAACTGAGTTAATGATTCAGTGATTACACAGTAAAGGCGAATCAGCGGCGCCACTGTAACCGCTTTCGGCAGAGGTGATATACCCCTGTAAATGATCCTACGAATTTGCAGAATGATTAGTAGGTTGAACGTATGGTTAACTACCAACTTCGGAAAAACAACTAGTTATGAATTCGACAACACAGCCTCGGATCGGACAGAATAAACGGCAACGACCCCAGCAAAGAAAATTTAAGGACAATGATTTAAAACTTGCATCTTGGAACGTTAGAACTCTATTGCGACAAGGTGCGTTAAGAGCACTTACTGATACGCTATGAACAGCCAAATTGGATATAACAGCTATCCAAGAAACTAGGTGGCCCGGAAAAAATTTATTGAAAGGTAGAGGATACACATTTTATTACAGCGGCAATGATTGCAGTAAAAGAAGAGAGTTCGGAACCGGTTTCGTAGTTTTTGGAAAAGCAAGGAATTCAGTAATTGCTTTTAATCCGATTGATGAACGCATTTGTACACTACGTGTAAGAACAAAATTTTTCAATCTGACCCTCATCAATGTACATGCGCCCACTGAAGAGAAAACTGATGAGGTTAAGGATGAGTTTTATGAAAAGCTGATGACAACATATAGAGCTGCACCCGGCCACGACATTAAGATTGTCCTAGGCGATTTTAATGCCAAGGTGGGACAGGAAACAATATATCACCCAACTATAGGTAAGCACAGTCTTCATAAAACAACGAATGAAAACGGGCTAAGATTGATTGATTTTGCCATGTCAAAAAACATGGTCATTAGTGATACATATTTTCCACATAAAGATATTCATAAGATGACGTGGAGGTCTCCAGATGGTAGAACAAATAATCAAATTGATCATGTACTAATTGATGGACGTCACTGTTCAAATATAATGGATGTACGAACTTGTCGTGGTCTAAATATTGACTCAGATCATTATCTAGTTCGGATAGTGCTACGAGCCAGAATTTCGGCCAGTAATAACATACAACCCGTAGGGTTGAAATGGGCAGTCGAGAAACTTGAACAGGCGGCGGTAAAACAATTGTACATGGATGCAATGGAACAACGAATTATTACAGATTTGGAGGCTTACCAGCAGGAAACTAATATAAATAGTATGTGGAAAAAATTAAAGTCATGCGTTGAAGGGGTCGCAACAGAGGTGATTGGAAAGGGGATGGTAGTAAGAAATGAGTGGTTTGATGATGAATGTAGAAATGCTCGGGATGCAAAAAATGCGTCCAGGCTGAAAATGCTAACGCGGGCTACACGGACCACTGTGGAAGACTATCGCGAGAAGAGGGATTTCGAGCGTAAATTGATTCGTAAGAAAAAATGAGAATTGGAACGAAAGGTTTACGTCGAAATGGAAAAATTTAACAGGAATAACGATAATAGAAGATTGTACCGGAATGTCAATCGTTTACGCAACGGATACAATCAACAACCTTTTTTGTGCAAAAACAGACATGGTCAGGTTATGGCGCAAGAGGAAAGGTGCCTCGAAAGATGGGCCGAGTACTTTAAAGATATATTAAATGTGAATACGCCAGTGAATACTATGGAAGATGTGCGATTTCAAACCGCCCAACCATTTATAGCTGAACAATACACGAAGTAAAGAGTGTTATTCAGAAGCTCAAGAATAATAAATCACCTGGATCTGATAGCTTACCAGGTGAACTCTTTAAATATGGTGGAAATGCATTATGGTATCAACTGCACGAGCTAATTGTAAAGATTTGGAATAATGAACAGGTGCCAGATGAGTGGAAGGATGGTATTATCTGTCCATTGTACAAAAAGGGTGACAAATTGGATTGTAACAACTACAGGGGAATAACTTTATTAAACATTAGCTATAAGGTATTTGCTAATATACTATACCATAGACTTATTTCATATGCCAATGAAATTATCGGAGAATACCAGTGTGGTTTCTGCGCAGATCGATCTACATCTGATCAAATATTTAGTATACGGCAGATCTTGGAAAAGTGTACGGAATTCAATGTTGATACACACCTTTTGTTTGTTGATTTTAAAGCGGCATATGATAACGTCAATAGGTCAAAGTTATGGAATATTATGGAAGAGTTTGGTTTTCCAAAAAAACTGATAGATTTGGTGGCTATGACGTTGGAAAATGTGAGGTCACAGGTACGAATCCGAGGTAAATTATCTGATCACTTTGAGACGGTTGATGGACTACGACAAGGCCATCCATTATCAACACTACTTTTTAATATTACGCTGGAAAAGGCAGTGAGGGGCGTAAATATTGATAAACAAGGCACGATTTTCACAAAATCGGGTCAATTGTTAGCGTATGCTGACGATATAGACATAATGGGTCGAAATATGATAATTGTCAAGGATGCTTTCGAATCGTTACAAAAGGAGGCATCAGGTCTGGGTCTCAAAGTGAATGCAGAAAAAACAAAATATTTGGTGGCAACGAATACATCACGAATTCGAGATCAAACGGTTAATATTGGAGAACACAATTTTGAAATAGTCAATAGTTTTGTATACTTAGAATCGTCGATAAATGTAGAAAATGATATTGAAGAGGAAATTCGCCGCAGGGTAGCAACTGGAAACAGATGTTATTACGGGCTAAGAAAATAACTCCAATCGAAAACATTACAACGAGATCTTAAGTGCAAGCTATATACAACATTAATGCGTCCAATATTAACGTATGGGTCGGAGGCTTGGTACATGACACAAAACCAGGAACAATTACTTCGGAGTTTCGAACGAAAGGTTCTCCGTGGCATATTTGGTCCAGTCAAAGAACAGAATGGTTGGAGGCGAAGATACAATTTTGAATTATACAAGTTGTACGGTCAACCAAATATTGTCAAAACATTCAAAATCAATAGATTGAGATGGCTTGGACACGTAGTACGCATGGAGGAAAAACTGTTAAATGGTAAACCAGAAGGTAGAAGGAGAGCCGGAAGACCTAAGGCGAGATGGCTAGATGCAGTAGACTGTGATATAAAGATCCTAAAAATTCGGGATTGGAAGACATTAACTGCGGATAGGTCAGGTTGGAAAAGCGTGTTGGAGAAGGCTAAAACCGCACCCGGGTTGTAACGCCATGGAGTAAGTAAGTAAGTATTATTTATACGAGAATTTTTTTATTAAATGCAGATTGGATTAATTCCAAAAAAAATCACATTGATTTAAAATTGAAAATTTATTGTTGTGTGTGGGTGTAAGAGGTTAAATAACAAGATGTCATCGTCCTTTTAATATACAAATATATTCAATTACATTGCAACATTGTAATATTGTATATATAATAGTACCTACACACTTATATTGTAATATATTATTACCCTACACTACACTACACTTTTATTTTATACTTCGTCTAGTTTTTGTAATCGTTTTATGGTTTCATATAAAAATAAAAAGGAAATAAGAAAGAAAAAACAAGAAATACAACTTTCTGCTATTTGTAATGTGGAGAGGGTGCAACATTTACAAATATTTTCTGAATTTATAATTCACTTTTTTAATTATCCTCATACCATTTAGCGGAGAAAGGATTAAGCGCGTGTTATATGAAACTGTTCTTGAAATTAATGGGGGATCGGCTAAAAGAAAAGGAAATTTTCCCACATCAACACACAAACGAAAAACCATCAAAATGCATGCGCACAATATTGATTATTGGGAAAACTGAACATTTTAAATTATGAACTTTGAATTCGGTTTTATAGAATATTGGTATATATAATGGGTTTTTAACAAAATACGTGTCTATAGACACCTCAAATGTATCACACCTTCAGATCGTATAATTTTTGGGATTAAAATTATTAAAATAATAAAATCACTCAATCAAAAGTAAGATAGAATTAAGGTAAATTTTTAGACGATTAAAAATTATTGGCAGATATCATTTGAGCGACGCCCTTGGAGTAACAAAAATAAATAAATAAACACGAACCGAAGCGATTAATTGAGAGTTACAAACGCGGTGTATTTAAAACATATTTTATTTTATTATTGGTTATATGCAAAATTAAGTTCCGTTTTTTGGTTAAAAAGTAAATTTTTGATAATTTCATAAGATGTGAATCCAATGTCTTGAAGGGCTGACTGCATCGACCGGAATAAATAGTAATATATCTGACGAATATGGCGGTTGGTATAGAACTTCCCAGTTCTGTCATTGCAAATAGTTTTAATCGACATTTTCAGTATGAGGTTTGGCATTGTTAAGTTGAAAAATTTATTTGTTCTGTCTATTCTCCAATTCTGGACGTTTTTTCAACACTGCTTGCTTGAAACGCGAATTATTAGGACCTTGCATTAATAATGTCGATTTTTTGGCTTGAAAATGACATTTATTTATATAACAAAATGATTGAGTACATCAACCAATATATTGCCCATCGTTAGCTATGACTTCCTCCCATCTTTTGGGAAGTTGGTTGATTCCTCGTTTGAAGAACTCCTCATCTTTTGTCCCAATCCATTCATCGACCCATTTTCGCACTTCTTCAGCATTTCGAAAGCGTACATCTGTCAGGCTGACCTGCATTGATCGGAACAAATGGTAATCAGAAGGAGCAAGGTCTGGAGAGTACGGGGGGTGATCAAGATGATCCCAACCGAGCCTCTTTATTTTTTCCTTAACGATGTTTGCACGATGTGGTCTGGCATTGTCATCGTGAAATAAAACTTTGTGGTGTTTTCGAGCTATCAATGGTCGTTTTTCGTTCAATTTCTTTGCCAATTCGCCCAGTTGTCGTCGGTAGCGATCAGCTGTAACCGTTTCATTTGGTTTTAACAGCTCGTTATACACCACACCTTTCTGATCCCACCAAATGCACAGCATTACCTTCTGGCAATGAATATCGCGTTTTGATTGTGAAGTTGAAGCGTGTAAACCACCGTTCACAAGTTTTTTGATTTGGAGCATGTTCACCGTAAGCTTCTACCAACAATCGATAACTATCAGCAGCAGTTTTCTTCAAATTAAAAGAAAGTTATTAAACTTCTCCGCAAAACAACTTTTTCAGGCACGTAATTCGTCATGTTCGAAGCAAAAAAAAACTTTGTTGTTTACACTTCAACGAAATGACATATATTGAAATTTATAGAGTAATGACAGACAAAAAAAAAGAATATGGCCGCGGTGTGTTCCGATGCACACAACGCCAGTTACGCCAACTGTTATCAAATCGACATTATTAATGCAAGGTCCTAATACTTGTCATATACTCAATATTATAATATTATTCAATTAATATTATAAATTTATGCAAAAAAAAAGTAGCTTAACTCGTATGTCAGACATTTTCTTCTTTATATTTATTTAAGTATTGTATATTTATAATTAATTCCCAATTCAGGTGTGGTATATGCACAAATTTTAATAAATTTATTAATAAAATACATATATTATTTTTAATTGTAGTTGGTACATTATATAAAGATGACATAATGTTTATATAATAGAGTCATTACACACTATATATACGTGGACTGTTCAAATAGTTTGTGGCACAACATTTATAGAGCTCTGTACATATCTATTACAATTTTAAATTTTAATCTAACAAATTTATAGATAGACGTGGTGCTTGTGACAGCGTTATTTTTTGAAATGAAAATATTGAATATCGTGCCGGGTAATTCTTTGTAAAAAATAATTTTTAAAGGCAATAAATTGTTTAAATCTTCAACGGATTTGATTACTTCATTGTCGACTTTTCCAAATTGTAAGAAAATGTTGGTGCGACACCGTTTTTGATCAAATGAAGAAGTTATATCAGAAGCTATGCGAACAATTATTTTGCAAACCTTTCGGCAAAACATTATAAAGAGATGATTTTGGCTATTGAATATCGATAGACCAAGTGCATTACTGTAGAATATCTCTATTCTCTATTCTAGTTTTTTCAAAATAACAATGATTTTTATCAATATAAAAATCTGAGTTATCAATTTCGTTGCAGGAAGAAATTTTGGATTAGCCCACGCGAATACACAAAATATGAGGACAATAAAATGATATCTAAAATAAATAATTGCAAATAAATATATTTTTTGAATTGAACACTATATTTTTAATCAGTGACGGAGGCTGAGAAGTAACCTTCAGTATTCAATATCGCTATAAACCTGGGTGAAATTAAACTAAATTATGAAAAAAAAATTTGGCTGTTTGATTTGGATTTTGTTTGACATTTGTTACATCAATTGTGCCACTCTCAAATCAAAGTTTGTTCTGAAAATTTGGTTATCGTGAGTAAATGACTGTCATCTCTTTGATAGTGAATGTGACAAATGTCGCAATACCAATCTTGCTCAATATGCTCAAATGTAATATAAAATTGTTAAAAATTGTTAAATGAATTTTCTGGTTTTATACACCACTAATTGTAAGAGATTTTGTTTGTAATATTGTCAATATTAAGTGAATCGGCTATAGATTTCGATATTAACCAAATGCCGTATGGTTGATTTAGTATGAATTCAAGAAAACCATCAAAATTAAGTTACATTCCGTCAGTGCAAAGTGAACATAGTACAAACAAGTACCAAATATAAACTTTCAAAAATAATAAGTGCGATATACACTTTATTAACCCAAATTCCCATAAATATACATATCCATATCGTATACATTCAATGGATAAATAGAATATTCTATATTATTTTTATAAATACTACACCATTCGCATTTATGCCTTACATAATACAATATTTTTAAATAAAGATATGTATATGATGATGCAAAAGCATAAATGAAAAGTAAGACAATGTGGGAAAACAACAATGGAATAGAAAAGTCTTACCTGTTTTTCATATATATATATATAGAAGAGTAATATAGACTGCACACAGTTTTGTAATGTAAAATAATAGACGTCGCGTATATTTTTTTATATAGAAATTAATATAAATATCGAAAAATAAAAGAATAAACAAAATAATAAAAAAAAAATCTATTAAAGAACGACAAAAAAAGTTCACCCTTCTTACTTCCTTTATGTGCATTTATTATATTAAGTCTTTTCTTCCTTAAACAGACAATTTTATTTATACGCTGAATACGTTGTCCTTTATATATTTTACATATAACTATATATTAATGTGATATAACTAAATACTAATATAACAAAATGAGACAAAATTGAAGTAAATAATGAAAAATTTTACGAAGAAAGCGTCTGGACGAGTACACAACAACGAGTGACTCGTTGTTCAAATTAAATTATTATGTATATTTTTAGTAATCCAATCTGCACTATAAATTTATACACTCTCTCTGTTATTAATACAATTTAAAAATAATTAAAATCCATTAATCTTCAATCATCCAATGGGGTCTTGAACCAAATTTTTGTGTATAATTTTCTTTCTATTAATTTTGATTGAAAGTATGGAAATAATATATATTAATTCATGCGAAACAATAAGATGATATTTTACTAAAACTTATTTTAAGAAATAATTATTAATCCTCAATTTTCTATTTACACGATGCCACCACTGCTCAAGATATATCATTTCATCAGAATCACAAAACGCATTTCCATTTATTTGGATATATTGTAGAAATAGAAATTGTAATAGATAGAATTAAATATCGACCCAAGAGCGAAAGGATTAAAAACAAGAATAAAAAAAATTAATTTCAATATGGATTCCAACAGCGACCCATTGAATGATGGAATCATATACACAGAAGAATGTATTATAATACAACTCGTAAAGAAATCGAATTGAAAATTAAATCTAATATACAAAAGAAGAAAAAATAAATACATTACAAAATGTAGAAATACTTTTACGTCACAATGCACGCATACACACACACACACACCTATATTTATTGGTATAGGGACTTTAAATTAAAAGGAAATCGTATTTTGTTTCCTTTTCCGTGAAAAACCTATTTTATTTACATTTAATGTTTGTATTTTTTCTTTATCCTAAGTTAAATATGTACTATAACAACAACAAAAATAACTATAGATTTAGGGAAAAAAACACCGGTGGAAAAAATCAAACAAACCCGAATATTTGAATATAATAATACAAGATAATAAAATAGATCAATAGAGCTGCTGCTTCACTCAATGTTTGCGTGTATATTCGTTTTTATTTTGTTTAACATATAGGGTATCCAAATCCATGGGTGCAGTGCAAATCATCAAATTGCTTATAATAAAGGTGGACATAATTCTAACAATAAGTCGAAAATAATAAATGCCATTATTTCGATAGTCTTATCGTTAAAATATTACCTATAACTTCGAAACTAAAGTTATTTTACAACAAATTAACAAATATAAGAAAATAAATTTTAAATTATTTGAAACAAATGATGAACTTACTCTAAAAAACGGAAAACATCATGATCACATCACAATCGGAAACGCCTTTAACCGCAAAATAATACTTTATTCTTTCTGTTTTTATAAAAAATTTATAGATTTTTTGTTTCTTTCGGTAATTTTGCAGTTGTTTCCACTGAATTAAAGTCTTATCCCTGAATATTTATTCAATGCATGTTCAAGATCATTTTATCACTTTCTTTTCCCCCTGTTGGACATGCATTTGTGCCATGTCAAATATATATACGAGTGTTATATGAAACTTATATATGTGGTAGCTCTGTCTTTGAATATTACCTGGGTCAATTTTGATGTTAATTTATAAAATAATTCGAGTTTTGCAAAAATTATTGGATGAAACGACCACAAACACAAACTCAACAATAACTGATATATTCATAAAATGTAAATCAACAAACTATTTCTAAATCTAATAGAAAACCTTTATGGAATTTTGGCGCAGTCAGTATATAATTACAATTTATTGAAAAATTATTGTGCCCATAATTAAATTTTACCTGCTGTAAAAACTTTTAATGGCCATAGTTAATATTAAAGGAGAAAATAGCAATTTGATATAAATATTTAAGATAAAATAAATCTTTTAGTGTTACATATTATTATTGAGACAGAAAAATATATCGTTATAAAATGTCTAGCCGAATTTTCACTTTTTTTCCTTTTCCGATAGGCATTACATAACAAAATATTCTAAAAGCCTACAGATTCACTTTTTCCTTATTGATATTATGATACGTTCATATACAATACCGCATATATATATATACATTGGATATACGATTACCACCGCATAAAGCTCATCATTATTATTTAAATTTACCCCACACACACTTAAGTCCAAAAGAAAAATATTGTAATGATGAAGTCATAAGTATTTCAATTTTTTTGTTATTTTCTATATCCTTTAGTGTATAGTAGCGTTAAAAAAGTATAAGAGAAAAAAAAAACCAACAAAACCTAAACAAAAAATGAAAAAACTTTTTCATATACCATACAATATGTGCTGTAAAGATATATATCTTTAGTACTCGTACCGCACACCACACACATCAATAAGGACAAAAAAGGATATATATAATATAATAATAGTAACAAATATGAGTATATTACATTACATCCATATATATATATGCAAGTATGTATGGATATAAGTGGCGAGCGGTTCACATCTTCACTATCCGGTAAAGGCTCAAGACACAAATCCATAGGTGGAATTGATTCTGATATGAAACAAATAGTCAGCCTTAAGTTAAGCCAATGCATGACGTGTTGGTAGGATTCATCATCAAAAATATGAAAGTAACACATTAAACACAGGAATGGACTTACGATTTTGACCGGAATACTTACAGGAAACTGAAGAAATACTTAAGGATACATCTCCAAAATGCGATCTGAAGATAAATTATAAATGTAAAATTGGGCAAGAAATCGAAGAACATCTACTCAAAAACTGTGCAAAAAGAGAGAAACTTGCGGGATACTGCCTAGGTGACTGTGAAATATTTTCATTAAACCGATTACATATCATGAAATACTTTCAAGCGGCAGGTCTGGAGTATATATATATTATGTAAAATGGTAAATACTATAACAAGGAGCAAGAGCATCAACATTATGTTGACCACTTATAGTATAGAATTATTGTTTGATTTACTTTCAGCAAATGCAATCTTGCCCTGCTTGCCCAATACGAATTTTCACCGCTCGCCACTGATGTATTGTATAATTGTTATACGCGTGTATGAAAAGAAAATGGAAAGAAAAACAATTTTCTTCAGTTTTTCTCTTGTATAAATTTTGTATTCTTTTGACTGCATTGCAAATCCAGATTGTTATAATTTTTTGTTACTCATATAAGTAATACAATATATATATAATTATGGTATACTAACATATACATATACACGTCCCATATATATATATATATATATATAGTCCTGCGCTGGTTTCCTTAATGCGTTTAACATGTTGTTCCCTTTAACTTAATACGTATTAGGAAATTGTTGTGTTATCATATAATGGAGTTTACATATTACATCTCATTTTATTTGAGTCAATTCTTATATTATTCTTCTGTGTTATAATACATATAGTTTCAAGATGCCATCATAATATATTTGTATACACAAAATTTTAAATATATATTTTATATGTTTTAATTAAAATTTGAATATTATCACATGCTAATTAAAATCTGTATATTTATTTCATTTTTAATACATATATTTTTTATAAAAATTACTCCATGCGAGTGGCATGAAATCCAGTTTAAGCAAACGTATATAACTCATTTCATACAAACAAAAAAGTGTGTATATGCTGGAAAATAGTGGAGCACCGCTCACAAGTATTAAGGATAAATTAAAAATTGATAAAAACGAATAACCAACTTCACTAAATTTTTCTGGTTCTTGTAATTCATTTTTGACTATCATTTTTTGAGAACTGCATGAAATATGTACATATTTCCCATTCATAAACACATTATTTTTTTTTTTCAAAAAATTGGATAAGAAGTGTTCAAATTATCCGCAAGTGTTATGCGAGTAATTCTTTTGAATATGTATATATAAATTTGTATATGTGAAATTATCAAATAATAAAGTTCCTGGTATGGATAACTAATTTTTTATTTAAATGAATTCTTTAATTTGACATCCCTTGCGGTATATACCATACATAACTTCCGTTGTTTACATTTCGCATGGTTGCACATTTCGATCTAAATAAAATAAAAAAACTATCACTATGGAGAGGTTTATTTCATTATATATGCAAAGGTAATTGCATGTTATGAAAAACATCACTATATATGGAGGAGTTTCTAAATAATCTGATTATAATTTCTATGCAGTTTTTTGTGAAAAGAATAACAAAACTTACATAATACTCAATTCATAAATCATAAAAATTTCATAGACAAACTATTACACAAAAATTAGCTTTGATTAAAAATCACTAGATTAAGATATTGCAATTATAATCAATTCGTAAAGCTGTTCTGTTCGTATAGTAAGCAATGATATAATATTATAAACCTCGTATTACTCGTTTTTGCTCAATATATATTATTACGTTATTCATGCGGAATATAGGAAACAACAATATATTCAGGAAAGGTTAAAACAAACAAATACATTAATGGAATGCAGCTAAACATCTGGAAAGAATTGCTATTGGGACAAACCAAAGAACGTAAGAGGAACTTCCACTCAAGTAGAATAAATGTTTAAAATATTTTTTTACACAAATGCTATAAAAACATTGGAAACGAGCACATAAAAACTAATTTAATATAGTTTCATAAAAATATATAATTCAATTTAAAATTTTAAATTAATTAATTATGGATTTGGAAAAAAACATTAAAATCTTTTATTTCTTGTTAAAAATTTCATTAATTTAAAATTAGTAAATTAAATTATTAATGTCGAGTTGTATAGTGTGAAGAGAGTTAAGTATAAATTTATTAAAATATTTTATTATAAAGAGGGTGATTTCTACTCTGTGTGATCATAAACTGTGGATCACAAGAAAAAATATATAATCCCTTTTCGTATACTAAATAAATAATTATAAATTAATATTTGACACACAGTTATTTATAAATAAACGACTTCAAAGTGAATTTCATACAGATATTTAATGCATATATGAAGACTAAAATACATAACTTTGTGAAGTTTATTATTTGAAAAAAGAAATTGTGAAATTTTTCTCAGGTTTTTCTTTAAAAATATATATCAGTTTACTCTGTAGTAGTTTCATAAATAATAAACACCCTCAGTAATACAGTAATATAATATATATTTAAGAAAAAAATTCTACTTTCTTTTAGTCCTTTTTTTTATATGTTATTCATTGCAACCATATTTACCTTTTGTATTTATGTAATACACAAATATAGTGTTGTATACAATACACGCACGATACCATTCCAGGCTATTTTTCATAGAGAATTTCAGGCGAGTTATACTTTATGACAAAATAGAAATATAAATTTTTCTTTTAGCTTTGGTTTTCTCATTTGCATCATAATAATAATTTTTTTATTTTTTCGATGACAAATATTAAAACCAAACACTTTACAATGTAAACATAATTCACTAACATATTGTGTGTATATTGCGCGGTGGTATTGTGAACGCGTAACTAACACTAACTCATATGGGTTCGTTACATATATTATATATTTCTCACACCTATACATTTTTAAACTTTAAGAGACACATATAAAAGTAATATGTTGTAAAGTATCCTTGACCTTTTAAGTGCTTTTTATTATAAGGTTACAATTGCAATAATAAAAAGATAAAAATCACGTATATTATAAAAATATCATTATACACATACATGGTAAAATTTGCCATAGAAGTTACAGTAAAGTTCTGATAAATGTCATTCCTTAGAATCAATTTTGTAAAAAATAATAATACTTATTGGATTTTGTGAAACACTTGTATTGAAATTCAAGATTTGAGTTTTTTTTAAACCAATTTGAATTTTATTGTGTGTACAAAGACACATACGTACTGAGATGTAACCGAGTAGAATTGCTGATTCAGGCATTAACGAAGTTTCAAGGATCTTAAAAGGATATTTTTTTTAAATTATGCATATTATAATTTATGTGAAAGGGAATTAAACAGAGTAAAATTGGTGTTTCAAGGGCATTACAAGAACTTTACAAGGATATTGAAATTGTGCATACAGCACCTCATGTGAAAAGGAATTAACTTAGGATTCGAATAGAATTGGTGTTTCAAGAACACCGCAATCATATATATTTTAAATTATACATGCGACACCACTATACCACATGTGAAATAGAATTAAACAAGAAATTGTGTAGAACTCAAGTTTGAAAAAATAAAGGTATTTCAAGGACTCTGCAAGAATACAATTTAAATTTGGATGTTCGATATTTCACATGTGGTGTCGCATGCCTAATTTGAATAATTATCCTTGTCAAAATTCTCTTCCTGCGATGTGTTATGACATGCATAATTTCAAAAAGGATGCTTTTATTGTTATGTCCATCATCCGAAACGCGTAAGTTATATTCAAATTTTTAATAAATCCACTTCCATTTAAGAAACTATTTATGTAATGTCCTTGAAATATAAAATCAACCTTGAAAAGCAATTCTAATAGAATTTCTTGTATAATGCTCTTCCATATGCAATATCGCATGCATAATTTAAAAGAAAAATATCCGTTTAAGCTCTTTGAAATGTCATTATCATTGAATTATCAATTCCACTCACAATCAGTTTCTGGAAGTGTTTCCAGCCATTACTAATTAACCGTAACACATTAACAAAAAAATAATTTATATACAAAAAATATCCATTTCTTAGAACAAATATGTAAGAGTAACGCTTATCGGATCATAGCAGTAATTTGTGACATTTGTCGGAGACTGACTCTTATCATCGGATCATTACTGTATATACACATTAATGCCTTTATCGTTGAGCAGTATTATGCATAAATAATTTGAAAGACGGTGTAATTCATTTTTGTTTTTAAAAAAGCTTTTATAATCGTTCATGACGAGTGAACACACATGAAAAATAGAATAATAATTACATTTACAAAAGGAAAGAAATACACAATTTATATATATATATTTTTAAATATATGAATCTTAGCAACATTAATAAATTAATGGGAATGTTTATAAAATTTAAAATTGGAAAAAAACCTGTACATAATAATTTATATTATCTCTATTATCTTCAAATAAAAATGTGTTCGTACATTTACTGAATTTTACCCAGCGCATATAATAATTCGAATATAATATAATAATAATCAAGGCCAATTGGGAAAAAAAACTGAAGAAATTATAAGTTATATGTTAAAAAGGTTAAAAATAACAACGATATTGTTGGTTATCTTAATAAACCGAACAAATAGAATAAACAAACAGAAACCAAAATTCAGGGAGTAATTCAATTGAATAGTCAACGATTTCCTATGGTTAACTTAATAATATGTAATAATTTATGTAAAAGTTGGCCTAAACAACATATTAACTATTGAAATAACACAACATTTTAATTTTAACTATTACAGAGATATAGTAAATTTTTTCGCGGGAACAGAATCATCTGGATAGTTACCAGGTGTAACGGTATGAAGTGAGCGTCAAACCTATTTAGTATACGCATCAAGTCATTGTACAAACAACATCATATTTTTTAATCGTGTTAAAAATGTTGAATTTTGTACCAGAAAATAATGTTTTCGGAAAGCATTATTGTTTTCATTTGCAAAAAAGTGCTGCAGAGTCGCATCGAATGCTTGTCGAGCCATATGGTGATCATGCTCTATAAGAAGCAACAAGCAAAAGATGGTTTCAACGGTTCAGAGATAATGATTTTGATGTAGGAAATAATGAACGTCGAAGACCACCAAAAAAATTTGAAGACGCCGAATTGCAAGCAATATTAGATGAAGATGACACTTTGAATCAAAAGTAAATGGCAGAAATGTTAAATGTTGCACAACAAACAATTTCTGACCATTTAAAAGCTATGGGAAAGATCCTAAAGTGTGGAAAATGGGTGCCACATGAATTGAATGAAAAACAGATGGAAAACCGAAAAAAAACTTGTGAAATTTTGATTGTCAGACACGAAAAAAAATCAGTTTTGCATCAAATTGTTACTGACGATGAAAAATGGATTTATTTTAAGAATCCTAATCCTAAACGGGAAAAGTCATGGGTTAATACAGGACAATCATCAACATCGACTGCAAAACCAAATAGTTCCGGCAAGAAGACAATGGTGTGTGTCTGGTGGAAGCAGAAACGTGTACCACGAGCTCCTAAAATCTGTTAAAACCGTTTATGCTGATCGCTACCGTCAACAAATGATCAATTTGAACCATGCATTGATCGAAAAACGATCAGAATGGGCCAGAAGACACGGCAAGGTAATATTGCTCCATGACAACGAAGAAGTCGAAAATTGGGTGTCTGATTGGTTTGCTTCAAAAGACGAACAATTCTATTGGCGTGGTATCCACAAATTGCCAGAAAGATGATCAAAATGTGTAGAAAGCAATGGCCAATATTTTGAATAAAATGTTTTTTACTTTCCCATTTAAAATTAGCGTTTCATTTTCACAAAAAAACGCTCACTTGATACCGGTACACCTGATACAACAACAAAGAGAAATAAATTCGTTTCTAAAACTACAACATACGCGGAGAATTCATCATAATGGAAAGCATACAATTATTTTAAAGTGTAATGCAAATCTACAGAGGACTATACCAACTTTCCATATTTTGTGATGTAAATTTTGATTAGAAGAAAAATATAACGGACTCATTCCGAAACGAAAAGACGCTTTCAACTTTAAACAGCGTAAAGCTCAGATCCAAATTGCATAATAAATCATTTGATTTTTTTTTGCCCTCACATCAATCATATATTGGCGACATTACTAATCTGTTGTTCAAAATTATTTTCTATAAGTACATCTGCGGAACATCAGCTACCGTAAATTTAATATATGTATTATTTTAATTAAATTATTAATTTTAGTACAATAAGCGAAAAAATGTGCGATTTCCAAACAATATTTTTAAGTGAATTATTTAGTGACATTTTTGTTTTGTCAGTTTCAGAAAAATGGAAAATTTATGTAATATAAATGTAAAAATAATATAAGTGCGAATTTTAATCGTTACATTGTAGTAGTAACGGGTAATAATATACTATATTGTGCATAAATTGACAAATATTATATATCAAACGAACGTTTCATTGCCATTTTACAATGCGGGTGAAAATGCTAATTAACATATAATTGCGTATACAAAATTTCTTTTAATTTAATTATGTATAAAATAGAAAATTTCACTTTTACATTTTAATTAAATTAAAAATATAATGATGCGTAAAAGAAGAAATTTTTGCTTATAGTTATGAGCTAGCGGCTGTCGTACATTGTTGTGCGTTTGAAAAAAAACAACATATAATTTAATTAATTTTATTTCTTGCCATTTCTATTATATGTTTATATACGAACATAAATCACATGATATTCAAAATTATTTTGATAATTTAATTTAACAAAAATTTTATAAAGATATCTTTCTATATGATTTGTTTCTTTTACTGGAAAATTTTATAAATGTTTATCTTTTGAGTTATCATCGCTTTTACGTGTTCATATATATACGTACACCTACACATATATAATATATATAATTAATATACTCCTCGTGTAAACTATAAATATATTGTAAATATATATTTCATAAAGACGCACTTATTATACACATTTTGTTGAATACGCGCGTATATAATGTGAAATTTTAAGTTTTTATTTCAATAATGTTAGTGAAATATATAAATTTCATCACCTTTTCTTTTAAGAAAAATTTTTTTTCCATTTTTTTTTCTTTTTATTACAGATATGATCATCATCAACATCATCATCAAGTTATGTTAGGTCATGTGGAGCATATGCGTATCATCTATCATATCATTGATAATACAGTCAAATCAGTAAATTACACTGCATAAATGTAGCATGAAACCATTTCCTAATGATATGAAAATATCGCAAAATCCAGAATAGATTTTGCCTTAATTACATTATTTATATCTGATTATTAGTCTACAATAAATCGTTAATCTTTGCATAGTGTCCACAACGTCATATTCATATACGATTAAAAATATGAGCCATACATATTACGCCACTGAGTGCATATAAATATTTAATTTATCTTAAGTGCGTGTAGTATGCGACCACTAATAAATATAAACAGTGATAAGAATTTATAATTTGGTTTGATGATATTTTAAAATATTTTATAGGTACTCCTTTCGCATTTCATTTAAATGTGGTACAATAACGGGAATAAAATTAAACCGATTAACAATAAGTTAAAATTATGCTAATGATTTTATAATCACTGACCTATAATAGATACAAAAATATATAAAACCTCTGTCCCATAATAATAGCAGAATGGATTAAAAAAAACACCGAAATAAATATTAAATTTTCACAAAAATCATTTTATTTATTCAAACGCAATCTCCATCGACTGAAATCGCATCGATTTGCACGTGCAACAAGTGAATCAAACTATTTTTTTATGTCTGTGATTGAAATGCTGTTGGGAACGGTGGTCATTGCCTTTTGAATGCCTTCAACTGATGCAAAACTGTACTTTCTTTCATAATCAAATAAGATTTAGGGAATAGAAATTAGTCGCAGGGAGTTAAATTAAGTGAATATGCGGTGAATGATTAAGCAAATAAATTTGATTATTTGTTCAATCGATGCAATTTTATCATTTAATTGATGTGGAATAAACTTTGAATTCACCTATGGTAGACCAGTTAAAATTCGATGAATTATTGTTTTCGGTATTCCAAGCTCCATTTCGATGAATCTCGCTGCAGATTACTTATAAATTTTTACCTAAATCAAGCACTTTTACAATGTTTTCTTCAGTAAATTTCTTCGACCTGGACGTTCATTATTATTTATAGATTCTCTGCCTTCTGTAAATCATTTATGCCATTTTAACACTTGTGCTTTTAACACACAATTATCTACCCATACGCGATTTTAAACAAATCATACGTTTGAGTAGCATTTTTGTACCAATTTTACAAACAAAATTTAATCATGATTCTTTGTTTTTACATTCATTTTTCGACCGACTCACAAAAATAGCAGTAACACAATGTGTTATATTTTAGTTTCTACTGAATGTAATATCAGAAAATGTTGACAGTTTGAAGAAGAACATTCGCCGAATAATCACAAAAAACTAAGAGGTGACGCTATGTGTCCTATGGTTTATCTCGCCATGCTGGTTCATTATGGGACTGAGAGTATACAAAGTTTTTTTCTTTCATTGAAACATAGCCGGCTTATTATGGGACAGAGGATGTACAAGAATATATAGGTAAAATATAATTACGTTATAGTTTTCGAAATAGAAAATGTTACGTACTGCGATTTTTTAATTTTATTTAAAAGTGTACATTATTAAGAAAAGTTTTTTTCAAGAAATATGTATTATGAAAAATTAAACTTACAGTGAAAGCTCAAATTATATATAGACTCTTGTATTGAACCGACAGAATTGTGAATTTTGCAAATAAATATGGTGCACAAAGAACTACAATTTTAAATATAATAATGAATAAAGACAGTTTCAATACCAAACTCAATCCAATAACATTCCGTTAAATGGACCTTTAAATAAAAATAAATCAAAACCATTTGCTGAAAACAAAAAATATATGACGAAATAATGTAAATATGCAAGTATTTTATTGTTGGAAAAACAATATTAAATTTGATATCATTCCATTTATGTCCGTATAAATACAATGAATAATGAAATAATTCAGTAACTCTATGTGTAATAGCAATTATTTAATAATTTCCATTATGAAAAAATAGTTATAAAATTTATTTTGGAGAAGATAAGAAATTGATATATTGAAGTACGTGTACAAAACAAAATACTATGGCAAAATAATTATATTTTTGCAGATTTGTTTAAAAATCCATATCGTGAGCGACATTCTACATATGATGGCTTTCACTGTATTATGCAATATTATATTATATCGTTGTTATGCAAATAATAGTATAATTAAAAAAATATTAAAACTCCTGTTAATTTCAGTTTGGTAAAATATTGTAAAATACAAAAAAAAAATGTTGTATTAAAAACGTATTCTTAAAAAATTATTTATTGATATTTCGTTTCATATATTTACAATATGCTCGAAAAGAATTTAAAATAGAAAAAAAGTTTTTTTTTATGTTAAGCTTCCCGTCGCGCCATCGTAGCATAATCAAAACATTTCTATATGGTTAATTGGTATCCTGTTAATTTACAAGAAAAAACTATTTATATAGATGAAACGGAATTCACCAGCAAATAACTAATTATAATATTGTAATTGTCTACAGTGTGATTCAGTGGCGCAGTGGATAAAGCGCTTGATGTCCCTTCAATTCGGAGGTAGCATTGTACGATATAAGCGGTATTGACATGAAAAAATTGTTCATACAAAAAATGACTTAACTGAATTATATGTTCGTTTATGAAATCAAATCTGTACACAACATTATGGACGATTGATCCATAAGAAAAATTTAATTAATAAAGAATCTGTCGATACATAATCGCAAAACCCAATTGGCGAATTATTAGATATTCACAAACAGCGAGTAATTTACCAATTTGAATGCATTGTTAGATAATTATAGTGTAAAGCGAAAGGTATGTCTATGAGAAGTCAACCCATATAGTAGACTTGGTATAAAGGGACGATAAGACACCAAAATAGTGGTCTGATTCCGATATCCGCCAAAACATTTTTAATTATCATGTATAAGAAGTTTATTCAATTTAATCTAATGTGCTACAACATTCAGTAATATACGTAGGAGTCAATGTTTTCAGATTACAATATGACTATATTTTTCTTATCAGCTATAGGTAAAAGCAGACTAAATTTTTGAAAAATATTTCAATTTTGCGTTTGATGTCAGCGAAATTTTATAATAAATATAAAGATATCGTATAAATTTTTTGTATCTTTTAAGCGTTCGTTTTATACAATAACACTCAAATATCTTTGGCTGACATAGATTGAAAAATCCATCATTTCTCGGGTAACACTTCTGCTATTATAAATAGCTTTTAACCGGTTGAGCACCAAATTTGGTCAGGCTTTGTCATATGGAGAAAAATTAATTTGTTGTATCTATTCTGCCATTCTGGTCGTTCAGCCTCTATATCTCGCCGCATATGCATTAGTTGTCGACGGCAGATAGACATCATCAGTAATACGTTCAGATGGCTTCAGTTTCCAATTCCGTAACCATTCTTTACACGTCACATTCGATGGAGTGTGATCACCGTAAATTTCTACAAGAAAACGGGTTGACTGAGCGGCAACTTTCTTTTCAATAAAATATTGTAATAAAACTTATCGTAAATTATGTTTTTTGGAATAACCTTACTGTCACACTTGTCACAAATACATGTGTTGTTAGATTTAACAAATACTATCGAAAAAAAAGGACGGATTCATATTTGTATAGCAATATTTTATCAATTGTTGAAACTTTTAAATTCTGTATACAAAAAATACAAATACATTAAAGTTAATTTTCCGAAATAATTATTATGTTGTAATTTCATGGGTGTAACAGTTCAGATTATAATAACCTTACTCTTAAACATGCCTTCCATAATTTACATATTTTTAATGACACTTCACCATCACCGCCACTCATTGTTGATTGATATTATAATTATATGATCAGCAGTTGTAGAATTTATATATAATATACGAGTGAGTGTAAATAAATAAGATAAATTAATAATTCTAATATTAAAAATTCTAATAAAATGGAAACACTAGGTGCTGCTGCAGCCTCATCTCCTCTATAAAAGATTAATTTTAGACCACATCTAAAATTATTACTATTAATTATTATGTCATCATCATAACGACATAGTGTTATTATTTGGTTTATAAAAAATAGCATAAAAATATCACATGATTTTTTTATTTTGTTATATTTTTATTAATTTTTTATTTTTTTTCCACCTGAATGAAATATTATTTTTCAGTTTTATAAGGCGTCTTCACTTCACGTGCATAGGCCGGACGTGTGACAGTGTTATAATATAACGAAAAATTTAATAATAATACAATTAAAAAAGTAGCGGACAAAAACACACCGAACAGAACATTATTACACTATATTAGATAGCTTTTACATGGCAATGTTCGAAGACTTATTTGACTATTAATAGTAAATTTTACTAATCTATATCGTTCTGGAGGATTCTAAAATTGAAATAAATAATGTGTAAGTGCAATGACGAGAAATGTTTTTCTTTTCTATACAAATATATTAAAATACTATTAATTTTTCAATAATAAATGCATTTATAATTATTTAGGCATTGGTTATACAATAATGAAAAATAATTCTCAAAAGACTACGGGATTGTTTTGAGCAGATTCAAATACTATATATATTTTTATACATGTGTTATTAATATTCTAATGCAAAATTTACTATATTTTTATTTACTAATTTCTGCGTTTAAATTTTCAAAAACGATTGAAGCTATGTAAGAAAGAAAATTTAAAAAATATTTTCACAGACATCACGATATTTTATAAACGAAATACGCGTACACATACACTTAGAGCTATAAGGATTCACACTGAATAATAAAAATAATAAAATATTAAACTATTCAGAATAGTGTATAAGGTAGTAGACCTAATCTCTATCATTGTCCCATTGACAGTTATTTTTGAATTTAAACTTATCCCACCGAATTATTATATGAATGATTTTGCTCTTTTATTTTTGCAGCAATCCAATCTGCGATTGTTCATTGAAATTATCACAATACTGTTAAATTGAAAATTATAACATTTTAATATCATTGTACAAAGTAAAAGATTCCTTAACCTGGCAGGTATTGGGACCACTACCTTATATAAATATAATATTTAAAAAATGTATGTTATATGTTCAGTTTATGTAAAGTCATGCATTCTCTATAACACATAATGATTTTATAAAAATATGATGACATTTTATATATGCTCGTAGTCGTATATATTTGCTCCATATATAGATAGATAGATAGATAGATAGTTCTTTTTTCACAAAATAGTCACGTATAAAATACTTAACGATAGTTGGATTCGTATAAATAATGAAGAAAAAATTATATAATAGAAGTCAGTCGTTGGTATATACGCGTACACTTTATACTTACATCTATACATTTTATGCATTATATTATAATATAATATTCAATTTAAGTGTGTGAAAGAATTGAAGTATCACGATTTAGAGTTTTTAGACGAAAGAAAATGCATAATAAATTGTAAATATATACACGTATTAGTTTTGAACATTATATATATTTTTAAAGTGTAATTTTCTAGAAAAAATAAACATTTACAATATAAAGTTGTATAAAAATGTTTATGTGTTACATTTCAAGTGCTTTTTTTAATTTGTTAATATAATAATTTAAGAAAAATATGTAATTATAATGTGGTATATTTATATTTATACATTATAACCTTAAGCACTTACTGTGTCATCGTATTGGCTAAAATGTATTAAGTATTTGTTACTTTATATGATATCTTTAAATTATCTTCCGATAATTGAGAACTAATTGTGTTGAATTGTAATATATGTTCACGCATGCAGAGCATATATAAATTACCAATTTTAGTGTAATGCATTTCGCGCATAGAGATGCCATATGCTTTAATTTACATTTAATTATTTATATATGATATCCATTACCGTCCAACATATATATTTACGTTGTGTATGCATTTTCCAACATTTATATAGTATATATACCCTCTGTCCCATAATAAACTGGAATGGATATATAAACCATAGCAGACGTAGTTTCTTTGTGATTATGTTCTGTGAACCGACCTCAACAAACTGTCAAAATTTCATGAAATTACATTCATTAGAAACGGAAATATGCAACACATAAAGTTATAGATGGTTTTGTGTGTCAGTCCAAAAATGAATATAAACACAAAGAATCATTGTTTTAAAATTGATAAAAATGCTACTCAAACCTATGATTTCTTTAAAATCGTATATATGGTGGTAATTGTTTGGTTAAGGCACGAGTATTTAAAATTTCTTTAAAATCGTGTATATGGTAATAATTGTTTGGTTAAAAGCACAAGTATTTAAATGGCATCGATGATTCACAGTGATGATGAACGTCCAGGTCGACCATCTGAAACAATTTACTAATGGAAAACATTGAAAATGGAAGTGATTTTGTGAAAATTTATAAGAAATCGTCGGCGAGATTCATAGAAATGGAGCTTAGAATACGGAAAACAATAATTCATCGAATTTGAATTGGTCTACGATAGGTGAATTCAAAATATGTTACACATAAAATAAATGATGATCACCAATTGCACCAAATTGAACTATTGTGTCGTAAACAAAGCAAGTACGGTTTTCACTTATAGATGTTCTTTGATGAATTTTAAACCTATCTAAATTCATTTGAAATGTCAAACCAAACCATATTTTTTTATTGATAGTATGTACTTCAATTGTCAGGTGTCAATGGTTAATTTCGTCATATTTTTCTTTTTTGCTTCCGCGAAGGAAACAACGCAACGCAGACCGGCAAAAAATTATGCGCGGTGATAAAGCATGAAAATCAAAAAATATTTGCAAAATTTCGTTCTGGAGGGAGAAATCTCACTCATGGATGCACAAATAGCTAGGCGTATCACATACATGCATTACAAAGCATTTAAAACCACTTGGATACGAAATAAAACTCGATATATGGGTTTCTCATCAACTTAACACATTCTCCGCCAACAAGTTTTTTCATGAAATGTAAAAAAAATATTCTTTGTTTTTAAGTTATATTTAATAAATTATGTCATAGCCCTATTGGAGTATTCCAGTGTCAGTCACGGGTGACTGACAAGGCGGTCAGTGTTGTAAAGAAATTCATTTTAAATACAACGCATTAAGCATCTACGATTTAAACATTTATGAAAAGTAACGAAAATGATCCATTTTTAAAACGATTGATTACTGGCGATGAAAAATGGATTGTTTACAACATAAATCAAAAGGGATAGTGGAGCAAGAAAGATGAACCAGCGCAAACAATATCTAAAGCAGATATTCGTCAAAAAAAGATCAATTTGGTGGCATTACAAACGCGTTTATTTTGAACTTTTACCACGCAACCAAACGATCAATTCAGATGAATACTTACTACAAATAATCAAATTGAACAAAGGAATTCAAGAATTGACAAATCGAAAAGGTGTTGAAACAACGCAAGGCCAAACATATCTTTGTTCACTCGTCAAAAAATATTGGAACTTGGTTGGGAAGTGTTGCCACATCCACCATATTGTTCGGACTTTGCACCATCCATTTATTTCGAAGTTTGCAAAATTTCTTAAATGGTAAAAACTTCAATAATGATGATAATGTCAAAACGCTCTTGGTTCAGTTTTTTACTGGTAAGATCCAGAAGTTCTATTCGAGTTCAGAATCATGAAGTTAACAAACAGATGGCAAAAGGCCGTCAAACAAAATGGACAATACAAAATTGAATAAAGTTATTTAATTCTATCAAATAATTGCGTTTTGTTTTCAACTGTGACTAATTTCTATTCCCTAAACTTCATTTGGCTTTGAAAGGAAACCGTTTTGCATCAGTTTAAAGCATTGAAAAGGCGACAATCACCACGTTCTCAACAGCATTCCAATAACAGACATAAAAAAAGTCATTTGATTCGCACTTGATGAACCTGCAAATCTACGCGATTTCATTTAATGGAAATTATTTTGAATAAATAAAATGATTTTTTTGAAAATTTAATATTGATTTCAGTGTTTTTTTAATCCTTTCCGATTTATTATGGGACAGAGAGGTTATATAAATATGCGGTTAATTCAATAAAACATTGAACTTTTCTTATATTTGAACAGAAAAATTCAATTAAGCTTAATGTTATTTATACATAGTATTAATGGTATATATACGAGATATTGTGTAATGTATAATGTTAAAATTAATATATTATAATCTTTATATTCAATGTGTCAGTATAAAACTTAACGCAATAAAAAGTAGGTTGAAATTTTATTTTGGATAACAGAGATTAAAATTTTGTTTTTTTAAAGTCCTATTTTAGTTATGACAACTTTTTTTCTGACAGGAGGCAACGAGACTTTTCTATATATATTTTATGTGTAAATACTCATAATAAAGTATAATAATTTGAAATGTTTTCGTTAAATAAATTTTCTAGACTAAAGCCATATACAAAATTAACATCAAAAGAAATTTATTATTGATTAAAAATAATTGTGATGCATATCAAAACCATCATGCGATGATATATGAATAAATGAAAAATTATTTACAGAAAAATGAACACATCAAAAAAGGATTTTCGCAGATAATATCATTCATAAATAAATATTATAAGAAAAATAGCATATTTCAACATTTATTTCTATATGATTTATTTTCTTTGGAATAGGTATACCGGTATGAAAGTGCCGTTTTTAGAAGAATCGAAATTTTTTTGGACATCATCATAATTATGAACGCGTGCAGTGCACAGAGTTCATGTGTCATCGATCTGAACCGGTAATCTTAAATCTAATATAGCAACATCTGGTGAAAAAGACGGGTGTGGTAACACATCTCATTCGCAAGTGATTCCCACTTTTTTTGATCAGTTTTGCGACATGAGAACGGGAATTTCATTGTTGAACAGCCACTTTATCGTGACTTTGACAAATTTTGGTTGATTTTTTTGTATTAATAGCTTTTTTATATTAATCAGTTGTTGCCAGTATAGTTGAATAATGACAGTTTGGCAGGGTTTCAACAGATATAATACACCACTTTATTCTGGTCCCATTAAATGCTGTAGTTTGGATCAAAAAATTAAATACTCGCCTTTATCTTGTTGGAGCTTATTTCGATATGTAAATTTCTTTAGACATTTTCAATGGCCGCGACTTTAACGACAAGAGCATGCTAAGATATTCAATCTACTGCATTTGAAGCATTGAAACCAGTATCTGCGCATTTTCACATAGAACATGTACACCATAAATTCCCAGAAGCGCATTGGATGACATTTTAATATATAACAACGGTTTCCCAATTTTCTTTATAGATTTTGAAAATTCAATAAATTGCCAATGTTTTACCGAAGAATCGTTAAAATTACTTTCAGCGTTTGGTAAGTCGCGTATTCGTCGTATTCGTAATGCGGCAATTGGAAATTACAGCATGATAATTCATCACATCGTTCAATAATTATCGATATGCGATTACTTTCTATTTGTTAAACTAAACATTTGGCTATGGAAGAAAAACCATTTTGTATCAATTGAAGACATTCAGTAGGCAACGACAGCAACGGTCAACAACATTCCAATAATCGACATACAAAAGTGATTTGATGCACTTATTGAACTAGTAAATCGATGTATTTCAGTTTAAGAAGAATATTTCGAATAAATATAATGTAACTTTTGTCAAAATTAATAAATTAATTTGGTTCTCAATATTTTTGGGACAAACGGGGTATTATCGTTATTTTAACAAATTTCTATATAAATGTATTGGACAATATAATTTATTTATTTATTTATTTATAGTTAATTCTGCTGGGTATACGTTCAAAGTGGATCGTACATTATGGAAAAAAAAAAAATTAATATAAATTTACAAAATTTTGCGGAAAATCGGCTTTTATGAATTATTATCTATGAATTAATTATACGCGCCATAATTTAACAAATATTCATTTTTTTATAATCAGAATGTAGTCCTGGTTATACTAAAAATATAGTGATAGGGAAAACTGACTGCTATTCCTCAGGCTTCGTCACTGAATATATTGTATATACAAAGTAATTCTTTTATTTAAGGGAAATAGATTTTGCTGGTAAAAAGTGGTAGGTCTTGTCAAAAGTATTATACATGCTGGTGTAGATTATACATCAATCTACACATCTACACAATTCCAACTTTACGCATATCACTGCAATGCAAAGCATCACTCGCAGTTTTTTTTCTATTCGGCTATAGTGTTTGACGACATACCGGAATTGTGCAGTGTTTATTTACGTTTATTTACGTTGCACAATTCCGGTATGTCGTCAAACACTTTCTTATTGCAATGTCCGAATAGAAAATCGAACAAATTTATATGAAACTAAAAGGAAAATATATTCGATATAATTCTAACCAAATATATTTTTAACATTATTATTCATTTCATTTTTATTTAATTTTTAATCTCGAATAAAATATTTAAATAAACACACAATTATTTCGAAAATAAATAATAAAAATAGTTTTGCGCTTACATTTGTGTGCGTTTTTCTCTATATTTTATTAATTTAGTTACGCGTGTATAATTATAAAATTTAAACAATTGTAACAAAAATATACATCGGAATTTTTATTGACTTTCTTTTGATTTTTTTGACGTTTTATTTCTTTATTTATAAAACATTTTTGTTATGTTTTTAAATAAAAATAACATTAATTTTATTATATTAATAAAAAAAAAATTAATATAATAATAAATAATTAAATATTTTAATAATAAAACAAATGGATAATGTGCGGTAAAAAAATTAAATACGTCATTGAATTTAAATAAATTATTTCTATTTCTTATCATATTTTATGTTTTTTAAATGTAATATTATTTATAATAATAAAGTATTGTTCAGCAAGCTCGCAGGTTGAATTCCATCGATACAAATGATAATCTAAAGGAGTATAATGTCTTTGCGTTCGTTCAATCGATCAGAAACTATGTTAATGTAGCACAAAATGTGTCATGCATCTGTTTGAGTATTGATGCTAAATAATAATATTTATATCTCATTTAAAAGTGGTTCAATGGAGCATTGGCAAAAACGCATTTTATGATATTCAATTGAATTATCATTTGTTTGTTTATAAAATCGAAAAGCGAATATCTTTGAAAATATGATGTTGTGGACGCTATTCAAAGATTAAAAATTTCTCCAACGCTCCAACTCACTCATAAGAATAATTAAATTAATAAAGCATCGTTATATCGAAATATAAATGCAAACCAATTTGTGAATTGTTAGTATCTATACTCTCATACGGAGGTAATTTACCAACTTGACTTCAATGTTTAGATATCGAGTTTTGCCGTAAAGCGAGAAGAACCTAATTATAGAGGGATGACTTGGTGTATATGTATGAGTAATCAGTCCATATACGTTCCACGGCCACTGAAAGTGACCCAAAATAGTGGTCTGATTCGAACCTTTAAAATTATCCGAAAGTAATTGTAAGTACATTAATTCATTTGAATATATATAGTTTTTTGATACATATGTTAGTCCCGCCTATATGAGAATGATATTTCTAATATTAAAAAATTTATTATTTATGCGATAATTGTTGAAAATTTATTAAAATAATAAAACAATTTGCAAATTTATACAATTTTTTTTTTAGTATAACAAAATACTGGTAAATAAAAATAATAAATAAAATTTATAAATTATTTGTTTATAAATCGCGTCACTGATGACACAATTAATTTTTAAAAACAACAACAACAATAACAACAAGATCGCAATATAAAAATTATACGAGATGATTGACAAATTCCAACAACAATGATAATTGAAAAAAAAAGAAAATGAACACACAGAAATGTATAAATCTTATAGATAAAAGACTTGTCTTATAATTAAATCAGCATAAACCTTAAAATATTTAAGTACGACACCGGTGATTATATTATAATTAAATTGTTTTCTTATCACAGGGGCCTATTTAAAATTTATAATTAAATAATATTTATCTATATTCTAATATATATGCTAAGATTGTATGTGTAGGGGATAGAGGTCCCACTATTTCGTATCGATATTTTATAATACCATAAATCAAATTTAATAAATATACGTTACATGTGATAAGAAAAAATAATTAATTTAATTTAAAATTAAATTTCAAATTTATTTTTCACTGTTGGCGATAAAATATATACATTTTTATTGATTTTGAAAGCTGTTGCTGTATGCTAAGAAATGACATTTGTGTCATTGAGATACAAAAATCTGCTCACAAATGCTGTTATCAATCTTCGGAAATTAACTTGCACATCCAATTAATTATTAGGACAAGTGTGTACATTTTCAATGTTAACCACCGTGCGTTCCGATCCATATTTACCTTCACTTTTCTAACCACATATCTCCCATTTTTTCTATATACATTTTTTTTTAATTAATTTATTTTTATTATTGTGGTTTGTGCTTAATTATACGAAAAATTTTTGAATACTATGAGAGATTAAAATTAAATTTTGGATTAATGCCAATCATTGATATGGAATTTAAAATAGTTACAGGTTTAACGTGATGTATTATATGTATTACAATAAAAATATATAGTATATGCGTATTATTTATGTGAAAATCGTTTCGAATTATGTATAGAATAAGTATAATTTTATATATATATATAGTGTGTGTGTGTTCTATACGAGAATATATTTAGAGAATGAATATTAGATTGCGTGACAGTGTGTAAAATTAGAATTTAACAAAATTAGATTTAATTTATTTATAAATGAATGATAAATTTATAGTAATTGAACCATTTCAACTTTGATTTTACTTATTTTACATTTATTTATACTCACTTATAATATATATTACGTTACGTTTGTGCTATATTATGTAACAATTTGTGTTGTTTATGGAAAAAAAAGGTTGAAATGATTTTCAATCAACAGGTAGACAGACACAAGAAGAAATAGATTATATAGAACTATAGTATATGGATGAAATTAAAATAAAATAAATATGAGATATAGGGTAAAAGACACATAGATCTGGCCACTTAAGTGCAAATCCAATTTCAAATATAGAAACTGTTTACGTCTAAATTAATACATAATATCATTGTAATTGTCTGCAAGACCACATATTTTATGAAAATGTCTTAAAAACAATATTTTAAATTTATTTCAACATTAACAAAATCCACTAATTTCGTCTCTAATTCCGGTTACGTAAGATTCTATTTTCGACCAACAAATAGAACCGTTTTTAATTTAAAGGCAGTTTGGAAACTTAATTTTATTTATTAAAATTTTTTAAAATAAAAATAATGGAATACCGAAAACTCTCTACTAATTTTTCGTACACTACATTATTTATGTTCTTAATTTTTCAATTGTTAATTTTAATGTCTATTATTAAAATTCCTCTGTCATGTGTCATGCCGTTTTCATATTGCTATAAAAATAAATACGAATTTAATAAGTGATGTTGTCTGGTATAAGTATCTTTAATTGAATATAATGATGATAAATATGAAATTATTTATTCATTTTCAGTACAAAAAATGTTTAAAATTAATAATTACAATAATTAATAAAAATTACATATTATTGATTTACTAATTTAGAATTTTCTCTATTTATTTATTTATTTAAAAATATTGAATACTAATATACAACCTGACGCACTTATGTGAATGTCAACGTCTCATGTCGAGAAATTGTGATTACAATTGGCCACCGAGATCGTGTGATTTGACATCTTTGGACATTTTTCTTTGGGTTTTTTGTTGAAAAGTCATGCGTGTGTGCTGATAAGCCACGAACAATTCAAGATCTTTGTGCAGAAATTTTGTAAATTACACCAGAATTGTGTCATCGAAAATTACGACTCCAGCAGAATCAATGTTTGCAAAAGGTCACGTGGAGGTTACTTGAATTATATAATATTTCACGTATAATTGTAAAGACATGTTCTTTCAGATAAAAAAAAAATTTTAATATTCCAATTTGTTTTCATTTTGTCAGAAAAAAAACATACATGAAAAATTTTAATTAATTAA
This sequence comes from Bibio marci, assembly GCA_910594885.2. NCBI lineage: Eukaryota > Metazoa > Arthropoda > Insecta > Diptera > Bibionidae > Bibio > Bibio marci. The sequence continues at coordinate 32,638,347 of OU343115.1, read as the reverse complement.
TTATGGAAAAAGTTAGATAAAATGTGTCATATTTAAAAGTTACATTATTTACATTAGTATCTAACAGAAAACCACTACAAGAATTGTAAATCATAATCAAAACATTCAAAGGACTAAAACGTCCATAATTACGTACGATAATTATCAAGATGTAATAATTGAACAGATCAAAGATGCCTGCATTTTAATTGAATTTACAATCTATTTAAAATGATTGGACAATCCACATTATATTTTAATAGATTATACATATAAGAAAGACAATCCAAATAAACTTTCTATGTATAGCCTTATTCAACAGTATTAGTCTGTGATTATAACTAGGCAATCTAAATGGATCAGAACAAGGAAGATTTCAAATATTAGAAAACGTTTTTGAACTGTCTCCAACCTAACTTTGTCAGTTGCAAGAAAAAGCCGAACAAACCGGACATGCATATATTCAAGGAGAGCACGAACACAATATGGATCAGAAAGTTCGTGAGACGCACGAATAATAAAACTCATGGCGGAATTAGCCCTATTAACTATATAATCAACATCGTATTTAAAATTAAGCTTGTTATCGATTTTAAACACCCAGATCTAGTGTCCCATCAATATTGTTTAAAAAAGTACCCGCACCAAAATGCTAGGAATTTAATAGAGTCAAATTTTTACGCGTAAAATTGATAACCTTACATTTGTCAATATTTAAAAACATTATGTTTAAATTACACCTCATTCCTGAAATGCATTCAGATCCGCGTGAAGTAATTCATATAATAATTTAACAGATTTGAAAATTTTAACAACATCTTTTTATATTTTTCATTCAGTGTGTTTAAAAAATATAGTCTAGGAAAGTCTAGCAACTGGACAATAATTGTTTACATCATTCTTACCATTACTTTTGCGGAAAGCGAAATAATGAAAAACTTTTTCCATAAATTAGGAAATTATCCACTATATTATAAACTCAGCGAAATCGAAGGTCACAAAAACTATTAGTTTGTATTGTAAATGATAAGTAATTTACATAAAATTATTTATAAGCAGTTATTGTATTACATATACAGAGTGGGCGAATTTAGAGTATAGTCCGATTTAGGAACCTCTAACCTATATAAGAAGTCATATTACTCCAAATGGAGCTTATAGCATCTACTAAACAATCATTACAGACAAGTTGGTAAATTACTCCGCCACATAGGAGTATATTGTATATAACAATTCACCAATTGTACTGCAATTGCAACGAAAAATAGATATTTTCATAATTCTATTATTTTTATATGTGTGATTAGCAAAATAGTGTATTAGAAACTTATTAAAATGAAAACGTTAAAGCGCCACTCGTATCTAATTTATTATATTACATAACACTAATTATATACTATACAGTGTAGATCAAGATGCAGTTCAATGCGTATAATAATAATCGCACAAAAATATTAAACAACAGTAACTTATTTTATTTTGAAATTAAATTTGTACTTTGAACTAGAAATGGATTTACAAACAAAACATCTTATCAACAATAATTATATTATATTATTTTTTTCATTATTTTTATTTTAAAAATGTAAACAAATTATCAGTTGTATTTTGTATACTTTAGTGTTATGTATATTATTTAATATTTCCTTATCAAATTTGTATGGACTACTACTCTATCCACATATATTTATTATATGTACTAAAATAAATAATACATTTATTTGCAATCAAAACAATAGAAATCATCTGACACTTTATATTATTTAATTCTATATACACAAATACAATTTACACATATAAAAATATAGCATATTTAGGTTTATCTTTATAGCGGGTGTTCCATTTTAAAAGAACCACTCAAATATTTCACATATTAGTATAAATATAGACTTGGCAAATAAGATTCTTATACCACACTTATCGTCAGAAAGATTTGCAAAGTAGCTTCGTTCGATTGTAAATTCGATATTTGTCCAATATATTTATTTGCATTGAAGTTACCATAAATATCAATGAATTTAATTAAACAAAATCCTACAATACAGCATACCATTAATGCAGGATGCAGGATATTTAACTTTTACTGACTAAAAAATTAAATGCTTCATTTGTTTAATATATCACTCGCTATATGTACTTTCTCTCATACCTAATTTGGATTCGTCACTCCACATCACAATATTTAATGGGATTTTTAGGATTGTATGCAATATATATATGGAATTGGTTCAATTCAGTTCATAGATAGTAACGTGTTGAAGCAAAAAAATATATTAATATATTGGAAAATAGTTTTAAACCTTTAATATACCGAATTTGAAAAACGTACGAAAGTGATTGCAACTTTCAGCAAGACTCAACACCGCCCATACTTTCATATAAAGTGAAAATTAAATCATGGTTCAAATCTGAAACTAAATATGTACCAGTAGTGGGTGTCAAGTAGCTCTAAGTTATCGCCCAATCGAAACTAAAGAAAAAAGAGCTAAAGCAGTATCTTTCAAGGAAGTATTGCGTATTAAATGTTATAAGATATCTGGGAAATCTTTTCATCGGAAATTTTGACAATAGCTTATAGAAACATTGCATAAACGAATTTGTTGTCGTTATAATGATCAAAGGTGATGCTGCTAAATTTTGAGGTATACAATAACTGAACTATTATAATTGAATATTCATACTGCATGCGAATCTTTTTGAATGCATATTTTTATTATTGTATCACTGGCGAAACCTGAGAAATAGCCTTCAGTTGCACAATATCACACTAAAGTTGGCTTGTAACCTGGGTGAAATTAGACTAAATTATGAAAAAAAATTTGAGTGTTCACCAAACTAAATTTTTCGAAAAATCTACTTTTATTTTTTAACTCTGAACCATAGCTTTAACGGATTTCTATTTTTGTATAAAGAATTTCAAATTATAATCAATTTCCAATCTTTCACAGAAGAGATTTTTAAAATCGATTCACGAGTTCAAAAGATATGAACGATTTTCCAATCGATGGGCGATAAAATTTAAAGAAATTTCTGGTACTGTAAATTAAGTGAACACCCAAAATGGTACAAAAAATTCATACAGTAACATTATTTCATACAAAATTTGACTGACATCAAAAGGAAAATCGGCCATATCTTTTGAACGCGTGAATCGATTTTAAAAATCTCTTCTATAAAAGATTGTAAATTTATTATAATTTGCATCTATAAAAATTCGGAATATTGACAAAGGTAAAATGACAATTTTTATGAGAGCGTTACACTATTCGCTTAAGTATACCAATTTAGAAGTATTTTTTTATATAAAAACGAAATGTTTCTACTTTTATCACCAAACTAAACTCTGTAAGAATAAATTGTCGCAACATTACTGCAGAGAGCATGGTGTCTTGTCTTGTTTTTCAACGTAGTAGTATTTGATAGCAAACCGACAGTTATATAGGTCGACATTTTTCTGTTTCATGAAAACGTAACATTCGTCATGGGAGTATTATAAAAATATATTATAGATTTCTGTTTTACAATACTACATAGGCTTGATTACTTGATTGATGCAACTGATTGCAAAAATCTACAAAAAAAATACTTATATATGATTTAATATTCTTTACTATATTTTAGTCGCTTTAATCGTCGACACAATTCCAGAGGAACATTATATTTATCTTAGTTTTCCTTCATTTAAATACAGCCAATTTAATATATTGTATTCTTATCACAACCAAGAAACAATTAAATTATAATTTGTTTGTTTTGTCACCACATTGTTATAGTAAAATCGATTATAATTACGTTTTAAAAATGCATTTTAATTTAGATTATTGAAAATAACGTAATAGATTGAATTCTACACAATTTTGATTACAATTAGACAAGATAAATGCCAAATAATTTGTTCAAATATACAATATTTTCTTTTAAATTAAAACCATACCATCTCTATATTAGATAGATTATTTATATTATTTAAATTATTTATGCGTTTTGCCTTTTATGATGTAATTTGTATACAAAGTATTAATTTTGTAAATGTTATTATATTAATTTTATATTGGCATTATTACACAAAACTATATTATTAGCAGTAAATAAATTAAAATATGGTTACATGCGGTTGTTTTGAGTTTGTATTTATACAAATGTATAATATGTAAAGTTGTAAAGAGAATTTGATTTAATATGCTCCAAGTATTATTATAAAATAAAATCTAGAAAATCATTTGCATTACAATAATTAAATTAATTGGCATATTGGGATAATTCAGCTATAATAGTTTTATCATACAAAAAATTTCACTGACATAAAACGGAAAATAGTCGGTTATATCTTTTGAACGCGTGAAACGAAAAAGAAAATAATAATTCTTAAGAGTCGATGTTCCGAAAAATTTTGCAAGTGGAAATGCAAATTTTTTTTCCATAATGCACTCTACTTTGATATTATAATCTGAAAACATATTTTCACACTTCACCTTTTGTTTAAAGTAATTAGACATTACGTTTCTGTCTTGTGTAACTCAATATACACTTAACATTTAATTAAGAAAAGAAAAACGGAGTCATGTGGCAAAAATCATATTAACAAACATCTAAAATACGCGTATATGAAAAATTAACAGAATATCATACAAGAAAATTTTTTAATATGAATGTGTAAATTATGGCACGTATATTTCGGCAAAATTCTCCCCATTTTTTGTTATTTGAAATAGTTGTTTAACAGATAGTTTTTGTATATACAAAATACGAGGGAATGCGTCGTTACATATTACTACTACAATATTTTAAAGTGTATATAAAAAAGGACTTCAACAACATGGTAAAATGTTGCAGGAAATCAACATCATATAATATAGGTCATGATAAAGCACAACAAAATGTATAAGAATTCAAATGGCTGTAATACCTAAACTGAATGTATTAATATAGTAATAAATACAGTATAAAATAAGTAAGTACGTGTACGATGTACGTATAAGTAAGAGATTATAATTACTTTACTTTTAGTTTTTTTTCTACAACACTATTTGATGTCAATGAACTTTATATTTATTATATTATTCAAAAATATATGTAAACGTAATTGTTAACATGCAATCATGCAATATTAAACAGAAAAAAAATTGGTAAATAAATATAATTTAACCAATGCACACAATGTGAAAAAAAAGTGATAAGCGCGATATTATTCTTGTGTAAAGATAATTAAAATAAATGTTTTCCAATTTTTTAAATAAATGTTCACAATTTCGCGTCAATTATTGTACATTGTATGAAATTTAAAAAAAAAAATAAATAAAGGGCCACACATTGTAATTCGATTTAGTGATTTTAATACGATAATCGAGGTACAATTCATAAGCAATTTTTACGAAAACTAATTGTAAGTATTTATTACTGAATAGTTAGTAAATGTACAATATTTATTTACGTATATGTACTTAAATAAAAATTATACGAATTAACACATTGATAAGCTGATTTTGATGGTGTACTTCCAGCGGTCCAACAGTGCCAAAACAAAATATTTTAGAATTTGTTATTTTTCGTCCTATAAATAGGATATGTACCAACTATAACTACATGTTCGCCAGAGGCCATTTCACTGGTTAAATATACCATTGCATTTCCATACAGTGGCAGCTTCTGAAAAATATTTGAGTAAGCTTAATCCAAACATATTTTTCTTAAAGTCACTACTAATTACTTAATAAATTGTAAAATATTAGTTCGGCATCTAATGGAAAAATTATCTGGTGATTCGCTTTTCATGAATTATCAAATTTTCTAATTACGCGAGCCATAGTTTTAACGGGTTTCCAATTTTTATTCCATAATTACAATATTTAATCAATTTCCAATTCGATTGGAAAACCGACTATATTTTCTGAAAGCGTTAAAAAATTTCTTCTATGAAATACTGAAAATTGATTAAATTTAATTGTAATTATTACAACAACCCATCATAGCCAATCTTATCAGGGTAACGTCACATTTGCATGGGCAGTTAAAAACAAAAACAACAACAACAATTTAAAACAAATACGGATTCACAGGGCTTCAATTACTTTGAAAATAATTTAAAATATAGCAACATCAACCAACCATCATTGCAACAAGCACCACCGGGAATACAAGAACATCCTTAACAGACAACTGGACAACTGACATGCTAAAACAGATGATGAAGTCACTTATATGGAACAAACTATGTTGAATTTGCTAACTATACACTTAAATGGCATAATATCTAATCGCCTCAAAATAGTTTTATGGAACGCCTATTTTGGGTCATACACATGAGGTTAAAAAATTTTTTATACAAAAAGTGGACATAATGATGATATCCGAAATGCACTTCACTATAAATAGAAGTTCCATCAAAATAAATGGTTATAATGTGTATCCAGACGGAACAGGACATGGAAGTGTCGCAATGATCATCACAAATGCAATAAAACCACATGAATTACCGAAATATGAAAAAGATTACCTTCAAGCAACTATAGTGGCTCAATTGAAGATTGGAATGGACTAATCGCACGGTAACGGCATTATATTGCCCACCTATAACATGTTATTTTAAAAATACAATTTGTCGAATTCTATATACGCAAATCTTGGTAATAGATTTCTAGTGGGGAGGTGATTATAACTTTTAAGCAATTGAATATTGACCGTAATGTCATAAACTCGAATGGTCGTCTAAACCTAAACTCTAAAGTACTAATTTGTAAAATGAAAATTTTTTAATAATATATGAAATATGAACAAAAAAATTATATTGTTGGCATGATCACCTTTAAAACTATATATTATTAAAACAACAAGATAAATATGAACATTTTATATATACACGAATATGTGCGGGTGTATAGGTACAACATATGATAATATTTAATAATAAAAAAATACAGTACAGCAATCAAATGATCAATAAAAAAGGTGCTTTTTTGTTCTATTTGCCGCCGCAGGCTAAATGTGCAAAATGGAAAAATATATATAAATATACAATAAAGGATAATAATATATAAAAGATAAACTCGTATCGTATACACAGAACCCACACACATAGACATTTTTATATATTTATATGATAGTTTTAATATTGCATCCTTTTATTTATAAATTGCATGTTTATACATGCTAACTCTATGCATATGTAACGAGTGAAATATATGGTAAAACATATACACACAAACACACACATCACCTATAACATTATAAATAAATACTTTATTTTGTAAAATTTTATATTTTTCTATGAACGAGTATAAAATATAATATAATATTATTTTTTAGGCCATATATTTTTATGTGCATTACAAACGAACACTTCGCACGTATATTACATTTTTGTATACCATATATACCTTTTATATTTTGATGCTATAAACGCCATGCATATACGTGTCGATGTTATGTATATTTACCATACATATTCATATATATTATAATATTATTATAATAAAATCAAGCAATGAAATTGTAAAATGAAAACTGTTGTGTCACGACTTATCCTATATATATTGACGTCATCACACCACTCAATGCACATATAACTGAGAGCAAAATAAAAAAAAAACTTTAGGGAAATTTGCTATCATATTTTTTTTTTATAATGAGTTTAATATACACAAAAAGTATTTCCTTTGAGTATCTATGTATAAATTTAAATATATGTATGTAATCTAATTTGAAGTTTTAAAAATATTTCATTGGCGTTCTATTATTTGTCAGCATCACACAATAGCAAAGATAATGCAGAAAATAATCAATAATAAAAATCACAAATATTTGATATAATTTTATGATTTACAAATGATTATAGGTCCTGTTACACCACATGCCGCCTCACTGAGTTAAAATGATGGTACTACATAGCTTATTGCAAAAATATTATACTAAATGTAGAATGAAAAGCTTCTACAATCGACGTATAAATGGCATCACATAAATGGACGCAATTTGTATTCAGAAACAATAACTCTTCGTAAGAATAATGTCAAAATTTAATGACATTTCGTCACATAGTTTGTGATATACAGTCATTTAAGTGTATTAAGTTTTAGTTTTGTTAAGAAATATATGGAAAAAAAGTCTCAAGATAACTTCAATAAATCTATGGGCACATTTGTTCCATTGAAAAAAACTGTTTATAATGTATTCATACGTGATCGCAACAGCATAATTGAAACTGTACGTTCAGGCGAAAGTAATAGGTAAAAAATGATTGAAAAATTCCATAAAATCGTTCTGAATTATTGATAATTAGAAAATTAAGCAATATTGCTGATATCGTAAACATCTCAAAACGCCATGGGGGAATAACACATTTACATGAACATTTACATTATATGAAGTGTCAGCAAGATGTTAAAGTAAATGTGTTAACAATGGCACAAAAACACAAACGAGCGCGAGACAACTTCAAAGTACTTTTTGTATACAGTTTTAAGAGCAATTCAAATGAATTTTTTTATGTCGATTCATAACTGTTGATAAAAAACATAGATTTAACTCGGCCAACGAGAACAAAAATACACTAATTAACTGGTAAATTTATGTCAATTATTCATTGGGATGCATCTGGCATAATATTCATGGACTAATTAAAAAAATGTAAAATTAAAGGTTGCATATTTTATTCATCATTATTAAAACGTTTAATACCGACCGCATTTCATTACGATAACGCACCATCTCACCCATCAATAAAAACAATGGTAAGATTGAATGAATTATGGTACGTTATGAATTGCATCCACAGTCACCGTATTTCAGATTTCTCACCCGCAGTAACTATTTTCTGTTTCCGAAAAAGATGAAGAGATATGCATCAAATTCCGAAGTAATCTATACGTAATGCATATATTTTTAATATAAGTCAACTCAATCGTATATATTAATCGGCAGGGATTAAAATATAGGAGTATAATTGTAAAAAATTTAAAAGAAGATTATGTTGTGGAATAAAAAAAATTTGTGTTTTTCATTTTCATTCCGGGAACTTATATCGTCGCATTAATTATAAAATAATCGTAGTTTAAATTGAAACTATTTTTTTTTTCTATATGAAAAACAAAACCACAAAAATTAGAAAATTATTCAAAAATTTACCAAATTTACGTCTTTCATTAAACATTGGCCACTTACCTGTAAGAAAAAGGAAAAAAAAATGATTAGTTATTGATTTGATATAAATAAATGAAATTAAAAAAACAATTAATGTGCATTAATCACGAGTTAATAATCCGTTTAAATAATCATCTTGGGTTAAAAATATAAAATATGGTAACATTTGTTTTTATAAATACAAAAATAACAAATTTTTTTAGATACAATAATCTAAAAAATAAAAACATAATTAATAGTTATAATTAAAGTCGATAATAGACGCACCAATCCTATATGTGGCAATTTTTTATACGGAACTCTGTTTTCGGTGATATAATTAAATATATAGCTCAATGTACAGTTTTCGTTCATAAATGAGGTTTTCAACAAGTAAGTATTTTATAAACATTTCGGGGATATCGAATCAGACCATTATTTAGGTCCCTTTTCGTCCCTCTATCGAGTGCAGCATATATGGGTTGATTACACAAACATAGTGCACATCGCTTTACGGTATAATTATTTGACATTGCAGTCAAATTGATAAATTACTCGGTTTTTGAGTATATAACAATTTACTTTTGTGTTTCGATAGCTGCATTATTAATTCAATTATTCTTGTGTGTGCAGCGATATTCTTAATCTCTGAATAACGTCCAACACGATATTTTCAAAGATACTCACTTTTTGATTGATAAATCAACACATGATAATTTAGTTGCGTAATTTATAGTATCCAAAATACTGAACATTTTTTTCTTTGGACTGAATCTATATTTAAAAAAAATAAATGTTGATCAAATAAACAAATATATTACAGTGTCGTTATCCAGATGATAGTGAAATGAAACGGAAAAAGACGTAAATTTTTAAGTTTAGTTGAAAATTCAGTTATTGGTCAAAACATCAAAATCTTTCAAACGCTACTGGAAAAAAAAACGGTTTACGTCATAAATATATTAAAATGACGATAAATAAATTGTTTTTTTAACGAAAAAACTTCCTTTCATTATAAAGAAATTAAGACAAGAAAATATCGATTTACAATGACGTAAATATTAATTAGATATGAAATATTAATTAATAATTAAAAAATTATATACATAACAGAAAGATTATCTTGACTGGAAATAAAGATGAATTTAAATAAAACCTATCTTCACATTACGTACATATAAATAGCCATAAATTGATGAAAATGTAACATATCGATGAATATTTTCTCAATAAACACATTCTTACATTTAACCCCAGCAGCAGCAATAGTTTAGGCATTGTCTGCAAAATTCAGTTTTGTCTTCAATATATGTACCATATATTTCCGTTGAGAAAGAAATCGAAAATTCGTCGATCATGAAATGAAATTTATCTTTAATAATATGTATTTGATTTGACAAGAGCGGTGACGAAATGAACAGAGGCAGGCATTGATAATTGTTAACTAATACAATTAACACGTTGACCGAAATTATGAAAAACAAATTCTTATTTATAAAAATTAACGCTCTCGTAGTTCCACTACAAAATTTTTGTACATGTTTATCAACTTATGTCGTATTTTAAAAAATGCCAAGGTGATATCAAAAATTTTTGGCCAATGAGTTTAGAATATACACAACTCAAAATAATTCTTATTTTGGTCTGTTATTTTTATCTAAAGTGAATCGCAGAATTTACCAACTATACCAATTTACCAGTGGCGAAGGCTGAAAAGTAGCATTCAGCATTATTATAACCTAGGTGAAATTATACTAAATTATAAAAATAAATTTGGGTGTTCATCGAATTAAATTTTCCAGTATATCGACTTTTATGAATTATCATCTTTTTTAATTACGGTCCATATAGTTTTAACGGATTGCTAATTTTGGAAACAGAATTACAAATTATAATAAATTTCCAATGTTTCATAGAAGAGGTTTTTAAAATCGATTCACGCGTTCAAAAGATATGATCGATTTTCCAATATGGCAGAGAAGATTTACTGAAATTTATGGTACTGTATAAAGTGAACATAATTTCACTAACATCAAACAGAAAATTGGTCATATATTTTGAATACGTGAATCGATTTTAACGTTATCTTCTATAAATGATTGGAACTTGATTATAGTTTGCAATTCTATATACAACAATAGAAATCCGTTAAACCTATATGGCCCTCTAATTAAAAAGGATGATAATTCTTAAAAGTCGATTTTCCGGAAACTTTAGTAAGTGGACACTCTAATTTTTTTTTATAATGTAGTCTATTTTCAATTCGTCTTCCAGATACATATAGTGATATTTCAATCTGAAAACATTTTTTCCCGCATCACCACTGCAATTTACCTTCAATATTGCGTAGAATTGGAAATTTTTTGAATACGAAATAAATATATCGACGTACTTCAATCAATCTCTCAACGAGTATGGTAATTGATCGCGCAGTATATAGTTAATCTTCGTTGTGGTAAAAACAGAATTTTTTTCTGGTCCAGAATTTCATACAATAGCTCCAGCAACCTTCTGGATCAGATTATCTTGCTAAATGCTGTACCAGATAACAACAGAATAGCTCCGTTTTAACTCCGTAAATCGTCTATTTTAATTAAGCTACAGAAAAAAGAAGAAAACATTTCAATGTGAATTTTTTCTGGAATGTCGAATTAGGTTATTTGATTACCTTGTTTACACCCACAAATTTTTTTAATTCAGAATAAAATAAAATAAAATAATGTTTTTCAATATTTATATAAAAAAATTTCTTTATCTAAATTTAGCAAATTTTCAGTGATAACTGAAATATTATTTCTGTTTCTGTTGCAGGTTTCTTTTACTAAATTGTGGACCAGAAACCAATTTTGTTTTATACCACATCGTAACTTTTGTCATTATAATATTGAATCGATCATTGAAATTATTTCTTCACAGACTATACAATCTGTATTTAGAATCAAAATTTTCAGCGGTTGATTCAACAAACAGCTAACAATTTCATTATTTATATGACGCAGAAGTGATATTTTATTTTCCGTTAAATTTAAGTACTGGATTTTGTCCTTGCCCATTTATCAAAGAAATATTCGTCTATGTATATTTCGTTTATGATATAACATTATATAATAATTATCAAACCATTCAATTTGTATGTATATAAAATAATATATATATATGCAAATTTGTACCCATACTAATTAACTTATTACATTTGCCCAAAAGGCATTAGAAAGAAGAAAAATTAAAAGCACAGAAACAACAAAAAACGTTTTGTAAAAATGTAAGAGATCCCAGTCGGAATTTTTGTATATAGTTCCAATTTCTTCAATAAATGCATACATTAATTGTAGTAAGTACTTCTAATTTCATAAATGAATTCACCAATGAACTCATTAATTATTTCATCAAAATATTCACCAAAGAATTTATCGGTGAATTTATCTGTTATCGGTTAAAATTTGATTTTTATTGTTAGTGATAATGCTGAATAATTTTAAAAATTATAATTTTTCTAAATTACTTATAATCGGGGGAAAGGTATAACTTTAGAAACCCAACTGAGCGTGAGGCAATAATCGAATCTCAAGTAACGTTAACTTCCTTTTTTTTTAGAAAAATAATGTATGATCAATATTTATCTCTAATATTTTATCTTTGTACAAGCGATTATTACAAGAAAAGCAACCAAGATTTGCCAGTCACGATAAAATGATTTTACACAACAATACAATTCTCTTCCGCATGTCGCAAAACAGGTCATAGAAACGTGGCAAGTACTTGGATGGGATCAGTTATCACACCGCGTTTATTAACCAAATGTTGCTCCATCAGATTATCACATGTTCAGATCATTCAATTCCAATGAAATTCTACAAAAATACTTATTATATTGGATTATAAGAATAGATGAAAATTCTGCATAATATTTACGCGCAGAATAATTTTCAGGCTTATGTAATGCATGCTCGAATATAAAAGAATATTTTCCATTTTGAAAAAGTAGTCCATTTCGAACAAATGAAAAGTTCATCCATTCCGAACCCAAGAAAAAGTCACCCAATCCGATTCCATGAAAAATATACTTGTTCTGTACACATGTGAAAAACCCAACCATTCCGAACCCATGGACAACTCATCTAGAAAAGAAGTACTTACCACCACGAAAACATCTCTGTACAAAAGTAATCTAGAAAATATTGCAAGAATGGTTGTAGTGCTGACTAGAAGTAAGTAGACAATCAATGATGTTATCATACATACCGGTCCCACTGGGATATAACAGAAAGCACTTATATTGTATACTATTAATAAATGGATGCATCATATGATATAGATAAAGGTTTACTTATTTTGGTATATTAGTACTTGAAATTCATTTATAATCCAAATATTGATTGAATTTATCAATATAATTAATAACAACAAAAATATATACTCGTAGTTATATAACGTATTAATTTCTAATTAATAAATATATATTTTTTAAGACAGATTAAGTTATATTTATGTAAAATATATTTTGTATATATTGTACTACTATGGATAAAAATGTATAGGTTATAAGTTTGGTATTTAATATTTTTGACATCAAAGTGAAAATTGATAGGTATAAATAACAAAGAAGAATGTTACAGTCGATTTTTTGACACAATTTTACCATTAAAATTTTTAAATATCTCTTTATTTTATGAGATATGTTTTTTTTTTATTATTATAATATAGTTAAAAACAGAATTCAAACGACAGATAAAACTTGTTTTTCATCATTTCAATGTCAACAGGATGAGCGCGTGTATCTCTCTCGATATTGAATTATAGAAATAGTGTACCACACAAAAATATTTTAATTATACATACCAATTTTAATAATTCATAATTAATTTTGAATTAATCATAAGATATTTTTTTTTTCCGTTAAATAAAGTAAGTTAAAAGAAATTGTATCACTAATAATATGTTTTAAAAGTCGATAGTAAGGGAAACGTTGTCACCACTTTGTATATGGCAGTCAAACCTTATGCGATGTATTCAACGTAGAAATTTGTTCTATATTGATTGTACTTCAATCTATTTGAACACACATGACTGCTTTAAAAGAATCGTATTTTTCAGATAAAAACGATATGAGTTTTAATTTCTCTACACAAGGTACGGTTGGGTGTTATAACAAAAAAATCTTAATTGTTTCTTATAGATGCACCCTTTGACCGCATATTTCGCATTGACAACATCTTCGATTAAATTTAAATTTGCTAGAAAGCGTCACGTAAAGGTCTACATGTTTGCCATAACACCCAACTGATCATACCGCGGTCTGATGACAAATGTTATTCAAACATAAAATTTAAAATTAAAAAACACATTTTTAATTCGAAGTAATGTAGCGAATGGAAACATTTCATAACGCAACATTTCCATCAGTGAATTGAATGATGATGTGTCACGTTACACCAACAGCCAATTTAAAAATTAAAAAAAATTTTGTTCTGTAGCCAAAACATCAACAAAATTTTAATATTTAATATTTATGTTTTTTAACACAACATTCCAATAGATAATTTGATAATTAAAATCACACAAACATTTTTACTAAATTATAAAACATATGAGCGCACAGAAAGTAACTTGAAAAATCCAACAACTATTAAATAAATTGTAAAGACACTTTCAGTCCGATCATCCTGATATTTTGAATAATAGTGTATTTTGACATAACATATTCACATAAAAAAACCAGATGCCAATGTCCTTATAACGAAATAATTCCATTTGTAATAACACCCTTTATATTTTCATCAACTACTTGAAAATAGTTGACATCTACGCGGTCTTATGTTCGCATTGTAAGTATTTTCACACATTTGGCTCATTTCTGGTCAACTTGAGCCATTAGAAACGTGTTCGCAATTCAATTACAAATCGATATTGTGTACCACCTCGATAGTATGGATGTTTGTAAAAGATATGGCTAATAATTTGCGAATAATATACCTAGAAAATAAGTGAGAATATGAATTTTTTAAATTTTTTTTCTGAATTTTTTAATTGTTACTGTAGCTATCATTTCAGTAGCAATTGCGTATTCGAACATTGAAGCGACGAGATTTTGCATAGAATTGGACGAATCCGTTGTTGAGAAATTACATTTTAACTATTTTTCATTTTTTTGCCTAATTATTGAATGGCAACGTAAACCCATTTGATGAATGACAAAAATGTTCCCCATTAAACATACGGATCGAATCAATAATTAGCGTACAAGTATGACCTATAAAGTTTTTAAACTTTATCTATATAGTAAAATAATCCAAATAACATCTCATTAAAGTATACGTGCGCGCATTTTTTGATACTTTATAACTATACGTAACTGATCCACATTACTTGGTATTACGCTATTTATTATTTATATATACTTCACGATAAAAACTACACACAAAACATTATTTATTTACAAATATATTGTATTATACAAATATACAAAATATTTATTATATTTACATAAATGAAAAAAAACCTCAATTCCAATTCCAACAACATATTTTTCCTCTTGCGTACGTATTTATTTTTACCTTAAGAAAGATGTCATGTCACGCACAGTTAAAATGTCAATAGAAATTTGTACTTCAATCAGTAAATTTTGTAATTAGTAGTAGGTATTTATTTTTATATATATGTAAGTATGTTATACACGCTATATATCGTAAGTATAATCTATATAACTTTAGCTAAAATTTTACATTAGAAATACTAATATATTGACTACGTCGACATGTATATACATGTACTCGAATATATAATATTATATTATATACGAATACACACACGGTATTATAAATAAATCCATTGGGAAGATAAATATAAGTAACAACAAAAGAAAAATATTTGTTGACATCGACAATCGACTGTCAGTCAACTAATTTATTGTAATAGTAAAAAAACAAGGAAAAAATAATATATGTACAACAAACAAAAATAAAACTGTAGACAGTTTGTAAATTTATTAGTTCACATTCATTATTTATACACATGTTTTATAATTTTGTACATTTATAAATACAACGTCTGTCCCATAATAATCGGGAATGGATCAAAAAAAAAAACACCGAAATAAATATTAAATTTTCAAAAAAATCAATTTATTTATTCATAATAATTTCCATCAACTGTGAATCAAATGACTTTTTTATGTCTGTGATTGGAATGCTGTTGAGAACGTGGTGATCGTCGCCTTTTGAATGGCTTCAACACAATTGATGCAAAACGGTTTCCTTTCATAGCCATAAATGAAATTTAGGGAATAGAAATTAGTCGCAGGGATTTAAATTAAGTGAATATAGTGAATGATAAAGCAAACAAATTTAATTATTAGTTCAATCCGGTGCTATTTTTAATCATCATTTAATTGATGTGGAACAAACTTTGAATTCACCAATTGTAAACCAGTTAAAATTCGATGAATTATTATTTTCGATATTGCAAGCTCCATTTCGATGAATCTCGCATAAGATTTCTTAGAAATTTTCAACATTTTTTCAATGTTTTCTGCAGTAAATTGCTTCAAATGGTCGACCTTCTATAAATCATTTATACCATTTAAACACTTGTGCTTTTAACACACAATTATCACCGATACACGATTTTAAACAAATCATACGTTTGAGTAGCATTTTTGTACCAATTTTACAAACAAAATTTAATGTTTGTACGCACAAAAACAGCTGAAACTGTATGTATTGTAATTTCGTTTCTACTTAATGTAACGTCATGAAATGTTGACAGTTTGTTGAAGAACATTCACAGAACATAATCTAATAATCAAAACTAAAAGGTGTTCTATGATTTACAAAGCCATTCCGGTTTATTATGGGACAAAGGGTGTACGTAAGTATAAGTTTTTGTTTTTGTTGCGTATATAGAAATGAATTTATATTTAACTTTAAATTGTTATGTTATATGTAACTTTTAAATAATAACAATATATTACATTTCTATTAAGTTTGTTTATAGAAATCAGAAAATATACAGTTGACTATTCATAATTCAATAAAATTTTTAAAGTATTTTTAGTGTGACAATTAAGAAATACATTATAATAAAGATTCGAAAAACTGATAATCGAATATATGGTATAATAGGGTTCCGAAGTTATATTACAGAAAATATTTTTCACTCCTCTGGCATTTGCCGTACATATAATTTTAATGAAATTTCGTATATGGATGGGTCTCTAAATCGGGATTATATATATGTGAATATTTTTTATAAAGTTACAAAGGAAATCGATACCTAAACCAAGTACTTATACTACAAAGGCCTGACTAATCGTCTGGTCAATGTGGTTGAAATTTTAACTACATGTGGAATTATACAGAGTTGATTACAAAATCCAAAGCCTCGACACTTCTACTGATGCAATTGAACGTTTGGCTAATCATCTTCTGTTTAATTTGGATGAAATTTAATAGTCAAACTTTAAATGGGATTATGGTACCAAATTAACCAGCAAATCTCAGTCATATATGAAATTGAAAGAGTAGTAAAAGTGTTATTCATTTATAATAAAGTTTGTAGTAAATTGCGAAAAAAATTTATGAGATAACATCTAAAGCCTGCGTAGTTGAGTTGTGTTAAATTTAATAAAAGTAATATGGGTTGAAAACAACCCAAAATACAATGGAAATGCATGCTTTTATAATTTTTTTTAAGTTTATAATCATATATCTTCACTCATTGATATAGGGCTTTATTAAAAAAATATCATCAAAAAAAATCAAACTTTCAAATTGAATTGATTATTTTAAAATACGAAATTAAATAGTATAGTAGAAATAACTTAAGCCTGATTATATTTACATACAGACTTTCTGCATGTAAAAAAAAACTATAGACACTGCATACAAACTCTTTAATCTATTAACTCCAACTTTCAAATAGTAGACAAAACCGCATATTTACCGCCTTTTACCGGAAAAAATTATTTTATATAATTGTGACAACTCTGCTCTAGAAATTGAGATAATGCACATTGAAATATATATATATATATGAATTTATAATGTGCGTTGCATACGAAAATAAATCATAAAACTACTAATATTTAAAATGTTGGCCTATTGTTATCAGTTTTGTCTTTTGATTTCCGGTAATTTTATATAGATGTCTTCAATAGTTTATTAAGTCTCTTATTAAAAAACTACGCTGTATGTATTAAACAAACTTTTCGGTCGCATAACAATTTATTACATACAGAGTTGACTTAAATAACGTCAAAATTATAAATAATGCAAGGAAAACCTTTTTCAATTATTTTACATTTTGCAAGTAATAAAATTTGTATATAAATAGTAACCTTAAAAAAAATTTGTATATGAATAAATAAAACAAAAAATGGGTATAATTATATTATTTTTTAAACAAAAACTAAATAAATGTCATGTTATAGAAAATTTACAATACATAATTTAAAATTTGAAAAGACATTATCTAATATTCAAAATAAAAAATTGACATATCATTATTTGCTTTGTATTCCATATACCTATAATCATTTCCATAATTCCACACATGGGTGAGCGCACAATTTTCAATGCCCACTTAATATATAATAAAACATGTTTGTACATGTATGGAATAAAATTTATTCCAAAAGAAAATATAAATTTTATTGCATTTATTATTTTAGAAACGAAAGCGATACTTTGAAAACATTTAATCATACTGTTTAAGTCAATAATATAACGGGGTAAAAGTTTTTTTAGGCTTCTTGCAGTTGAAATCACGATATTATATTATATGCGGAACATATCTTTTATATGGTGTCTGGGCTATTGTAATTAATATACAATATATATATATAGAAGCCATTATGGGTCGAAATATCATCTTTGCGAGATTAATTGTGTGTCGATCTTATGGCATTCGGTCTTATAATTTTAGGGTTTAAGAGGTGCTTCAACATGAATTGAGTATTACACTAACAAGGTCAATTTTTTAACACATTGCGACATTCATATGTGTATGACAATTGGATTATCGTAGTAGTACACATCATGCATATGCATATATGAGAGCAACACATGAATAAAAACATTTCTATTTCACTTATATGCGGATAACGTTGCATGGAAATGTAATGGCATATTATTATAAACAATAGCCGATCGCAAATGTGAAAGCACTGAAAGATGTAAAAATAAAAATTTGAAAATCCACTTTACTTTAATTATTATCAATTATAATACATTAGAAAATTCCATTACAAACTTCACAACTAATTGTTTTTTCATTTATGTTTTAAATTAAGGCATTTTATGCATAAATTCGAGCTCACTTTTTTGCTACTTCACGTTCTTTTTCCTTTTGCATATTTGAGTAATACTTTACACATGTTCTACGTATCTTTTGGTCATTTTCATTGATTCTATATATACAATTTACAAGTAGCGATGGTTATTTGAATATGTTACAGGAGAATTATCACCTAGTTTTAGTAGGCCATCAACTGCTCACGAATGGTATACCAATTTGAATATTTTTCTTTATTGAATGCTTGTATAAAAAATCCATGCATATACAGCTACTACACTTAATTGTAGTTATAGATACAAAGTTTTCTATATCATTTCACATAATTTCGGAAGATTGTGGCATATTAAGCTATTTGATTGGAAAAATCAATGCCGCAGGTCTTCTAGATTTTCTCGACTTAGATTGAGCTTTACTGCTACGTGGTTGTATTGCCATCTGCGAGTTGGTACAAGATGATACAAAATGTGGTACTTGTTTTGTTGAAAGCAGCCAAACATCACGAGTATCTTTCCATTTTAAGAACAACAATACCATCCTGTGTATCCTCAGCACGAGAAATGATTTCACCTCGTTTCAGTTTAGCACAAGAAAAACTTTTTTGGGAATGTTTTTTGGTATTATCCCTTAGAGTGCCAATGACATGCGATATGTCTATATTATATACAAAATCATAACTGCCGCTTGCCGAAGGTATATATTATATGTAGGCGACCATTTATACGAAGTTAGTTTGGAATAGTGTGCGAAGGTGACTAATTATGCTTTATATAGACAATATAAATGTAATTTCTATAATCTATAAACCAGCAAATAACAAAATATTTCCTATTGGCCCTGGGGGTAGCTTGGCTTGCAATGTGTTAATTTACCATCCATTTAACAATTATAATTTTGAATTCTCAACACTTTGAAAGAGAATTTAAAAAATTCTAATTTTAATGGAATTAGGAATGTTAATTCTATTGCATAAATATATATTGAATATATTGTAAATATAGAAATAAAAAACAGATACAAATTGTCAAGAGAAAGTGAGCAATAGATAATCGCGATGATGCGGTTATTATTAAAATGAAAATATTCTTGATAAAAAAATTATACTGTGTTTTTTCTAAATTTATATATTTATATTAGCAATAATAGTCAGTAACTACTATATTCTAAAGCTAAACATATAGCGTGATATGACATACCTCTATACCTTAATATATCATAAAATGAATTTATAAATATTAATAGGTTGTTGTTATAATACAAAAAAATAAATTATATTACATATAAGAATAAAGCGGTTAAAATTGTATTTATAAAAATGTAACCAAATGAAAAACATATTAAAATAAATTCCGGAAGTTTTTATTTATATAATATAATTGTATTTGTTTAGTAGACAAACACACACACACACATTTATTGTGTTAACATAAACAAACAAATAATATAAATATAACACTATGTACATGTGCATATATGTAGATATACTACTCTGCGTTCAAAAAAATTGGGTGACATTGTCAAAGTACTCCACCAACGACGCAATACACATTATGCCAACGCTTCTTTCCATTCCTTTGAAACAGTCTGAAAATTCATTTTTCGTTTCTAGTTGAATCTTCTCAATCGAGTCAAAACGATGTACCCGGAACGGTCTTTTGATATTGCTGAATAACCAGAATTCACATAAATGGAGTGCTAAATCAGGCGAATATGATAATGGAATGATATGGGTTTAATTTTTGGCTTATTGAAGGGTCTGAGACACAATACATCTTTTAAAACGGAATTCATAGAAACTTTTGTAATTCCAACAGTATCAGAAAGGACTCTAATTGTTAACCGACGATTTTTAACCACAAGATCTTTGATTGACATTGGGGTCTTCAACACAAGTGTCTACTGTCTTGGAACGATTTGTACAACTTGTAAACATTTTATTTACAAAATTTAATGCAAATTAAAGTCGTACAAATCCAATCGTATATGAATAAGTATTATGACGTGAAATTTGGCACAGATGTCAAGTATAGTACTACCAAATTAATATTATTTGATTTCACAATCCCCCTTCGAAATTTAACTTTAAAATGAGTCCCTATTTTTTAGTCACAGTAGTACACATAAATATATACATAAATTTTAGTCTATGTATGATATGAATATTTGCATATAAATTATATTATTATATATTCAAGAGTATATAGAACAATTATATGCAAATACATAGGCAAACCAAAAAATATGTACAAGAAATATAACAGAATGAAAACAATCTGCAATCAATTTCTTTATTTGATTAAACACAACAATATTTTAAATATAGTTGAATCAGGACATATTGTGTTTTACTGAATTATTTTCTGAAATTTTAACAAATTAATTATATGAATAATAATGTAATTTGTGAGAAAATATACGTCGTCGCGTTATGTTAGTTTCATTTTATAAATGAAAATATAGCTAAAATCAACATTTTTAAAGGATTTCATATTTTTCAACAAGTTTTTCAAAATATATAAATATCAATTTCGAAAACTTTTCATTTTAAAATCGACTTTTGCGTATTCAAAAGATATGGCCAATATTTCAAAATATTTAGAACGAAACATACTCCGTGGCTTTTGCGGTTTCGTCGTCAAAGAACATAATGGTTGCAGACGAATAAACAATTTTGAAATAGACAGTTGTACGGTGTACCAAATATAGGCAAAACAATCAAAATCACAAGATTAAGGTCACTTGGATACGTGTTACGCATGGAGGGTGAGCATGTGCCGAAAAAACTGTTGAATGGTAATCTAGAAGGCAGAAGGAGAGCCGAAAGACCTAAGGCTAGATGGCTAGATGCAGTGAACTATGATATTAGGATCCTTAAAATTCGGGATTGGGATACGTTAGCTGCGCAGATAGGTCCAGTTAGAGAAGAGTGTTGCAGTAAAATAATACAATAGTTTGACGAACACAAAATTTTTTTTTTTTCATACCTAAGTTCATTCAGTACTGTATCTTATCGTAACAAAGTTATAATTTCAGAAATTGATTAAATTAAATACAAATATGCTTTAAAAATTAGAAATACGTTAAAAATAATTATCGATTTTCCGGAAAATTTATAGTTTAACATAAAATAAAAGCAATAACGAAGGGTGTAAAGTAATTTAAATTTTCCGGAAAATGGAGATCTTGTAGAGAATTTTGATAATTTAAAATTTCATTAAAAATATATTGTATATATGTAAGAATTAATGACTGAATGATATTGAATGTGCTACGCTATGTTGTTTGAATATTAATCAGAATATGCATACACTACTCGTAAAAGTAATTGACAAATTAGTTTTTATGTTTGTATAGAAAACTTTTTCAATCAAAAAGTTATAAAATACCGCCATAAAATTTTACGCATACTTACGTTTTGTTTACTTAAAAATGGGGAAAAAAAATGTCTTTTGTGTGTTAAATGAAGATATTTTCATCAGAATATAATGCAAATAAATTACTGCAATTATAAACAAAATTTTACTATTCATATGTGCTATTATTTTTCATTCGCGTACTTCCAAATTGTTTCCTCTTATCATTTAGTCCTCTTGACCGTTTAAAAATGGAACAAAAAGTGAATTTAGTAAATTTCATTGTGTATCAAATTATTTCGAAGATTCGATAGTACAGTAAAATTGTATATGTACCATTTCAAAAATAGTTATATACGCACTCCAGTGATGAGGATAATTTATTTTTTTATATTTGTTTATATTCCACCCGTCCGTCGGTGATATTGCACTGCATATGACAATTTGTTGCAATGCGATTCATTGGTGATTTGTGATATGGTTGCTGGTGATTTTAATTTTTTTAATTTATCATATGACAATTCTGACGCTATATTTGTTAATTTTAATACTAAAAAAATACAATAATTTGATTATTTGTTCAATGTAAATTTTAATGTTAATCCTAATGATGTTTACAGATATATTTTAAAATCTTTCTGTCCTGATGGCATTCCATCTTTCGTAGTGAAATGTCCTAAGTGTTTAACATTGCCATTTACGTTTTTATTCTATAGATCATTGGTGATCCGTTTGTTTTCCTAATTTATGATAAAGTTCATTCATTATTCCAGTTTATAGGTCGTTTTTGTCGTGTTTGTTGGAATCGATTCAAAAAAGATTTCTGACATTTATACTTCGAAGTCTACCTTCGAAAAATCAATTAAATTATTATCATACGCTTGCGATTTTGAACATTTCTATACTTTTGAAAAACATATATAGGGAGCGTATATTGGTGTGTCCGACGTTTGTAATTTGTTGAAATATAATATTGATTGCCCGAGTATTCTTATATATAGATATATGTAAGTATCACCACCAATTATGGCCGTTTTACAAGCCATTGCAGATTTCATAAATGATTTATAATTCTGGTGCCAATTTTTTGTTCGATGCGACAATGTAAATAGTATTGCTATCAAATTTAAATTTTATAATAATGTGGATGTGATAATCTTTGAAATTTCGTTCGGATGAGCGTATTTTGAGTTTTCCGACATTAGTTGTTTGAGTCGGTTGTTTCTCATTTAGCACAATTATTTTACTATTATCACTGCGAATCTCAGGGGTAATTCATTAATGCGTAGCGCGGTACTCTCGTGCGCAGTACTATGGCATAACGATGGAGTTTATGATGTCTTTACCATTTGGTTTGATTGGCTTTATTTTGTATTCCGGTGAGCTTAGATGGAATTCGTTAAAGTGATCATATGTTTTGAACTTTTAAAATCGCCTGCAGTATGATTTCCGCACTACCAATTTTTTGGTGACTGTCCCGTATGATGCAATATTGCTAATTGTCCGTATTTCTGTTGGTGTGATGACATCCATGGTATATTTGTTCTGGTTCTAATATGTTATTTGTGCTTATGTCGTGCGAATTTCGTGATGTATTCGTGTATTGTATTGTGCCCGTAAATGTTAAATTATTAGTATTTGCAATCCACTGTTGCAATGTGTTGAATGGCAATTGCTTTCCGGTGATTCTTATGTTTATTGGTTTCTCCGGTACTGATACTGTCGTGGTCGCTAAATTTCATAACGCTACGAGAATGTGTCGACTGGTCGTTACAACTGTCGAGTTTTGATATGAGCCGAACGCGAGTATAAAGGTGTTCATTTAGTTTAGACATTTTAATCATATTTTATTATTATTTTAATTTTTCAATATAGAATATTTTTTTGTAGTTTATGCGATATTTGTAAATAAATTAAAATAATACAATTAAATTGAAAATACCTAATATGTTTCAAAATTGATTTGTAAGAATTATATAAATATTGTATTGACGATATTACAAAGTAATTGGAAAGATATAAAAATAATATAAAAGTACTTTAAAAAAAAAGCGGAATAATAAAATAACATAAGAATAAAATTGTATGTAATATAGAAAACGAAAAGAATAGAATTCTCTCAAGTTTTTGTTCACAAATAAATTTTCCACAAATGCTTTTCTCTTTTACATTTCCCATTTTCTTTTCTTTTATCTGCAATATGGGTATGTCTGTGTGAATGTACTAGTCAGAAGCTAAACTATATATTTGTATAATACTATATGAATATATATGAATTGATGTTAAGTAAAAGGTATGCATAGGAACAGTGTCGATCGAGTAGCGATA
The DNA here is from genome assembly GCA_910594885.2 of Bibio marci. NCBI lineage: Eukaryota > Metazoa > Arthropoda > Insecta > Diptera > Bibionidae > Bibio > Bibio marci. The sequence goes on along the minus strand of OU343115.1, from coordinate 32,613,283 downwards.
CGATCGGAACATAAAATGAAAATATTTAAATTAAAATTTTTTTTTTTTGTAATTACATCGTTTTGGATAGAGATTGACTACCGATTACAAATGGAGACCTTTTACATAATTTTAATTTAACCATTAAATATTATTTATATGTTTTTGTATAAAATACTTAAATTTTAAAACATTTAATAATTGTTTTGTAAAATATAAAATATAAAGCCCGACACTGACACATACCAAAACTTATATACCATTTAGAATTCAACAATCTAAAGGTTTATGGTTTTTGGTACCTTTTGTGAATTTACTTTTCATAAGCTAAAGGATAATATAAATGTAGAAATTCAAAGCACGTGCTTATTCTATCACTGTCTGTTCAAAATTAAGTATATAATTCGATAAATGTATATCTATAGAAAAATATACGAATATTCAGTATAAAATAAATAGTAGTTACCATCAGATACACTGCGCTGCAAAGAAATCGATTTTCTATTTTCATATTAACACTCTGTGTGCTATATGCTTCAGTGATTATGAATAGAGTGAAAATTATACTAATGTAATAACTTATGGTGAAAAATAATAAATAATTATTCCTAACTGTTAGATAGTGATTAATAAGAGAGCAACCGCGAAAGTATTAACTCCCTAGCACCCGCTATGTTTAACTGGTGGCAAATGTATATTGATGTGCACTTGAACCATGCTTTCTAAGACTTCTGTCAAAATTTCAGAAACATTAATTAAGTGCTTTCTGCGTAACAACTGGTGATTGCAGTAAAAATCTGTTGGGGTCCTTTTAAAAATAAATTTCGTGATTAAACACGTCAAGGGATATACCTGAAACTGAAGCATATTTCCAAGGTCTTGAAAACCCGTATTTGGCAGATGAAATCAAAAAACTTGAAAGCCGTTTGATGAAGTGTATGGAGCTGGAAAGAGACTATATGTTGAAAAGTAAATAAAAAATTAGCCAAAAGAATTTGGTTCCTTTGTTGGGAAAATTACTTTCGCGATGGCCCTCGTAATGATAATATAGTTAAACAAATATATAATGTAATATGTTGCTGAACCAGTTTCTAGGCATTTTAGTGTATTTTATTTGTGTTATTAAACAGCTATAACCTAATATATATTCGTATGTACCTACATTATCTTTATATAAGATTTGTGTATTAGAAAAAACAAAACGAAAAACATAAATGAAAGGTTTATTTTATATAATATAAAAGGTCTATTTCCGAATATATATCTAATGTATTTTGGATGTCTATATAGTGTATATCTACACATTAACCACCTACATAAACAAATACCTATATAAATATTATGTATTGTTATAAATTATATAGCCTGTCTCACAGTAAACGCAACATTTTTAAATTATTAATTTTTAGTGGCGTCATTTATTAACAAAAAATCACTTTCAGACAAATATTGGAAAGGTAAATTCATGACATTTCCACCATTAGAAGCGAAGAAATTGCGCATAAAGTAACTCTGTGTTTTTAGCATTGGTCGAAAATTGAATATAAAATCAAAGAACCAATATTAAATTTTCAATTCAAATTTGTATGATTTGCTAAAAATCACGTATGGTGAAAATTGTGTGTTGAAAGCACAAGCTTTTAAATGGCATAAATGATTCACAGAAGGCACAGAACCTATAAGTTCAGGTCGACCATCTGAAACCACATACTGAAGACAACACTGAAAAAGTGCGTGATTTTGTGGAAATTCCTAAGAAATTACAGCGAAATTCATCGAAATGGAGCTTGGAATACGGAAAACAATAATTCACCGAATTTTAATTGGTCTACGATAGGTGAATTCAAAGTTGGTTTCCACATCAATTAAATGATGATCAAAAATTGCACCGAATTGAATTAATAATTAAATTTGTTTGCTTAATCATTTACCGCATATTCATTTAATTTAACTCTCTGCGACTAATTTCTATTCCCTAAACTTTATTTGCCGATGAAAGGACAGCTTTATGCCGACATTGCAGCCATTCAAAAGGCGTCGATAAAGGACATCTCTAAAGATGAACTTAAAAATTCATTCGAAATGTTAATTGACCGTGCAAAATGTTGTATTGAAACCGAAGGACACTATTTTAAATAAAATAAATGAATTTTTTCAAAATAATAAGCTATTTTCAAAAACTTTCGTTTTCTGTGAGACAGATCCCATGTATATAGAATAAACAGATACATTATTTTATTTTTACTTTTAAACTTAACATTTAATTGAAAATATTGTTTTATATTGGTTATTTTTAAATTTAATTTTAAAATGTGAATATACGCGCAGATAAATAGGGTTTTAAATTCAAATTCAACATTTTCTAAATCAAATTAAGTATTTCAATAAAGTCAAATTCAGTACAATTGAAAAAATAGATAAAAATGGCTTTATAATTAATTAATGAATTGAATTAATGAAAAATAACGTAATTTTAATTTAATGCAAAGGTTGTTCACTAACAGTTGATGGCAATTTAATTGCCATATCAAAAAAATAATTGATAAAAATCACAAATAGTGATTCTTGAATTATATTAACTAAATTCTGGTTATTTAGAAAATCCACCAACAAATTTTGTTTTAGATAAAAACCTTTTCAATTGGATTCAGCATTGGAGAATATGGCGAAAGAAAGACTGCTGCGTCTGCCAAAACTAACCATTCATTAGTTATATTTTCTTCTTGCTTTAGTTTATTAATTTATTCTTCGAGAAATCCACAAAAAATTTTTTTACATAATATTCCCTGAATATAGCAACTATTAAACACTCCTACGTCCTCGTACTATTGGCAACTTGACGTATGCAGATGTGTTTGTTTTGGATCGTGCTTTCGTTGGACACATACGTTAAAAACCAGATTCGTCTATCTAGTCTATCTAGTGATTATAAAATAGTTTTCTATCTAAACAAATATGTTCAGAACATTATGTTATAAACATTCGCCATATAATCATTTGCTGTAGCAACGCTTATATTAAATGTAGCAAAGATAATGGAAAAAAAAGGATCACAACCACAATAACGTACGTTTTTAAGGAGCAGCACTTATTAAAATTCATTTCGATATCACTCTAATTAAAAATTAACTATAAAACTGAAAAAATTATTTCGATTTACAATACATTATTTAAAGAAAAGCATAAATTAAATTAATATATATTTTACTGCGAATCATTCTTATTTATATATCAGTGCAAATAATATAATAAAAAATCATGGTGATAAAGAATGTTTAAATAAAATACTTTTATCTTTATATATTTCAATAATTGATTCATTTATAATAAATTAAATATTAAACATATACAGCCAGACAGACACATACATTTTATTCTTTTTATAATTCGAATGCGGGTAATTAAAATAAAAATTATTTATTTAAAAAAAAATTAATTTAAATGTTTAAAAATAAAATATAAAGAATTTTTTATTTTTCATCATTTCATATAACGCTACGACACAACACGTGTTCCACCACACCATACCTATACAGCAACCACAGAGACAATTAAGATATTATTTTTTTCGTTTTTCACATCGAAGGAAATGTAATGCTTATCATTATTCGTATATAAAAATTGTTGTTGTAATGTATAATAGACGTGTAAAATCTTGGAAAATCTATAAATATTATTAAGTTAAAAGTAAGTCCGTATATGTATATTATAATTCCTATATAAGTGTGTGTAGGTATATATCTATTGCGGGAACATTACTAAAATCATTTAATTTATTCAGATTGTATACATATACAAAGGTTAAAATATAGATTAAACTGATAATAATTTAATTTCGACCATAATAAAATTTATAAATACATTTTATATTAAACGAAAAATTTTAATCTCCATGAATATATTAATTAATAAATAATTAAATATTATATTATAAACAGTGACGGATAAAATTAAGTGAACGGCAAAACGAATGAGTAGTTTTTGTTTTTTAGCTTATCGCTTCTTATAATATATAATAATATAATAAGCGAATTGTTGCCTTTTTGCCGAATGAACTGCTTTGAACGAACTGCCGTCATATCGAATGATTTTTAAATAATTTTGATACTTCTAACATACAAACTTTTCATTATTTATCTAACCTTAATTTTTCTATTAGTCACAATCATGTTTACAATTCTATTTATAATATAAAACAAATTCATTCATGTGGACATGCGATGGTATTCCATCAGCAGTTCGTAAGGAATGTGTGTTGAATCATTATCATTGACTCTTACAATTTTATTTAATAAATCGTCTACAAGTGCAGTTTGTTTCCCAAATTGTGTGAAAGAAATCATTGATTATTTCACTTTACAAACGTGATGGGAAAAACGATGTCAAAAATTATGGGTCTATATTGCAAGACTTTCATGTGTTCCCAAAATTTTTGAAAGTATTATGTTAAATCCATATAAGTCGCATGAAAAACATTGTTTTGTTCGTGGTAAATCTACAACAACTTGTTTATTTTATTTTGTTACATATTTGATAGAATCAGGTTGCTTGCACCTTTACATGACTTCAGCAAAGGCATTTGATAATCTGTCACATAGCATACTGTTGACTAAAGTGATAAAAAATTGGTTTTGATAACAACTTTGTTTCTCATGGATTCAATCATATCTAACTGCTCGTTCATGTTTTGTGTTACTTGAAAATTGTCAAATTTTCTTAACCTTATATCTGGTATTGCTCAGGCATTTGAAACATATTTTATTTATTTTATTTATTTGTAACTTGCCTTCTATTTTTAGGCACTCTATCGGAATGTTAAATATATGCTGACGTTTTAAATTGAGATAGATCATTCAATGTTTCTGGAGTATTTACAGTCTGATCTTATTGCGTTTTATCATTAATGTTCCATAAATAATGTTTTTAAATGTTGACAAATGTAAGATATTGACATTATTCGTAAATACGCGATTTTAACTTATTCTTATAATGTTAATGGCATTATATAAAAAATATTGACAGAACTCTTGATTTGGATGTTTGCATCGATCGAAAATTAAATTTTAAATCACATATTGATTACGTTATCAATAGGCGGATGAATTTGCCATTGAGTTTTATATTCCATGAATAACGTGAACTAACTGATTCATATTATATTCGTGCGTTATATTTTGAGTTGGTTCGATCTATCCTTGAATATGCGTGTCCAGATTGTTCGCCATATTGCTTTAGCGACAAGGCTATAGGTTGGAATTGGTTCAAAGAAGATTTCTGCGATTTACGCTTAGATGTCTACCTTGAACTGATTAATATTGCCTAGTAATAATCATCGACTTACGCTATGGAACATGCACCTACTCTTGAAAGCTATAAGAAATATATTGGTTTGTTTTTGATTTTTAAATTGTTGGAATATAATATTGATATAATATATAATCCTGGAATTCTTAATAGATTATATTTTAAATTAAATGTTAGGTATCTTCGTAATATTTGAATACTTTCAATTAGAAAACCACACACATTATGGTCGCTTTAATCCATTGCAGGTTTTGCTAATGATTTATAATTCCTGCACTAGTTATATGTAGGATGACAATGTAAGTGTTGGTTTTTAATTTACGATTTATAATAACACATGATGAGCCAATTTGTTAAATATCATCTAGTGCGATGATTTTGATTTTTTGTCGTAATCAAGTATTTAGTATCTATTGAACAGAAATTTTATCGATGTCACTATTAATTTTTTGAATGCGGTGTGAATTCATGCATTGCGGTATCGCTGACAGCTGTTATGTTAAAACATCTAAAATGTGTCGAACTATGATACTTGATTCGACTTAATGTATGGATTTCATTGCTACTATCGTATTCGGCCAATCTATATCTTCTGATTAACATTGTTGAAATATCTGCAATTTGAATTTCACAATGCATTTCTTTTTATTGTACTCATAAGTCTGTCTCGTCTGATTGTGTTATTGGATGGATCCAATGTATTGGTGTTCAAGGTATTGGCTAAATGTCAGTGATTACAAGCTGATCTTGTGGTTCTTGGGTTATGTGATCTTGAAATGGTTTTATTTGCCGACGATTTTATTTTATATACATCTCATAGTGTCAATATTATTGTATTTTTTACATTGGCAATGAGATCACTTGCCATTTTGACTGTCGAATTTTTAGTGTGAGTTCACTACGTGTGAAGAAACATTTAATTGTGGAAGTCATTCATATATTTATAATCATTAATCAGTGTTGTGGGTGTCATATTATTTCATTTCGAAAATCGGTTCATTTATGTATAAAAAAAATTAATGTGAATCGTGTTTTTTTTATTAAACTTAATTTTGTTCAACACTTTTCATATTGTATAAAAATTTTTCGTAGAAAATTAAATATTTTTTTTTTAATATAAAATTTATTATTTTATTTTATAAAAGTTTATTTATTTTAGATATTTTAATATTTATAGCGTACACATTTTTCCATATTGTTCATACATAAAATCTATAAAAGTACAGAAAAACCTCAATGAATATCAAAAATTTTAATTTAATTAGAAGTAAACGTTACATACTATAGCGAGGAAATCCACTATACGGTCGTTTAATTTATAGAGGTTTGTCTGCATTACTTTGTTTTCAATAGACGTATAGACGACGGGGTGAATCGTTCACCGTGGATCAAAAAATATATGGTAATTTCAATTTTGCATTATAAGTATTAAGTTACGATGTTTTTAAACTACTTCAAGACGGGTGACCATCGATTTTATATTTATCTGTAATAAATCGTACTATACACTCGATGCGTTAGAGTATTTACTATAAAATTTGGTTTGCCACTTGACGGTCGATATAAGCAATTTTTATCGAAATATAAATGTTTTGGAAAACATAGATTTTAAACGAGTGGGTTATTTATCGGTTGGTGCTGTCAGCGTTAAGAAGCGTATCATTGTTTTGTCGGTGACACCCTATACTCCATATCAAATAGTAACGATAAGTAAGTACGAGTAAGTATTTTTTAATAATAAAATGAAAATTCTTTTGAAAATACATTATTATTTTATAATAAATAACTATATAATACTGTGTAATTTAGTATAGAAATATAGAAAATATACATTTACATATACTGCAGCAGTAATAATATAATACAACAAAAAGGATTATAAGTTACAAAAACAACAACAAATAATGGTTATGAATTTAATCAAAATTTCATTATATTTAATTACAATTTCAATTTCAATTTATAATTTATGGTATAAAGTTCGTATATAGTTTTTCATCTCTTAATTAAAATAAAGCATCTTAAGAATTTCTTTATGTATTTTATATAATTACATATATTCTAACTATAAATACTGGACTGTCCTTATATTGCACTATATACATTCGTAGGGTTTATATATATAGTTTCAATAGTATATAATTAAAATAAAATTTTGATTGAAAGTATATAATTGAAAAATAAATTAAATATTAAATATATAATTATAATTGTAAATATTCAATTAAATCGTGTATAGTTTTGATATATGATTTCAAAAAATATACATATTCAGAGATCATTCAGACTAATCAATCGTAAAATACCGGGTTAAATTTCTAAAATTTACATGTGAAATGCATTTTAATATTTAAATTTGTCAGCTTATTATATTTTCGTATATAATCCATTTTTCATCGCCCATATATAATCAATCATTTCATAAATGATTCGATTTCGTTTCATTTCACCACCAAGGATTCGCAAATGTTAATTCGGTTCATTACAACATATAGTAAAAATAAATCAAACATCGACCTTCTTTCTGCATCCGCAATCTTTTTATAAAATGGTTTAAAACTGTTTGGTCATGGATGTTAAGTGCTTTAGAAATGTTATAGCTACTTCCATAATTTTTTGCTGGATTTCATCAACTGTTTCGGTCATTGGTCGACCAGAGAAAAGTTTATTTTTGACATCGAAATTGCTGGAACGAAATTCAGAAAACCATCTTCTCACTATGTTGTTTGCTGATAAAGTAACTTCACCTTTATCGTTTTGTATAAAATTGCAAAATGTATCAACTTTTTCCAAAAATTTCACTCATTTTCAACACACTATATAACTTTTGACTATAAATACACAAATATTTTAAAACATAATTTATTTTTTTTTTATACAAATGATGATGTCACCCGTTAAACGTATTATTCCAGTATTCGCTCCAAATATTCAACTCTTCCAATCACATCTGGAGAGCGTTCGTGATCATAACTATAGTTATAGTTATAGTCAACAGTAGCTATAGCTATATTTATCAATATCAATAACAATTTGTCCGTATAATTTAAAAAATGAGGAAAATGTCCGTGGAAAAAATACACATATTTTCCATCGAAAAGATATATTGGAATTTGTCCAAAGAATGTCTATAGATTTTCTACTTAATATTATAGTAGTTTATTTAGGTGAATTGAAATCTTTGTATTGTCAGGGTAATATTTTCAACATATAGTAGTATTCTGAATTTATTTTACCAATTATCCAAGACAGTGGGTTCAAATTTTGTATATTTCACTTCTCTAGATGTATTGTAATTCTAACTATTTTTAACTTATTTTCATAATTTTTAAAACAACCAGTAACTACTCAAAACGATATATTTTTTAGGAATTTTGTAAGATTTTTCATGGATTTTATCCGTGGTTTTTATTTCTTGTTTATGTAAGCATTTTAACTGCCAAATTTCTACAAAATTATACTATGAATTTATTAATTTATTCTTACAATTAAATTATTTTTTATATAAGAAAATAGAAATATACTTTTTATTTATTTATTTCGTATTTATTACATTAAATTGTGTTTCAACATGTTACAAACTATTATAATAAATTGTTAGTGCGACTTGTCGCAAGACGTATTTTTGTCAAAATCCGTGGATCTGCTCACAAAAAATATGAATATAAATTCTACAGACTATTTTACGAGAAACCATTAGAAGCATAATCCGAAGAAATTATCATCGAAAATATACGGATAATCAAACGACATTTTTTTTTATAAAAATCCATGGACAGGGCTGCACTGATCATATAAAATTCCATCCGTAAGAAATCCATATAGATATTTCCTCGGATTGAAACTACATACTGCTACATATAATACGGACGTTATTGCGGATAAACTACGGACAGTGTTACTACGGTAGTCAAGTAAAATGAATAATTTCCTTTACGAATAATTTTTGTCAAAATTTCCTTTCTTATTTATTAATTATTAATGAGTGAATAGCGTCAAATTTAGTTGCATGTTGCACTATAAATACAAAATCATATTTGTTTTACAGTTGAAAATAGTTGACTATTTTACACTCGCAAGAACACAAAAATTATCTGTTAAAATTCATTCATTTCTGTCGCACAAACAACCAATATATAGTTGACTATATATAGCTGTGGTCACGAATACGCAACTGTTATAGTAAAAACGCTGAATACTTTTTCCAAAACACCCACAACATACATATATAAAATACATTATACAATTTATATTAATAAAATTTCCAATATCTTCATACATCAAATATGAAAATCATATAAATTCTTGTTATATATAGACATCATTCAAAAGAAAATTTATGAACGATTAAGTACCACTTAAACCCTATATCAATTATACTTTATAAATATAAATGTTTTTGATCTAAAAAATGTATTATATGCCTCGCAGCAAAAAAATAATTCTTGTACCTATATAGATTTTTTATACAAATAGTTATATATTTTGAACCATTTCATTTTTCTGCAATAACTCATGATAAAAGTGAAAACCATAATATGATTAGAAAATTAAATTGATTTAAAACAGAAGAAAAAAAAAAAAAAAAAAAGATGAAAAAAGAAAAGGAAAAAATAAAATTGATGCATTACGTGACCGAATTAACGTCGTAAATGAATTTTCACATAATAAAATGGAATAGAAAAATTTGATACACCAACAAAAATCATTATATTGATGTTCGTTTAGATATACATCGCAGTTATATATATATATCATTATATAATTATTATTATCATCATCATCATCATCATCATCATCATCATCATCATCATCATCATCATCACAATCAGCATCACATCAACATCCGCGAATAATAACATACGTCATCATTAATATCACATCAATTATATTATATGAATTGTTGAAATCATCAATGAAATGCGATGAGTAAAAGGAATTAGTAAAAATAGATTTTTCTTTTGTATATTTATAAAATGTTTATTTCTTATCATTGCGTATTTTATTTGGAAATTATTTCAATCGTTTGTTGTATATATTTATATATAATTTTCAGACTTAATACATATATTTCAATTGAAATTATATTATTATATAAAATTAGTTTGACGATAAACAATGTTTATTATATAAATATACGAGATTAAAATATGGAAATTAAAATTACATAGTTCAACTATAATTTATTTTAATTATGTTACATATACATGAAAAAATAGACGCCGCATATGTTTCCTATAACAAATACATAACTAATATGGACACACTATACTATCAATAACTCAGTCAACATACATTTTTAATGTAATTTCACGATAAAAAAATTTTAAAACTATTTACTTTTTTGTTCAATACACATTTAATATACGTATAAATTTCTAACAATAGCGAAAATCTTGTTCTAATATTACATATTTCTGAACTTAAAACTTTGAAAGTAAAACAACTTACGCAACCAGAATACCTTTAAAATAAATATACCATTACTTATATAGATTCGATACTTATGATACAGTTGGCTCATATATTTTAATACACCCTGTATACTCTTATATACTTATACATATTTTTATAAACATGTATTATTTATATATATTTTATATACGACAAGTTGAAATAATAATGGTCTGTCATATTTCTTATCCAATCAATATTTTGCTATATGCTACGCTATGATGAGTTTATAAAAATGATATATTACATATTTTATTTTTATTGAAATTGATTATTAGAATATCTTAACTATTATATTATTATTAAGAAATAAAATATAAGCTCCTATAAGCTATCGAAGGAAAATACAAAGCACCAGCAAAAAGGAAATTTGTTTTTATTAATTGTTGTTGTCATTTCTGCAGAAGGTATTGGTATATAAAATAATAAATTTATACACACATGGTTGAAAATTTTGAACAAATCTGTAAACCAAAATTAGTTTACACACTAAGTTTATAAACTAAGAAATATTAAATAATAAACATAATTAAGTTTACGTCGATTTTTAAACCATTTAAGATTAATTTTCAAACCAAATTCATATTTGTGTACAATATTGTAAACTATATTGGTAATATTTTTAAGTAATAATATTATTATTTTAGGATTATAAAATTGTATTTTAAACCATCGAAGATTAAAACACCTTCGACAACCGAAAATTGAAAATATTATAAAATTACGTTTACAAAATTGTGTTTATTGTATTTTAAAATCACATTGATAAAATACGGCCCGCCATTATAGTATATCTCAAATTTGAATTTATATTTTCGGTATTTTAAACCTCTCGAAGTCTAAAATAAACCAACTTTTCGGTTCGGTTACAATATTTTTAAACTTCTTAGATTTAAAATTTAATTCAAAATGGTTTTATTAATAATTAAAACTTTCTAGGGTTTACTTTTTAATCAAATTTCGGTGTGGATTTATTTGTAACCAAAAATAGTCCAAAATTTTCAACCGTGCACTATTGTTATGAAAAACAAAATTTTATATATTTATTTATTTGTATTTACAGTAAAACCTTGAATTTAAAGAAAAAAACACAGAAAAAATCATTCTTCAAATAGATCAAACAAAATGGTATTTAAAATATACTAATGAACAAATAAAACTATCCCCGAAATACGATCGAAAGCTAAGCTAATTGAGCTGAATATGGAAATTTCATATCCTCGATAGTTTTTCAAATAGCAAATTCGCAATTTTGTCATCGCAAATTGATTTTCGAATGTTCATGTACTTCAAAAAATTAAAAATTCTAATTATATGAAAGTGGTGTTTAGCATATATGCAAAACGCAAGTCAGGCATTTTTGCAGACGCAACATGCTAGCTTGCGATGTGATCGAGGATGTCGCTGTCGATGATAGTTATTATTTTTCATAAAAATTAGCGTGAAAACTCTCTAGATACATTTTTGATACAAAAATTGAAAATACGACAATTATACTCATGCGGACTTTTTTACTAAAATAAAAATGCAAAAATATTCCCTATATAATTGGTTTTCTTATCAACATTTATTCAACAAACATATAATGCCACATTTTTTACACATCGTGTGTGCATCTTATCTATCTTATGCATCGATACGAATGTTAATAAATTTAGTGTGTAAAAAAATTATATGTTCAACATTTTTACATTTCATTCCAAACGTTCGTGTTTCAGGTAAAAATAATTAAGAAGAAAAAACAGGACATTTTTTGATAATTAAAACAACATTAATCGTAGACGGGGCTATTGTTCACCTACAAAATATTTGAAAATTATACGTTTCAAGGACAATTGCTAAATTGACCAATAATTCTCGAACTTGATCCTATATGACTTAAATAGCACAACGACAATAAAAAAGAACGTATTTGTAAGACTTTTGCGTTCCATAAACTGAATAAATATTTGAATTGAAATAAATGTGAAAAATTTTTAATGTTAAGGTTTCACTGTAAAAAAAATATGTCAAACATGTCAAAATAATTATAATTTAGTTGTTAGGTGGGTTTTTTTTCACCCTTCAGACAATTTGAATATGAAAAATTAAAAACGAAATTGTTTAAATGGATAACAAAATTTAAATAAAGTAATAAATAATAACAAATTGAGAAATTTTCAAAATTCCATTTTAGTACCCATCAGATTAGTTAACCAAACCATACAGACGTATACTTACTTTTACCTACTCCATTGCATTAAAACCCAGGTTCGATTTTAGTCTGCTCCAACATGCTTCTTCAACCTGACCTATCTGCGCTAGTTATGTTACCAATTCGGTGCGGGATTACAAACGATCAATTCAGATGTGTATACATTCAACAAGTATAATCAATCTTGACAATTTAAGAAAATTGACCATAATTTGCAAATCGATAAGACGCTGTGTTCCACCAGGTCAAAAATTATTTTAGAGTTTGTTGTTGCCGCACACGCATATAGTCCTGAGCCTGACCTTGTATACATTATGAATTCCTTTTGTTGCAAAATTTCTTGAATTATTATCAATTACTATTTCAATAACAAAATAATGATGTCAAAACACAATTGGTTTACTTTTTTTACTGTCAAAATTCGGCAGGTCTATGAGTTCGGGCAATCATAAAGTTGTTACAAAGTCGACAAAAGGTCATCGAACAAAATGGATACTGAATAAAGTTATTTCATTCTACGAAAAAATATGTTATATGTATTTTAGTCAAACAATAATAAATAATTAAATCATTATACTTTTAATGAATTAAATATTTATATTATAAATATTTATTTCAATTAGTATTTAACAATGAAACAAGATTATAATTGCCATTGTTGAAAAACAAGTCCATTAAAATGTAAATGTAATTGTAAATAATAAAATTTTAATAGCAAATTGAGATGAAATTGAAGATATACATCATAATGAAAATATTATTATACGAATAATATATTTGTATACCTCTGATTATTTAGATATATACGTAGTATATTTATCTGTAATATTATCTAACAATACAGTTGTATATTATCTATAGTATATAAGAATTAAAGCACTTCATCTTTTATCTAACAACTACCACCATGCGATCCTCAATGGTATTTTTTACAAATACATTTATACGCAAATATATTTTTATTTATATCATCTCTATTATGTATAGATGATTTTTTTTCTAAACTAGTTATTTAAATGTAAGGTAGTGTGTCCAATCCTTGCCATATTAAGAAAACTTACACTTTTCGATAATAATGATCCCGAAATTAATTATATGCACCTACGATTATGTCTGTCATGCATTGTATTATTCTCTGTAATTGCAAAATTTCTTAACAATGAGGAACGATAATTAGTGATTTAAACAATAAAAAAATAAACATAATTCAACATTTATTAATTTAAATTAGGAGAATGAACGTTAATAATAAATAATATAATAATGATTAAAGTAGTGGTCCCAATCCCTGCCATGTTAAGGAATTTTCACTTTGGACAATGATATTAGTTTAATAATTTTCAATGTGACAGTATATTTTGGGAATTTAAATGAACAACAGCAAATTGCATCGCTGCAAATAAAAGAGCATATTCATTTATAATAATCCAGAGGAATAAGTTTAAATTCAAAAATAATTGTCAATGGTACTCTGACCGAGATTGGGTCCACTACCTCATATTGGATAGGTGTATATATAGCAAATAGATATAACATTATATACAAATTCCACAACATATAGATTATGGATAGGTGCATAACGAGTATATACTACTCAGTTGCAAAACTATTGGCCTAAATATGAAAAATATTTAGAAATGAAAAATCGAAGTAGGCGTGATTGCTTGGAAACTAGCTTCGATGATATTTTATTTGACATTCATATTGTGGTTAAAAAACTAATCGGTAGTCAAAGTAGTTCGCTGGAAAGCATTGAGTGCAAAAACTTGCATTACGAAATCATAAGTTTACGCATAAAACCGGTATATCGATTTATCAAATTGCAATATTTCACATTCTTCTGTAAAAAATATTATTATTAACGTATATAAAAAATCCGGGAACATCGAAATTGAAAAGAATACAGGGTGTCCGTAAAAATTCTTTCATTAGCTGATCTACGCATATTAATAAGAATAGTGAAAAAGAACCGACGTTCATCATCCGCTGAAATGGTCATCAATTGGTCTGAATGTATTGGAAAAAATATTTCAAAGTATACTTGCAATTAACAAAAAACTGGGATTCAACTTCTACAACGTATTCGAATTGTTTATGCGCATATATAGTATAAGTTTATGCTTATACACGTAATCATATTTTATGATTTTATAATTCTAGTCGAAAGAGAAATCTCTATTAACGACTTTACAATGTAAAAACAGATTAAAAAGGTTTAACGTTATTGAACAAATTGGTCACTTCGACACTGGAATAATGTTTTATGGAGCGTTGAACCGAAATTTGATGTACAGAAAGTTTTAATTCAGGATTGTTTAAACAAAAAAACAAAATTTACATCATCGCTTATGATATGGGAATGCATATATTCTCGTGCAGTGGGCGATTTAAATATTGTAAATGACATAGCAAATGCTGCAATATATGAAGATATATTAGAAAATAAACATCTATCGCAATGTTGCAATCAGCAGAAGGAGAATATCAATTAAAAACAAGACACGGTGCGTTGTCAGACAGCGATGAGAATATAAAGTCTTGGTTTATGGAAAATAGTATTTCAATTTTAGTATGGCCTACAAACAGTTCAAATTTATCTTTGATAGATAGACATTATGGCGAAATAAGAAGAGAAAATGAAGAAAAAATTGTCGAAAAATTCGGCTAAAACCAAAAAAAAAACTTATAAATTAGATTACAGCAAAATTGGAACGTGGATGAAAAATACAAAAATTGGATTGAAACAATGGCAAAAAGATTGAAAGTGGTAATAAAGTAAAGAGGTGGAGTTATCAATAATAGCTTTTGTTATGTTTCTTATTACTAGTGCAACTATTTTGCAACAAATTTGTAGTACGCCAACTTCATATAGTCTAATACTTTTGCAACTGCGTAGTATTGTATAGATAGATGTGTATAGAGTAGATGTAGATTCAAGATTGGCATTTTAGTATACATATTTTATATTATAATATATTTACGTAAAAAAAAAAGTTAAAAGAATTTATAGAGAGAAAATAAATTTTATTTACCTTTTTGAATTTTTCATTTTTTATTTTCAAGATGAAGATGCGAACATGTATAATTTTACTGAACATTAACAACTCAAAATATATATATGGCATATGTAAGGCAAGCGAAACGAAATATTTATATAAAATCATAGTATTTCCTATGTATAGAAATATATGAAAATTGAAAAATAATTGAATTTAAACGAAACGATAATTATATTATGTTATTGAATGATATACCATAAAAAAAATGTAAAACTCTATCTGATATAGGTTTTATAAAACTGGTATAAATAATTTGAAATTCTGTGTTAATATAATAATACAACAATGCAGTAAGAAGAAACTCTAGAGAAAATATTTATTGAAAGTTATATGTAAAATATATGCGATATACATGCAGAAGATCTTAGGATAGATGATATTTTTGTGACATCATTTGACTTGAATTTGGTAGAAATATACGAATTAATTATAATATTAGTATACATTTTACATATACACATGGCTAGGGTTTGCGTTTGCTCGACATTTTTCTTGAATCTCAGAAATCTCCAATTATTTAAATTTTGTTTCTCATAAAAATATTTTTTTACATCTCGAGAATTCTTCAAAATTGTCAAAATCATTTTTTTAAGACCAAAAAATGTAATAGAATATATTAACAAATTTTTCAAGAGAGCTATTATATAGGTGAAACCGAAAGGTTTCTCTAATTCACTTCTTAAAACGTCTACATCAGTCTCAATATATAGCATCATCGCATTAATACAATAAATATCACAAGTATCGTAATTATAATATCGACGTGATTGCCGTTATCAACTTTATTGGTATTACTCCAAAGCCAATTTCAGTTTCAAAATATTTATATAGTCTATTTAAATATAATTTCACATATAATTTTAATTTTATATACACAAACAATTAAGATCATTTAGAAATTTAATAACCAATATTAGGAATTCGTCTCTTTATATTTACGTTTGTATAGTTCATTTGGTAAAGCAGTGGCTATAAGCGTAAAGAAATAGCATTCAGTTTTCAATAACACAATATTTTTCTTATAAATAATCTGGATGAAATTAGACTAAATTATCAAAAATAAATTGGTTATTCACTGAACTAAATTTTCCGGAAAATCGACTTTTACGTATTAATTACGAGCCATTTAATTTTAACGAATTTCTATTTTTGTATACAGAATTATAAATTATATAATCAATGTCCAATGTTTCATAGAAGATGTTTTTAAAATCGATTCACGCGTTCAAAGAATATGACCAATTTTCCAATCGATGGCAGGGAAAAAGTTAAAGAAATTTGTGATACTGCATAAAGTTGACAACAAAATTTCACTGCCATCAAACGCAAATTAGGTTATAGTTTGAAAACATTATGGAATCGATTTAAAAATTCTCTTCCATAAAAGATTAGAAATTGATTATAATTTGCAATTTTGTAGACAAAACTGGAAATCCGTTAAAACCATATGGACCGTTATTCAAAAAGATGATAATTTTAAAAAAGTCTATTTTCAAATTGGGATACCAGAAAAATATAATGATATTGCAATCTTGAAGATGCACTTTTATCGTATTGATTTTCTATAGTTCATTATATAAAAACTTCAAGTTACCTTCCATAGTTAAAAGATCACAATTTTTCTGACTAATTGGCAGTGCTTATATGACAATAATGCGGTTATGGTTTTAAAGTTTGTAATATTTCAGCTGTCATTTCTTTTGTCAATTTGTGTCTCTCATCGTAAATAAACTATATTATAGATATATCCAACAATTTTTTAAATTAAATCAATAATATTTTCTATTTCTATTTAAATAAAATTGTAGGAATTTTCTATAGATTTCTCGAGTAAAATGAATCGAAATTGAAAATTCTCTTTCTAAAAAACCCTTAATATTTGACAAAAAAAATTCAGAAAATACAAAACAATTTGAAAATTTTTTTCTTACATAGGTCGCAATTAAGTATGGCAAAATACACCTCAGTTTATCAATCTGGAGATGTTTGCTTTAATATATGATTTGGATCACTATCTAGCGTTGGGGCAGGGTTCCGGGAAATAAAATTCTAATTGCATTACATAACTAGGCGGTGATTAGAAGAATGAAAGAACAATGATGAGTATATTTTTTGGCTATTTACCATATATAGAATGTGTCCAAATACTAAACGAGATTGCGACTAGTATGAGCTAACTCGTGGTTTTTGGATCAATGTAAATGAAAAAGCGGTTAACTTAGCAAAAAGAGGAATTAGTTTTGAACAGTGGTCCGAAACCATATTCCGTCATTGGTGTGAATATATGGTGAGCAAACCCTTAGAAATTTGGCGATAATTGTTATGGAACATGGTCGTTTCGGATATCATTTGCGAACGAAGGTTACTATATAGATTTCATTTGCTCAAGCAGACGTATATGTTTCGGTTTACAATTTAAGGAGACGCTGGAAATGATGAAAGACGGTACTGATTTGATTTTCATCAAAACATATAGACGATATAATTCACTATCGATATAGTGGAGCGAAAAGTGACCCACATTGTGTTCTGATTTAGTATAATTAGTTATCTAATACAATATTTTCGTTCATCATCAACATATTGTACATTAATAGACATTTATTTTGAATATAATATAAAAAATTAGTATATTCTAAAATTGTATTGTATAAACATTTTTAATCACATGTGTATAAAATAAGGTGTTTATTTTATTTTTAAACGTAAGTTATTATTTTATAAATACACATAAAAATGCTTAAAATTTATGAATGAATGAATGAACATTAACAAAAACAATTAAGATCCTACCAAAAATAATGGATATGTAAAGAAATATTTACACACACACACATAAATATGGGCTAATCACCCATATAAAAATAATAGTATTTTGAAAACATCTATCTTTCGTTAATTACAGTACAGTACAGTACACAATTGGTAAATTGTTATATACTCCCATGCGGAGTAATTTACCAACTTAGTTGTAATGAAAGGTTTATTAGATGACATAAAATCTCCACTAGGAGCAAAATATGACTTAAAAAATAAGAAACATTTATTAATAACATTTGATATTTAGGTTGGTTTACTAAATACTATATACTATTATTTAATACAGTAAGATATTTACGACGGCGATCATCTAAATATAAACTATACTTTTTAAATTCATATTATCTTAATTAGGTGCGAATATTGTATACAATAATAATAAATATATGTATATCAATGAAACCATAGTATAATGAAACAAATACAGGAAGTTATTACTGTAATTTTATATAAAAAAAAAACACACATTTAATCTCTATCTAAATAAATAATAAAACAAGAAAAATAAATTAAAAGTGCGCGCAGATATAAGTAAATGTGAAAAAAAACAGGTAAATAAAAGATTATGAAAGGTGTAAATAAAATAGGTTAAGTTATTTATCGAAATTCTTTTGTAAATATGTACACACATACACATACATATCATACTATTTACTACATATTTAAACACAGATGCTCTCGCATATATACTTCATTCATAAATCAAACAGCTGTTCATACACTAAATCGAAAATTTTACAATTTATACTATGTTACTTACACATCTCAAATCGATGTCATTATTTACAATATAGATCTAAATTAAGTAATCATAGTATCTATCTATCGATATAGTATAGTATTATATACTATATATTTATTTGTATAATTAAATATTATAATAATAGTAATAATAATTATAGTAAAATAAACACGACATTATATTTATACATAAAAGTCTTAATAATTATTCTAAAAATAAGTATAATTTCAATGTTTTTGTTTTCACAAATCAAGCACAAATATTATAAATTGTTAATTATACATAGAATATACAGTGAGTCACATCGAAGTTCATATATTAGAATTTTTGTCATCAAATCCAAATGAATAGAAGCCATAGAAAATTTGAATGAAATGAGAAACTATTTTATGTATTTAAAGGGCAAAAATGGGAATGGATCAGACATACCTTGAGTAGGAGAGTGTGGTGGATATATTGAAAAAGATACATTGGAATCGACAGAATATTAGGAATATGATACGCCAAGCAAGAGACTGAGTGATGCATGGTGTAGATCTGTAATTGTGAGGCCAAAGATAAAACCATAATATTTATTGTATTATAAAAGAAATTATTAATGATGATGATGGAATATAGCTTCGTATCAGGCGTGGCTTGTGAAAATGAATTGAGGTTCACATGTACAAAACATCGTTTTCCTAAAGTCACTACTAATACTATATAAAGTGTAAAATATTAGCTCAGAACCAAATGAAAAATTTTTCGGAAAATTGTTAAATTTTCTATTTACGAACCATAACTTTAATCGATTTTATATTACATAATTACAAAATTTAATCAATTTCCAGTCTTTTATAGAAGAAATTTTTAAAATTACTTCAAGCCATTCAGAAAATATAGTCGATTTCCCAATCGATGTTTGTTGTAATGATACTGAAATTTTTTGTACCATTTTTTATATTTGAAATACGCAGAAATATTATTTTTGTTTTAATTTCTCTTACATCAGATCAGGAAAATCGACTATATTTTCTGAATGTGTGAAGTAATTTTAATAATTGCCACTACGAAAGATTGAAAATTGATTACACTTTATTATTCTGTAATGTAAAATTGAATGTCCGTGTAAACAATGGCTCGTCATTAGAAAATTTGATAATTTATGAAAAGCAATTTTCCGAAAAATTTTCCATTGGTCGTCGGGCTAATATTTTACAATTTACTAAGTATTAGCAGTGACTTTAAGAAACATATAAGTTTATTCAAATATTTCTCAGGAGTCGCCACTGTTTCGTATTTTGTAAATTTTTATAAATTAATGTGTATAAATAATAGTGCAATTAACTGTGTGTATTTTTGTTCTCTATTTGATATTTAACAAAACTGTTTAAATAAATAGAAAATAAAAGAATTAAATTTTTTATTATCTGTTGTTTTGTGTTGTTTTAGGTATAATGTGTCTGTTTTTTCTACTTTGTTTTTTTTTTTTCGATAATAAATTGTAGTCGCATATTATAATTTATATATAAATTATTTACTATTTACACTTTAAAAGTATTTACGAAATAATAAACATATTTCATATATAGGGAGAAACTTTTTAGTGTACATACAATACATTCACCACATACACAACCCAACGTTCAACAACTACGTGTCGAATAAAATAATTAAATATTAATTTTGTTAACCGCATTTTGAAGTATATATTTGACATTGTATGTTATACGGATTGAAATACCGGTAAACCAAATCAAAATGTAAATAATTATTATGAAAAACCAAGAAACTACTCTCTTCCATCCATAAAACAAAAAATACGGAAAAGTCTAATAGATTTAGAGTTTATTATCACATTTGACTAAAAAGATATTGGCTTGTAATCAAAAATATTCAAAATAATAATCAACTTTCCAACATTTAAAAGTTGCTGTAGAAGCATTGCGTTGAGAAGATGTGAAACTTTATTCGGCTGATGTAACATTAGAATTTATGTTAAACGAACTAACACTGCAAAACACCTTATTATAAGTAACGAACTTAAGGATTAATTAATTTTACTATTATTAAAGGAAAGACAAAATTTTACGTTGGACGTTTTACACTTTCTTCATGACCCGAACTAATTGAATAGCATTAACAATAAACTTTATGGATATTTAATAAAACCAGTAAAATTGCCATAAATAAAACAATTATTCAGTTAATTCAACGTGTTTCTAACCACCTAAGTGTAATTGTAAATATTGTCAGTGATAATGATGATATCATGAGAACGATGTGGATGTAGAAGAAATTGTAAATATTAAATGCTGGATTTCAATATATCCTTGAAAGGAAAAACTTCAATTAGAAATTTAAAAATAAAAAACACGTAGTCTAGAAGGAATAAAGAAATAACCTATTTCCAGGACGAAAATAATAAATATTTAAAAATTGTATACGACCATCTCAAGGACTGTTCGCCCAACAAGTGTATAGTTAGAAGATGCCTTCTCTGCTGAGCTGATCACCATAAAAATTAGATCGCAACTAAGTTACAGGAACATTTATTTATAATTAGATCGCAACTAAGTTACAGGACAATTTATGCTTCTTACGAGCATAATTTCTAAATCATTTCTTTATAAAATTAATTAACTTTATTCTTAATTTGTGTGACTGTTGTTTTTTTCGTAAGTATTTGTGGTTTACGTAAGAGAAATAAAATATAAATTTAGAAATACACAATTTTTAAACTTTTTATTGAAAAAATTCGGTAAATTTGCAATGGCTAAAGTGTTTTAGTTAGTATGGCGATCAAGTTATTAAATTAATCAGCATAGGCGGTTATAACAATTCATCAATTCATCAATTGAACTGATAAATATTTCCATAATCCAATTTTATTCTTATATGTATTAACACTAAATTTACCGACAATTTGTATATACCAAATCGCAACAAAAGCAACGTAGCAACCACGTTCAAATAAAAATTATTTATTTTAATAGTAATTCGATCGTATAAATTATATTGTTTTATTATTTATAAATAACATATATAATTTGTCTTTCCAATACGCATTTACCACGGGGACATGTAGATTTTTATTGCAATACCCATTTTGACAAGTCTTACGTTTACCAGAAATTCACCAATTGATGTGTCCACCGCATATCAAATGCTTAAGCTTGAATGTGAAGGAAGCATAAGTCGTTTGTGTTTGTTCTCCTTATCATACCATATATTTCAATTTCAACAAAGCACGAGGTTGCCGCACAAAACTAAAACCAACAACAAATGTTTAATAATCGCGGCTATACACGTACTGAAGTGCACAATAAGATAACATAAAATAAGAGATAAGAGAATTCTTTTGTTGTTCGAAACAAGAGGATTTGTAGTTGAGGTGTGTTTTTGATAAACACAAAACGTTTTGATTTTCGTTTTCATACGAATTTTAGTGGACATTTGTTGATAGATAATTACGACATAAATTTATTAAGCGCTCAAGTGATTGCTTATACGGTAAGATTATAAGCGATACAACACACATAAGTGTATATCAGAAAGAATGAAAGAACAAGACATTGTCTACGAATAAAATTTATATAGTTGATATTGTAACACGCACATACTGTTTGAAGATAATTATGCATTTATTTGATCTATATAAGAATTTTTTGTTCGACAACCAGCCTGATTCATCCGAAGCACTGGTTCGATCCATTCTAAAATTCTTAAAATATGTGCCATCAGTACTTATAGCAGTTAGGAGCGTTATATACCTCTCCACTGTACTGATAATCAAACAATTTTTCTAACATTTTGCTTTTGCCAAACGCAGTTGTATTATTGGCAGCAATATATTTACTGTGGTTACAGTGGTGGATGTAAAAAATTCGGATGGTATACCATCCTCGCCAGTGGCTTTGTCACCTTTGAGTGATTTAATTGAATCGCACGCAGTTCAATACGTGTTGAAGCATTTATTGTACAGCGACGTGAACTTACCATAATGGCGATACAAGTCAAAGTGATTATGAGGTGTTGTCATTGAAGAACCATTTTGGATTTTCGTGAAATATTCAGACCATCTCCGTATTTGTATATTTTCAGTTACCAACAGATCGCACCAGTTCTACCTTGCACTGGATAGAAAATATTGGACAACTTTCGCATGTGCTTATTATTTCCATCTGATCAGATGTAGCCACCTTTTCTGAATCACTCGCAATTTTATCTGTCCATTTTCGATAATCCGCATGCTATACACTAGCAATATTTATGGTCGGATTTCTCCAACTATAGAACAAAAAAAGAACACATCGGCACCGCGTTGATTACGGACATGTGGATATTCACATAAAAGTTTACTAATTAATATAAAATTTTACTATTCTAACTATAATTTAATTCCGATTTCGAGTAACATTATACCAAATTTTTTACTATTATTGCGTGTTTCATTTCTGCGAGTATATAATTTTAGTTTTTCGAGATGCAAACTACAATGGTATTTATTATTATTTACGCAATTTGATAACATTTACGTCATTCAATTCATATAAACGACATATTGGACGAGACACACACACATAAAATCCATTATTTGAAAATTAATAAATATAATTAAATTGAAAGGACAAATACATGAATTTGTATATTATACAATATTAAAACATTGAAAAAGCATATTAAATCAAAACAAAAGGATGGACACGGTATAGAAATATTTTTAGCAAAACATAACATAAACATAAAATACATAAGACACAATTGTTTTATCTACAATATATACGATGGAAAATATGGAAATTTAATTTTCATAAATCAAACAATGTAAACAATATATTACAAATATATATATTTAGGAATTTCTAGTGTATAAACATTTTGTGTATAGTACCTAAATAGGAAACAGTAATTTCGTAATGAAATAATAGTTCCATATATAATATAGAAAGCATAAAGGAAAATGTTAATATAATTGAATTTTGAAATGTTCTCAGTATACCCGTTTTTTTTTTTTTATCACATTTGTTTCAATTTTATTCCCTAATATAAACAAGGATAAATATGAATAAAATATCAAAATAGGTCAAATATGTATTATAACTAATATGATATATTTTACTTATATCCCCTGTACAGGTATACCATTCGTTCGTATACTATATTTGAATATAAATTGTATTGTACATTATATAAATAAAGTAAAACCCGCATTGTGAACAATAACTTACATGAAGGTAGCAGTGACGAAGCCTGAGAAATAGCATTCAGGTTTCAATATCGCTATGTTTGGGTTATAACCGTGGATGTAATTAGACTAAATAATGAAAAAAAATTTGGTAGTTTAACTGAACTAAATTTACCGGAAAATCGACTTTTACGACTTTTTAAAATCTTATTTAATTACGTCCCAAAGCTGATTTTCCAAAAAATTTACTAGCAAATGGACATTCCAATTTTATTCCTTAATCTAGTCTACTTTCAACTCGGCTGCCAGAAAAATATTGTGATAATGCCATCTGGAAACATTTTTTCCCTCTTCGCCCCACTGGAGATTTTTTTTTAACTGAATATTGCAATAATAAATTTAAAGTAAAATTTTATATAATTAATATTAATTTAGATTTATGAAATATTAAATATTGTTTTCATTCATTTTAAACGGCATTGTGTGTAAACCTGCGTGTCGTCGTGTTAAGTTATTGCATTTGTATGTGTAAGTGTGTGTGTACATACATACGGGTCACTTATTAGCGTATGCTGATAATATAGACATAATGGGTCGGAACATGATAACTGTCAAGGATGCTTTGGAATCGTTACAAAAGGATGCATCGGGTCTGGGTCTCAAAGTGAATGCAGAAAAAACAAAATATTTGGTGGCAGCGAATACATCACGAATTCGAGATCAAACGGTTAATATTGGAGAACACAATTTTGAAATAATCAATAGTTTTGTATACTTAGAATCGTTGATAAATGTAGAAAATGATATTGAAGAGGAAATTCGCCGCAGGGTAGCAACTGGAAACAGATGTTATTACGGGCTAAGAAAATAACTCCAATCGAAAACATTACAACGAGATCTTAAGTGCAAGCTATATACAACATTAATACGTCCAATATTAACGTCGGAGGCTTGGTACATGACACAAAACCAGGAACAATTACTTCGGAGTTTCGAACGAAAGGTTCTCCGTGGCATATTTGGTCCAGTCAAAGAACAGAATGGTTGGAGGCGAAGATACAATTTTGAATTATACAAGTTGTACGGTCAACCAAATATTGTCAAAACATTCAAAATCAATAGATTGAGATGGCTTGGACACGTAGTACGCATGGAGGAAAAACTGTTAAATGGTAAACCAGAAGGTAGAAGGAGAGCCGGAAGACCTAAGGCGAGATGGCTAGATGCAGTAAAGTGTGATATAAAGATCCTTAAAATTCGGGATTGGAAGATATTGACTGCGGATAGGTCAGGTTGGAGACGCGTCTTGGAGAATGCTAAAACCGCATCTGGGTTATAAAGCCATGGTGTAAGTAAGTGTGTACATACTTATACGTATAGCAAAAGCTAATCCTTTGCACTCCAACCGAGTTACTTATGTAGGATAATGTCGACGTAGCCGCGACGAAAGATTGCAAAGGGTTAAACTTTCCTATAAAATAAATGAAAATTTTCAAACTTCAACAATATTCATTGTAACATAATATCAAATAAAAAAGTATATTATAACTCACAATTTTTAAAAAATAATAAATTTAAAAATTATTGTATTTTGTAGTTTTTAATTAGCATAAAATTGACAATTGTAAGAGCTTATGAAATTTTTTTAAATTAAAATAATATCAATAACATTTTATTACTCATTACATACAATTAAATCATTGCTATACAAAACACAGTGTGTCAATTGATTTTTAATATTTGGAGTCATATATGTGTAGCCAAAAGTTTTGTGTCCATTGAATGAACTACATTCGGAAAACTAGCTCAAATTGAAATTAAATATAAAAGAAAAAATTTGATAAAAGTGCCACTGAAATGTATCGCAGTGAGAGAAAATAATTTTACGATAAGTTGTGTTTAAAAGTATATAGATCAAATGTTTTAGTGCGTATAGGGACGGAAGTGATGCACTACATATAGAAGATAATAAGCATTCCAGGAATAAGACAAAGTTTGATACGGACACCTCAAACTATTGAAAAAATGCGTGATTTTGTAGCAAACAATATCTGGGAAAGTCTTTCAACATTAACAAACGATTCGAACCGCATACCCATATCATAAAGATTTGGAATAAAACAAAAGTCTATGTTTTTCACTTGATTGTGCACCCAAATTAATGTTCGTATATTTGTGCCAAAAAGTAATGTTCAGTGTGTGATTTAACACCCTGCGAAAAGTTTGAATTTCATTAAACTTATAATTATGTTATTTAAATGTTGATTTTTCGGCAATTTAAACAAATAGCTTCGACGACGCGTGCCGTATTGAAGGTGCATCCACAAAGTGAATTGAAACATCACAGGCATTCGAATTCGCTTTATATTATTGCTGTAATAAGTGTATACATTGAAGGCGTGAAATAAAATGTATTTCTATTCCGTATTTCATAAATTAAGCCTTAAAATTTCTTTGACACAATGTGCGCATCATATGAGTATTTGTTTTGCATATAGCGTTTTTTTTTTGTTCAAATACAAAATGTTTTTAATTAACTATTCTCCATTATTTATCGTAACATATCGCGTATTTATTATTATATATTTACAAATTTTCATCAGAACCTCAGTAATTTTATACGATATAATTAATTCCAAATACTATATACCACTCTCGTATATTAGGTATATGTAGATATATTAATAATAAATAACAACGCAATTATTAGACGTATATATTCTCTAATTGATAACGTTTTAATTGCTCTTGTATAATATTGCAATATATATACTTAAAAAATATAAAAAATTAAATATTGGTCAATTTGGTATTACAATATAATGCTCTAGTTCTACTTAAAATAACATTTTATATACGCTTCGTATTCAATATTTACAATGTGCGTATATACTAAAATATCATTTTTATCAAAACGGGTATATATCATACCTAATAATATTGTCTTCTCTTAATATAATTGCTGTTATCTTAATTACAATATTGTACATATAAACTTGAAATAATAAACGTCATAATCATAAGTAAATCAAATGACTTAGGCAATCCAGTCTATATACACGTATATATACCTATTTAGTGAAATACTCAAATACAAAGGTTGGCAACTAAAACCTTGCAGTTTATTAATGATGTTTTCAAGTAAACTATTTGATTGATTTAAATAACTTTATTCAATACTGTATTTGTTAATTTTGTTCGATTACCTTTTGCCATCTGTTTGTTAACATCATGATTCCAAGCTCGCATAAAACTTCTAGTCTTTATCATAAAAGTACTGAACAAATTGCGTTTTGATAACAAATTATTAATGAAATTTTTACCATTCAAGAAGTTTTCTAAACATCGAAATAAATGAAAGTTCCGGACTATATGGTGGATGTGGCAACGCTTCCCAACCAAGCCCCAATAATTTATGAGGAGTGACTAAAGATGTGTGTGGCCCTGCTTTGTCACAACACCTTTTCGATTTGTCAATTCTGTTCGCTTTTCTTAAATTTTCATTGTTCAATTTGGTTATTTGTTGTATGTACACATCTGAATGCTAATCGTTAGGTTGAGTTTGGTAAAAGTTCAAAATAGACAATACCTTTGTAATCCCACCTACTGGTAACATAATCTTCTTTTGATGGATATCAGCTTTAAATGTTGTTTGCGCTGGTTTATATTTCTTGCTCCATGATCTTTTTCGATTGACATTGTTATATAGGATCCATTGTTTCTCGCCAGTTATCAATCGTTTTAAAAATGAATTCTACAGTGTGTTAAGTGAATTTCTTTAAGTTCATGACGAATGTATAAATCGGTTTTTTGTTCGCATCCAAGTCGTTTTAAACGCTTTTCAATGCATTTATGTGATAAAATAAGCTTCTCTGAAATCTAACGTATTGTGCTATGACGATCCTCATTGATTATTACTTTGATTTGGTTGTCATCCACCTCACTTGAATGACCTGAACGTTGTGCATCTTTGAATGGGAAATCTCCAGAACGAAATTTTGCAAATTTTTGTCGTTCTTTTAGACTTTGTCACCGTATACAGTACATAATTTTTTGTGAGCTTGCGATGCGTTGTTTACTTCGTGGAAGCAAGCAATAAAATGTGACGATAATGTTCATTTTGATTTTCCATTTTTCAACAAAAACTAAACAAAAAATAAACGCAACCAATGGATACATAATTTTTTTACAGAATCACAATTGAGGTGCCAACTATCAAAAAAACAATATATTATAGTTTTCATTAAAAGTCATCTATATGAAAAAACCGCACTGACTATGTTGCCAACCCAATTCAAACATATTTAACTGTTCTGTTAATTCGAACATAGTTAGGGTAAGTATTCATTTTCACATTTAAAAACCGGTGTATGAAAACGAAGGTTAATTTATTAATTTTACGGTAGCTTCCAGTAGGAATTAAACGTATATTTAAAAATAAATTTGCTTTCTATTTGTTTTAAAAGCTGCGCCATCTTCAATTTTATCTTTTACAACCTCCAGTCAATACCATATACATATCTGGGTATTCATATACATTACCGCAGGAACGACAACAAGAAATGACTGAAAGTTTAAAACCTCTAGTTCATATTATGATATAGAATATGTCTATAATCTGAATATTTTGGAAGTCTATGGAATTTTAAACAACCATAATGTATTGTTCAATAATATGATATTTCTTGTGTCATGTTAAATAAATTTTGTGTACATAGCTTGAAAATGGGATTATACTATAAATAGTTCTCCATGAAATTCTTGGATTTGGGTAGTTTTCCTATTCGGCAGAACAATGGTTAATGAAAATACAAGAACTTGTCAAATATGCAGCTTAAAAAAATATTCTATTACAAAATATGAACCAGATAGGGAAAAGCTTTCAGTTACTGTAGGATTTATGTTTCTATCTCGTTTGCTTTCTGAGATAATGTATGAAAAATTTCATATATACGCGCAGGTATGTAATGCGTTATTGAACCATGAAGTGTAAAATTCGCATTGACAGAAGTGTTAAGTATATGCAAAGTTAGAAAAAAAAACCAACAACAACAATTTAATAAATGTTATACAATCAAAATAATATACACATAAGATTTCGTTGACAATGATAAGCTTATAAGTACACGTTGTTAAAGTTATCGTCTATATACAATTATATATATAAGCATTAGGTATATAAGTATTATATACAAAGAGTATATAAGATACTATATATAAAAATACACACAATTCGTATTCAATTTAATAGCTAGAAATTTACAATGATTTACGATGGTAAGAAGGTGTAACAAATATTGTTTTTTTTAATGTATAGGTGAGAAAATCCTATATAAAAACACATCAGTGAATTTTCTTGTAAGATTTATAAGGCAACATCATTTTAAATATGTACAATATTCAAAAAGTATATTATAAACGAGTCTCATTATGTGTTTTTTTTTTAAATTATACGAGCTAACGAAAGTTTAACTTTTTTTTGAAAAAATGAAAAAAATGGAGCGTTTAACTTTAAATTAATGTGTGAAAATAATATCATCAAAATTATCTTAAACGATATATTCTGAAAATACAGTAATATTCAAATTTAATGAATCCGGATATCATCATGCGAATTAATTGTAACATTCGGTGAAAGCATACTGAAAATTATATCAATTTAACTAAATGTTAAATTGATTGCATATTAGAAAATTAGAATACAACCTCTGTGCCATAATAATCGGTAATGGATCAACAAAAAAAACACCGAAATAAATATTAAATTTCCATAAAAACCATTTTATTTATTCAAAATAATCTCAATTAACTGAAATCGCATCGATTTGCACGTTCAACAAGTGAACCAAATGATTTTTTTTTATGTGTATGTGATTGGAATGCTGTTGAGAACATGGTGGCCGTTGGCTATGAATGCCTTTCAACTGATGCAAAACGGTTTATTTTCATAGCCGAATTAAGTTTAAGGAATAGAAATTAGTAGCAGGGACTTAAATTAAGTGAATATGCGGTGAAGCAAAGAAATGTTATTATTAGTTCAATTCGGTACAATTTTTGATCATCATTTAGTCGATGTAAAATAAAACCTTTGAATTCACCTATCGTTTTTTTTTTAAGTCAAATATTGCTCCAAGTGGAGCTTAATGTCATCTAATAAACCTTTCATTACAGTCAAGTTGGTAAATTACTCCACATGGGAGTATATAGTAATTTACCAATTGTACTGTAATTAACGAAAAATAAATGTTTTCAAAATACTATTATTTTTATATGAGTGATTAGCTCATAGTGATGTGTGTGTGCAGACATTGTTAATCTTTGAATAGCGTTCAACACCATATTTTCAAATATATCCGTTTTTCTTGTTATTCCATAAATGGCCACCCAGCAGAAAAATTTTAGTATTAAAATAAATATAGAAAAATTTCTTATGAAAAATAGCGGAATTGTACCCCGCTATAATTCACGATTAAGAATATATATTTCGGCGCTATGCCACTGCGCTACTGAGTGTTTTTATTCACCTATCGTTGACCAGTTAAAATTCGGTATTCCAAGCTCCACTCCGATGAATCTCGTTGAAGATTTCTATGAAATTTTCACGAAATCACACACTTTTTCAATGTTTTCCATCAGTAAATTGCTTCAGATGGTTGATTTAAACGTTCGCATCTTCACTTATAGTTTCTCTATACCGTCTGTGAATCATTAATGTCATTTAAAAACTTGTACCTTTAACACACAATTATCACTGCATACGCGATTTTAAACAAATCATACGTTTGAGTAGCATTTTTACCAATTTTAAAACAAAATTTAATGTTGGTTCATTGTTTTTATATTCACATTTTTTTCGACCGAAGCACAGCTGTGACTTTATGTGTTGTATTTTCGTTTCTACTGAATGTACGGTCATGAAAGTTTGTTGAGGAACGTTCACAGAACATAATCACAAAAAAACTATGAGTTATTCTATGGTTTACGTAGCCATTCCGATTCATGGGACAGAGAGTGTAGAAATATCATATGGAATAATATTTCATTAAAACCGCATATAGACCCATTATCGAATCAAAAATTTAATATTTATCTGTTATATGATATGGACAAGAATTAGCAAATTATCAAATGACTATTAATTTGTATATATATAAAATTCTCAGTATCTTTTGATATTATAAATAATAAAACTTACAGTAGTCTCAGCTAATTCCTGATAATATGATTCGCCGCTACCTCGTCGAGATCCAACGCACATTGCACGACGTAATAAACTTGATAGCAATGAGCACAGACCACATCGTTGCATTGCTCCATCAGTTGATCCATCACGAGAATTATTCGTTATAATGGATGCAGCTGTGGTTGTTGTTGGTGGCGTTGCGATAGTCGTGGTGGTATTATTTGTGGTGGCAGTGACGGAAGTATCTGTAGTAACCAGGTGGCCTCCAATTTTGGTGGCCTCCCGAGACTCTTTCGACGCTGCCACCTTGATAATTTTATATTTATAAATTTTATCGTTGTTAAATGTTGTTAAATGAAATAAATGATGAAAATAAAATGTTGGTAATTTTTACAATTTTTTTTTTTTAAACTGATGTGCGCCGCGCGCAATTATGGATTATTTAAAACAACAATATTTATTTTTTAATATTTTAAATTTAAAATCATTATTAATTATTAAAAATGAAAAATAAACATTATTTATATCCATTATGATTTTTTAAATTAATATGGATATATTTTCATTTAAACTATATTATTTATTTACATTTTCTTTATGCTTTTTTATTAAATTAATTTAATTTTACAATAACCTTTTTATAAAAAAAAAATATATTATAGATCTAATAAAAAATAAAATAAATATTATAACACTAAAAATTATTAATTTATTTTATTATTATTATTTAACTTCACATATTTGTATTAAAAAATTATAAGTGCTTTTAAAAATAAAAATGTATTTATTATTTTCACTTTTAGCATTTATTTTTAGATTTGTTGCTGGTTTTTATTGTAAAATGGTCAATATCAAAAATATGTATAATTATAGAATTCTTAGAAAATTAACAGATATTCGTTCGTATAGTTTGTGGATCATTTTCAAGTGAGATTGTTGTATGAATAAAATTATTGAAATTAAAATCAATAAAAAATTAATGTTGAAAGATAGTGCATAAATATTGCACCAACATTAATAATATAATATCTATTAACATCATACACAATAAAATTTCGTACACACAACTTCATCCAAAAGTAAAGTTTGACGTTTAAAATCCCTGCCGTGTAATGTGTGAAAATTTAACCATCGATATTTTCCTAAATTTTCGTTTGTGAAGTTGTTTTATGTGAAATTTTATTGTGTGAAAGTATCATTTTATAAAATAAACTCATAAATTTATATGTAATACAAATATTAAAAGGGGGCTGTTCAAATAGTTCACGAATCTTATAATAAAAAAAAAGGTATAAAAGCAATGAATATTGATGCCGCGATCGCAAATGTGTGTGTTAGGGGAGTCTGTTCCCTCGCAAAAACAATAGTTTGTAAATTAACATTTGAATTTAAACATTGTCGTGAATGCATTTAAGATTATCCATGTATAGTTAAAGTTGATGGCATCTCAACTGGATCGACATATAAATGAAACTGAACAATTGGGTGTAAAAGAGCTTTACTATGTGTAAAATGGGGTGCAGTATTTGTTATATGTTGTCTGAGCAATGTTTAAACCGTTTTAAGAGAAATGATTTCAATTTCGACCGTCGATTTATAATCGTGGACAAAATATGGATGCATCGCTATGCACCAAGAGCCAAAGAAGCTGTGAAAATACTACAATAGATAGATTCTATTGAAAATATACACCAAAGAATATGGGTCCAGTTTTGTACAAAATGTAAAATGAAATTTATCGATTGATTATTTTGTAAAAAAAAAAAGTAAGACACTAACCAAAAAATTTCATTCAAAACTTTTGCAATAACAAAATTAGAATATTATTGAGATACGATAAATTAATTTTCCATCAATACAATGTAACAGTAAGCACAATTCACTTGGCGATGGAAAAATGTCTTACAATTAATTAAAAGCGTTTTTTTTTTTGTATTCAAATGAATAAGCAGCTGTAAATAAGTTACCAGCCGGTGGAAAATCATTAAGAAGGGAAATATTTTATTGAAATTAAGTGAAATTTTTGAACATTCCTCGCACATATGTATAATAATAATTATTAATTTATATATATATATTTCTTTCTATGTGTCTATATTATATTAGACTTCAGATTTTTCAGATAGTAAAAAGCCGAAAAGATGATTTTCACACGTATAAATAATTTATGTAAACAAACAGATTTTAGTATAAGTAAATAACTATCGTTTTATATATTCATATGCATTTTTTATTATTATAAAAATAAAACTTTTATATAACCCGCATCAGTGACAGCTTTGAAAAATTAATTATACAATTTAATTTAAAAAGAATAAAATATATGTTTTAATACACACACATGACAGACGGTATTTTTTTCTACTGGAAAAGCGATACATTGTCCATATTATAGTGTTCCTCAACTACTAGTAGATATGTGACCTTCACACCATATGGCGTCATACCACCGGCTGGTTGTCAGAAGACTATAAAAAAAATAATATTAAAGTGGCGTAAAATGTGTACTTGTAGTTAGCGTGTCATAAAACAAAATATACAAAAAAAAACGGCGCCGCTGAATTGCTTTATGATGGTTTTTATCTAAAACATTCATAAAATATTCATGCGATGATTTTTTTATATTAGAAAATTTTAAATTATCGTATGAAATTGTTGTTAATTGTTATATCCATTATAAATTTATATATTGTATATATGCAATTAAGCATGCATTTATAGTTGAATCGTATCATATATGAAACGCATATCGTTGAAGAGAAAACATATAAACAAATACAATAAACAAGAAAATATAATAAAGAAAATCATCGATTAATTTCTATTTATAAATTAAATTATAATTAACAATTTATTAAATTTGATTTGATTAATTAAAAATTAAATATAATTTCTATTACCCATATATTTTCCGTATGGAATTCATATTATGAATATTGGATTGGCAACAAATAAATTTCGCGCATTCACATATATATGATGCCTATATTCACGCATTCGGAGACTTATACAACAATTTTTATCGACACTTTTTTGTTGATTTTTATTTTCAAAAATGAAAATAGCATCGTAAGCTCAGTTTTATAATCAAAAACAAATGGAAGAAATGTTAAACGAATTAAATGAAAGACAGATGGAAAACCGAAAAAACACAACCATCAACATCTACTACAAAACCAAATGGTTTCTGCAAGAAGGCAATGCTGTGTGTTGGGTAGGAGCAGAAAGCTTTGGTCTACCACGAGCTCCTAAAACCTGGTGAAACTGTTAATGTTGATCGCTACCGACAACAAATGATCAATTTGAACCATGCATTGATCGAAAAACGACCAGAATGGGCCAGAAGACGCGGCAAGATAATTTGGATCAATGAAAATGCACGTGCACACAAAATAAAACCGTTTCAGGATACAATCAAAGCACTTGGCTGGGAGCTGATACCCCACTCGCCGTATTTACCAGACTTGACTCCTTCCGACTACCATTTGTTTTCATAGATGGGACACGCATTGGTTGAGCAGCACTTCGATTACTACGAAGAAGTCGAACATTGGGTGTCTGATTGGTTTGTTTCAAAAGATGAACAATTCTATTGGCGTGGTATCCACAAATTACCAAAAATGGTGGTCAAAATATGTAGAAAGCAATGGCCAATATTTTGAATAAAATGATTTTTACTTTCCCTATTTAAAATTAGTGTATTATTTTCATAAAAAAACGCTCACTTGATATCGGTACACCTGGTATATGTCACAACATAATGTGGATACAAATTTGTCATGCGTATGCATTTTTTATATTATATATATTTTATGTAAATAAATTTGTTTACATTGCGATTTTAAAATTTGACGGGAAGAAAGTATTTCCTTTCACAAATTTTATTTTAATTTTTCACAAACATACAATTATAGAATCTATGGTATATTTATAAACATTTTGCTCGCAATTTTATGGGGACTCGTCGCGTAGCTAATGGCAGTACAACCAATATAATACATTATATAAATGACAAAAACTACATACATGCAAATGGGCTAAATAAAATATATTTATTACCAGAAAATTGTATATACAAAAAATATTTATTATCAATCTTCGCTTTAATTTATGAATATTGAATTTATATAAAATTGAATATTTATCTGTTATATTAGGTTGTCAAATATCTCCCTTCCGCCTTTTTGTCTTTTTAATTTCGCGGCTATGTACAAAGCGCTACAGAGCTCGTATCTGGCAACACTGTACATAATTTGAAAGCTCTTGACATAACAAACAAAACGACGCTATGTATGATTAGTTTGGATATTGCGTTCAACAGTTATAGACGTGTAAACATGGAGTTCACTAACGCCGAAATTCGCGCTATTTTAAAGTTTTCCTTCGTTAAAGGCAAATCCGCTAGAGAAACGTTCCGTGAGATTAATGGTGTTTTGGGGGATGGTACTCTATCACTTCGAACCGCGGAGGAATGGTTTCGACGATTCAGAGCCGGTGAAAACGACACCATGGATAAGCCAGCCGGCGGAAGACCTGTGACGACAAATACCGATCAAATCATGGAATACATCGAGTTAGACCGGCATGTGGCATCTCGTGACATCGCCCAGGAGATGGGAGTTAGTCACCAAACCATTTTAAACCATCTGCAGAAGGCTGGATACAAAAAAAAGCTTGATGTTTGGGTGCCACATGAATTAACAGTGAAAAATCTAATGGACCGAATTTCCATTTGCGAAATGCTGCTGAAACGGAACGAACTCGACCCATTCTTGAAGCGGATGGTGACTGGCGACGAAAAATGGATCACATACGACAATATCAAGCGAAAACGGTCGTGGTCGCAGGCCGGTGAATCGTCCCAAACAGTGGCCAAGCCGGGATTGACGGCCAGGAAGGTTTTGCTGTGTGTTTGGTGGGATTGGAAGGGAATCATCCACTATGAGCTGCTCCCATATGGCCAGACGCTTAATTCTACCATCTACTGCGAACAACTGGACCGCTTGAAGCAGGCGATCAACCAGAAGCGTCCAGAATTGGCCAAAAGGAAGGGTGTAGTGTTCCACCAGGACAACGCCAGACCACACACTTCGTTGATGACTCGTCAGAAGCTACGGGAGCTCGGATGGGAGGTTTTATCGCATCCACCATATAGCCCGGACATAGCGCCAAGTGATTACCACCTGTTCCTGT
This sequence comes from Bibio marci, assembly GCA_910594885.2. Taxonomy (NCBI): domain Eukaryota; kingdom Metazoa; phylum Arthropoda; class Insecta; order Diptera; family Bibionidae; genus Bibio; species Bibio marci. The sequence goes on along the minus strand of OU343115.1, from coordinate 32,576,188 downwards.
CCATGGCGAACGCCCTTGGTGGTGTAAAGTTGATCTCAAAAGAGGCTTGTGAAAAGTGGCTGTCCGAGTTCTTCGCAAATAAGGAGGGGGGCTTCTACGAGGGAGGTATTATGAAGTTGCAGTCTAGATGGAAACAGATTATCGAACAAAACGGCGCATATTTGAACTAAATCCGATTACTGTAACACTTTTTATAAAGCATTGAATAAAGAGCAAAAAGGCGGAAGGGAGATAGTTGACAACCTTATATGTTAAATAAAAAAAAAATCAGTAAAATACATCATAAAATCGTTCAGTATTACATATTTAATCAAAAGCATCTACTAAATATTATTAGTATAAATATAAACTACTAAACACAAACACACACACACACACACATGCGAATTATGTGAAATTTTACAGATCTAATTTAATTTTTTTTTATATAAATAAAAAATACATAAATTGCTTAGCAAACGGAAATTTATTATGTAACAAGAATATAACCAATAATCAATCACACGCAATATTTCCGTAATCATAATAGGTTAATAATATATCTATAAGATTTTATAATATAATATAGATTAGAATTGTATTGTTATTATTTCATTGTTCAACAAATATTTAATTTATGGTTATTTATAAAATACATACTAATTATAGTTGTATTAATACATCACATTATTTTATAAATATCTATCATCTATCAAATATTTTTAGTTTCGCATAAAAATAAACCATCCGATTTATTGTTTACATTAGATCATGACATGAAATATAAATCGCACGCACAGGCACAGCCGCTGTAATATGTTTATCACAAATGAATTTAATTATTATGATGTTCACAGCAATATACCATAAGATGAGATGTGGTGTGGTTTAATCAGAGTAGACATGTCTATGCTTCTTAGTTGCATAAGATTAAGAAATATATAAATACATATGAATTTGACGCAACTGCGTAACCCAGATCGCAAATATTTTACAAGCAGTCAATATTTTAAAATCGCATTCAATATCGTTTTTGAATGATAGTATTTCTTCCGATTTTGGCTCAACAATGACCATTTCTGACGGAACGACGCTATGTGTAATCGCATACCATCTCGTTTATTCAATTTCAGGGACAATACAAGCATTAAAGCAATTATATATAATCTTATACCGAACCCATATCATAAACGGTTCTGAAAAGTTTAATTTGCACAGCTTCTTATTAATTTATTGAAATATAGAAATTTAAAAAATTAAATATAATCACAACAACTCTCTCACTAAATCACACCTAAAAAATCAACAAACACGACTTTTATATATGGAAAGGTTAAGGAAATGTATTTTATTATTAAAGCAATAAATTCTATACGCACAACTTTGAAAATTTAAGAATTTTGAATAATCTCGAACATCACTCATGGAACAGTGTGCGAATGCATGAAATTTAAGCTTTTGCATTGTAATCCTTTTGCATCTAATTTTATTACTACAAATTATCATAGGTATTCCGAAGTATGACCATATATACGATTATCACAACAATTTTCTGTAATATTGGGCTATGTCCTATAGATCGCATATCGCAAGCTATCAAATTGGATTTTCAAAAATGACTGGCTTGCTTTTTGTATATTTGATAGCGTCAAATAACATCCTCAATAGATATCGCAAATTCACCATTTTATTGTGCTGAATAGAAGCCTGAATTGTGGGCTGAATATCACATAGAACTAACGTTTCCCTATCACGAAAAACTTTTCTTTCAATAATTGTCCTTCGGCGATGTCGAATGAACATTAATTCCTCCATTCTGTATTAATTATGAGTTATAAATATTTTATTTAATTGTTACCGCTCTCAAATAATTAGTAGTTTTAATTTTTTGAAGTTATGAAGTATTGGGTGAAAATCAAATTGTACAAAATGACAAAATTGTAATCGCAAAAATATTTGCGAATTTGAGATTTGAAAAAACTATCGAGGATATGAAATTTGAAATAGATGAGGCTAATACATCTTCTGGTAGTATTCGTAGAAACTGGTAATACATGTTCTTGAAAACTCACTTTTTATAAACTTAAACAAAACGTAGTTTATATAACATTTGATTGAAATGTGCAAACAACACATTTTTTTTATTCGCTTTCATTACACCCAAGTTGATAAATAACTCCGCATGAGAGTATATAACAATTTACCAATTGTACAGTAATTAACGAAAGATAGATGTTTTCAAAATACTATTATTTTTATATGCGTGATTAGCTCATAGCGATGTGTGTGTGTGCAGACATTGTTAATCTTTGAGTAGCGTCCAACACCATATTTTCAAAGATATCCGTTTTTCTTTTTATTCCATAAATGAACAAATGCTCACCGAGCAGAAAAATTCCAGTATTTAAATAAATACCGAAAAATTTCTTATGAAAAATAGCGAAATTAAACCCGCTATATTTCATGATTAATAATATATATTTCGGCGTTATGCAACTGCACTACTGAGTGTTTTTGAAATGTTATTATAATTTATTAAAATATAAGAAAAAACTAGGCTGGAATTGTAACTGGAGCTGATAAATGCATTTATTATGAGAATCTCATATGTAAAAAATCTTGGGTAATGCTTGGTGAGGCTGATCCAACACAGCCAAAGTGAATAACTTAAGATGATAAAGTTATATGCTCTGTTTTTGGTGGGATCAAAAAGGTTTTATGTATGTAAAGTGAATTGCAGAAAACTTCTGAAACTATAACTGCAGTGATGTCTACCGACGACAAATAATTGTCAAGCAAGCAGTGATAAAAATCGATTAGTAATGGGTGAATAGACATAACAAATTAATTTTTCAAATTGCCAAACCTCATATTGTAAATGCTTTTAAAAACTATTTACAAGGACATAACTGAAGGGTTCTATCCCACACGCCATATTCGCCAGACAAGTTACTTCTTCGAATTACTATATGTCAGACGCACATTTCACATCTTATGAAAGTATATAAAAAATTTGCTTGACGAATGGATCGCTTGACTTCTTCAGGCAGGGAATCCATAAATCTATCTATAAATCTAAACATAAGTTTTTGTATATTATGGAAAATTTAGCAAAATTTTCAATCAAATTTTATTTAAAAAAACGTATGTTTAATTTCACTATATTTGGGATCACCCCACCGCACCCCACCCACGATATATAAAACATATTTCTAAGAAGTAAATTGTATTTAGACTGAGTGCGAAAATAAGTTTGACATTTGACTTTTTCAACAGAAATTCTTCTTACGCATATAGAAGACGAAGATGTAGACTTTTTGTCTAAATATATTTACGTAATCTGATTACATAATTGAAGAAAATTATCTGTAACAATAAATGAAACCCCCTAACACCCCCCTCCCCCCTCCCCCACATTTATCGAAGTAGAATAATTCTATAGAAATAAATTTATTTGTTTATTTTTTATGTTTATTAATTTATAATTTTATATAAAATTTATATTTTGTTAGTGTAGATTTTCTTTTAAATATGCTATATTTTCCATTACGAAAAATTTATACAATACAATATTCTTCTGAAATTGTGTGATTTTATTATAAAAGGATAAAAATAGAAGGAAACAAAAACAACAACAAAAAATATTATTCCTTTGATAATTTCTTTTAAGTTATGCTTTCTTTTTTTTTTATGTAATGCCGTGCGCTTAAATAATACTCACACAAAGCGACATATTTTATGTTTCAGTGTTTTTAAGTAACGCGGGGCGCATTTATAACAACAACAATGAATTATCTTTTTTAATAATAAGAAAGAAGGTGTATTGTCGTGTAGTGTAGGTGGTAATATTTTTATGTATTTAGAAAAACAAATAAGAAAAAAAAAAAAACAAAAAAAAAACAACAACAACAATAACAACAACACAAACAATAGAATTATCTGCTTATAGAATATTGTATAAAATAGCTCATTAGTAAAATTTAAAATTAATGTAGGATTGAAATTATATGGTTATTTATTTTCGTGACAATTTCAATGTATGCGCGTATAAAGAGTGGGCGATTATTTCAAAATCAATCATTATAAAAACCTAATAATATAATAACCTAATTGCCACTCAATTTTTGTTCTTTTACATTTTATACAATTTATAATTAAATGTATTTTTATATTATTAATATACAAGAATATTTTTTTTTCAAAATACGCGCGCGTCTGCCTCGATGTGAACAATAATAATACAATAATAATAAAAAAATGGTTCTATGAAATTTAAATCCAAAAACCATAAATGAAAAAAAATTAGCACAATTAAATGTTGGACTATTTTTTATATGAAATATTTTGAATAACATTGAGTTTGTTAAATCACAATACGTAACCATTTCAATGTCAATATGTTTTAAACTGGGAAAAAAATGTTCCATGTAAAGCTAATCAAATGCTTGTGAAAAGCTTATGCAGTGAAGATGTTCTATCGCAAAGATACATACGAGTGGGTTCAACGATTCAAAAACGATGATTTTTATGCGGAAATTGAAGGATGTGGAAAACAACCGAGAAAAAGCTTGAAGACACCGAATTGCTAGAGCATTGCTGGATGAAGATGGCTCATAAACTCAAAAACCAAATAGCAGTGAAGCTTGAATGTTGACCAAACAATGACTTCTGGATATTTACAAGTAACGGGAGAGATCGAAAAGTGCGTGGCAAATGGGTGCACATGAACTTAATGAAAAACAAATGGAAAATATGAGTAAAAATTGTTCAGAGTTGAAACGACCTAAAGGTTCCTGTATCAGGTGTGGAAAATTTGGTCATAAATATCAAAATTGTTCATCAACTTTAGTTTTAATTTTACAAAAATTCATCAATGACAAAGCGTAAAGAACAAGAAAAAAAGGTATTGAATTTTGTTTTAAATTTAAATAATAATGAATTCGAAAGTGCAATTAGATACAACTTTACCATGAACAATAATAACATGCCATCATTTTATTGTGAATTGAAGTCATTGCTGGATTCTGGTAGTCCAATCAGCTTCATACAGCAACAATATGTTCCTGCTTGTGTTGTAGAAAATATTAATACAGATCATTACAATTCTATGGATTAAATAATAGTCAATTAAAAGTTTTCGGTATGATTAATTGTAAAGTAGATTTTAAAAATAATATTGTTAATTTAAATGTTTTTGTTGTCAATAATAATAATTCAAAATATCCATTCGTGTTAGGACGCGACTTTTTAAATGCTTATGCTAAATATTCATGCAATCCGTTTGATTTTGATACGGCAAATAATTTTAAAATTTTAGACGCACATTTTGAAAATCAAATATTAAATATAGATTGATTTGGTGAAAATGAAAACAAGTATGAATTTCTTAAATTTTGGTGAAAATGTGTCTATTGAAAATAAACAGAAAATCGAGGAAATGATTTCGGAATAATTTTCTCATTTTGGTGAAAAGAAAAATAGTTCAATTGAATATGAACATTAAATTAAATAAAGCCGAAATATTTTATTGTTCCCCAAGACGGTTGTCATCAAGAATACCATATAATGGAATTTGTGCGCCACATAACATGAAACCATATTTAAATCTAGAGAAAAAAAAAATTAGGAAAATGAAACTGGGTATTAAAGACACTAGATTGCATAAATATATGTTTAGTTTTATTTAAAGAAACAAATTATTAACGAAATTTTATCAAATGAATGACTATTGTTAGATAGATATCTAACTATAGGTAAACATTATAATAATTAAGAACTTAGGTACGAATGTGTAATTATTTAAGATTTTGTAATAATCGAGACGATTATTTTGTAGGATGGCCGAGTTGTAGTGGCTATTTTAAAGATACAAATATAAGTTTTTATAAAACGGTATCAAATAGGATAACATTTAATTATTAATTATATTTTTAGAGAAAAAATCAAAGTAGACGGTATTGTGAACTTGACGAAGTAATACAAAACGTATGATTATTGTAAATAATTATTGTAATAATTACTGAATATAGTTGTTATATAAATTTATGTGATAAATAAAAATCATACGAATAATTTAAGAATTTTATAAAGAAAATACCATAAAAGTGATAAAACAATTTATTGACAAAATAATAATGTACATTCTCTTATCGATTACTTCATCTTTCATTTGCTATTTATTTCATGTAAACCACTTGGGCGTAGTCAATTTACCCCGAGACAGTTTCGGGGTAAACCGTTGGACGGTTAATTATAATAAATATCTGATTTTTAAAATACAATTAAATTTAGAATGTGTTGTTTAGCGAGAAAAAATAAGATATATATATAAGGAGAGAGAGAACATTGACCTGAAGGTAAAGGTCCTCCAAAATTTTTGATAATTTTTGTTTTTGAAACATTTTTTCGTACACAGTCGAAAATTTTGAACTAATACATACACCAAAATTAGTTTACACGCTAAATAAAAAAGAAATATTAAATAATAAACACAACAAAGTTTGTACGACGATTTTTAAACCATTTGAAATTAATTTTCAAACCAAATTCATATTTGTATAATATATTGTAAACTATTTGGTATTATTTTTAAGTAATAATATTATTATTTTAGGATTAAAATTGTACATTAAACCATTGAAGATTAAAACACCTTCGACAACCGAAAATAGAAAATATTATGAAATTACGTTTACAAAATTGTGTTATGTATTTTAAAATCACATTGATAATTCCGGTCCGCCATTTGTATATGTCAAACTTGAGTTTATATTTTCGGTGTTTTAAACCGCCGAAGCCTAAAAAAAAAAACGAACTTTTCGGTTCGGCAACAATAATTTGAAACTTCTTAGGTTCAAAATTTAATCTAATAGATAATGGTTTGATTATTATTTTAAAACCTTGTAGAGATTACTATGTAATCAAATTTCGGTGTGGACCTATATATGTAACCATACGTAGGTTTTAAAATAGTCACAAATTTTCAACTGTATAGCTGACGGATTTTTGGAAGATACTTGGATCTATCGATTAAAATGGGTCACCGTGTGTGTATGTAATATCGTTTAATATTTATAGCAAATATTTTTAATTATTATTTCACTATCTCAGTCAGTTATAAATATATACAAAATTTTATGTACATGAATATGGAAGCAAATTATAAATGACATTAAATTTTGTATACCCCATACCCACCCCCCACGCCGTATCACATAAGATATTATATATAAGGTTGTCAAATATCTCCCTTCCGCCTTTTTGTCTTTTTAATTTCGCGGCTATGTACAAAGCGCTACAGAGCTCGTATCTGGCAACACTGTACATAATTTGAAAGCTCTTGACATAACAAACAAAACGACGCTATGTATGATTAGTTTGGATATTGCGTTCAACAGTTATAGACGTGTAAACATGGAGTTCACTAACGCCGAAATTCGCGCTATTTTAAAGTTTTCCTTCGTTAAAGGCAAATCCGCTAGAGAAACGTTCCGTGAGATTAATGGTGTTTTGGGGGATGGTACTCTATCACTTCGAACCGCGGAGGAATGGTTTCGACGATTCAGAGCCGGTGAAAACGACACCATGGATAAGCCAGCCGGCGGAAGACCTGTGACGACAAATACCGATCAAATCATGGAATACATCGAGTTAGACCGGCATGTGGCATCTCGTGACATCGCCCAGGAGATGGGAGTTAGTCACCAAACCATTTTAAACCATCTGCAGAAGGCTGGATACAAAAAAAAGCTTGATGTTTGGGTGCCACATGAATTAACAGTGAAAAATCTAATGGACCGAATTTCCATTTGCGAAATGCTGCTGAAACGGAACGAACTCGACCCATTCTTGAAGCGGATGGTGACTGGCGACGAAAAATGGATCATATACGACAATATCAAGCGAAAACGGTCGTGGTCGCAGGCCGGTGAATCGTCCCAAACAGTGGCCAAGCCGGGATTGACGGCCAGGAAGGTTTTGCTGTGTGTTTGGTGGGATTGGAAGGGAATCATCCACTATGAGCTGCTCCCATATGGCCAGACGCTTAATTCTACCATCTACTGCGAACAACTGGACCGCTTGAAGCAGGCGATCGACCAGAAGCGTCCAGAATTGGCCAAAAGGAAGGGTGTAGTGTTCCACCAGGACAACGCCAGACCACACACTTCGTTGATGACTCGTCAGAAGCTACGGGAGCTCGGATGGGAGGTTTTATCGCATCCACCATATAGCCCGGACATGGCGCCAAGTGATTACCACCTGTTCCTGTCCATGGCGAACGCCCTTGGTGGTGTAAAGTTGATCTCAAAAGAGGCTTGTGAAAAGTGGCTGTCCGAGTTCTTCGCAAATAAGGAGGGGGGCTTCTACGAGGGAGGTATTATGAAGTTGCAGTCTAGATGGAAACAGATTATCGAACAAAACGGCGCATATTTGAACTAAATCCGATTACTGTAACACTTTTTATAAAGCATTGAATAAAGAGCAAAAAGGCGGAAGGGAGATAGTTGACAACCTAATATTTAAAATTTGAAAATTACGTATTGCGTTTGTGAGAGCATATTTCCATTTTATTTTCTTAATACATTATCCTATATCTAATATTTTGCCTATATTGTACACACACATTTTATATTAAAAGAAATCTTTGTTATTCTTTGTTTTTGCTATATTTATATTTCTTGTATTGTATTTTAAATATATATATAGACGAGTATGTATTGTATATAAGAATATAGATATAGAATATAAGCTTTTTTGTAAACGTTAGTATATAAAATAAGAAATCAAGAAACATCCTTTATATATACAGTTATACAGTTATATATTGTACAATACATTATGAGATACACGATAAAGAATTCTTGTTATTCTAATAGTACGTGAATATACACACACACATATATATGTTTATATACCAATTGTATATTATAAATGTATGTATGTTTGAGTATATATAAAAATATACATAAAATATTTTTGTGTATTTTTATTCCATGTATATTATAAATAATATTGTTTCATTAAATTAAGTAATACAAACTCTTTTCATATTATTTTTTTTTTCCCTATACTTTCGACCTTATGTTTTCTTATGTTTATTTTCAAATGGAAAATGATATAAAGAAAATAAATTTTTTTCTCAACGTTTTTCTGTTTCCTTTCATTTATAATAAATACGACTATATCTAAATGATTGCCAAATATATATATGGTTATATTAGATTGACTTCTTTTATTATTATTATGTGCGCGTCAGAGACGAAATGATAACGAGCAATTTATCGGATTAGTAAACATTCATTTCAATTGAAGGGAAAAAAATTCAAATAATTTCGGAGGTGTTTGTAGAGGAACAAAAAAATTTTCCGATTTCATTTTCAGGAGAATGTATAAATAAATACAATATAGTATTTGAATAGTTAAATAGCTATAGTATAAAGATATAGAATCTATAAATATTTATCAATTTGTTTTAATCCTTTATTTATATTAAAAGCAGTTTTAAGGATGTTTGACAAAAAAAAAAAAAAAATAAAAAATATATTTAAATTTAAAGTAATCGGAGACATAAGCAATAAAAATAAAAGTCTAATTTCATTTGAGAAATCTTTATTGCATCATAAAATATAAATATTATATTTTAGGGGTTTTGGTTTGGTTATATTTTAATAACTATAATATGGTATATATAAATAAAAGAACCCTAATATGGAATCTATATTTTAAGAGTATACAGAGTACTTTTAATGAGTCAAAATGTAGAAAATGTTGAACGCAATTAAATATAATTTATATATGCAAAGAATATTATAACATGAAATGCAGTGGCGAAGTGTGAAAAAATGTTTTCAGATTGCAATATCAGTATATTTTTCTGATAGACACGAGTTGAAAGTAGACAATATTATGGAAAAAAATTGGAATATTCACTTACTAAATTTACTGAAAAATCGACTTTCAAGGATTATCGTCATTTTGAATTACGGGCCAAATTTTTAACGGATTTCTAATTTTGTATAGAGAATTACAAATAATAAACAATTTCCAATCTTTCACAGAAGAGATTTTTAAAATCAATTCACACATTCAAAAAATATGACCGATCGTCCAATTTGATATCATTGAAAGTTTGTATGAAATTTTTTGTACCACAAATTTCTTAAAATTTTCTCTGCCATCGTTTGGCAAATCGATCATTTCTTTAGAAAGTGCATGAGTCGATTTTAAAAATCTCTTCCAAGAAAGATTGGAAATTAATTATAAATTGCAATTCTGTAAGGCAAAAATGAAAATCAGTTAAAACTATGGCCCGTAATTAAAAAAGATGATACGATCCATAAAAGTGGATTTTCCGAAAAATTTAATTCGGTGAACACCAAAAATTTTTTTTTCATAATTTAGTTTCATTTAACCGAGGCTATAAGAAAAATATAGCAATATTGAAAACTGAATGCTATTTCTCAACCCACTCACCACTGCATGAAAGGATAATTAATTTAAAAAATAATAAATTATTAATTTAATTATAATTTTAAACTTTGGCAAATCTATCGAAAACTATATAATGTGGAAATTTCTTTTATATAACAAATTCCGAAGACCATATATGGACGATGATGCTGTAATCGGAAGCCTCATAAGTTTTTTTTTTCTAAAGAACGTAGCAGTCAAAATTGTTAAGATTCGCAATTGTTTGGATGAAGAGAAAATCGAGTTTGTCATACAGTGCCAGAGTAGAGCATTGCAATAACGACATAGCTTCACAGACATATCCTGGTAAGTTTAGTTACTTTAACATTGCGGACAATCTATAACGTGAATAAGATCACTCAGTAGCGAAATGATATAGAGCTCATGTTTATTAATCATAAATATATGAAATATAGGTTCAATTCGTGCTATTTACAAGGGAATTTTTTTCGACATTTTAATACTGAAATTTTTCAGCTGGGTGATTGGAAAAAAAAACGGATATTTTTGAAAATATTGTATTCGACGCTACTCAAACATTAACAATGTCTGCACACACACATGATTATATGGTCGTACGCCGCTTGTTGTAAAAATCAATCACCAGAAGTAAGAATATTTTCTAACAACCATTTAATTCCTTAAAAGAAGTAAAAAAAAATTGATAGATGAACGATATGCAACAACAGACGAAGATTCCTATCGAAGCCGGAATTCAAATTCATTGTAAATTTCAATACATTTGATGCTTTTCCATATATTCGAACCAATTCTTGTCAATAAATAAAATAATAAATTAAAATTTCCCACAAATGCTTTATTTAGAATATATGCAAAAGTAAGTTCCGCTTTTCTAATAAATGGCATAACTCTTCTGATGGAATGAGTCAGTAAACGTCTACATAGAATCGAACTGGTTAAAAAACTTGTAAATGGGATACCGCACACACGGAATTGACACAAGGATAGCAAGAAAATCAAAAATCCATTTGTGAAATGCTGCTTTAAAGAAAATAAAAAAAAAGTATTTTGCATCGAATAGTTGCTGAAGATGAAAAATGGATTTATTATGAGAATCGCACGTAAAAAATCATGGGTGCGGCCTGAGGAAGCCAAAGCCAAAATATTTATGCTGATAAGGTTATGTTATGCTCTTTATTTTGGTGTAATCAAAAAGGTGTTGTGAACGCTATGAATTGCTAATAATCTTCAGAAACTATAACTGCGGTGATGTGTACCGTCGACAACGAATGCATTTGAAGCAAATAGTGCTGCAAAATCAACCGAAATGAGAGAATAGACATAATAAACTGATTTTTCTGCATGAAAAGGCAAAATCAAGTGTAAAACTATTATTTACAAGGATAGAACTGGGAAGTTCTACCCTATACGCCATATTCGCCATAAGACGCACGAATCACATCTTATGAAAGTATATCAAATATTGACTAGACAAATGAATTGCTTCAAAAGAAGACAACTTCTTTGGACAGCGAATCCGTAAATTGTGTGAAAGATGGACGAAGATTGTGGCTTCTGACGGAGCATACTTTGAATAATGAACTATTTTTACACACTTTAATTTTAAGCAAAAAACTGAACTTACTTTTGCATATATCCAAAAGGTATTTATCGAAATCTGACAATATTAAAGCGAAATGATTGTGTACGATAAGACGCTATTAGTTTTACAATAGTACAGAATAATAGAAAATTGAAAAAATGCTAGGTTTTGTAATGGTCTTAACGGTAACTGAAGAAAAAACGGCAAATAATAAAGCATTTAATTTAAAAATATTTAAAAAAAATATAATCTTATGATTGTATTGGTATTTTTGGTTTGTAAAAATAAACAAGATACATTTATCATAATTAATTAATATATGAAAATGTAAATGACCTGCGAGGATACTATTTGCATAATGACACGCACACTCACACACACATATATTGATATAAACAAACAATTAATTCATAGTTATAATAATTAAAAATATAAATATTTATTTATTCGCGGTTATTGACCTTTGATATACACAAGAAAATTCGTTCCGGTTCCACCTCATACATAAAGTTTATTTACCGGATACACTTTGAATTAATTTTTACCATGAACCAATTAACCTACAGTCTTGTATTATTTTTTTGGTTTATCTTGAACTTGAATATGACATCGAGACAAAAAAAAAAAAAAACACGAGAATTAAATTTATAAACAAAAAAAAACCATATCATTTACATTTGGATTCAATTAATTTTAAAAATATATATAAATTGTATCTCGTTGTGTGGTGGTGGTGATGGTGGTGGTGGTTATAAAAAAGCTTTTAAAAGAAATACATATGTGTGTGTGTGCAAACAATTTTGCATTGTATTTGTTTATTTATTTGCATACACATTATTTATTTATAAACAAATAATAAAAAGAATTTCATATAAAGAAGAAAACACGTGCAAAAAAAAAAAAAAACGAATTTCTTGTAATGTTTTTATTGTTTTGTAAATGCGTGCGTGACACACTCAACAAAATCCAACAACAAACTCTATGCTATTAATAAGAAATCTATTTTGAAGAAACTGGAATATTTGTATAAATAAAACGTTGCTCAACATATAGTTTAATTTAAGATATAGTATTTTAACAAGTAAAATAATACGATGATGATGATGATGCTGAGATTATTTTTATTTTAACATATGCATATTGTGTGAAGTTAAGAGTTAACATAGAATTGTTTGTGTCCAGCAGATTGTCGTTTATTTATTTTAATATTGATGTGTCACAAGTTTACCTTGTAAATATTGTTTAATTTTTTTTTTTATAAATAGTGTGTGTGTTTGGATTCGTTTTGATTTTAATTATAATAATATTGATAACATAAAGAATAATATTTTCTTGAGAGACACACACATTCACGGAAATTAAGATTATGGTTTTTCGTGTATAGGTAAAAATATAGAAAAAAAAAACAAAAACAATTGATAATTGACACAACCAAAAAAAAAAAAGAAGTACTATTTAATTAATAATATAATATTTTTCACACACACACACACACACAAATACACATTTATTTATATTATTATTTTTCTGTACAAAAATATGGAATTCTTGAATTAATAAATAAATACAATAAATTCTTATATATTGTTGTGATATGATAACGCACGCACAAAATATGATTCTCTTTGTATATAAATATTGAAAACACTAAACACATACGCACACACACACACACACACACGCACGTAAATATAAAAACAAAAGAAGATAAAAATAATACAAAACAAAAACACTTTATATTGTATTTATTTTAATTCATTCATTTGCCTCCAGCTGTTGTGTTGTGCTGTGTGTGCGCGATGATGATGTGTGGTTTTAGTGGACGTTGTTGTTTGTTGGCGGCCGTTGTTGATGATGGCTTTCAATTTATTTATTTTATCCAATATATAAAGATGGATTTATTATAAATAAGAAAATCACCAAATCACATCATCATCATTTTCACATAGATTTTATTATTTTATTATTATTATTATTATTATTATTATTATTATTATTATTATTATAGAAATAATAGCACAAAAATTTCACTTTTTCCATATAATTTAAAAACAGAATTATTATTATAATATTTTATTAACAAACAATTTTATATAAATAAAATGAATGAATGAAATTCTCGTCTGCACATTACTTGATGTGTGTGAGTGAGTGAGTGTGTGTGTGTAATGAATTTATCAATAACACAACAAACAAATGCATTTATATTTTTTTTTTATTGATATGCCGCGCGCCGCGCGCGTATATTAAAATTATAAAATTAAAAATTTATGATAACAAAAGAACCATATTTTCTGATAATAATAATAATAATAACAATATTAAATTTATAATAAAAAATTAAAATAATAAAATAAAAAAAAATTAAAACAATAAAAATAAAAATTTTATATTTATATTTTAATTAAAAAAAAAATAAAAAAAACGAAACGAAACAAAACTGTAACTTTGTGTGCACACAAAAAATATTATAATATAAAAATACGCACGAAGATTTATTTCAGCAAAACATTATTTTAATCTGTACAAGATATAAATAAAAAAAAACAAAAAACAAAAAATGCGTTATATAATTAAGATAATAAATAAATGAAGACGTAACAGCAGCCAGCAGCTGAGGTTGATTTTTTGTTTTTTATCTTTCAAAAAATTTATTTCTTTTTTTTTATATTACAACTTCTTTTTTGTTTTTTCTAAATTACAAATTAATTTATTTGATAACACTTGTGATGATACGCAACACACACACAAACACACACATCACACACTTCTTATATATTATTTATGCACGCACACACGTAATTGATCTATTCTATATAAATATATATATATATGGAATAGATATTTTATACACGAACAAATATTTATTTGTACAAATAAAAATACCTTACGCGCCAGAGCCTGGTCGAGCTAAGACTGAATCTTTCTTTGGTAGACTCTTCTATTCTTCTATAGTCATAGTCAAGTCAATCGGTGAAAACAAAATTCAAACTATATAGTATATAGAAACACACATATACATATACTCATATATAACATTTTGTATATTGTATATACAAGAGACTGTGTGACGTCTCGCGTCAACAATCTCTCGCTGAGCTTATATATAAATATACACACATATATTCACTTCACATTCTTATTGATATAAATTTTTGCATTTATATATACTTATTTTTATATATAAACAATTTTTGAGTACATATTATATATTTTGCACAGCTTATATCTCTTTATATAATTCACTAATATATTTATTTACATAGTATTTTTCACAATTTTTATATACACAAATACTAATGAAATTGTATTATAAATTTATATGCTTTATTTTACATGAAACGTATGCGCAATGAATGGTGGTGGTTTAATTTTTGCAATATATACAAAGTTAAAAAAAACAATATAGCTTTAGAGTTAATATTTTCATTATTATTATTATGATTATTATTATTATTATTTGACAAATACAATGGAATATGTATTTTTTATTTTATTTTTATTTTAGTTAATATTAATAATTATTTTTTTATTTTTTTTTTTCTATATATAATAACACACGTAATTACACACACACAAATTTAAGAGATAATAATAATAAAACATAAATTAAAATTATATATATATATATACGATATATGGTTTGTACGCACACCTATTACTGTTATGATGATGCAAAAAACCACCATCCAGTCCAGACCATCGCAGACCACCAATATTTATGTAAAATAATTACACACGTTCACACACATATGTTTACTATTTAGTTTTTCTCTCTCTCGCTCTCTCTCTCTATTCTCAATTCATTTTCGAACCGCATTTTATATAAATTGTATGTGGAAAAATTCATTTTATTTTATTTACCGCTTTTCTACACACCACAGCACATATATACGAACCCGTTGCAAAAGTAGGTATATAAACAAAATAAACGCATACATAGAACAAAAAACCGAATATACAAATATAAAACTTAAAAAAAAAAAATCAAGAGAATGTTAAAATTTCTCTTCGTTACAGCCAGGGTTGAGATTTTCGAAAATATTACAATAATAATTTCAAGTATTACCTATATTTATTATAAATAACTATGTTACACCTACTGTGCAATTTTCCAGGAAAACATAAATGCATTTCAATCACAATGAACATTAATTGCAAAAATTTATTATTATTAATATTATTCAAATCATTTACTGCTGATTATATAACGGTAAATAAAACAAGAAGTTTTGTGTGTGTGTGTATATATATGTGCCCTGGAACAATAGGTTTTTGTATCTGTTGCCCTGGAAACAAGTATGATTTCATTGGATTTACACGTAGACGAGTTCAATTCCCCGATATGCTAGAAAAATTTTTTCTGTATTTTGCTTGCTTACTTACTTACTTACGCCATGCCGTTATAACCCAGAAGCGGCTTTAGCCGCCCTCCAACACGTTTCTCCAACCTGACCTATCCGCAGTCTATGTCTTCCAATCCCGAATTTTAAGGATCTTTATATCAGAGTTTACTGCATCTAGCCATCTCGCCTTAGATCTTCCGGCTCTCCTTCTACATTCTGGTTTACCATTTAACAGTTTTTTCGGCAAACGCTCCTCCTCCATGCGTAATACGTATCCAAGTCATCTATATCTATTGATTTTGATTGTTTCGACAATATTTGGTTGACCGTACATCTTGTGTAATGCATAATTGTACCTGCGCCTCCTACCATTCTGTTTTTTGATGTGACCAAATATTTTACATACCGAAAATTATCATTTGTTTGCTTTTATGAGATAAGCAAATTATTTGCCGAAGTAAAGCTTTTAATTTAAAAATCTGCCTATCATAAATACATATTATGGAGTTTTACGTATACAGAAATGCTTGAAGATTCAGAAAAAGCAAATATGACGTAAAAAGACACAATCCGACTTGGGTCAAAAATGATTGAACCAAATAAATTGTTATAAATTAGTTGTAATTCTATTTTTAAGAATCTCATTATTAAATATAGTGACGACTTATAGTCTGTTATTAAATTTTATTGAAAATATATAAAGTTGTGCAAAATAATTTAAATGCAGTTAAAAGTGATTAAATCTAAATCGAAAAAAACCGAACAGAAATATGTGTGAGTCTAAGAAAATTATAGTTATTCGTGATCGACACAAAATGGAATCAATTTTAGAGAAATTTGCCAAAAAAATATAATTTTTTTAAAAATGAACAATTGAAAAAATTTAGCAAAAATATTTAAATTGTGAAATTTTTAAGGACGAGGACGTGGAAATGTAGCGCTTCATAAAGAGATGATTAGAGAATTGATAAAGTGAAAAAAAAAAATACAACGCGAACGCGACACGCAACCTCAGTCGCCTTCCTATTTGACCGCATAGTAGAAAATTTGTAAATAAATGTAACTTAACACAATGCAAAGTTTAGGTTGAGGTTGAAGCTTTAAGTTGTAGTATTGTAGGTTTATTTTCTAGTTTCTAACCTAAACCTAAATATAAATATAAAGGTTTTAAAAATTATGGTAACAAAAATGTTTTTTTCTTTTTCTCAGTCAAAAGTCGAGGTTAAAGTCGAAGTCGGAGCTTACCATTTGTTTCATCAAAGTTTTCATAAGCTGTCAAAGCTGAAGTTGATGTTGAGGTTGAGGTCGAAGCCCAAATTGTGTGTTCAGCATTAAATTTGCACGTCTCAATACTAAATAATAACCACTAGATTAATAGAAATCGGATTTCAAAGTCGCCCACAGCGACGCTAACCATTTATCAGAGCGCAAAATAGAAAGAAAAGTATAAATTACGCTAGAAAATCTATTAATATATGAAACCAATATTTTTAAAAACAAAATAGTTTGGATTAATGAAAGTCAATAACGTTTGTTTGGAAAGAAAACCCGACAAAAAATTTAGAGATTGCCTGGTAATAATGCGTTAATGTATTTCTTCCGCGATTACGTGTTCCAGAAAAATAATAATTCGAAGTACTTAGCAAAAAGAAAACTATACAAATTTTCAATGATCCGAAAATTAAGTTATTGGAAGGGTCTCCAAAAAGTTCCGATTTGCATCCCAATGAAATGTTCATGCGTATGGGCAATTTTATTGATGAAAAAGCTTCTCTAATCTAATCTAAATCTATTAGGATAAGTTTTATTTCAAAATTTGAGAACTACGTGGACAAATATGAGCCAAGAACATATTCGCAACCTGTAGTGAATAGCTCATGTCAAAAATATTAAATAAAGTTATTATAGCAAAAGGTGGAAATTCGCGATAGGTACTATAAATATTGAATTATAGAAATATGAAATTTAGCTGGAAACGTTGTTCACTTAATTTTTTTTATTGCTGCATGTGTTTTGTAAAAGTAA
This sequence comes from Bibio marci, assembly GCA_910594885.2. Classification (NCBI taxonomy): domain Eukaryota; kingdom Metazoa; phylum Arthropoda; class Insecta; order Diptera; family Bibionidae; genus Bibio; species Bibio marci. The sequence goes on along the minus strand of OU343115.1, from coordinate 32,557,804 downwards.
AAAGAAATTATGAAATCGTTTGAATTAATTTTAACATTCTGAATATAAATATAAATTTATTTCTGTATCCGATCAAGTTCTGGTATGTATACACACCATAGTTACAAGAACTAAAATGGCTATCAACAATCTTCTATATTCTAAACCTACACATACCCAAATTCAATTGATCTTTGAGTTATTTACAGCATAATTCAATGTTCTACAATTAGTTCAGCTCTGCGGGCATCAATTTTGCTTATATAATATTAATTGATTCTTAAAATACTCATAAAGTTATGCAATAATTTAAAAGTAGTTCAATCAGTTCTGCAATCTATTCAGTAGAACCAATATATGAGTTTAATTATTAATTGCATTGAACATTGATTTTTGTATATCTCTATATATTTAAAATTAAACTCAAAGGTAGAATTGATTTTCTGGATTTTCCATAAAATAGGAATCTATTCCATAATTCCAAATTATAACACTTCATATAGAATTTCAGCAAAATTGTATAAGAATTGATTAAAATTACTAAAGGTTTCTATAGAAACGGGTGGGCGATATAAAATACTAACACATATGATTTTACAGAATCATCTTATAGGAAATAATACATATTCACAGTTGAAACCGTCATATAAAATTTCATCAAAGACCAAATTGGCAATGGATTCTATATAAATAAAAACGTTTAGATGATCAAAGTTATTGATTTTGCGCAGAACTGTCATTGCAGAATAAAATTTCAAACAATGCGTTACAAGCCCGCATACAAAATTGTCATCAAAATTGAATGGGAATTGTTAGTCAATCCTATAGGAAACGTGAAGAAGTGAGCTATACCATACGCTGTATATTGATTTTCCTATACTGTCTATATTCAGATAATTGTTAGCCATCGAACAAAATTTCAATAATTTTTCATCGAAGTTCGTAAATTATGATGAAACATATTATCTACATACATTTTTTATGTTATCAGTAGAAATCATCTTCATGATGACGTACTGACGTCTAGGCTTTTGATATCAAATTTATATCAGCAAAATGCTTTCTTTTCATATAGCCAAACGAAGATTTAGATTCAGAAAATAATGGCAGTCGAGAATGGTTGAGTGTAAAGAAGCCGTTTTTGGTTAAACAATTGATGATCGATGCGCGATGGTGCAAGTTATCATGACCAAGAAGCCAATTCGAATTATCACGACATTTTCGTCGAATACGATGCGGATACGATTTGAAACAAACATTTCATAACTCCTAAATAATATTCACCGCAGTGACAGTTTGACCGTTTGGAATAAAATGTTTGTATAGAATTCAATAATCGCCGACTATGGTCTTCCATTTCATTCATCATCACCCATAATGTTTTCGCACCCATTTTCAAAACGATTATATAATACCACTCATAAATAAATAACTTTCCAAGTGTGTTCGAAGAAGTTCATTTTTGTACCACTATAATAGATTGGATGGTACGTCGGGTATTCGAATGATATGTTGGCTATAGAATACTTACAAGGTCAGTTGCGACCGAACGCGTTCACAGGTTGTGCGGATGTTGGAACGACCTGTAATGGGTTAGCTTCGAATAATAAATAAGTAGTCGTGGGCAATCAAGCTAGCACCTGGGTTTTATTTAATGCTATATGGAGTCAGTGAGCATGTAATAGAATATTGCGGTTTGAGCGCAATAACTTGTAAACATTTGAATGTCTTGAAATCATTGACACAAACATCAATCAAAAGATGTATGGTTTTCTATAAAAACAAATTCCACGTATAGTAAATATCACCTTTGATGCTGCATATCTGATAGACAGAAAATTGTATAAAAATTTAATGATGAATTAGAAAATTTGACGATTTTTAAATATATCGATTTTGAAGGGGTTTAAAACAGCAAATAAAGTAAAGAATTTATTGAGGAAATGCTCTATGACTGAATGTCATATAATTTACTTATCGGTCGATCTTTTACATAGTATAGTATTTATCACATTTAAATATTAAATCTGAATAATATGCATTTATGCCATAATAATAAATATTGTTCTAATATTAAAATATAATAATATATTCATTAATAAATGTAACCATATAATAAATAACATGCGACATTTATATAGTTCCGGGTGGTTTTACTTAAACTATATATTGTTCGATGTTATACATTCATAAAAAAACTATTAATTTATTTATATATAAATACCGCATATAAAACTTTACTTACACACACACACAGACACACACTACTATCAAAATGAAAAATAAAGTGTATAATTTTCCATATAACCATGATAAAAACAGAACTATTTTATATATACAGAAAAAACTTATGAAATAAAAAACCCATCAATTTTCCGTCTGTTCCATGTCTGGAATTTTCCTTCGCTTTTTCTTGCTTTTCATATGCATTATATAGTTATATATACGAGTATAATATAATATATGAACATTCGAGTGTATTGTATACAAACTTACGTGTTATCTTACAGCTAAATTGTGTATGGGTATACTTTAATATCACATAATATTTTAACATAACATAAACGTAATGGATTATGAATTTTTTGTTACATAATATTTTACTTCTGAATTAAGTATTTATTAAACTATTTTGCCTTAAGTGTTTGTTTGCAATGTTCGATTAGTTAATCATTGACTTCTTCTTTCTAAATATTATTCGCATAAATTCCAGATGTCTAGACCACACTAAGCGAACATATATATTAACCACACCATCAGAAAGAATATATTAAATAAATAAATTTCCTTTTGCAGCGGACAGCTTTATATATGTTACTACAAGTACAAGAAACAAAAACATTTGACTAATAAATTGACATTTTACATTTGACTAAAAATGGTTTCTTATTTGAAAAAATATTTGCAATGCTCACTTTACTATTATTAGTACCTATATAATAGATATACTACACACACCTATATGTTTATATAGTACTGTAAAATCATAAACGATGTATGGCACAGACGAATATTTTCTAACAAACATTCTTGTAGACATATTCGAAGACAACAAAATGAAAGGATTTCATAAAGGATTTTTCTTCACGTCACTTGTATATAAATTTTGTTGTTTAAGACTTAGAAATTTAGTCGAATTAATAGAATTCGAGAGCGGAAGAATTATTATTTTGCAAATTTTTAAACACATTTGATTTCGCATTTCCGCAATCAAAGGAAAATTCGTCTAAGGTATATTTCGTCGATGATATTCTATTGTATAATATACAATATATAAATGTAATGTACGTACATTGAATAAAACAGGTTTATGCATATGAAACTGCAATTTCCACAAATTAATTTGATTATTATTATCTGCATACTCATATGTTTTTGATGGTATGTTGGCTATAGTATACTTACAATGCCAGTTGCAACCAAACGCGTCCACAGGTTGCGGATAATAGAACGGCCTATAATATAATGGGTTAACTACGAATAAAGAATAAGTAACCGCGGACACAATCTGGCAGCGTGTGTATGAGAATTACTATGTGGTGTTGTGTGAAAGCAGCATCCAATTAAAACTTAGGTAATGCTTCAGTAATTACGAATCAGCGGCGCCATTATAATTGCTTTCAGAAGAGCTGATATACGTCTCTAAATGCACTACAGAATGGTTAAGTAGGTTGAATGTATGGTTAAGTACCAACTTCGGAAAAAACAACACGGCCTCGGATCGGACAGGATAAACGGCAACGACTCAAGCAACAAACATTTACGGACAATGATTTAAAACTTGCATCTTGGAATGTTAGAAAGGCAAGATGGATAGATGTAGTAAACTGTGATATAAAGATCCTTAAAATTCGCGATTTGAAGACATTGACTACGGATATGTCAGGTTGGAGAAGCGTGTTGGAGAAGACTAAAACCGCGCCCGGCTTATAACGCCATGGAAACCGAGAGATATGTTTTTTTTATTGTTTTGGCATATATCACCAATATTTAGTACAGATCACTTTAAGATTTATACATTTATAAATCGTGATTTGAGGATTTCAGTATGTTTTAATTTTTTTTCCATCCCGAAGACAATGCATTTTGAGTGGTTTCAACGATTCAAAAACGATGGTTTTGACGTGGAAAATGAAGAACATGCGGAATACAACCGAAAAGGTTTGAAGACACCGAATTGCAAGTATTACTCTGGATGAAGATGCCTTACAAACTCAAAAATGAAATAGCAGCAGCTTTGAACGTTAATCAGGCAACGATTTCTATACGTTTACAAGTTATGGCCGAGATCCTAAAGTATGGAAAATGGATACCACATGAACTGAATGAAAAACAAATGGAAAACTGGTTATTCCAAAACATTGCATCTATTTGTTACCGGTTGCTGAAAAATGGAAAATTCATGGGTTAGACCAGGGCAACCGTAGTAACATCGACTGCAAAACCAAATCGATTTGGAAAGAGGAGAATGATCTGTGTTTGGTGGGATCAGAAAAATATGTGGTATATTACTATCTATATTAAAACCTGCAGGTGAAACAATTAATAATGATCGCTATCGACAACAAATGATTAATTTGAACGATGTTTTGATCGAAAAATGACCAAAATAGGCCACAAGACACGTTAAGTTGATTTAGCTCCATGACAAAGGCCTGTTACACACACAAATTGCTTGTCTGGGATTTGTTACCCCAGCCACCATATTCACCAGACTTGGCTCCTTCTAATTACAATTTATATTCAACCATGAGATTCACACTTAAAGTACTTAGAAGTACCTGTAAGAACTGGAAAATTGGGTGTCTCTGAATGGTTTTAAGCAAAAATGGAACAGGCATCGATAAATTGCCAGAGAGATGACCAAAATATGGAAATTATTTTGAATAAAATATTTTTTAACTAAACATTTTATATTTATTTTAAAACTAACGGTTTCATATACATACACCAGCTATATATATGTTATTATATTACACAGTTTGTCGTTTAAATAAGCGTAATTTTTGGTTATGAAAATATAGAAAACACATAATAATTTTTGAAACATGATTTTTATTCAAAATATAAGTTCCATTTGACTCAATGCAACGTTTGGCACGGGCAACTAATGCAAACATAGATTTGATTTGTCAGTTATAGCGATGTTGTTGTTCACCTGGTTTGGTTGACTGGAACATCATCATAAAACGCTCCTTTTTTGGCAGTTTTCAGTTTTGGGAATAGAAAATAGTCACACGGTGATAGATCAGGTGGTTGATGAGAGAAATTTTTTCATAAAAATGTCAATCATTTTTTTTGGTCTTGTGAGGTGGTGCTGCTGTAAACAAACGTTTTCCCGCTGTATATTCGTGTCAAACTCAAACAATTTTCGATCGACCGAAAACGATGCAAAACATCTAAATGGTATTTTCCATTAACAGTTTGACCTTCTGGGACAAAGTCCTTGTAAACAATAGCTTTTCAAGCGTGGAAAGTGATCAGCATTGTTTTAATTCTTGCCATCCTCATGTTTGGCTTTCATTTAAATAGTCATGACCATTTTTGAAACGTGAAAATCAATTATAAACTTGTCGTTCAGACATACAATCCCACAAACTTTATTCAACCGCTCATTTTTTTCCATATTTGGTCTTTATTCCATTGTATTTTTACGACACAAGCATCAAAACTATACTGACACTCAAATGCGTGTAACTTTTTAACCTAAAAAAACCGATTTATTGGATGCGTTTGAAAGAGTAAATATGTATCTTTTTAATGAAGCGAACAATAGTCGGCAATACGTGTTCCATTTATTAAATTCAAATTGTGGTCATTTAAACGACACACTGTATAAAATCGAAAAATGTTATAATAAAATTATTATATTTTCATAAATGTAAATTTTATTACATTCTAGTTCAGATTTGATTTAAAATTTGTTATAAATACACAGATATACTATCGTACATACATTACATTTGGTAGTCTATGTTTACAAATGTCATATAGAAATGTTTAAGTCGTGCAATACGAAAATGTTGCAAAACAAATCTTGTTAAATTTGATTTAATTTATAAATAAAAAGAAAACCTAGGTAAATCTTAAATTTATTTTGAAATATATATATTTCATACGAGTATATTTGTAATCTAAAAAGGGAGTATACCATATATACCTACACTATTTATACATATATTATTTATGAAAATATTTCACTTTATTTTTAGTAATATACTAAATATATTACGTATTATAAAGTATAAATTGTATACGTATACTAAAAATAATATTTCACATATTTGTTAAGATATTCTTGTTTTATGAATTTCCATATAAAAATTATTTTATTATTAAATTTGGCATATCCTTTTTTCTTTTTATTCAATTTCCCTCTTTCATATTTGATGTAATAGTATTGTAATAGGGTAGGTGCATCTGCATTCCGACAGTTTGTGTTCATTTTGATATTTGAATGTATAGACAATATCTCAAATATTGCATTACATTCTCATATTTCAAAAAGTAATTATTTACATATTTTAAAATTTTTGGAAAATCTTGTTAGATGCGGAGTAATTGACTGAACTTTGTTTTTGTACTATGGAAATTATTTAAAAAAATTGAATTTTCTAAATTTCAGAAGCTTCCGTTTTTTTACATGGTTAAAAAAATTAATATTATATGTATAAGTAATTAAAAATATAAATACATTAATATTATTAAGCTTCGGACACTGAAATACAAGCACGATATATGAACAACATTGCCTATACACATAACGAACAAGCGTATGCTAAACACAAATTTTGTATAGTTTCAGAAAATTAAACAAAATAATAAAATAATTGTATTAAAGAACCTTAATACCACAGTTCACTGCATCTAGCCATCTAGTCCTAGGTCTTCCGGATCTTCTTCTTCCTTCTGGATTACCATTTAACAGTTTTTATGGCTAACGTTCCTCCTCCATGCGTAATATGTGTCTAAGCCATCTTAGTCTATATTGAATTTGATTATTATGACAATATTATTTGGTTATCGTAGAACTTGTCACAGTAGAACTTGTCAATTTCAAAATTGTATTTTCGTCTCCAATCCAATTATGCTCTTTGACGGTACCAATTATGCCACGCAGTGTATTTTGTTCAAAAATCAGAAGTAATTGTTTTTGTTCTGGGTCATGCACCATACCTCCGATTGGACGTAAAAATGTTTTATACAACTTGCACTTAAGATCTCGTTGTAATATTTTCGATTGGCATTGTTTTTTTAACCCGTAGTACAGAATCTGTTCACAATTGCTATCCTGCGGAGAATTTTCTCTTCAATATAATTTTTCACATTTACCAACGATACGTATACGAAATTATTTACAATTTCAAAATTATATTCTTCAATATTAACAGTCTGATATCGAATTTCTGATGCATTCGTTCTCATCATATATTTTGTTTTATCTGCATTCACTTTGAGACCTAGACACCCCGTATTACACTATATTTTATATGAATTATAAAATCCTTCCAAATGTCTATAATACTATATATACTACAAGAGGTTATTATCCCCAATGTAGTAGGTATAGGGTCATTATAAAGTAAAAGAAATAATCAAATTGTGGTAATACGTCTGTTAATTAAATCCAGATTAACCATTTACATATTTTGCAGATGTAGTCTTTATATACAAACGATTTCACTAAGATGATGTATTAAAGATATTGGACGCCAGTTGTCACCACCAAAAATTTATTTTAAGATTTATCATAAAAATAACAGGTGTAATTTAACAATTAACAAAAAATAATAATAATAGAAGATTTCATAATGAGGTAATTTAATTAATGATGCATCTCGTTATCTATATTGCTGAAATTCATCTTTTACAAAAGTGAACATGGTATTCATTATCTGAACCAACATGCAAAGAATATACGAATAATCTCGATGCTTTAAAAATAGTGATTTTGTTGTAAATGATATAGGTGTTTGTATTTAGTATAAAGAAAAAATGTGGTGCATAATTTTTGCCAAATTTATTTAAATTAAATTAAATTTATCATTTAAAAATATGTTGACTTATGGCGATTTGGAAAAACACTACACAAAATTGTTATAACTAATTTTGCTAATATTTCATCAGTTTCTACTAAACCCAGGAACGTCAAAAAAATTTATTTACTGTAATTTAATTTTCACAAAATAATAATCAGCGGTTTTCAATAGTTGAAATAAAACTATCCAAAGATAAATATAAAAATGTGAGAAAATTAAGTATGGTGGTTTATTTGAAACGAATTGTTCGAAGACTGATTCACATACCCTATTTTAATAATTTTTTTACTTACACAGAGTGTCTCTGGAATTTAAATATTTAAATATATATTAATCTAAAAATATATGAATATTACAACGTCAATTTGCCTATAGGCAATTGTTATTTAAGGATTCGGTTATTTACTGTAAAACATGGCAAAACAATTATAATATATCACACTATATGTCTTTTGAGTAAACGATCATAGAAAGAACTAAATTAAAAATTTGTCATTTACTATTAGTTTTTAACTTACTATAAATTATATAATCTCTTTAAATTTGATAAGAATACAATTGAATAAATTGCATAATAAATTAACGCTAACAATTCAATTCACATAAATCAGTGTAATAATAACTATATTTATTTCGTCCTTCAGAACAAATATATCTCAATTATATGCCATCGATTCACACGTTGTTTATTGAATATTTTAATACAACTATAGGCGAGTTGACATTACGTTATTTAAAGTTAAAATGTAAACAATAAATATTTTTAAGAAATACCATTTAGAAAGAGCCGGTATATTATGAAATATTTTAAATTAAATAATAAATTAATTTTAAAGTATTCGCATAATATTTAGCATAAAAAATAACATCATTATAACATAATTCACAATTGATTTCCATTTATCAATAAATTGGATGTTATAAAAAGTGTCCATCGATTTTTATACGCATTATCTATTATTTTCAATGAACTGTATTTTAATGGATAACTTTTTGTTATTTTGCTGGCCAAAACTATATTGTTTCAACGAAAAACTTTTCGTAGTTTCTGAGCGAAAAATTGTGATTTTCAAATATGGTTCACACAATTAAAAAAGCTGGATATAAGAAGACCGGCACAAATGATTAGTTTGACGGCTCAAGTTTTTCACCAGAAAGTGAATGAATTAAAATTTTCAATCCCAAATCTCTTAATGTGTGTCAAGTCATCAAAGGAGTGTTAATGGTATAATCTGGCGTTGTCACGATGGAACAGAACTGTTGATCTGGTCACTTTTTTTCAATCGTTCGCTGCAATCTGATTAATATTATTGACCAATCGTTTTATCAAGCAACATATACCAATGACAGAATTGTGTATAGTCTGATCCCTGCGTTATTACAATGGAACACAACTTCTTTCCTGCTGATCAATTCCGTTCATCTTTCTACGATTAATATTGTTGACAGTATAGATCATAATCAATGGTTTTGTCAGCATCAGCAACATTTTATGACGTATGATTCTCTTCCAATGCCAGCTCGCTTCGGCGCCCCACCTATGGCTTCGACTACGATATTTTTCGTTTATTGTTACAGAAATGTATAAAATTTTAACTAAATTTTAGAGTAACAGTCGTCAAGTCGTTACATGAATATTCAATTTCGGATGCAGTCTATACTTATGCATTATTGTTCTTCTATTTCCTTAATTGAAATAATTTTCAAAATTTTTCCTCTCATATAATTAGTAAATACATATACTAAAGTGAAATTTTTAAGTTTATCAGTAGTACATGTACGTGATTATATATATTACGTTATATAGATGCATAATTATTACTTTAAATAAGTTGTAAAATCACTTTGAAACTTTTAACAAATTTGTGTTAGCGAATATTCCATATATAAAATGATAATATAACATTTTATAACACATAAAACTTCATATTCTTATATGATTTTGTTAATATATGCGGTAATTCCATATTTCAAATCAGTCACTAACAACTGTTTTGTACTACAAAAATATCCACATTTTTGAACGCTATAACATGTTTTTAAAGGTAAACTATATATTAAAAAATATCATGTGGTTTTAAAGTCAGTTGGGTAGAGGTGTTTTAATCCTCAAATTTGTGGATGATGAGAGTCCTTATTATGTTGCACTGCACAAAGCCGATTTATTTAAAACTATAACACTGCAGAAATTTACTATAATAGCACTTGCTCGCACACTTACCATAAGCACTTCGTTAGTGTTTTAATTTTAAATTAATCTATATCAATACGTTATGAGTTTTAATGTTGTGAACTTTAATGGTATCAAAGTTGGAATACTATTGTGACCAAAAAATAAGGTGGCATTTTAATTTAAACTTTACGTGGATTGCACAATGAAATCAAATTTTTTTTATAATTTGGTTGCATTAAATTTTGTATGCCGAATCAATTTTCTGTCGATAAAGATTGTGCAGAATGCCTTTGGCGAACATGTTTTGTAAAACAAAAAATGTTTACAAATGCTGCAAATCGTTCTAAGACAGCAGTGAACACGTTGCGAAGACAAAGAGCGGCTCGGACAACCATCAACTTCAACTAATGAACAACAGGTCAAGAAAATCAAAGGATTGTTGTTTAAAATCGTTAGTTGTTTTGTGCCTCAAACGCGTTTAGTTCCAAAAACACTCAATTTGTATGAAAAAGGACATCGGTGTTAACGTCTGCAAAGAAATGATTTCTTACTATCAAACCGTCATGAAACGCATCATTACGGGAGAATGAGACTTATGATGCATACGATTCAAAAGCAGCAATCGAGCAAATATCGTAGCACAAAGGTGAACCAAGACCGAAAAAATGGCAAATCAAAAAATGAACTTTTTTCGTCGCACAAAATCAAGCGTTATATCAACCAGTAATTAATATTATTCAGTGAAATTTGACACAGATACCAAAGATAGTATAAAAAAATATTTTTTGATTTTACAATCGCAGTGAAGTTTAAATTAAAATAGTACCTTGTTTTTTGTATGTCCTTATAGGAATTAAATTTATTATACAAAAAAAAATTAGTAAATCGATTGATTTTAAATATATGGAATTACCGTATCTGACATATATGCACTATGCCATAAATGTGTGTGTGTGTCAGCAAATATGTTAATACCTAAAATTTGGCTCTTCAATTCTTCTGATAAGATGAAAATTTTACAAATTTCAATAAATACTTTTATTTAAAATATTTTGTTTATCATCGCACACCGTCTCCTTTTTTTTCCTGTAATCAACACAAAAAGGTGATTATGTGCGTATTCATATATTATTTCAAAACTTACACGTAGTTAGTAAAACATAGGGCTATATAACAATTGACATTCTCCAAAAGTCTAAATAAGTCTCAATAGGATTTTTATTTATATTATACACACAATAAATTTATAATTTTATATTCCATCGTGCCGCAACACAATGTCTCTTATTTATATTTTCGTTACAACTTCTTAAACGTATACTTATGCTGCAATTTTGTATAAATGTATCTATAGAGATATTTCATTTATTATTATATAATCATTTCCCATATGACCAAAAATATCAAATAATTTGATTTGATGAAAAAGTTATACAAAAAGCAAAAAAAAAAAAAAATCCGAAAATTTCATATTTAAAAAATTTTTGTTTGGCGCCAAATAAACTCATTTTATATAAAATAATGCTGACACATTTATTTTTATGTAGTGTATGTGTGTGTGATCTCTTTGCATGATAAAATTGACAGAATTTTCATATTTATAAAATAGTTACAGAGACGGCATCCGTATTTTTGTATTTTTCGACAATAATTTTAAAAGAATCCTTTAAACAAATATACTTTAAAAGTATTTTGTATCAAAAATGTTATTAATCTAAAAATGAGCAAATTATGTTCGCTCGTTTGTTCGGATACCATGTGCCTTTTATGCCTATGTCAAAATATTATATTCAGTAAATTTGCTAATTTGGAATTAATCAATAAGATATTATTTTATTCTAATTAATCTTTTGAAATACATAAATGCAAAATGTTCGAATTTCGCATTGCGAAATGAATCATTCAGTTGGGTGACCTACCACCTTACCAATTAATCGAATCAAAAAATTCTCATGCAGTTTGTTAAATGGATGTTCACAAGCAAAATGAATTTATACTATCGCAAAATTATTAGGTATATATGCATGTGGGTAGAGATGTGACAAATTCCTTTAAAATATATTATAAAATCAATTTATTATTTTAAGAATATTCTTTCAGAACTTTTGATTGTATCGTCCGTAGCCCCCAACACTGTTCAAAATTACTTTACATATTACCATGTGATATTCATATAATAATATATTAATATGAGTAAAATTATTTATTTTTTCTGTTCTTGAAATTTTCTGTTGAAATATTAATTTAATTAATATAAATATACAGTATACAGTTATGGTCAAAATAATATGTGGCAGTAATTTAATTTATTTAAAATTATATATAAAATTATATAACTAAAACGATGTTGCACACAAACAAAAAACATGTTTCATTAACACATTCTCCGCCAACAAGTTTTTTCATAAAATGTAAAAAAAAAATTCTTTTAAATTTTTATTTTATTTCAATATTTTACTTCACTTTATGAGCTTGTTCCCACAATCATTTTAGTGAGAATTCTGAGGCCAAGTTGAGGTAACATGCGGAAGGGCCGCGTAAGGCAATCCCTGTAACGTTTAACACAGAACTCGTGACTAACAGCACTGAATGGCAAGTTAAAGTAGGTACTCAGTGTCAGTCACTGGTGACTGACATAGCCTCATTGGAGTTTTCCAGTGTCAGTCACGGGTGACTGACAAGGCGGTCAATGTGTTAATTTCACATAAATTGTCATTGAATATTAGTTATCGGGTACCGGTCCTTTATGATTGGAAATCTTCAATATGTTAACATATATGCATAGATACCCAATAGCACAACATCATATTCTAAGTTCAATTAATATGAAATTATTAGAGATGTGTGAAGGTATATTTTTCACTATACATTAAATAATTATAAATTTAATTCCATAAGAATCGATTACATTCAGTTAACTACAATATATACATTGATGCGTTCACACATCTTTATGAATTTCAAATTAATTGACCTTAGAATATGAAATGTTCTGATATTGGATATGTTTAGATTAACATATTGAATATTTTTCATCATAAAGGACCGGTACCCGATAACCAATTTTCAATACAACCTCTGCTGTTTAAACTTAAATAAATTTTCATATTTTTTTTTGATAATTTATAACTTCCAGATATTTTGTCCAATTAATGAAAATTATTTTATTTTAGTATGAAGAAATTAATGTTTTTCATTATAATTTCAAATCCTAATTCCGTTATAAATATCACTCAATTAAATAATGGTTTCCCACAGGCTTTATATAGGAAATATAAAGGAATATTTTCTCTATATATAAACACGTTACCGAATGCAATAATTTCATGTAAATTTGTAGCCAGCTAAAAAAACGTAAAAATGTAATGTAATATTCTATTGAGAAGACTTTATTGTATAGCCATAACTTGAAATAGCAATGAAAACAGAAATGCGTCTATAGTAAATAATTTTTTGGCTAATTTTCATTAACAATATGTGCGACAGTTGTAAATTATCATTAAAACGCTTATCATGAAGATTTTATGTGAAATGTCATCAACCAATATTTTTTCCATTATTAAAGTATTATTTTAAAACTAATTAAATTTTTTTAACGCGATGACTATTACGTTGACCGCTACCGTTTATATAAAAAATAAAATAAAAATTCATAAATAATCAAAAAAGATTAAAAACAAAAGTCAATTTTTATATTTTGTTATCTTCTTGTACAGTGTATATAAGAAAAAGAAAAGAATTACATATATCGACTCGGAATAGCGCAAAGAAATAAAAAATAATAATAATAATATCAAGCGAAAAATTTGGACGAATGCCAAAATTTAGAAATTTTTATACTTTATTATTATAAAAATACACACAAAAAGTATAGTTCATAAATTTTATATATTCTCTGTATAATATACTTCTTCGGCAATTGATTAAGAAACTTCCGTTGTTTTCTTTATACCATGTGAAAAAAAAAATTAAAAAAATAAAAATATATTATCTTATTTAAAAATTGGATCAAATATTGAATTTTGCATATATAATTTAACAGAAATAAAATAATATGATAATAACCTAATTTAAAATCCTTTATTATTTATACAAATGTTTTGCGACAAATTTCTATATATTTTTACATAAATACAGCGCTAATGTACATATTTTATTGGTAAACATCCATTCAATCAATAAATTCTCACTCGTTTAAAATCCCTTCAAATAACGTGACGTAACTATAACAACTGGAACAAATTTCCATAATAATAATAATAAGGCGTTTTAGAATAACATAATAATCAATTAATTAAAAAAGTATTTATACTCGAAATTACGAAGTAACGTTCTAAGATTTATTCCTATTTAATCTATACAATTATATGCAATTGTATCGTCAATTACAAATGAACGTGAAGTAACGCAGTTTAAATCACAGAATTTGTATATGAGAAATTATGTGGTATTTACGTACTGATGGTGAGAATTTTCAGATTCATTATACAAATTTTTTTTGATTTTTATATGAAATCAGAAGAAATGTAACACATGGATTAAAGATTCCCGGGTCTAATCACCAGATGGAACCCCTAACGAAATATCCGTATGATATTTCAATAATGACAACTTTCAAAAGAAATATGTCAAAATTTCATAACAATTCGAAGACCATTAGTTTAGAAGTTACGGTGTATCAATTGAAAATTTGTTTGTAATTTTCAGAAAATTAAATTCAAAACAAAACAGTTTCGTGTGTTGATTTTTGTCATTACATTTTAATGGGAAAAAATATCGTTCAAGCATAGCAATGGTTTCCAAAGTGTTATCCACACTCTGGCTCTATTAACAACAACCATCAAGAGTTGGTTTGCTGATTTTTTGCACAAACACCGATGATGCGGAGCGTTTTGGGCAATGAGGCTATTAAGCATCGAAAAACCCATGAAAATCATTATAGGTAAGCGCAAAGTGTATTTACAGATTACAGGAGATAGCTGACACCCTGACTAAATTATCAAAAGGCAGTGCTCAGTATTATACACAAACATTTGGGTATGAAAGAGTTGTTTTCCATATGGGTGCAGAATTTGCTCACACCAGAACAAAAACAAAAACGAATTGATGATTCAGAACGTTGTTTGGACATGTTTAAGCGAAATAAGCCTAAGTAATTTGCGTCGGTGCATAACAATGTATGAAACAAGGATCCACCATTTCACTCCAGAATCCAGTCAACTGAGTGGCGGCGGGCAGCAGAAAAAGCCGTTCGAAGTCATCGCCGAAACTGCAACTATACATTTTCACGTCCTATACGCAAAGACATGAAATGAGCTCCAATGCATGATGATGTAAAATTAACAAATTAAAGAGTTAAAAAGTAATTAAAAAATTCGAATACAAGAAAATAAAAAGAAAATTAAATTCACGATGAATTTTCATGAAAATGTATAATTGAAGTTAAGAAGTGAATTGAAGCATTCGCTTCGGCAAATTACAATTCCATGATATACACTCCATATACCATATCCTTCCAATATACAACACTCAGTACATTCTACTCCAACGATACTCTAATGATATTAACCACACTCAGAAGTCAAATTATTTCTGATCCATCTCCATTTTCGCCGGTTGAATTGATTAATTGGCAGCGGCGTCTCGTCCATGTATTCAATGCATTCACTGAATGCGTTGAAATTTTCCTATCGACTTTATTCAATTCATTATAAGATTATATTTTATTTCATTCCAAATTCAAAAGTACATAGTAATAAAAATTTAGTCAGATAAAATTTAAAATTCGCCTATCTACTTAGGAAGAAAAATTATTGCAGAAATACTATTGGACAAGAGCGATTAAATGGTCTTTCACTAATGGCCACTGAGAAGGGAATGCTAAAAAAAAACTCATAGCTTCGCCTACCTTTTTCGATGAAGTTAAAAGTATATTCTGTGAAAAATCGCGTAGAATGAACTTTATATATAAATAATATAAAGTAACCGCATGTAAGCGAGATTAACATAAAATCAAGCAACCAACGTGAGAGGCAATTGGACTCACGAAAATCAAGCACCCCGAAGGGATCGTTTTTTCGCCACGTCCACGTCGTTGATCCTGGGTCACGCTAAGCGTGAAATTGGAAGTATTTCTTCAATGAAATTCAATGGAGCTAATAGATCTTCATTTTGAGGCACCTTCATGATTTTATTCGTACTCAGCACATCAAAAAACATGGGTAAACCAACTATAACGCTCATTTGAGAGGTACATGGTACACTATATTATTATGTTTTTACTTGAGTGTATGCATTGGCATAATTTTCACCAGACGCCACTGTTAATTGGTTATGTTTTACTTCAAAATTTAATATTACATAGGATATAAAAAAAACTAAAACATTCAAAATGGTACTGCATAGAAATAATAACATAGCAAGATATTATCAACAAATTTTATAATGCCATCATTGCTATCAAAAATTAAAAAAAAATATACTAAAATAAAACAATATCCAGTAAATTTTACGTGAAAAGAATTATTAAACACAAATAGTTGTATACAGAATTATGTACTTACCTATCTATAGTGTCTAGTCTAGACTTGCACTCATTTTAAGTGTTTGGCATATAAATATAAATATATATGATAAAATTCAATGTAATGTCTCCATATAATTAAATATTAATATACAGAGTGTTTGCCGTGAAGGTTTACTCCTTGGTTTGGTTGTCATTACACATGAATTTTGACAGTTCATATATTTTATGGCAATCGAGTGTATACTGTATAGAGGTGGAAAATTTATTATGGAAAACCCTACATGAAAAACCAACGTGTTTTAAACGTAAAATCATAATTTTCATGAAAAAATCATAAGTGATTCCATTTTAATGGATACGCAAGGAGCAATGTTTATGCCAACAAACCAGTACCACTTCAGCGCCTGAAACGAAATTCATGACATACCGGTTAAAATATGTGAAAATGGAATGAAAAATGAAATAAAAGAGTTAACATTTGTCAGGCTAACAGACATTGTCATTGGGTTTGGTGAACTGGTTCGACCTAGACGTTACGGTCAAGTACTATTAATACGATTTTAATTATATGGAATAGTAGCAGGTTCGATATCGAGATCGTGAGCGTTATCGCTTTTTACTCAATTCCGCTATTCCTATATATTATACGTGATGCCGAATACATATATAGTCATTCCACGACGAACTCGCTTATAGATGAAAATAGGCTGACTCCTTGAAAGCATTCCGTGGTATAAAGAAATTAGATTTTCGTCCTAAAATTCTTCTATACATTGTTTTCTTCCGGCAATTTTAATTCACTACCCTTATTGACTAATATTCTTATACGGATAGATCGCATCGATTGCAATTTAATACTACTTTTACCAATTTAACGCGTCGAGATCGATCATATTTTACCAGTATGTTTTGTTTGTTTTTAATTCGTTACGAGGAGCTCATAATTGTGTTATTGCGAGCTTATGACAGAAATTCTTCTTTTTGTTTCTATGTATAATAACTATTTTGGAACTCATTTCCCTTACGATCACGCTACAGTCTAACATGAGTTTAATAAGAGAATGTTTCGCACAATTCCGCTGTTTAATGTCTATTTTTCATCACCTTGCCTTTGATGTGTATATGCCAAGAAAATTTAAGTTTATGTAATACCATTTTCGACCGTATTTTGAGTTGTTATGGTCTCTGATCTTTCATATAATAATATATGCATTACATAATAAGACCAAACCCCAATGTTTTAACAAAAAATCTCTATATTGACTAGACACACTAGTGACTGACTCTATTATTAAATGAAATCGTTTACCTAATTTCAGTGCTATTATTACTGTCATTTCTATTATTATTATTATTATTATAATTCTTATTATTATTTTTATATTATTATTAATATAAAGCTTTTCGACAGGATAATATAATTCTATTTTAATGGTATATTATAAACACATACATATGTAAGTGTATGTGCTTTTACTTATACAAATCTCTCTGTCCCATAATAATACGGAATGGATTAAAAAACGACAACAAAATAAATATTAAATTTTCACAAAAACGCATTTTAATTGATTTAAAATATTTTCATAAACTGAAATCGCATCGATTTGCCCGTTTAACAAGAGCGAATCAAATGACTTTTTATGTTTATGCGTGGAATTGGAATGGTGTTGAAAACGGTGGTCGTCGCCTTTTGAATGCCTTCAACTGATGCAAAACTGTGTTTTCTTTCAAAGCCAAATAAAGTTTTGGGAAACGAAATTAGACGCAGAGAGTTAAATTAAGTGATATAGTTAATGATTAATCAAAAAAATTTGATTCTTAGTTCAATTCGGTGCAATTTTTGATGATCATTTAATTGATGTAGAACGCACTTCACCTACCGTAGACCAGTTAAAATTCGATGAATTATTGTTTTTGCTATTCCAAACTCCATTGCGATGAATTTCGCTGTAGATTTCTTAGAAATTTTCACAAAATCAAACACACTTTGCCAGTGTTTTCTTCAGTAAATTGCTTCAGATGGCCGATCTGGACATTCATCATCACATACACTTCTTTGCCTTCTGTAACACATTTGTGTCATTTAAAAACTTGTGCTTTTAACACACAATTATCACCGCATATGCCATATTAAACAAATCATTGATTAGCATTTTTACCAATTTTAAAACAAAAATCAATGTTGGTTCTTTGGTTTTATAGTCATTTTTCGACCAACGCACAAAAACAGCTATAAATTCGTTTCATTTAATTTATGTGTTATATTTTCGTTTCTATTGAATGTAATGACAAAAAATTTTGACCGTTTGTTGAAGAACGTTCACAGAACATAATTACAAAAAAACTAAGAGATGAAGCTACGTGTTCTATGGTTTACTATAGCCATACTCGGTTAATTATGGGACAGAGGGTGTCTAACGTATATCTGTTCACTTTTACAAATATAATAACGCGTGTACATAGGATAAAGTAAAACTTTTATACATATAATGTACAAAAGAGTTGGCATATAATTATAATTATTATTATTATTATGATTATGAAATTCACTAATGTATGTATGATACCGTCACCAAAGCTTAATAAAAGAATAAGATTATTGAATGAAAGAAAATATATGCATGTAATAATGTGTATACTTGAACTTATTCGTAGATACAGTCACAAGAAAGTGTATATAAAGTGTATCTAACAACTCTTGTATTATGCATTAAAATATATAAAATATACGTAAAATGGAAACGGCAGCAAGACACTTTGTGATTCAAAGTAATTGTTTTCGTTGTTATAGAATATTATTACATATATACAGTGGATTCTGTATAACTCGACAGTTCAACCAGGGAGCGTCGCGAGTTATACAGAATATCGAATTATATAGAATTATTATTTCAATGGTTGAATCTCGAATATTTTTATTAAATCTTGGTAGAATTTGGTAAGTAGGATTATAATGGGATTATAGGAATAATTTTTATGATATTTGTTATAATATTTTAATTATTTCAGATTCACAGAATACACTTCAGCAACGTGGCAATTTTGGTCATTTCTAGGTCGATTTAGATTAAATTTTGTATATACCATATAAACAATTTTTATGAAGTTCATAGACAATGATGATCAGGTCAGGTTTCCATATAGTTAATCCTAAAAACTTGACAATTTTTGGTCATTTATTTACCAATTTTGATAAAATTTGGTATGTAGGGTTCAAATAGGATTATATAAACAAATTTTATATGAACGCCGGAAAGTTTTCTTAATTGTCATTGAACTGCATAAAAATTTATTCAATCCTATTAGAAAACGTACACTCTCAGTCCAATAATAAACCGGAATGGCTATGTAAACCATAGAACACCTTTTAGTTTTTTTGTGATTATGTTCTGTGAACGTTTCTCAACAAACTGTCAAAATTTCATGACATCAGTAGAAACGAAATTACAACATATAAAGTTACAGCTGTTTTTGTGAGTCAATCGAAAAATGTGAATATAAAAACAATAAACCAACATCAAATTTTGTTTTAAAATCGATAAAAATGCTACTCAAACGTATGCTTTGCTTAAAATCGAGTATGGTGATAATTGTGTGTTGAAAGAACAAGTTTTTAAATGGCATAAATGATTCACAGAAGACAGAGAAGCTATAAGTGATGATGAACCAGGTCCAAGTCGACCATCTGAAGCAATTTACGAGAGAAAACATAGAAAAAGTATATGATCTCGTGAAAATTTCTAAGATATCTTCAGCTAGATTTATGGAAAACAATAATTCATCTAATTTTAACTGCTCGAATTCAAAGTTTCTTCTACATATATTAAATGATAATCAAAAATTGCACCGAATTGTATTCATAATCAAATAGTTTTGCTTAATCAGTCACCATATTCACTTTATTTTACTCCCTGCGACTAATTTCTAGTTCCTGAATTTCATTTGGCTATGAAAGGAAATGGGTTTGCATCAGTTGTGTTGAAGGCATTCAAAAGGCAACGAACATTGTTCTCAACAGCATTCCAATCACAGACATAAAAAAGTCATTTGATTTGAATTTGTTGAACGTGCAAATCGATGCAATTTCAGTTGATGGAGATATTTTGAATCAATTAAAATGGTTTTTATGAAAATTTAATATTTATTTTTATGATTTTTTAATCCATTCCAGTTTGTTATGAGACAGACAAAGATTGTACATACCCAATTACATCAAAATCGGCCAAAAATATGACCAAAATTTTCTAGTTCCTGAAATCTATCTAATCGGGTAACCTTACATGGGTATCATTTTCTATGATTTTTGTGAAAATTGTTCATATAATGGCACTATAAACACCTGACCACTAAAATTACATGTAAATTTGTTGGGAAATGACAAATTATCTAAAATAATAATAAAAATGTACAATAATTTTTTCATATAAAAATTGCATAGCTAAATATATCGAGATCGAGTAAGACAGAACTCGTACTATATACAGAATATCGAGTTGTAAAGAATAAAATAAAATGACAATGAAGGGAGTGAAACCAGTGTTCGAGTTATATAGAATCCTCTGTATATACCTCAACCCATATATAGTATATATACTATAAATAAACTATAGTATATATATTTGTATATTCAGTTTTAATAACATATAATATAATATATATAAAATTGATATCACCGATATGGTACTAAGCATAGCTTTTATGGAATTATATTTTTTCATATAAAAATATTTCATATAAGAATTTCTCCCATCTTTTCCACTACAGCTACAGATGAAGGTATATCTATTTGTCTATTTACATTTACAGTATAGATATATTCTTAATGGTAAAAGGTATTTTCTTTTAGTGTATATTATAAATGTAATAGAAATGCTTTTAGGAAAAAATATGAAAAAATCAACTATACATTCGTTTTGTAAAATAATAACAAAAAATACAAAACACTTATACAAATATTGTATTATCTATGCAGCCAAACACACATCGTATACACAAACAATAGACATAAAGTTACACAATGTACAAATACAAATATTGCATATTACTAACAATGTACAAATTGTTTGATAAATATATTAATAGTTAAAAATCCCTATAGACACAACAATTGCTATCACATATAAATTTTATATATAAATAGTTACATGTTTATACAAAACAAACACGGCAAACACGGCACTATACATTGTACAAAAACACGAAGTGAAAAACCAAAATGTGTATTATGTGGGGACGCGCACCCGGCTAATTATAGAGGATGTATGATTGCTAAGGAAATTCAAAAACTCAGGAATAAAAATACGAAAAAATCCGAAAGAACCACGCCCAGTGAAATCAGGGGGCAACCAAAAATAAAGCCAATAAATGTGGAAGGAAATTCTCAACCATATGCCACTAACCCAACAAATACTCGTAGGGTAACTTATGCGCAAATAACTGCAAACAAAAATATAGTAACTAAGGAGCCAGATGAAAATTTGGAAAAAACCTTGAAACTGATACTTACAAAGGTTACAAGTATGGAAAATTCCTTTAAATCATTGAATAACCGGGTAAAAAACCTAGAAAGTACCTCGAAAGGGCTGTACCCGAAAACAAATACAAATGATGCCTAGTACACTCAATATATTATTATGGAATGCGAATGGACTGCAGCAACACAAAAACGAACTACAGGCAGTCCTTGAGCTGAAGAATATAGATGTGTGTCTCATTTCGGAAACACATTTTACTAAGCAATCCAATATCAAATTTTGGGGATACAAAACTTATCATGCGAATCATCCTGAAAACAGTGCCAAGGGAGGAAGTGCAATTATAATAAAAGAAAATATTGAACACCATGAAGAGGCTAAATATGAGACAAAAGAAATACAGGCTACTGCTGTAAACATCAACATGAAAAATTATTCCTTTGTAATATCGGGAATATATTGCCCACCAAAACACTTACTGAAGAAAGCGCAATACTTAAAATTCCTGGATTCGCTGGGAAAAAGATTCATACTGGGTGGTGATTTTAATGCAAAGAACTCTGCTTGGGGTTCCAGATTAACACTACCTAGGGGAAAAGAACTGTATGGCGCAATTAGGGAAATGGGATGCGAAGTACGGTCAACGGGAAGGCCTACATACTGGCCAACTGATCCTAACAAAATACCCGATCTAATTGACTTCTTCATAATTAAGAACATCCCCGCTAATAAATTACAAGTAGAAGAAAGTGATGAGTTAAGTTCGGATCACTCTCCGGTAAGTCTAACCCTAAGGGAGAAGGTTGTGGAAAACACTGAAAACCCAGCATTAACCAACAAACTCACAGACTGGTTGGGTTTTAAACTTTGTGTGGATGACAGAATAAATCTTAATATACCGCTAAGGACACCAGAACAGGTAGATAAAGCTACAGAAACATTTACAAGGGTCATACAAAACTCGGCATGGATAAATACTCCACAAAATAAAAAGAAAATAAAAGGAAACGGCTATCCGACAGAAATTATGGAAATACTTGTTAAAAAAAGAAGGATGAGGAGAAGGTGGCAACAAACCAGAACCCCAATTGACAAAACGAATCTAAACAACATCACTCAACACTTAAGAAGGAAAATAAAAGAATATAAAAATAGGTCGGTACAGTGGTATTTGAAAACGTTAACTAATAGCATTAACTCCGACTATTCTCTATGGAAGGCTACAAAAAAACTAAAGGGACCTATAGTTCATGTTCCGCCAATAAGGAGGGGGGACGGAAGCTGGGCAAGAAATAAAGAAGAAAAAGTGGAAAGATTTGCGGAACATCTTGAAAATATTTTCCAACCACTTGATAGTCGGGCCGAGGAGTCATGGGAGGTGCGGCATATTCAAAATGAAAATGTAGATATGGATATGGAACCAACGTCGACTACTGAAATAATAAATGAAATCAAAAACCTAAAACTGAAGAAGGCTCCTGGGTATGATCTAATTACGGGAGAGGTTGTGAAGCAGCTACCCAGGAAAGCTATAACACATCTAAGAAATATCATTAATGCCTGCTTCAGAATAAAACATGTACCAAATATATGGAAGGTGGCTGAGGTAATAATGATCAATAAACCTGGCAAACCACCTCATGAGGCATCATCTTATAGGCCAATTTCATTATTGCCAATATTATCAAAACTATTTGAAAAACTTATTTTAAAGAGACTAAAACCAATCATTGAGAGTAAACGATTATTACCGGATCACCAATTTGGTTTTAGAGACAAACACTCAACGATTGATCAGGTACACAGAATAACGGATTTGATCGAAAGAGCACTAGAAGAAAAAAAGGTGTGTTCCTCAATTTTTCTGGATGTGGCACAGGCCTTCGACAAGGTATGGCATGAGGGTTTAATACACAAGTTACAAAAAATGCTACCAGCACGGTATGCAGAGATATTAATATCTTATATGTCAGAAAGATACTTCAGAATAAAACAGGATGGAGCCGTTTCTCAGCTAAAACAAATCAAGGCGGGAGTACCTCAGGGAAGTGTACTTGGACCAATACTTTATTTATTGTATACTAGTGATCTTCCACTGATGGAAAACAACTTGATAGCAACATTTGCTGATGATACTGCCATCCTGGCTGTTGGGGACACTAACGAAGAAACAACCGCGAAACTGCAGGTGGCTATTACACAGATAGATAACTGGACCAAAAAATGGAGAATGAAACTAAACGAAACAAAGTCGGTTCACGTAGACTTCACAAATAAAAGGATTGTATATAGGCCTATATTTATTGGCAATCTGCAAATACCATATTCTAATTCGGCCAAGTATCTGGGCATGACTTTAGATGCTAAATTGCGTTGGAAAACACATGTGAAGAAGAAAAGAGATGAACTGGATATACGTTATAGACAAATGTATTGGTTAATAGGAAAAACATCTTCTTTGACAATAGAAAATAAATTATTGCTCTACAGGCAAATTCTAAAACCTATTTGGACATATGGTGTGCAACTTTGGGGGTGCACCAAACAAAGTAATATAAATATAATACAACGATTCCAGAATAAGGTGCTCAGAAATATTGTAGATGCACCTTGGTACATTAACAACAAAAACCTACATAGGGATCTAGAAATAGATAATGTGGTGGACGAAATTAAAAACATGGCACAGGGTCACGAAAGAAGACTACGGGCACATGTGAATATTGAGGCTTACAGGCTAATAGACAACTCAAATATAACAAGACGACTCAAAAGGATAAAACCTTTTGAATTGGCATAATACTATAATCGAACAAAACTAAAATGAATCGCTGGATAAACTTTTAGTATCCTAAACAAATCAACAAAATAAAATTGCTTATTAGTCTTTAGACTAGATTGTAATAGGTAGTAGTATTGACATTCAAATATGGATGTTCATGCTCTTGGGAGGTTTTTTAGTGGATTAGAGTTCCACACTACCACCAGGATAACGCGCGCGTTCCTCGTGGTGTCTATTGAGATTTTTACCTACCCACGCACAAAAAAAAAAAAAAAAAAAAAAAAATGTTTATACAAAATACGGTGAAAATTTGACGTTAGTGGTTAAGGGACCACCAATCACCATTATTTTAAATAGTTTATTATGTTCAAATAAAAAGCATTTCATAATACATTGTTTGTTTGTAAATATATTACACAAAAGGCTATATTTTACAGTATAGAGAAAAACCTTTCATTTATAATTAATTCTAAGCAAACAGCGCAGAGAGAGAAGATAAGAAACAAAATTTATTATAGCACCCTCGTTACCAAAAATAGATTTTTTCTGGTATGTGGACCAAAAATAATACTTTTTTTTCCGAAAAATGGAAAAAAAGTTTGTTATTATTATAAGAAAATAATACAGAGCCGGTTCAAATTGAATACGTAAATTATTATATTATAAATTAGTGATATACTGGTATCCCTTGAATTATGCAATGACTATAAGTATACCGTAGAGAGAACAGATTTTTATTTATAAATCTTAGAAGTTCTGACAGCAAAAGTGGAGTAATGCAGCTTCCACATATAGAAAATTATGATAAAATCAATTTATTCATTCATAATTTCTACATTTATATTAATGCAAAATCCGAAATAGGTGCGGCTTAATATATATATATAAGCAATTATTATAGCTCGTATATTGCTTCAAGTGGAGCTTATAAACATTCATTACACCCAGTTGGTAAATTACTCCGCATGCGGAAGTATATAATCAATTACCAATTGTACTGCAATTAACAAAAGATAGATGTTTTCATAATTCTATTATTTTTATATGGGTAATTAGCCCATAGTTATGGATGTGTGTGTGTGTGCAGATTTTTGAAACTTTGAAACTTGGTCAATTCTTATCTAATTTTATATGTAGATACGTATAATGGGATTATATGAACAGTTCCTAGTAAATTTCCATGAAATCGATATTCAGTTTTATTGACCAGATTCTGGAAGTTTTTAACTTAACCAATTCCGAAGCAATTTTGGTGAAATTTGATACGTAGATGTATAAAGGGATTATATGAATAGTTCTAATTGTGGTTTCTGGAAATTCGGTGCCACTAGAATTTTCAATCAGTAACTATTCGGGAAACTGGGTGTATTCATTTTTGTACAAATTGGAAAACGATTTTAACATTTGCAACTACATACTATACGCAGTAGGAACTATTCATATATAATATCATTAAACATCAATACATATCAAATTTAAACAAAAAATTGGCCAAATCAAAAGTTTTCAGAATCTGGTATATTAAACTGTCCTTAGTATTGATTTCATAGAAATTATTCAATTAAACAGAATACTAAATTTGATCGAAATTTGATAAAAGTATATAGACCAAATTTCAATGTTTCCATAACTTCTCCAGGAAAACTATTTTTCAGTAATAGTTTTCCACATATTTCATTATCCAAATTAAAATTATAAAATTCTAAGACAGTCTTCAAATTTGAATTAATGTGTAAATGAAGAAATTAAAAGCGTGTTAATTTAATTTACTACACTTTCCTTTGTATATTACTCCACTTATGGTTCCAAAACTTTCCAGATGTAAAGAATTTTCTAGAATTTGTTATCGGTGTATCAACTATAAAGAAAGCTTTCAAATGGCGGTTATTTCATATGAAATTATCTTTTCTGGTTGCAAGATAATTCAATTTTATAGAGAAAATGCATAAAACCATCGCATAATTAAAAAGAGCATCACAAATTTATGATCATATACTAATTCAAAACCGCACAACTTGTGGCATTAGCTGTAGACCATTCAATCGACTTCAGCATTTCAAGTTTTCCGATGATATTTGCTTGCTGACACATACAAGCAGTGCCATGCAAAATAATTTACATCTTTTACATTCAGTTTTCGTAACCGGCGAATCTTTTAAAATCAACGTGCGTTGAATACTAAATTGATACAGTTAGGAAATAGTTTATATAGGCGCTGATTCATTCAAAATCGATGATTCAAATTCACCAGTTTTGCATCCATGAAGTCAAATTATACGCAACTTACCATATATGCACAAATTTACAAATAATTACGATGTCATTTGTAAAATGTGATAAAATGTCTAATCTTTCCCATTTTTTTATTCAATTATAAAAGCAAAAAATTTTATTTTCCGCTATACATTGAACTTAAAAATTTTCGATATACCCAGATCTATTTCTGCTGGGTGTTGACAGCAGATCAAATGTCTACCATTGCAGAAGAAATTCTGTTATTAAAGATTCAACCTTTTACTTTTTAAAACTTTAATTTACGTAAAGTACTCCACACTAAATGGCGGCCATGCCACATTATTTTCAATATAAGCAATAGATGTTTTCTATATTGACATAGACGTGTAAAACCAATGCCATAGATTGTCATATATATAGCTATTGCATCGATCTATTGCAACATCAAATATACTATACATATTTATATGGATCTTTTTCTTAAAGTGTAAACACCCTAAAAAAAATCTATGGCAGTATACTGAAAATTGAAGTAGTTTTGTGCAAAATATTTAATATGTATTTATTTTTATTTCGACATTATAATTCCTCTATGGCAATATAAAAATTAAAAATCACAAATTTAGTAAATAAAGAATTTGTTAATATACGATTGGAATTTAATTATTTTTATATGGTATTTCATATTTTAAATAAATAAATATTTATTGAAGTTATTTTTTATAATAAATTTGTTGTAATAAATGTGAAATGAAAATTATTCTGATGGTGCTGCGAAAAAATTGTGTTGTTGAAAATATTGTTTTTATTTATATGGAGCGACAAACAAATATTATTACTAAATATCTATGGCAACCGCAAGAGTATATAAACAGCTTGCCATTTATATCATCACCATATCTATGACATTAATAATTTATGGTAAAATGTTTGCCACTTATGTGGTATATAGAGTCGCAAGCATATCTATGGCAAAACGTTTGTTAGTGCGTAAGGCGTATGATGGCACATGCCATCCCGGTAACCGATACTAGTAAAAATACTTATGCGCCTAAGAGAACTACCGTAAGAGCAGTAATATCTTCTGGCTAAATATTTAGTTATCAGCAGAAATAATTGACTACGAAAGTAAAGATTTTTCATTTGCGAGAGACTTTATTTATTTTACCATTTCTTCTTAATTAAAAGGAATAACACAATCGATTTATGTGAGCTTACTTTTTGGTGATAAAGTTGTATGTGTGTATTTTGAATTTGACTGTAATAACAATAGAATAGGAATAAAAATATTTGGTACAGCACAAAATGTGATGTTTTATTATACAAAAAAATATTTTTGCTAAGGAGTAGCGAAATACACGTGTGAAAAGAATCTTTCCATAATTTTCATAAAGCAAAACATTTTTCTATGGAAGTTGTGTTTTATTTTGAAAAATTATATACTGTTAAAAAGCATATTGAATCGTCCCTCCCACTGCGCGTTTCAATATAACTTTTTTGCTTAAATCGTAAAACATATTTCTGTTAAATATTATATAATAATGTGTTTCAGTACTTGATTGCTAATCAAACTTATAATAATTTTAATGAGTTTTTTTTTGTTTAATATATGATATTTGATAAAACAAAATATTACCTATACCAATTTACACCCTTATTTTATGTTTATGAATGCAATTTATATAAAAAAGAGTTGGGGTTGCGGAAAACAGCAATCATCAAACAAAAACAGAAAGAATCAATATTATTTTTATTTTTTTTTTTTTTGATAGAAAAGGGAAAATTTACTAAATCATTACAATTTTACGTTGTTGTAAAATATTATTACATTATATAGTATTGAACTTTATATGCATTATAAACCACCATGAATAATGCATTTTCATATCTGCAATAGTATATTTGCACATCAAATACAGGTATATATATATATACATGCGTGTATTACCTATTCGGTTCGGTTTGGTACTCAACGATGCTGATATTTGAGAAAAAAAATTCCAAATAAAATACGGTTGTCATAGTTACAAAATATATATAATATGAGAAAAATGAGATAGGACATATTATATTTTTTACCACCACATTATAAATATATATATACGCGATATGAGAATATGAAAATAATAATACACAATATACATATATCGAACGAAACAAGGAGCATGTATTTATAAAACTCTTAGAATATTTATTATATTTCATTTCTATGCCTTTAATATAGAAATATTGTTAAAGTGCTTCGGCATAAATTCGAAAAGGTATCCAAGTGTTTATAATATGGAATATATATATGGATGGATATGTATATTTCCTAACCAAAATATGTCATGCCATGTATATTCATTTATTTATTTTTATATTATATTGTATTTATACGTCGTATAAAGAATTTTACAGCGTACATGATGTGTACACCCTCTGTCCCAATAATAATTAGAATTGCTTTAAAATAATATATAGAATTATAGCTACTAATTGATTTATGTATTGTGAGTCGGCCTTAACAAACTGTAAAATTTTCATAAGTTTTCCTTCAGTATAAATCAAAAATTCAACGCATTAAGTGACACGAATTTTTGTGCATCTGTTGAAAAATGTACATAAAAAACAATGAACAAACATTAAAATTTGTTTTTAAATTGGTAAAAATGCTACTCAAATCACGTATGTGGATAATTGTGTAAATAAAGCACACGTTTTTAGACGCGGCATTTACGATTCACAAAATGCATAGATGGTATAAGTGATGATGAAAGTCCAGGTCGATCATTTGAAGCCATTTACAGAAGAAAATATTTGGAAGAAAAATTGTGTTATTTCATGAAAATTTCTAAGAAATTTGCAATGTTTCATAGAAATGGAGCTTGGAATACCGACAACAACAATTCATCAAATTTTAACTGAAAAAATTGGTCTACGAAAAAGGTGAATTTAAAATTTGTTCCACACCAATTAAGTGATGATCAAAAATTGCACCGAATTGAACATTGTAAAGACACATTATTAAATTTGCTCGAAGTGAGTGAAAACTTCCTATAAACTGTTGTAACCGGTAACAGAAAAAGATGGTGTTTTCAATACGAACAGTAAGTGTTCAGTATCTTACAAAACGTGGTATCAAAAGCTATTCCAGCACTAGGGAACAACCCTGCTTGAGCGTTCTTCCAGCAATCTGGATTTTCTCTAAGCTTCACCATTATCAAACCATCCCACAGTTTATGATCTCTATAAAGCAAAAGTTTTTGAGTGGTAATCAACTCTTTTTCTTCTTCTTCTGGAAGCACAACGTCATATAGCCCATGAATCAAAACATCTGTTATTAATTCCTCGTCGTATTTGATAATTAATATGGTCTTTACATTTTGAGAATCCACATTATAAAATAATGAATAATACATAATTTTCACATTATAGATTGATTTTGAGTTATTTTTTTTAATCAAATATGATTGAGTTTACATTCACTTTGTAGTTGATTGAAAAAAATTTACTTAAAAATAATTGATCAAGAAATTGCTTCAATCAAAATCGATAAAAAAATATAGTTAGCGATTAATTGAATATCAACCAAAATGAAATTGAATTAAAAACTACTCAATTTTTGGCGATGTAATTTATAATCAAATTGAAGTGAAATTATATCGAAAATTTTTGAATTGAAATCACGAGAAAAAAATTAAATTTAAAGCTGGGAATTTAATTTCCATGCTCTTGATGTTTAGAAACCGATATATACATATTTAAAAAAGATGCACATCGTGAAATATAAAACTCCTTATCAAAATTTAAGATTAATTGCTATTATAATTAAGTAAAATATGAATGAAAAATCTTCAAAAATGAGCTAATTTCTATCAATATTAACTGCAATTTCAATCACCAATAATTCTTAATCATTATTTATTGAATCTACAATAAATTTTTGATGATTGAAATTACTTTCAGTAAATTTTTCTTCACCACTGTCACTTTAATGCATAGGATTTTTACACTGTGGGAAAAGTCATGAAAATTTTACAGTTTGTTAAATGGTCGGTTCACAATACATAAATCAATTTCAGTAGTTAACATATGTCGCTACGGCTTCTATATATAATTACGTCATTCTCATTATTGTTGGGACACAGGGTTTTGAATATAAAAATAAAATGGATCAATAACCTACATTTCTCCTACAAAAATTTTCGCCATTCTCATTTTCAGTAAAATTTTATCTACAAATATCATTGTGTGTGAAATAGTAAAATGACGACTTACAAATATTTAGATAGAAAATAATTTTGAATGGAAAATTTGTGTTTTGCGTCAATGTATTAATGTTTATGTTATTGATTCGCACGTTTCAATACACCATACAATACGCAATGCTAAAGATTCTTATTTATATAAAATTTATGTGTGTTTAATTTATGTACCAAGGAGAGACAGTGGTGATAAGATTTTTTTTAGGATAATTTTTAAAATATTGTTATTATGTTATTACAAAGATATTACGTGAAAATTATTAGAATAAAACCAATTTATTGCTACTCTTTTCTTTATATAAATAAAATATAATATTAATTTAAAAAAAACTTAAACATCATTAAATTCCCACCCAAATTCCTTATACTTTCAATGACTGATCTATTGTCCAATTAACGAAAAATTGTTAAATTTCTTAAAGTACATGCAATGACATTTCGCTCATATTAGTTCATTTAAATTATTGTCTATAAATACTTTACAACTTCAGAACCCTTAAAATATATTAGGAAATTCACTTTAGTTTCTCCGCACATATAAGTTATACCGATATAATAACATGCCGTCAAATTGAGTGGAGACTATACGCAGCCAAACAAATTAGATCAATATTTTTTAAAATTACAAACAGACGTCACCGTTAAAATAAACTCTATTAATAAATGATAGTATTTAGTCACAGCATTTGTGCATAAACATTAGAGTAGTAAATGTCACCGATATAAAACAGATTCGTTTAAATTTATATCGTGATAAACGAACAATATGATTTTAAAACTTAGGTGTAGTTTTAGTTTTATTATTTTAATAGAGTTCACGAAGTTATAATCAGAACAGATATTTCTCGAATATGAAAATTTATTTGTTGTTACAAAATTTATCATAATAAAACTAATTTTTTGTAATAACTCATTCGTTATTTTGGCCACCACTATCTATGTGGTATTGGTATACATCAATATTATTAGTTGAAGGGGTGCTAATATTATATACACAAAGAATCCTTCATAAATAGTACAAAAAGGATAATAAAATTTATGTATATACACCTTTTCAATCAACATCGTCAGCGCCACACACTTTTACATTAATATTACACGCACATAAGACGATAAAACTCAGTTGATAGCGCATATATCACACATACATTATACGTTATATCCCTGCAGTAAATATTGAAACTAGTTCCGTATAAAAGCTACTTCTTCAACTAGTGTAAAAAGAACTAGTTACAGAACTATTACTAAAGTAATGTAGACAGCAACTATTTTAAATACGCAATAACACAAATACATGACGCAACGAAGAGAAACAATAACGTTTTTGAATTGTTATATTTATATAAAGAAATTTAAGTGCTGTTTTTAGACACTGTTTGGATTTTATTTTTAATAGTGTAATGATTTTCGTATTAAAAACACGTATTGTGATTGTGAAGTGAAAAAGAAGTTTATTTGAGTAAATTACCATCCAAAATATCCAACAATTTTAGTGCAGTAGAAGAAGATATGCACACTGTATCTAACGAGAACTTTGTGGTGAATGATTGTTCCAATAGTATGGATATTTTGGAAAACGAGTCGCTGCCAAAAATATAATTTGAAGAGAAATTACTCGATTGGTATATTAGGAATAAACCATCCCGTAAATGATTCGAAGAATTGCTTTTTATTTTACGCGAGGAAAACTTAGTAGCACGTAAAATTAAAATGGAGCTGATGTAATTTAATAAAAGCTGATAAACTATGAAGCACCAGTTGCAATAATTTATTAATATTTTTAAAATATGAAGTAAATTATTATTTCTTATATTAAAAACATAATAAATATTAAATTAAATTAAAATATATTGCCTATGTTTTTTTAAAATTAAATACAACTTTTTTTTTAAAAAGAACTAGTTAAAGTACTGGTGAATGAATACATAATCTAATTCAAATTAAAATTAAGTTACAGAAGAACTAGTACTAGAACTTAAGTGTTTACATTTTAACTAGTTCAGTAATTGGTTACAAGTTAACTAGTTCTTCAACTAGTTGAAAAGTAATGCAGAAGAGGACAATTGTCTTTTCATAGGACATATCAATGTTAAAAGAAACAGTTCGCAACACGTAAAAAGGGTTTAGCGTGGAACCAGTACTATTTACTTTGTAACTAATTGTTCTACTAGTAGTAGAACTAGTTCTCTTTCCTGCAGGGATATCAATGTAACACTTACACTCTTACACATCACATAAAGGAGCTTTTTCACACACACATAATATCAAAAGTACATAGCCGTGTACACGCATAATTAAAATTAAAATAAAATATGGTGTAGTTGTACACCGCAGAAGAAAAACTTTGTCATTATTTATTTGACGAAGGGAAACTTAAAAAATGGTAGTACATAATTTAAATCTATAAATATGTTTCCTAAAATTGTACACGCATAATTCACTGAAATTCATTTGATAATTTTCTTTATGTACTCGTGTACAGGTAGTGATTGGAGCTGCACGTATTTTGAAAAAAGAGATTATCAATAAAATCTATATAGAAATCGCAATTTTATATTTATGACATTTATGTGTAATGTAATCGGTACATAAATATATAAGTGCGGATCAATATATCAATGTAGCAATAGAATTAGAGCATAACTTTTCTCCTTAAAATTAGTATACAACTATATTTGTGTGTAACTTACGTGCGTTATTAAATTAAATTATAATACAATAAGTAACAAATTACATAATGTAAATGTAAATTATATACATTCAAAATATACATATAGACACTAAGTTTTTCAATTGAAATATTCGAGAAATATTTAAAAGTTTTATTAATTAAAGTTATATAATTATAACACAATTTCGATTATTTTGGCTTTCTTTTGATGTTTGCAAAATTCTTTGTTGTCGTTGATTAAATATATGTGTATAAATCTATTGTACATAAGAAATAAATAAGTTAAATATGGGTAAGATTTACATATATAGGTGGGTACTTATGAGGATACAATATAATATAAAGTATGAATGTATAATATATTATATGGTATATTAGGTGCACAAGTATGAAATGTGTTAAATATGAAGGAATGCTCCATCGTTATTTACACAAATTGTCCAACTGTTGGACCTATAAATGGAAACAAGTGGCAATCGAAAGGAAACAAGTTTTGTGAGTAAACCGGCGGCTTGCTCTACCCGCAGTGGAGTACTTTCAACGTATCGCGAATAACGAATGTGATGGAACATTGCAGTGGCGACGCGTGAAAAAATGTTTTCAGATTGTAATATCACTATATTTTTCTGGTAGACGAGTTGAAAGTAGACTACATTATGCAAAAAAAAAAATTAGAATGTCCACTTACTAAATTTTCAGGCAAATCGACTTTTATGAATTATCATCGTTTTGAATTACGGGCCATAGTTTTAACGGATTTCCAGTTTTATATACAAAACCACCAATTTCTTCCAATTTTCTCAGCCATCGTTTGGATAATCGGTTATATCTTTTGAACGCGTGAATCGATTTTAAAAGTCTCTTCTATGAAAGATTTGAAATTGATTATAATTTGCAATGCTGTTAGCAAAAATGGAAATCCGGTAAAATGATGGCTCGTAATTAAAAAAGATGATAATTCTTAAAAGTCGATTTTCCGGAAAATTTAATTCGGTGAACACCCAGATTTGTTTTCATAATTTAGTTTAATTTCACCAAAGGTATAAGAAAAATATAGCGATATTGAAAACTGAATGCTATTTCTCAGTCATCGCCACTGGAGCAATGTCATCATCGAGAAAAATTACCGGTGTTACCTTTTTCGATATTTTAGTTGTTTTTTCACCAGTGAACGGTTAATATATGTTCTTCTCGAAGCCATCGTTATGTTTCATGAACTCAATTTAGAATTGAATTTTCATTGACACTTTAAAGTAGTGAAATTAGCATTTAGCCGTAGCACAATTATTTACTTATTATTTTTATAATTATTTATTTGTATCAATAATTTTAAATTGATCAGCTAAAGTCAGAAAGGAGAAAAAAATAAACGAATAATTGTGGCTTCCATAGCAGCTGCTAAAGAAATTTCAATTCTGAAATCGGTATCAACAGCAGTTTTCTTCAAATGAAAATAAAAATTATTTGCTGTCGGCGAATGTTCGACTCATTGAACACAGAAAAACGATAATATATGCCATCACTTTTCCAATTTATCACTTATGTGCGTTTGACACTTGTTGATTCGCCCCGCATAATGTCAAATCTTTATAATACACACATATTTTTCTTAAAAACGCACTTCATACTTGTACACACCTTTGTTACATTACTAAGTATAAGTAGAATCATGGCAATTTTTGAAAAAAATAAATACATTATAATACAAATGTAGGTTATATTGTACGTGAAACCACAAAAAATAAATTAATTATTATTTTATTTTATTTTTTGAAATTTTCTAAATTTTGAATGGGATTGTATTGTGGTACTTGAACATGTTTTACGTCTTAACATTTTTATATAAAACATATTTAATATTTTCCATCATATGTTTTATTATTGGAAACCAAATTTTCGGAAATTTGTATGAAATAAACAATTTCTAATAAATATTATTTTAAACATTATTTTATCAAATCACATAATTTCAATGTATAGCTCTCACAATTATACGTTCGTATTATATTAAAACTATATATATTAAAATATAACTTACCTATGTTATAGGCAATACAAAATTTGGAAAATTTAAACAGTCCAAATTATATAATTTCATTAAGTGACTTACCTATGGAAGAAATAAATTTATAATTAATTCAATGCATTACAAAAAACCTAAAAACTTAACATTTATATAGTTTAAAATATAAATATAAATTTTCAAAGTACTAATAAATATAAATCAAAAATATTGATTTTGTGAACAGACACGACAACTTTCAGTGTAAAATTTAAAATATACGAGTTTCTGGCCAGTATTACGAAAATATATTGTAATATTGTTCTTAATTGAAAAATTGAAATATGGTAAGATAATTAATTTACATTTATGCTTTATTTATAATAAAACCTATATTTTGAGTCAGATTAAAATATACCTAAATACTGCTATACACGTCGTATGTATTATGAATAATGTTTGTGCGGATTGTGAATATTCATATAATTCCTATATGTGTAAATAATCAACTTATAATTATTCACAAAAGCTTAAAATAGAATTACATATTTACCTAACCTATACAAAATATATGCAAATTTTACTTTACATAATAAAACACATATTAATAAAAAATCGAAATATTTCAAAATACCCTACTGCACTAAGGAACAAATTATTATAAAATTATTTTTCTATAAATATAAACTCAATATATAATTCCAGAAATTCAATTTTTCAGTTATTGATCAGATTATTAATATAATATAATATATTTTATAAGAATAGAAAATAATTGGTTTGATCAGAAAGTCTCGACACGCACTATACACATACACATCTCAGATATTTTATTTTCCTATATTGATGTGTAACATAATATGGAAAGTTTCACATCGCCCCGTAAATAGTATAGTTTCTTATTTACCAGCTGAAAAAAGTAGACGATGTTATGTAGGCCATTGATAACACGTCACATATATGACAATCAAAGGTTATGCGTCGAAAGAAAAGTTAGAGAAAACATTCTGTAATGTGTTAT
This sequence comes from Bibio marci, assembly GCA_910594885.2. Lineage (NCBI taxonomy): Eukaryota > Metazoa > Arthropoda > Insecta > Diptera > Bibionidae > Bibio > Bibio marci. Next base: position 32,520,652 of record OU343115.1, on the reverse strand, counting down.
AAAGAGAACTCAAACTAACAAACAGATTGATGCCACACTGTGCTACAACATGGCTCGCTATTCGAGAATAATCACACTGTTATAACATTCACATATTCAGATGGAACGAAGTAGAGTGAGGATGGAACCAGGAAAATAACACCATAACATATCTTTGATGATGAAGATTTAGCACGAAATGATTAATATGAAAAAAAAATAATCGGGTTGAAATGTCGAGTAAATCTCACTGCAGAAAATTTCAAAAGATTGCATTTGGTCAAAAGTCCTAATTTTGAGGTAAAAACCACATCATAGTCTAAAACCAATGTCGGCAAGCGAATTGGTGTATTTGGTTAAAGAACCAAATACTCAAAACCAATCAAGATATACTCAAGTGTTTTTTAAAGTTCCTATCAAAGAAGCGTCATTGTGATTAATGACCCTTAGCAAATTTTATACAATTACACTATCATATCCAGAATGATCTGGAACTGTGTGAACAGGATGAAAGGATTTGGCAAGAACAACCTTATAACATATAGCAAGAAGGAGAACAGCAACAATCTTCAACAGTCGGAAACCCTTTATGTAGGATAGGAAACTGAACTCAACTATGCGGGAGAGTCGAATATAAAACGGAATGGGATAAGTTTTGGAACAAATAGACAATTCAAAGAATTTCTAGGGTTTTTCATCCCGAAAGAATCAAAAATTTGTCTAAAAATAATCAGAAACTGGTATAGGACATTTTGAGAGGGATTCTTACAGATCAGATATCTATTCAAAATTTACATGTAGCAATTATTTGCAAAAGAAGAGATAACTCAATGAATCCTACTGTTTAGGTGACGGTGAAGTGTTACCATTGCATTCGCACTCCATATTCTAAAATTTATTAAAGAAACGGATTCAGGAGGGCAAACTCTGATCTTTTCGGTTATAGTTTTTTTTAAAAAACGCTAATTTACCCTTAATCATTAGTCATTAAATATCTTGTTACGAATTGTATATACCACAGAAAATAAAAGGCGCATATAAAGACATTGTCAATCTGTTTAGTTTTATGTTGTAGAGTTTCTGTGGGTATAGCTTAATTTAAATGTGGTCTTAAAGGAACATCGTTATGATAAATCATGGAATGGATATTCAAAAAGTGCCATAACTATACAAAAACATTCACCAAAATTCATACCGTGGTTTGAGTGGATCTTGATTTTAAGTGTATTACTATATTTTTGTATAAAGGCAACTTTGCAAATTTTACATTAAAAATGATAATGCATTTTGAAAGCATAAAAAAGAAAGTTTGATACCCAAATTACCTTATGCAACTTAGAATCTGTCGTTCATAAATATAATACGGTCGTAAATATACAATAACAACGAATGTGGTTAATTATCCCTAAACACTTTTATGTTCTTCACATGTATTTTATAAATTTATACAATTGAAAAAATGTTGTTATCGTTCAATCAAAATTGAAATTTTTTGATGTGGAAACATTTAATGAAATTGATTGAAGTACACGTAAAAATAGGGAGAAAAAATATTTCTTTATGCATCCATACACACATACACACGTACAATCAATAAATAAATATTATAAGAGAAATGTTATTAATTTATTGAAAATATATTAAAATAATCAAAAATAAATGAATTTTCACAATAAAAAATAAAATCAATAATGAATGAATCTGCGAAACCTTTTTTGAAACATTGAAAATAAAGTAAAAAAAGTTCAATATAATTTATATGCTATAATTAATAGTATTTAATTTATTTGTCTAAGGTAAGGTAAGTGGATCCAATCTCTGTCATTTTCCCATTGACAGTCATTTTTGAATTTAAACTTATCCCGCTGGATTATTATGAATCAATTTGCTCTTTTATTTGCAACGATGCAATCTGCTGTTGTTGATTTAAATTATCAAAAAACGGTCACAGAGAAAATTATTAAATTAATACCATTGATTCCTTAACATGACATGGTTTGGACCTACCACCTTATTACATGCTTGGGAAATGATTGAATTGATATTAAATTTGATGTATAAATATATTAATTAGAAAAGGTTCTTCAGTTTTTAATTATTTAATTTTTATTAATTTATTTTTAAATTAATTTGAATGAAAATAAAATACAATATTTATAATTATTCTGAGGTTTACGTGCTATATATAAATTTGCAAATATCAAAGTATTTATAGTGGACGAATTGAATAAATTAGAAAAGAAACCTAATTACCATATCTATAATATTGTAATAAGAAAACATGTAATAAGAAAAAATCGAAAAATCAATACCACCTGAAACTTTGATCTACTACTCAATGTTAACTGGTTCCATATACACAATTAAATTGTAGATGCACTTAGAAAAAATATACGATTTAATCCTTGAAGTGTCTGGTTGTAGAAATGTGTTAATGACCAAACTCATTGTATTCAGTCGGATCGTGTAGCAGATTGTGCCAGCACCTACATTAACCATACACTACTGTGAGCCGGTACCGACAAAAGCAACATATCGTTGCACACAGAGATATTTGATTTAATATTTAGGAATATATTCGTTCAACAACCTCGACCTTATCTCAACCTCAACCTGATCATATGCTAATATTCTACCCAGAAACGCCAGATTTCATTATTTCAATAGCGAATTTAATACAATCGAGTCATCTTTATTTGAAAAACAGCCGTCTACACTGTATTTTGGATGTTGTTTTTAAATCGAAATTAAGTATAACCTAGACCACCATACAATAGAACAATAGAATATTATAGATCTTATAACTGTCGTGCACAATGTATCTATTTAGAAGCCAAACCCCGAGACATACCACAAAGATTTTACGACATAACTAAAAAGCTAGATTTTGTGTAGCAACTCAACTTAAACTTATTGTCTCGGGTAATTTATATATGTTAATTGAATCGTGTGTATATTTGTATGAATAGAACCATTTTAGTTTTATTAGAAAAGATAGTTCCAACCAATTACACCAGCTGACCAGCTGTCACTAAGAGCCGTATTAAGAAGATCCCCCATTGTGTTAATATGTTTGTCCACCAAAATCGTTGTAAAATCACCTACATAGAGAGTTTTATAATTTTTTGTCGAAACATGTTGTGAATCTATGGTATAAGTAATTCCTTTACACTCGCAATAGCATCTAATGATGCATTATCGAAAACACTCATTGCCGATAAAAACATACAAGACAAATTCAATTTTTATCTTAGGCACCCTCAAATCGATTAACCAATTGATGTAGTAGAATTACCCTTTCAAGTAGTTGAATCTTATTTCTAAGAGAGATTTCTATCAACCTATCTAGAATTTAAAGCATAAAACTCATGAGACTTATATAGTATAGGCCGGAAATACGAATCTCTGTATATGTTTGATGTTGTGGTATGAATATAACATTGACCCGTCTTCACGATATAGGTATGTCGAAACAATACTTAAATACTGTAAACATCCCTCAATGGTATACTAACCTGCCATATGTAAAGTATCAGGAAAAATACCTTCCACACCTTTAGTGTTTTACCAGTACATTGTTTTTAGCTGCTTTTTTTGACTCTTCTTCAAATAAAAATAATAATACAATTTTCGAAATTTAATCAATTTACAATCTGCCATTTATCTTCCCAAATAATAATAAAATGATTCAATAAAATTGAAAGAGTATTTCATATTTTTATACAAAAGTTCCATGAAATCAAATCGCTCAATTTTCTGAACGTGTGATGCAATTTTAAAATTTTCTTCAATGCGATATTGAAAATCTATTAAATTATGTAATTGTGTTGGAAATGTATTTTGATACGAAGGCTCAACGAATATCTTTGAAAATATAGCGTTGGATGCTACTTAACGTTTTATAATATGTCCACACACGACACACCGCATTATGGACTAATCATTTTTATAAAAATAATGAAACAATATAATAATAATAATAATGAATTAGGAAACATCTAGATCTTCCGATAATTGAAGATCAATTGATAAATTATAGGAGTAAGGTATACCATTTTGACTGTTATTAATGTTTGGTAGATGCTCCACTTGGAGAAACATTACTTGATGATGATGTTGATGAGTTTAAGTAAATACTTTGATTTTAAAAACTAAACCCAATTTCATTGCCACTGTATATATTTGTAATCGTTATCATTTCATAAAATCTTCATGTACCATATATAGAAGTGTTACTTTACGTAGAATTTAGAGTTTTAGACGAACAAATATTATAGTTATTAAAATATAATATTATTATTTATATGTAAAAATAATGAATATATGGTTTCAATAAAACATATATTAAGGTAATGAACCCAATCTCTGTCATTTTCCCATTGACAATCACTATTGAATTTAACCTTATATACCACAGGATTATAATGAATAAATTTGCTCATTTATTTGCAGCGATGTAATCTGTGGTTGTTCATTTAAATTACCAAAATATTGTCACATTGAAAATTATTAAATTAATATCATTATCCAAAATAACATTAAATTAATAAATATAATCAAAAGCCGAGATCGCATTATTATCATAGTCGAAAAGTGAAAGTTTCCTTACCATGGCCAGGATTGGGCCTACTACCTTAAGTGAGTACACGTACAAATACATCATGTATATGCGGCGTTCATAAACATTACTAAAGATCAGCCATAAATATTAGAATTTATATAGATAGAGCTAATGTGCTATAATATATGACTTAAAATATATCAGACTTACCAGATATGATAAAAAACAATAAACAAAATTAGTTTTTTGTAAGAAAACCTTAACAGACGTATCTGTAGACTGCACAGAAAGGAGAAAAACAAAAATTATTATAAGATTATCATATGATTTACGATGATCAACATTTCGTATTAACGTAGTTTCTCTATAAAATATAGCTAACAATGAATGAATGAATTTATGCCAATATGATTTTATATAGTTTTTAATAATGTATAAATTAATCTTTATTTTTATCAATTTTGAGATGAAATCATCAAAGAATATGTTATATATTAAATATTACTAACTAACTATATATCTATTATTATGTTCTTAGTTCCTATATAGATATACAAACATCGCATTTAGCACAAATGCAAGTTGGTATAAATAAATTACAGACATTACAGACAACGCAAAGAAAAAATAAATAATAATGAAAAAATAACTCACAATCAAATTAAATTCAAGAAATCGTCTTTTATATTATATCTATACTAATATATTTATTGTATGTACAAATGCATGCGTTATCTTAAAAAATCATTAAAATTTAGATGGAATATATAATGATGATGTTATACGAGAAGGGTTGACATTTTAAGATGTTTATTTTTTCGGTATTCGTTTCACATTATATATCTTTTAACAAAAAACTAATATAAAAATAGACTTCTACCCACTGTTCCAAAAATAATGAGAATGGCTTTGTAATTTATAGAACCAGTAGCGCTATCGGTTAGCTACCAATTGATTTATGTATTGTGAGCCGACCTTAACAAACGGTCAAAGTTTTATGACATTTCGATCAATGGAATTCAAGATCCAATGCATTAAGTGGGATGCATTTTTGTGCATTAGTCCGAGAAATGTGTAAAGAACAAAAGAATCAACATTAAATTTTATTTTAAAATTGGTAAAAATGCAACTCTAAAATCTTAAGTGAGTTGGAAATTACTGCATGATAAATGCACCTTCACATTGTTCAACAATTATCACTAATTTTTTGACTAAAAATTGTATTTGCTTCAATCTTATTTAGCTCCCTGCGACCACTTTCTATTCCCTAAACTTCATTTATGGCAATGAAGGGAAACCGTAGATAACATTCAACGGGCAACGACTGCCATACTCCACAACATTCCAATAATCGACATAATTATTTGATTCACTTCTTAAACGTGCAAATGAATGCATTTCTGTTGAAGGAAATTATTTAGAATAAATATAATGATTTTTATCAAAATTAATTCAAATGATTTGTGTTTTTCTTTTATCCTTACTCATTATTTTCGGGACAGAGGGTGCATATATATAATATACAAATACAAATAAGTATTAATTTACTTTAAACCATTTCAAAAATTTTTTTATTTTAAAAAATCATGACAAAATCAAAATTATACAAAACTCATTTATTATATTTGGATAATTGTTGAAAACATTCTATACACAATTTATAATTAATTAAATTACCATTCCATAATAAGGATATTATACAAATAAGGCATTTTAAATACTGGGCATGACTCATTTGAGGCATTCATGCTATAATTTGATTTATTAATTGATTTATTCCCTTTTGGTTTTATGTTGGTGTAATAGAACTACTTTAATTTTGTGATTTCTTAGAAGTTTGTTATATAGGAACTCTGCCATCGATTGAAAAATCGGTCATATCCTTTGATCGCTTGAATCGATTTTAAAAATCTCTTCTATGAAAGACTGGAAATTGATTATAATTTGAAATCCTATATACAATCATGAAAATCCGTTAAAACTAAGACACCTTATTCAAAAGATTTTTAATTCTTAAAAGTCGATTTTCCGGAAAATTTAGTAAGTGGATATTACAATTTTTTTTTTCATAATGTAGTCTACTTTCAACTCTTCTACCACAAAAATAAATAGTGATATTGTAATGTGAAGACATTTTTTCACGCTTCGTCATAAATGGCAAGATTGACGCTGTCCTAATATTTTATTTAAATTACTTTTTAAGGCTACATGAATTTGCGTAAAATTGATTTTTTTCATACTGGTCATTATAATATCAACTATATATGGTCGCAATTTAGTCCGTTAATTTAAATGTTGTATAATTTTTCAATCATAGGTTTTTGATAAATAATAATGTTAAAAACATATAAATTTTAAGTCAGATTTTTATTATTTACAATATAATTATGGGTTTTATGTTATTTAACAATAAATAAAATAAAATATATAGAATTAAATGTTCCCTTGAAAAATGCAGTCTTGATTTTATGCGTTCGGTATAAAACATATCTCAAGGGATACGTTTAAAATTAATATTTTCATATGACATAAAATTGTGACTATAAAACTATAATTAATAATTATAGTTTCTATTTTTACAAAAATAAATAAATATACTATTAAGGGAATTGAAACAACTGAACAGTAAATTAATTGTTAATATAAATCATACTTTCAATACATACACAACATAAATAAGTACAATAACATTGTTAAAATTAGAAAACTTGATAATTTAATAATTATATCTAACCATCTATATAATGTGAAAATATACTATTGAGACTATTATTAGATTGTATATATATGTTTTTGTTACCCTATATTGACTATAACTATTTAATTTAGTTAATTTATTATATATACACACTATTTAAATAACAAATAGTATATAAATTAACTTCTTGTTTTAGACAGAACATTGAAAATTATTTGGTTTAAAAATGGGATTATGAGCGGAGGAGTCATAAATAAGTAAATATTATTGTCCACAGACATAACTTAAAAATAAGTTACAAATTTGCTGTTTAACAGACGTTTACATGCTACGGGAAAGAGTCATAAAGAAGGGAAATGGTTACCGCATAAATTTACGGAAACTGCTATTGTGAACCGATACAACTTTCTTTGCTGCTAGGCATAAAAAAAAAGTTTTTTGTGATGTATCGTGACTGGTGATGAAAAGTGGTTCTACAACAATAATCCAAAACGCAAAAAAACATGGGTAGACCCAGGTGAACCATACAAACCAACGCAGGTTGTAATATACTACGAGCTCTTAAAACGTAATGAAACAATTACTGCAAACTTACTGCATGATGAATTATTGAAAATAAGACCGGCAATAGCGAGTAACAGAGGCGCAAAGTTATCCTCTTGCATGAAACGCTCGGTCGTGAAGGATACCCATTTAAAGCTCGAATGGGAAGAGCTACCGCAGCCGGCATATTTACCAGATATAGTGCCTTCCGATTATCAATTGTTCAGATCGATGTAGTACAGCCTGGTTGGTATGGATTTACAATGCGTTGAAGAAGTGCGAAATTGTATAGATGTTTGAATCGCTTTAAACCCGATATAATTTTTTCGACACGGTATCGCCATAAAGATGGAAAAAGTCGTCGAAAATTATAAAAAATTGCACCGAATTGAACTAATCCTCAAATTTTTTTGTTGAATCATTCACCATATTCACTTAACTTAACTGCGACTAATTTCTATTCCCTAAACTTCATTTGGCTATGAACGAAACACAGTTTTTCGTCAATTGAAGGCATTCACAAGGCAACGACCACCATTCTCAACGGCATTCCAATCACATAAACATAAGAAAATCATTTGATTCGCACTTGTTGAACGAACAAATCGACCCGATTTCAGTTGATGGAGATTATTTTGAAAAAATAAAATGGTTTTTGTGAAAATTTAATATTTTTTTCGGTGGTTTTTAATCCATTCCTGAATTATTATTCGGGACACAGGGGTTGTATATGTATAATATTTTTTTCATGTTTACAAAAATTAATATTAAGTGTAAGAATTATACGAACGACTACGGTTTTTTAGTTTAATTAGTTAAATTGAAATCAAAAATATTATTATAATATTAAAAAGTGATTTATCTATAAATACAGAAAATTGAAATGTCAGTAGTCTCGACGCTATGGCCTGAATGAAATAAAAATGTTTACAATAGAAGCGAAACCATAAGTGATTCTTTTGCATGACGTGTATACAATTTCCATATGTGTTTAATTTATAATGCAAAATCGACATTCTTACCAAAATAATGTACAAATGTCTCTATATTCAAGTCTATAAATAAATACAATATTAAAATCGCAACAATAACAATTCATAAGATTTCCTTATGGTAAACAAATTTCTAAAACGCCCATTCGATATAATATTTAATAATAATAATAATAATAATAATAGAATTCTAGATATATTTTGTAAAAAAAATAATATAATAATAATTCTAAATTAGTCTTTCAAAGTATATATTCTTTTAAATTCTACTTTAATTTGTCAAAATATATACCAATGTATTGTATAATATAATATTATATAGGGTATGTACGGTATTTGAGGACATCCATATAGGAAGTGACTGTAATTTCTTAAGGTAAATATTTTCATTTTTCATTTTCTTTTCAGATCATTGATGGGCAACTATAACCGAACACAAGAAATAAAGAGACGTGCTTTTATCGTCGCTGCGAAGCACACAGATTTAGAAATTTCCAATTTTCTCAATTGCGCCCTATTATTCGTACATAAGACTTGCCGTGAATTGGTGGCATCAGATGGCAATACACAAGCTGTTGCAAAACGTAAAAAACATGAGGACCGTTCAGACACTATTAGAACTACACAATTTATTCAACAAATACAAGCGATCGTTCACGAAAATCCTTCGAAAATCCCTCGACAATAGGATAGTTGCATGGTCTTTTTTTAAATAAATTTAAATTTAGTGTAAGGGATTCAAAAACAATTGCTCTTAAAACTATGAAGCAGCGATTTCTGCAGATATTTCCATATACAATAAAAAAATTTCCCAGGATATCATTTATTTTTCTCGATTTCTTCTTGCTTTTTTTATTATAATTTATTAATCATTATTTAAAAACTGTACATGGGGACTAATATAGTCTCGTTTGTGCACATTTAGAAAATACCTATAGTAACAAAAAAAACATATATATATTGTTAAGTTAAGTTATACCACTAACTAAGTAACATAATATAAGAATTAGCAAATTATCATTCAAATATTAACTAGACATTTACTACTAAACAAAATAACTAAATTATATTGTCATCCAAATTAAAGTAAACGCAAGTTAAAGAATTAGTGCATAACCACATAAAGTATTTAGTTACCCACGTCGCAAAAAATTATTTAATTCACAGTTAAGAATAAGCGATCGTATTGGCATCGCAAATTTGCCGGCAAAAATAAATCAGGTACAAGCAGAAAAGACAGCGAAAAAATAAATCAACTATTTATACCTGCACATATTATTGCAACCTACCCATAGATCTTCTTCTTCTTTAATTGCCCTATCCGTTCCGGACGTTGGCTATCATCATGGCAATTTTTACTTTATTGGCTGCAATTCGAAATAATTCCGTGGAATTTACTCCAAACCATTTTCGCAGATTTGCCAGCCAAGATAAACGTCTGCGACCAGGTCCCCTGCGACCTTCAACCCTTCCTTGTATAATAACTTGTTGGAGTCGATATTTGTCATTCCTCATGATATGTCCAAAGTATTCCAGTTTTCAACTTCATCTTTAGTATTATGATCCACCCAAGGAATCTTTAGAATACGTCTGAAGAGCCATAGCTCAAATGCACGAATGCGTTTTTCTGTATTTACTGGCATAGTCCACGCCTCCACGCCATATAGTAACGTTGAGTACACAAAACAATTCCATAGATAGAAAACCATATTAATTAAATTAACAACTGAAGGAGAAAATGAAATAAAAAACATAACCGGTGGATCAATAATTTTCACGAATGCCACCTTGAAATTCATCAAGAATTTTGCCATTACTTGGCAACGAAATAATTATTAATTTATTTTAAAAATTAAACTAATGCTCATGAAAATCCTCGTTCAGCATAAAGTCAATATTTTTATATATTTTTTTAAGTGGATTACAAAAATGAAAACAGAAAAATAACTTTAAAGATCAATATCCATTAGGAGGTGATGGTTTCAAATAATTTTAATTATATTTTTATATCGGTGAATTTTATTTATTAATAAAAATTCAATCTCTATAAATATAAAGCCAGATTTATTATGCCTATACGCGAATACTATGTACAATAATAACCAAAAAAAGACATCTTCATCAAAATTATCACCATCATTGTATTTTGTATCCGTATATATATTAAAAGTAAACAAAATAAATTATTTAAATTCATGATTACATTTTTATATTTTATTTTTCATACTACCTGCCACCTACCACCACCACCCACGCATCTACTACTTACTATAAAAATAACTTATACTATATTATCTAATAAATACAAATTTGTAGTATATATACTTATTTATTCTATTGACGTATAAATGCGAATCAAAAGAAATTCAAGTGGGTTGTGATTTAATGATGAACACAAACCAAATATTATAGGTAAGATAATGTGAAAAAAAAAAAAAAATTTTATTTTATAAAAACGACGCAGCACGCCTATTTTGCTTTAAATTTTTATAAAACTTCTCTACAATTTTTTCTGTCTATTAACCCATTTCGTTTCCATATTTTTTTACCGGTACGTTATTAAAACTCTTTGTTGAGTGTTAAAATTTAAATTTAAATTTTGTATTTTTTGACCTGTAATATATCGCTGCATAAATTAAATTAACACTAAACTATCGTTTAAAAAACCCGTTTTATTATATTTATAACAATAAATTTTGTTTTAAAAACTCAAAATTTCATCTTATCCTCTTAACTTATATTTTATAGATATTGGTCAAAAATTTTGCAGGCTATTTGGTATATAATGAAGAAGTTAATTTTCAAAAAGGTGATTACCGCTAAAAATTATTATATTAAACATCGAAGTTGATGAGCAATTATTAATACAGAAGACTATAATTAAGAATGGCTCATACAAAACTTATTTCCCTTATAATATTATTTCTCGCGATTTGGACCAATAGGAAAAATAATAATTGGTATAGTAACGTTAAGACCGGTAAATAATTTTTATTGAATATAATAACCATCATTAAGTACAACCTTTTCCCAATTTTTTGACAATTTACTAATACCATTAAAATAAAATTTCTCGTCTCTTTGATGCGATTCTAGAATGGATCCATTTTTGGATGTCTTCATAATTGTGGAAACGCTGTGCATCACAGAGCCTATGTGCCATCGATCTGAACAAATGGTAATCTGATGGTGCAACATCTGTTGAATAAACGCTGGGTGTTAATTGATCACATCCAAGTAGTTCCACCTTTTCTATGGTCGGTTTTGCGACATGAGGGCGAGAATTGAATTCTTGAAAAACCACTTTATCATGATTTTTGTAAATTTTGGTTGCATTTCTTATAATAATCGCTTTAAATTGACAGTAGAGTTCAATATTGACAGTTTGGTTCAGTTTCAACAGGAACCAGAATAATCCAAAACTCCTTTTTGGTGCCACCAAATACTGAGATATTCAATCTGCTACTTTTGAAGCATTGAAACCATTCTCAACAACTTTTTTCAGATAAAGCATGCCCGAGGTATATGCTACATTCAATTTTCGTTGTTATAGCCATTCTCGATTATAGTCTTCTGCATTAATTAATATCATATCATTTTCTATATTAGTGTCGCATTGTGGACCCAGAGCGAAAATAATTTCATATTTGTGTATATAACTCGTATTTGAAATTATCAATTTAAATTATTCATATTAAATTGCAAAAATGTACCTATATATATTAATATAATTTAAATACAATGCGATGACTATTATAGGCGTGTTGACATTGATGAAGAATAAAATAATTAAATATATACGCGCAGCAGCAATTCAGCTAGAAAATATTATATTTTATTTTTCATCTGTGGCATTTTGACACATCAATTATATAATAATATTGTTACTGTGACGTGCAGACGTGTCATTTCTCTTATTTTGTTTATATTTCAAATAATAAAAGAATAAAACAGTCAAATGTATAATAAATAACAACAAATGTAAGGAATAATGATTATAATAATAATAACAATAATAATAATATATTATAATAATAACAAAATCGTATTGTCGTACATACATTAAATAATCAATTAAACATGCGATATTTATACAATAATTGGCTTTTATCAACATTATAATTTTTAACGATTTACATAAAAAAAAGTAAATATTTTTAATTGGGTATAATTATAATCTATTGTTAAATAAAAAACTGGAAATGTCAAACACAAATTTACGATAAAATTGTGGAGGAGATAATTTGTTTTTGTTTTTGTTATACTAAATATAGTTTAATTTACGTCATATATTGTATTAATGAATTTCATATAAAAATAGCCAAATAATAGTAAATTAAAAAAATAACATTATAATTTTGAAGTATACGAAAACGAAATATATAATTATAAACCACTCACAAATAGGGGTAGCAAGCATTCTTTATGCTAATCGATCTTGAAGTAAACGGTTCGTATTACCGCAATTTACATGTGAAAATCTGTTTCGGTATTTTACCATTTGTTTTTTTATGCAATAGATAAACGAATAACTTTGAAAATATTATGTTAGACACTACTCTAAGATAAGATTAACAATGTCTCCGCACAAATTATTATGAGCCTAACAATCATATATGCAATTAATACGGAATTAAAATATCTCTTTTTCGATAAGTGAAGATCAATAAGGGGGAATTTTTATATACTCTGTACGATCAACTTTATTATAATGAATGTTTGGTTGGTCTTGGTATATATACCATTAACGCCACTTGTAGTAACATTATACTTGACGCGAATAATTATAATATTACAACTTAGATTCAAACTTTTCAAACTATATATTTTCATCTTATTGTTAAATAATGTATAATATTAAACTTTGAAATTAAAATAAAATTATATACAAACAATCTGTTCGCATATATCAGCTGTACCGGTATCAAGTGAGCGTCAAGATACAAATGTTTCGATAGGGAACATTTGTTGTGAAAAAGCTCTATTTTTTTTTGTTTGATTGTTATAACATCTGTCAAACATATTTAGTATACATCAAGTCATTGTACAAACAACATCATATTTTTTCATCGTGTAAAAAATGTCTAATTTTGTAACATAAAATGATGTTTTGAGGAAAGCATTAAATTTTTGTTTTCATTTGAAGAAAAGTGCTGCAGAGTAGCATCGAATGCTTGTGGTGGAGGCATATGGTGATCATGCTCTATCAGAAACAACATGCAAAATATGGTTTCAACGGTTCAGAGATAATGATTTTGATGTGAAAAATAATGAACATCGGAGACCACCAAAAAAGTTTGAAGACGCCGAATTGCAAGCAATATTGGATGAAAATGACACTTTGAATCAAAACCAAATGACAGAAATGTTAAATGTTGCACAACAAACAATTTCTGACCGTTTAAAAGCTATGGGAAAGATTCAAAAGTGTGGAAAATGGGTGCCACTGGAATTGAATGAAAGACAGATGGAATACCGGAAAAACACTTGTGAAATTTTACTTGCCAGACACGAAAGAAAATCAATTTTGCATCGAATTGTTACTGGCGATGAAAAATGGATTTATTTTAAGAATCCTAAACGGAAAAAATCATGGGTTAATCCAGGACAACCATCAACATCGATTGCAAAACCAAATCGTTTCGGCAAGAAGACAATGCGGTGCGTCTGGTGGGACCAGAAATGTGTGGTGTACCACGAACTCCTAAAATCTGGTGAAACTGTTAATGTTAATAATCGATGGGACACGCATTGGCTGAGCAGCACTTCGATCTTCGATTCCTACGAAGAAGTCGAAAATTGGGTGTCTGATTGGTTTGCTTCAAAAGATGAACAATTCTATTGGCGTGGTATCCACAAGTTGCCAGAAAGATGGTCAAAATTTGTAGAAAGCAATGGCCAATATTTTGAATAAATTTCCTATTTAAAATTAGTGTTTTATTTTCACAAAAAAACGTTCATTTGATACCGGTACACCTGATATTATTATATTTTTAATATCACTTACGATTATTATCAATCAATGCATAAATATACAGCAAATTTTCTATCTTCTAATATATTTAAGTGATTTTCTAATGTTTTGAGAAATTATGTTACGAAAACCATTAAGGCCAGTTTCCATTTACGTGAGTAACACCCGCGGTCAAGGCAAAATTTCTCAATATATTTTCCTCACTGATTTCCATTTACTTCGGCAACACGCAGCACAAGTACTTCGGTAACCCACGCAAATATTTCGGCAAGTACTTACAAGTACTTGAGCAACCCATAAGTATTCGGTTACACGCAATTACTTCGGTAATCCACAAGCAGTACGTCACTATGTCTTTGGAGGTACAAATTAATTTCCGGCACATTTTTGGAAAAATTAAACGTTTATTTTGTGAAAATGGTAATTTTTATTTCAATCAAAATGTTTTCCATTATATATTACAACTTTATCTCATCTTTTTGCGAATAGGTGGTTTCCACGGTACACCTATCTGCGGCAATCCATTTATCGAAAAATTATATACCACGTAAAAAATTTATATTGAAAACAAAAATTTTTCTTCCGCAGCTCACATATAAGGAAACTAGCCTTAATTATTGTATGGATTTGTTACACGCAATATTAATTGTTTGTATAAATATAATTATTTCATAAACTATATTATTGTACATTGTGCGTTAGTTGTTAGTTTAGTATATACTTAGTTAATATACAATACATACACAGATTCATCTACTTATTTTCAATCTTTAAGTATATATTTAGTATATTTTGTTTAATAAAATGTAGAAGACGAATATCTTTATATTATATGATTTTGTATATATACTAACCCATAATAATTGTAATGAATCACGAATTCAAATAAAAAGTAAAGAAAAAGAAGTCATGACAGCGTCAATAACAATATAGAATCTGATGGGCTATGGACTTACATATTAAAAAGGTTTATATTTAAGATAATATAAGATTTCCTTTTTATTTTCATATATATAATACGCACATATCCTCATCAGGATGTATTAAAAAGTACTAACCGCAACTATTTTGCGTTATTTATTTGTTGCCTAAAAAAACAGATATGATGAATTCCAACCCAAAATTAATGATAAACATGGAACGGTTTTTTTCAAAATTCGGTCAACTCTTTTCATATGATGATGACATAGATGCGTAATGGATCGAAATATGGTGCCTGTCAAATATGCTTTCGAATGATTAAACAAGAAGGTTCTAATAGGTCTGAAAACAAAATATATACGGTTGCAATTAATGAATCTGGAATTCATGGTTTAACTGTTACAATTGTAGAATATAATTTTGAAATTGTTAATAGTTTCGTTGGTAAATGTGGAAAATTATATGGAAGAAGAAATGCGCCGCGTGAAAGCAATTTTTAAACAGATGCTACTACGGACTCAAAATAAAACTATTCCAATCAAAAACATTACAACGTGATCAAAAGTGCAAACAGTATAAAACTTAAATACGTATCGATCAAACACAAAACCAGTAACAATTACTTCGGATTTTTGAACAAAGGATAACCCCGTGCTATATTTGGATCCATCAAAGAACAAAATGGTCGGTAGCGATAGTACAACTTCGGAAATACATAGGTTGTTGTAGAAAGTGCTGGCTATTACCTTTCAATACACCCGGTATACATTAGATAGAATAAAATATTACACGTATATAAATATTAGATACATATAAATACAATATATGTAGGTGTATTGTACACCCCTCTGTCCCGGAATAAACCGGAATGGATTATAAAAACATCGAAATAAATATTAAATTTTCACAAAAACGATTTTGTTTATTCAAAACAATTTCCATCAACTGAAATCGCATCGATTTGCATGTTCAACAAGTGAATCAAATGACTTTTTTATGCCTGTGATTAGAAATTAGTCGCTGGGAGTTAAATTAAGTGAATATGCGGTGAATGATTAAACAAAAAAATTTGATTATTAATTCAATTCGGTGCAATTTTTAATCATCATTTAATTGAATTCAATTAAAATTCGATGAATTATTATTTTCGGTATTCCAAGATCCATGAATCTCGTTGAAGATTTCTTAGATATGTTCATGAAATCACAAACTTTATCAATGTTTTCTTCAGTAAAATACTTAAACTGTTCGACGTGGACGTTCATCATCACTTATAGCTTCTCTACCATCTGTAAATCATTTATACAATTTAAAAACTTGTTCTTTTAAGTTTAACACACAATCAACACCATACTCGATTTTAAACAAATCATACGTTTGAGTAGCATTTTTACCAATTTTAAAAACAAAATTTAATGTTGATTCTTTGTTTTTATATTCACATTTTTCGATCGACTCACAAAAACAACTGTAACTTTATGTGTCGTATTTTCGTTTCTATACTGAATGTAATGTCATGAAATTTTGATAGTGTGACGTTCACATAATCACCAAAAAACTAAGAGATGATTCTACGTTCTATGGTTTACATATCCATTCCGGTTTATTATGGGACAGAGCTTGTACATATATAAACTATAGAATGGTAAATTAAAATGTATATATGAATGTGTTCCATTGAAATTATTCCATCAGCAAACGTAATCGGAATTCTAAATGTATATGTTTATTACATTTATATAATTGGAAAACTGGCATAATTTGTTGGTTGCTTTTGTTTATATGTAAACAAATGAATATATAAATTCATATTATAATTATTCAGTTTTGCCAAAATGCCAATATATATTGTAGATGCGAACAGAGGGCTATTGAATAGAATCTTTCTTATGGTAAAATGGTTTTTTGATTTAGTTAATTTTACGGATAAAACATAATTAAAATTATATAAGAACAGTCTGTCTAGAAAAAATTATGGTATTATAAGGGTTTAACACAACATGTTACAAACAATAACAACAACAACAACAAAACATTTGGATATAACACTTGGATATAATATATAGGAAATGGTTTATATCAGTGTGATATGTAATAAATGTTCGCAAAATTAGTATAAGAATGTAATCTAATTTAATATATTCATCAGGAATTTTTTCACACATTAGCATCTCCGCATAGAGATTAAAATAAATGCAATTAATTGAGAAATATTTCATGTTAGATTTTATTTCAATTTATAATTATATTTATTGAAAATATTAAACTAATCAAAAATGCGCATGTAATTTTACAATGGTCACTTTTTCTAGTTTTTACAAAAGTTCCATAATTTATAACTTATCATACATTTGAAATTATATACAATTTATTATTATCGTTTTTAGAATGAAAAATATAACCGAATGCTAGAATGTTTCTTTATATGGAAATAACTGCTGAAGGGTTGACTTTTGGGCGGATGGTTCAAAGAAAGGGAAAAAATTATTGTTTTTAAATCCTTTACACGAAAAAAATATGAAAATTAACTTTTGTTTTCAATGTAACTAACCCATTGATCATTGCAATATATAATACAATAATATATACATCCAAATCTCGATAAAATCAACAAGCAATTAGAGCAACACTCTACACCTAATAAAGGCCACAAAATTTTACACATAAAATATAACCAACAAAATACAAATTATAAGCAACTACCTATAATTTGATAATTTCATACCCGAATTTGATCAAATTTTAAATGTAGACCTAATTATATATTCCTAGATAATTTCCTGGTAACAGCACAATATGACCATTACTCATCGGATTTTGTAATGCACATTAAGATTTGAATTATATGGTGAATTCTGAAATATCGATGGTCAGGACGTTCTACAATTTGACTATTTCTAATCCGATTTTGATGAAATTTAGTATGAAGTTTTAAAATGGGATTATATGAAGTGTAACTAACGAGGTTCTGGAAAATCGATATTCAGATCAGTTTTTCTGTTCAGAGTTAAATGTCATGGTTAATTTGGAGAGTTTTTATCCGTTTTTAATGAAATTATGAGCAGTTCAAATACATATTCTGGAAAATTGATACTCAGCAGGACAGTTTTAACAACCGATTTCTAGAAATTTAGGAATATTTTTCTAATTTTGATCAAATTTTGTATGTAGATGTATAATAAGATTACATATGAATAGTCACAGCCGAATTTCTATAAATTCGATACTCCATACTCAACTTATGTTCCAAATCATACGAGAATTATAGGTATTTGTAGTTAAACATCATATACGAAAAACTGTTGCTTATAATTTTTGCTATAATCAATCAGTTTCAATTCCTTCAAGTTGCTCTTATCGCGGTTTGGCTGTATATAATATAATAAAATTCAATAGAATATACAAAATATTGAATTAATTAAATTAATAAAGAACATTTTATTTCGTTTCAGGATTACAATTCAGTTAAAATTAATATGGAAATATTCACAATACATTTTTTTTTAAATTAATTAATAATTGAATGAGTTTTTATAAAATTTTCATTAAAACTTTCAAAGAGAATTAACCAAATAATTTAATGTTATTGCTCTGTTAAATTTAAATGTGTCTATCGGTTAATATAAAAATTATGAAATATCTAAATATACATATATATATATGTGTGTGTGTATATGTGAATATGTTCAAGAGTATGTGTTTTCAATTCCCAACAGCTCAATATATTATGTATTTAATTTTCTTTTATTTTTTCGATTTTATATACGATCCAATATATTTTTTCTGTATTTTAATGTAATTTGTTTATGATCTTAATATGTTTTGTTCACCATGGGGAGTAGTTTGTTATGCATGCGGATTATATGGATATGGATATACATATTTATATAATGGGATAAAATCTCAGTTGGGAACGTAATAAATGTAATAGTAAACAAGTTACAATTTTAAAAGACTCCTTTACTCTTTAAATAATATGGTATTTACAGGGTATGCACGGTATTTGAGGACAATTGAGTAATGATTGACTAATTAAAACTAATTTGATTATATTTTTTACATAATTATAATTACATAAAATTTGTATACAAATCTTAAGTGACTACTTGACTATAAATTTATGAAATAAAATCTCCATTACAGCGGCAATAACCTCCTCAATCCGGGGTAGGAAATGACTGCATGCCCAAATCAAATTCTTCTTATTCATGTTGACCATATAGTGATAGTTATAGCATTCCACAGCAAAGATGATGGCGTTATGAAGACGTTTATTAGTCTCTCTCAAAAATTTTTGTTTGAAACATTCTATTTTGTATCTGGCTGTATTTTATAGGAGATATTTGGATCTGTCGATTAAAATATGGGTCACACTGTATATGCAATTTATAATTTATAAAGAAAATATAGTGGCTTGTCGACGACAAGTATCCTGGTCATTTATTTATACATACTTAACATTTATAATCCTCTATACCCGTTAAAAACTGTTGTACCATTCAATTTAATATATGTAATGAGTATTTAGTATTATACGAGCATTATTGTAGCGACTATAGGTGAAGTATAATAATAAAAATTGTAATTTATTTAATTAATTATCGTGATATATTTACGTAATTAAATATTAAATATTAAAGAAATTATACCTTTAAAATAATAAATTCTAGGTAAAAAAAAATTGAAGATAACATTATTTATCATCATCAACATCATCAGCATCAGCTTTTTGAATTTGGTGAATATGTTAATAACCAAAATTTTTGCATTTAGGATGACAAAAATCTACGTATAATTCATGAAAAACCTGTGTAGTGAATAATATTTATCTATAGGATATGTGGTTTCAGAACAGAATTGCACTACACCTCATTTTTCAAATGAAGCAATTGAATTATTATCAGAAAAATTTAATGCTCTAGTTATGTCAAGAAATGATGATGTCAAAAGAGCATGTAATTTGACACAGTTGAAATATTTTCTTTCAGGTTACGTGCGAAATGTCAATTTTATAAAAACAATCCACAATCGATTTTTGAACTATAAAGGATGACATTAATCACGTTAATTGGTGAGATAGAACTACAATTATGCCAAATATGTCATTGAAAATTTAAATAAAAGAGTGGACATCTGTGGAAGCGCAAGTAGAAGTAGTTATTTGGCAAATTATTTTTCGTATAAATAACTGGCATAACTGATACTTTATTTATCAATAAAATCGAAGCAAATTGTATGTTTTATTTTAATAAAACCACGCAATTATAAAGACCCTGTGACTATAATACGTAAGTTATCTATGGATATAAATTACACACACACACACACACACACACACATTTTATAACTTTATCTATTAATATAAAAATATAAAATTTATTTATTTATTTATTCGTTAATTTTTTTAATGATGGATATAAAATTATAAAAATACGTATCTTTATAAGCCATAATAAAAAATAATAAATATAATCCAATAATTAAAGCAAATTTGGAGTACCTTGTGGCATTGCTTTATTTGCCGGAATATAAAAAATGCGTATATATAGAAAAATAGGGGGTTCATCGGAAACAAATCAATTTTATACATATTTAATATCGTAGTGATATTTGTATGTATGCTGTAAATTTTAAATCATTTAAAAGGATTAAATGTTAAAGTCTGAAATACTGACACAACCTTATTATGAATGCAGAATTTATGATGATTTTGATTTTACAATTATATCATTTGGATTACGATGAGTCGGCGGACATATAATTTAGACATTATTGCTGAAACTCTATAGATATAGTACTAGCTCAGCTCAAGAACATTTAAAATAAACAATGGGGATACATCACAAAAGCATTTACATAATACAGGATAAGAAAAATATATATATAGATACAAATACATCCGAATAGAGATCTTCATTGCTCTGCATATAAACAAAAAGATCAATGTTATACCAAAAATAAATTCGTTTCTCACCGCAGACAGAAACTATTGGGTCTATAACTAAGTTTTGGGGATATTTTGGTAAGGAACAACACATTTATTTGAAAGTAACGGTACATTATATTTTATTCAAAGTATTTTCCATCTGAAGCTACAACTTTTGACCATCTTTGTGGCAAATTATGGATTCCCTCATAGAAGAACTTGTTAGGTTTTAAAGCAATCCATGAATCCAACCATTTTTTCATATCTTCGTATGAATTGAACCGCTGTGCAGAAAGGACTGACGCATCTACCGCAACAAATGGTAGTCTGATGGAGCAATATCTGGTGAATATGGCGGATGGGGTAGGACTTCCCAGCCAAGTGCTTCTAACGTTTGTTTGACCGGTCTTGCAACGTGTGGTCTAACATCATCATGCTGCAGAATCACACGGTCATATCTGTTGGCATATTCTAGTCGTTTTTGATGTAATGCTCGGTTCAATTGGATTAATTGCTCTCGGTAACGTTTAGCAGTGATGGTTTGTCCCGGTTTAAGCACCTCATAGTACACTACATCAAGCTGGTCCCACCAAATACACAGCATAACCTTAGAACCATGAATATTACGTTTTGGTGTCGATGGACCTGGTTCACCTGTCTTCACCCATGCTTTCAGACGTATTGGATTATCCTAATGGATCCACTTTTCATCACCAGTCACAATTCGATGCAAAATCGAATGTCTTTGATGTAAAATTTCACACATTGTTTTTCGATTTACTTGTTGTCTTTCCGTCAATTCATGTGGTACCCAATACGATAGCTTTTGGACCATGCCCATCTACTTTAAACGTTTGGAAACACTTGCTTGGGTAACATCTAATGTCAATGCTAATTCTTCTTCCGTTTGACATGGATCGTCAATGAGTAAAGCTTCCAATTCTTCGTCTTCAATTTTTTTTGGTGCTCCTATGTTTTCTTTATCACTAACATCAAAATCATTATTTTTAAACCGTCAATACTCACAATTGTTTTGTGATGGGGAATATTCACCATAAATTTGTAATAAAAAGCGATAAGTTTCTGCTGCTGTTTTTCTTCTGAATAAAATTACTTAATATAACTTCCCGCAAATGCCGTTTTTTTGGTACAAAATTTCCCATTTATAATCAACTAAAAAAAATACTTGTTTACACTTCAATTGAATGTCATATACTGAATATGAAAGGTGGATTCAACTACTACAACAGGGAAGTATTGCCACTTCACACTGCGTACAAGTAATACTACTTACGGCACTTAGCAGATTATCCCCAGGACTTAGTTGATGAAATTCACCATATTATCTTAACAAAATAATAGGTTTCTTTTCGGTAACCCAAAATATACGCGTATAATTAATTTTCTGTTGTAAATAAAATAACGAAATACTCTGTAGACTACTCTAGAGTGTAGAATAACAAAAAATTACAACTGGTATTCCATAAATTAATCTTTTAAATATTTGCCGCTTTAGCTTATCAAAATATATATATCAATGAAAACAACAATAACAATGATAATAACAAATTATAATAATTATATTATTATTATTATTATTATTATTATTATTATTATTATTATTATATAGCAATATAACTAATATATGAATCATAATCACATAGAATCAACCAATTGCTGCTTTAATTAATCCAATTTTATCAAATACCAAACCAAATTTTTTTCGAGTACTTTAATTTTTTTTTTGTATTATTTATATTTTTATCATTTTATATAATTTATTTTTTATAAAACCATATGCGAAAATTATTTATTCAAATGTGAAAAAAATATATAAATCGATTATATAATTCATAAAATATTAATTACATTATCTTTTTTCTATATATAATTATTATAACATTTATTATTTCGAAATTAAAGAATATAAATAAATGTAATATATGCCATTAAAATGAAATATAAAAACACACATTTACGCATATTATATAAAATTAAATATATATTTCCACCCACTGTCTGGCAAATAAATGTAAAAATTATTTAAAATATATGGATCGAGTAACGCCATATGCTGCAGTGATTTTTTAATAGACTGTCATAGGTTCAGTGATATTTCCTTCGGCGTATTGTTATAAAACAAAATACAACACATTATATTGATAAACGTCTAGGCGGACCGCATCAACAACGATTACCGAAGAAAATAATGAACAATCTTGAAAGCTGCCAAATTTTCTTCAGAGAGATTCATGGAAATTAAAGTTGGTATATACAAAAATTATTAAACTCATGAGATTTTAATTGCAAAAAAGACTTATTACTAAATGGAATCTATGCAGCATCCATCAAACATTCATTATACAGTGAAGACGGTACGTTACACCGCAAGGAAATATATATAACATTAACAATTCAGCAATTGATCTACGATTATCGAAAGTTAGATATTTTCAAAGATATCCGATTCTTTATTGTAACGAAATGTAAACGAACAAATGATAAGCAGCCGCTGAAAAATATTCAATATTAAAACACATTAAAGTCGGAAGTCGTAGTACTACGATTTATCTCGACTGTAGCTTAAAGGCGGGCGTCGTAGTTATACGATTTATCTCGACTGTAACTTAAAGGCGGAAGTCGTAGTAATACGATTTATCTCTACTGTAGCATAAAGGCGGGAATCGTAGTAATACGATTTATCTCGACTGTAGCTAAAAGGCGAGAGTCGTATAAGTGCGGTTTGTATTTTGTATGTTTTGTGGTTTGAAGCTTTTCGGTTCTACTTACAGTAAATTTTGAAACCCTTCAATATGGTTTCACGTGCAAATAAAGATATATGTTATATGCAGACGATTTGTCTGACGTTGATTTCGATGAAAAAGAGTTAGATATTGACGATAATGATAGTGATAGTTCTATACGACCTGTTAGAAGGACCCGAGTTTTTCCACTACCGATTAGCGATGATGAAAGTGATAATAATTATGAAGAAGAAATTATACATTAATGGACTGAAGTCGACTTTCCACCTACCATAGAACCGTTTTTGGATCGAACGGGGTTAAATATTTTACCACAGAACATACTTTCATACTTTCGTCAAGATCCCCCGCCTTTAATGGGTTAAAATGAATGCTGAAAAACGCGTTCATTTAATATTGATTATAATGAACTGGTCACTGCTCAACTGAGTCTTGTTCAACGAAACGTGCAGAATAGAAATGTTTGGTCCACATCAATTTGCTGGTGTTGACCAACAATATCACCGAATTGATCACCCCAAAAACATCATTAAAAACTCTGGATGTGAGAATAATATTTTAAAAACTATTGTTATAACTGGTTATGAGATGTAATGTTTTCAACCAAAAGTGTCCATATGAGTGGTAAATGGCTGTCAATATATATATAGAAGAAGGAATTTCAGAAAAAATATCGTTTGATGTATTTAAAATAATGCTAATTTATTGGTACGATTCCAAAAAATTTGTTACAAGTGTACAATAGCAAATGATTTGTATTATTTTTACCTTTAACGTACCTACTCCTCATCGTACGACAATTATGACTGATTATTTATTTACTAAAAATTAAAATTATTGATTTCACCCGAATTAGCTCCAGTTAACGACATAAAAAACCATTTGATGCACTTAATATTTTCGAATAAATATAAAATAATTTTTGTAAAAATAAATTATAATTATTTGCATTTTTCTTAATCTATATAATTCTGGTTTGTTTTTCGGACACACTCCGTATAATTATAAATCAATAAATTGTATACGATATTCGCATATAGCACTAATAAATTAATCAGATTAATTTTATTTTGATTATTGACGAAGTATTTGCATTTGAATATGTATTTTATATTTTATGGTAAAAATTATTTCGTAAAACAACAAATTTCGTTGTTTTATTTTTCCATATTATGTAAATTATAAATCTACAAAAAATATATATATTTTTTTGTACAGCTTTAAAGCTCATTGCAAAAATATTATATTATATTTTTCTTATATACATTTTGAAGTAGTACACATGAGTCATGATGAACTTCCAGGTTGACTATCTAAAGCAATTTACTGAAGAAAACATTGTAAAAGTTTGTGATTTCGTGAAAATTACTTAGAAATCTTCCTGATTCATCGAAATGGATCTTGGAATATCGAAAATAATAAATCATCGAATTTTAACTGGCCTACGATAGGTGAATTCAAAGTTTGTTCCACATCAATTAAATGATGATTAAAAGTTTCACCGAATTGAACCGATAATCAAATTTTTTTGCTTAATCATTCACCGCATATTCATTTAATTTAACTCCGTGTGACTAATTTCTATTCTCAAAACTTCATTTGGATATGACAGGAAACCGTTTAGCATCAATTGAAGGCATTCAAAAGACGACGACCGCCGTTAACGACAGCATTGTTGAACTGTTGAACGTGCAAATCGATGCGATGTTAGTTGATGGAGATTATTTTGAATAAATAAAATAGTTAATGTGAAAATTTAATATTTATTTCGATGATTCTTTAATCCATTCCGGTTCATTATTCCGACACAGAGGTTATAATATTTTGTTTACACTTTAGTAACATTTTATCAAACAATCATAACCATTGGAAATAATAATTCAATATAAATACAGTCAAATTCATTATAAATACAGTCATGCTGGTAAATTACTCTACATGGGAGTATAATATTATTTTATTTACATAAAAATTCTCCCTTTGGTGGGTAATTACAGAAAAATAAAAAATTATCGTTAGTATATTAAATAACTGATATATATATGTGTGTGTATGTGTAGACGCAGACATTGTTAATCTGCGTGATTGGGTTCAAAATCATTACTTTTCAAAGATTTCGTTTTGGTTTTTTTGGTTCCATAAAAACGAATAAAAACTTCAGAATGAAAAAGTTCATACAATTTTCGGAAATTGGGTATGTTGAACGACTAAAACAACAATAAATTTGAGCACAACTGTATAACTTATATTAATCATTATATTCTATTAACCTAGATATTTTTTTTACCTGTTCATAAAATAAATTTGCATGAAAAATATATTTTTTTTTATGTAATTTACAAAATTAAAATCAAATAAATAAATAAATAAATAAATAGTAATTATTTATTCAATGTAAAAATAATTATGTGACATTATAACTAATTCATTGGGTGGGTGTATTAATTATTTTAATATATTGGTGAAACAAAATTTTACAAATGTAAAAATTAATACAACATTAAAAATATGTGTAGTGTTTCTGTACAGTAATAGTTGGTTAATTAGTTGTTATTTATTTTAGTAATAAGAACCGATCACAAACTCTATATAAGATTGAGAAATTATAGCAAAAAGTTTGGCGCTCAAAATTCTATGGTATATTAAATACACAGTGTGTCAAAGAAATGTTTAGACTTATTGATCTGTAAAATGAAATCGAAACAAATTATTATTAATTTGTTTCGGGTTTTTATTCATATATTAAGTTACATCACGGCTTCAATTCCATATATAGTTACAGCGATTTAATGTGGATTCGAATGGCTGTTCCATTTTACTTTGCGGAAATGTTTTCAATGCATATGCATCGAAGCTGTTTGTATATGAAACATTTGTTGAAACATCATCAAAATAACATCTTTTATACTTAATTTTAAGTTTTGTTAATATAAAGGGAAGTAGCGGGTTGTTAAATAAATAGTCTACGAGCAATTAGGAAGCTATGACATATAGGTGCATTATCATGAAACAAACATCAACTGATTTCACGCTGATTGTCTGGACGAACGTGACTGATTCTGGTTTACAAACGCCTTAAAATATATGAATAATAATCACAACAGGTATTTGTTTGTGTACACTTGGAACACATTTTTTATGGATTACACTGCCTTATTATCGAAGAATGAATATAAAATCTAAAATTTGTTTTCATAATTAAACATGTTAAAATTATTATTTTACCCAATGAGCAGTCGTATTGTTTAAGTTAGTTTAACTATAACGCATAACATTTGAGTGTTTAGCTGACATTCACGCTAACACGGATATGGAGCGTCAAAATTAATGGACACACTGTGCTTATATCCATACGTAAATAATTATAAAATTTCCATATAACAAAAATTATAATTATAATATTATAAATTTTACCTTGAAATTTAAACGTCATAAAATTTGTATTTATTTATTTTGTAATTGTTGTTATTATATTATAATAATAATTATAATGAATCAACAAAATTAGTTTTATATTGGTTGGAAACCCACTAATAAAGGAATACAAACAATGATTGTTATTAGATTATATGACAAGTAATCAAATGAGCATTAAGTTCACTATACATGAATGACACATTTGAGTGAATATTTAATTATTATTATTAATTATATTTAGATATTACTCTATCAGTTAATTACAATTATATTCCTCAAACAGTATTTCAACAATTTTATAATGATAAATTAAATTAGTTTAAAAAATTCATGTATTTTTAATCACGCACGATTTCAACTAATCTTCATATGGATATTTATTTCCCTTATAGCATTACACAGTTTATTGATTATTTTAATAGGTATACCGATATGAAATTGCCGCTCACGGATGAATCGCTCTAAACGCACATAATGATTTGGATGACAAATATTTGATGTTAAACTACAGTCAAAAATCTTTATAATTCAGTAGTTTGGATTCGTAGCTAAAAAGTAAACAACATATTTTTTTAGCTTGTTTAAATTGTCGTGTTTTTGTACCAAAAAAACGTGATTTATGGGCAAGTTTGTTGTTATTGTTTACCATAATTTGAAGAAAACTGGTGCACATCAAATTCTTGTCGAAACTTACGGGGAACTGATTTATCTGATGGAAGAGAATGATTTCAACGATTCATAAGTGGTAATTTTGATGTAAATGATAAAGAAAGTTTTGCTATGTACTAAATTATATAAATAGGACTAGAAACGACTCCTTCGAGAAGCATAAGATAAACATGCTCCATCGCAAAATACTATGTGTGGGCTATTATGAGCTATTAAATACTGGTGAAACGGTTAATACCAAACGCTAACAATAACAATTGATTGATTTTAACCGTTTACACGTAGGAATCACTCAACTGGGAAGTGTTAGCCCATGCGGCTTACTAACTAAATTTGACTAATTTCGATTACCACTTGTTTGCAGCATTTGATGAACATAGCTTTGGTTAGTACAAAGATGTGAAAAATGGTACGATGATTGGTTCGTGGAAAAGGGAAATATCTTTACTGACGTAGTATCCACAAATTGCCAGAAAGGTTGGCAAAATGTGTAATTAGCAATCGAACATACTTTAAATAACTCAGTTCTTATCATTCTATGATTTCTATTTGAACCATATAATGGGCTTGTGACACGTAAAATAGAAATACGAGGTGTGGCTATAAAATAACGAGACTAAATGCTGTAAAACATTTTATTTTATTTATACCTGAAATATAAATGATAACAGAAATTCCTTTACAGCCGTTACATCCTTTACAAAAGTTGAACCAATTTAATATAATATTAAGGATTATTTTCCTCTCAACATATATAGTTATGCGATATAATTTTACCAGTTTTACACGTTATTTTGTACGATACTTTAAATATTGGGTGTGCAAGAATGTATGTTCGGTATTTTTTTTTTTTTAATGAAATAATCATATATTATTTCTACCCAGGCAGGGTAAAAGAAATTAAATATACTAATATTTTTACACTTCAGTTTTGTATAACAAAGTGTCTTCTATTGTCTATAAATATAGCTATGGTAAATCCATGAAAGTTGCGATGCTCCGAGAAAATAGACATATTAAATTTATTGTTTTAACGCAGGTGTAAAACTGTGGTTTATGATCATCAAAATCAAAACCATTATCAAATCGGATTGTCAAATTATTATGTCTATGTCTGAATTAATTCAAAACAATATCATGTTGTCAATTTGGTGGGATCACAAAGATGTTCGTGTATTTTTAGTTGTTTCCAATAAATCAAACAATCAATTCAGATGTTTACTATATCAACAACTAATAAAACAGTCAGCATTGACAAATCATAAAGTTATTGGATGAGTTGACAATGCAAGGCTACACATAACTGTGGTTAATCGGTAAAAATTATTATATCTTGATTGGTATGTGTGGCCGCAGTCACCATATAACCCTATATGATTCCTACTAACGCAATATAATATTAATTAATAATAAATTATTATTATGAGGATTGATTTTTGGTGTGGATGCAAATTTATATTGAACTATAACCATTAAGTGAACTATTTTGTTCAAATCTTTGCAGAAGTTTTTAAAAAATGGAAAAATATTAGTGAAAAATCGAGTAATAGTGACTAAAATGTTAAATATATTCTATTCTGAAGATCAATTTAATATTTTATCTGAAATAACATATATTATAAAATATCTACACTTCCACCACTTGTTATCCAATATTCCTATTTAAAAATATCAGCTATAATTGCCGAATAGATAAAAAAATCAATTTTACAATGGAAGGCACTTTACATTTATGTAAAAATTATTTATGCCAATACCACATATAAAAGCCGGTCGGTTGCAGAATATGAAATGAATAATATTGGAAGATTGCATAATTTCGTGCTGTTTTATTATTCAATTATATTATTTATTCTTAACGTCCTATATTAACTAGTTGATACAAGATTGATAAAATGAAACCTGTTTTGCTATTGAAAATTTGGTGAGGTGGTATTCGACGACTTCAACTGAGCTGCATAGGTGATGGAATAGATGATGATAGTCTGCGAAGGAGCAAGACCTATAGAGGATATGGCAGATAGAACACAAATGATGATATCAAAACCACGTTTTTTCTTATGGAAAAATGCTACATTGTTGCAAATTTCCATACAAGTGTTCTTCAACTGCAAGAGTAGAAAGTAGATATGCGACCATCACCCCATGACACCAAATGGCGTTGTTTTGCGCGCCGGCAATTGTTTATAATAATAATACTAAATTATAATATGTGCTGTTAATTGTTTCTATATTTTGATAAATTCATGTGCAATTTTTTATACTGTTCATATTTATTTTGTAATTTTTATTAATAGGTAAAGTGATGTGAAACGAGAAAAACATGTTAATTTCGGTTATACTGGTAAAAAATTTTTATTAAATTAACGATGATAAGTACAACCTTTAGCCGATTATTTGACAACCTATGAACACCATCAAAATAACATTTCTCCTCTTTTTAATCGCGTGATCCAAAATTGAGTCATTTATGGACGTTTTCATAATTGTGTCTATGCGTGTCATCGATCTGTATTGGTAACCTGACGGAGTAACATCTGGTGAATACGGCGGGAGTGGTAACACATTCCATCCAAGTGCTTCTCACGTTTCTATGACCGGTTTTGCGACATGACGGCGAGAATTGCATTGTTGAAAACAACTTTATCGTGACTTTGGCAAATTTTGGTTGCTTTTCTTTTAATAATCGCTTTAAATCGACAGCAGTTTACTGCACCAGTTTTTTTCCAATGAAACAATCTCGCAACAAACCTGCCCACAAATCAAATTTTTCTGGTACAAAACACGACATTTTCAACGAACGAAAAAAATAATTTGTTTACACATTTATAGCTCGTAACACATACTACTGAACTGAATTATAAGAATATACAATGCCCCAGTGGAACTTTTTGTATGTAGTTCCAATTTCTTCAATGAATGCATATACATAAATTGAAAGTACTTCCAATTTCATGAATAAATTCACCAATAAACTCATCAATTATTTCATCAAAATATTCCCTAAAGAATTTATCGGTGAAATTATCTGTGAATTTATAAGTAGTTCTAATTTCATAAATGAATTCTATGAATTCATCAGCTCATTCAACAAGTAATCCACCGATGAATTTCCAATGTTCTCTATAGCGCCCGATTATTCGTACGTACGGTTCACCTTGAATTGGAAGCATCAAATGGCGATACACAATCTGTTGGAAAATGCAAAAAGCATGAGGAACGTTCGGACATTATTAAAACTACACAATTTATTCAACAAATACAAACAATCGTTCACGAAAATCCTTTAAAGTCAATAGGTTCACGAAGACTTACGCTACAAGTCTTACGTTATGCGCATATGTCGGCACCAATTCGTGAGCAGACAACAATCTCAGGAAAATTTCTTTTAAACAAGCTTAAGCACCCAGAAGTTCTCAACATAAAATTGTTTTTTTCTGATGATAACAATTTCGATCAAGACCAAAAAATTATTGGGAGAAATGTTCAGACGCTACAAACGTTGCCCGTGTTATATACACGAAATTTCTAGCTACTGTTATGGTTTTAGGAGTTATGAGCAATAAAGGTCATGTTATACTACCTTCTTTTCCCAGGGGTTTCGAGTTAATGATGCCGAGGTTTTAGTAAGTGTTTTGAAACCCTGAATTGATAGTAAAACAAATGAAAAGTTCCGTTCTATTTCGAAGCCAAGGAAAACTCACCTAATCCGATTCCATGAAATACCCACCCATTCCGAACCCATGAACATTTCATCTAGAGCCGAAGTACTTACCACCAATGACATCTCTGTACAAAAATAATCTAGAAAGTAATGCAAGAATGGAGTAGTGCTGACAAGAAGCAAGTAGATGTTATCACACATACCGGCCCCACTGGTTGAATACGTTTACAAAAAAGCCCCATCGTTATATTGGCTGTGATTAATCCGTTAACGATCGTTTCATATTACTATACCTAATATACTATTTAATATATTTGCCTGACAGGTACAACAAAATCGTTCATTGTGCAAAAAATTGGTGTTCCCGCGCAAGCAAGAGAACTTAACATAGCATAAGAAACTAAACTAAACTAAATTCTCAGTGAACGACGGTCCATCATCTTATATATATATATAGCTATTTTATTTTATAATATCGTGCATAGTAAATCGTAGTGTCCTTCTCCTCCTACATAGAATTTGAATTTAACATCGTATTTTCATTCTTTTCTACTGCAAATATAATGATATTATTTTGAAAATCAATTTCTGTAAATAAATTGTAATAGGAAAGCCAAACAAACGATGAGCGCAAGTTCGAAAAAACCTTTCTTTATATGCATGTGATATAAGAATTATAATGGCATTATTAAATAATATACTCGTCGTCGTACCGTAAATAAATAATAATAATAATAATAATAATAAAAAACATATTATTTAATAATAAAATTAAATAATGTTTATGGGATTGTAAAATATGTACATAAAATTTCTTATATAATATCGCATCACAAATACACAGTGAATTTTAATATTCAAAAATATAAAAGTGCCATTTTGAAGACTTCTTTTTTAACATTATTAGAAATACAATATTTATACACTGCAACATTATATGTTTCAAATGTAGTGTAAATCTAACAAGTTTATATAAAATACACTGAAATACATGCCATAATTTATAGGTGTATTGTGTGTGTACGTGTTACTTGTATTTATAAATAATAAGTCAATAACATACCTGTTTCTTTTTGTTGTTCAATTTATTATTGGTATCCGTGTCCATTGATGAAATACAAATGATTGTTGATGCTTTCTTGTTATTATCGGTTTTTAGGAAAACTGCTTGCGGTGATTTAATTACCCACAATTGATCAATACGTTTTTGTTTGTTATTATTATTATTATTATTATTATTACATGTAGATGTTGATTGCTTTGAGTTAAATGTACACATACACGTGGTATGAGGAAACATACCGTAAAAAGGAAAACCTGTTGGGTTTTCTTTTCTTTTCTTCTTTTGGCACACACAATTTATCTCTTAAATATTCGCGTTGTGTATAGTAATTATTTCACAATTTATGCATTTATTATTAATTCAATTTTAATATAAATTTATTTAATTTTTTTATTTAATAAACACAAACACACACATTTTGTAAAGTTAATTTTTATTCAATATTGTAAAAATTTTGAGAACTTAAAAAAAAAAAAACACACACACACACACAAGACATACCAAAAACCTAAACAAAACTATAAAAAAACGGAATTGTAATTAAATTAAATTATATTTTATAAATGAAATGAAACAAACAACTAAAATAATCGACCGTACTTTACTGCACACGATTAACTATATAAAAGACGGAGAGTGCATAAATAAATTATTATTCTACACACACCACCTTCAATACGAAAAAAAATAAATATAACAATGAAAGTTTAGCCTTTCCACATTTGCCACAGCACATCACTCCTCCAACCAAACGACACATTTTTATTAAAGAAATATATAACAATATATTTTTTTTTCATATGGAATATGATGATGAAATTGTGACGTAAAAATCATACTAACTAAAATACAACAATAAAAAAAGTATTTTGTTATGGTTATTTTATTATAAATTTACCGAAAACATTGTGTGAGTGTGTGGTGTGAGCTTTCAGCAATAATATGGTGCGGTGCTTTTCTTCTTTTTATTATTATATTATTTTAGTAAAATGTTTAGACACACACACACACACACACACACGCACAGGTTGATTCTATATATTTTAGGCCCAGCGACGACTCGCCGCTAGAATAAGTATTCAATTGTTGCTATATGTTTCTGGTATTCGAGTAGATAGTAGCTTTCATAGAAACGGGGCGCGTATGAGCTAGGGGCGCTGAAAACTGAACAAAAAACGCTAAAATCATCTCACAACTCAATTTAAAATTAATATTACTTTCCTACGACTGTTTCGCCGAAAAGTTTTTTAGTAATATCTCGGGTTGTAGTTATTATTTTCTCATGAAATAAAAATCAAATGAAAGATGAAGACATCGAGAAAATAATGTAATAAATATTAAATTTGTCAATAAATTGTTTTGTCATCTGAGTACATTTTAATTTAAAATTGATTGTCTTTTGTACCATTTAATTTCCACCCCTAGATATTACTAAAAACGTTACCACGAGATACTCTCGCGGTGAATCAATTAGGCATAATCAAATTACGCCGAGACAACCGAAAACCATAGGAGGGGTCTAACGGAGTTAGAAACCCCATATATTAGTTACTTTCATCCGTTTTTTACTTCACGAAAAAATTTACCACATGGACGTCTATTTTTGCTGGAAAATTAAACCACAGGGTTTTTTTTTTTTTTTTTTTTTTTTTTTTTTTTTTTTTTTTTTTTTTTTTTTTTTTTTTTTTTTGTGCGTGGGTAGGTAAAAATCTCAATAGACACCACGAGGAACGCGCGCGTTATCCTGGTGGTAGTGTGGAACTCTAATCCACTAAAAAACCTCCCAAGAGCATGAACATCCATATTTGAATGTCAATACTACTACCTATTACAATCTAGTCTAAAGACTAATAAGCAATTTTATTTTGTTGATTTGTTTAGGATACTAAAAGTTTATCCAGCGATTCATTTTAGTTTTGTTCGATTATAGTATTATGCCAATTCAAAAGGTTTTATCCTTTTGAGTCGTCTTGTTATATTTGAGTTGTCTATTAGCCTGTAAGCCTCAATATTCACATGTGCCCGTAGTCTTCTTTCGTGACCCTGTGCCATGTTTTTAATTTCGTCCACCACATTATCTATTTCTAGATCCCTATGTAGGTTTTTGTTGTTAATGTACCAAGGTGCATCTACAATATTTCTGAGCACCTTATTCTGGAATCGTTGTATTATATTTATATTACTTTGTTTGGTGCACCCCCAAAGTTGCACACCATATGTCCAAATAGGTTTTAGAATTTGCCTGTAGAGCAATAATTTATTTTCTATTGTCAAAGAAGATGTTTTTCCTATTAACCAATACATTTGTCTATAACGTATATCCAGTTCATCTCTTTTCTTCTTCACATGTGTTTTCCAACGCAATTTAGCATCTAAAGTCATGCCCAGATACTTGGCCGAATTAGAATATGGTATTTGCAGATTGCCAATAAATATAGGCCTATATACAATCCTTTTATTTGTGAAGTCTACGTGAACCGACTTTGTTTCGTTTAGTTTCATTCTCCATTTTTTGGTCCAGTTATCTATCTGTGTAATAGCCACCTGCAGTTTCGCGGTTGTTTCTTCGTTAGTGTCCCCAACAGCCAGGATGGCAGTATCATCAGCAAATGTTGCTATCAAGTTGTTTTCCATCAGTGGAAGATCACTAGTATACAATAAATAAAGTATTGGTCCCAGTACACTTCCCTGAGGTACTCCCGCCTTGATTTGTTTTAGCTGAGAAACGGCTCCATCCTGTTTTATTCTGAAGTATCTTTCTGACATATAAGATATTAATATCTCTGCATACCGTGCTGGTAGCATTTTTTGTAACTTGTGTATTAAACCCTCATGCCATACCTTGTCGAAGGCCTGTGCCACATCCAGAAAAATTGAGGAACACACCTTTTTTTCTTCTAGTGCTCTTTCGATCAAATCCGTTATTCTGTGTACCTGATCAATCGTTGAGTGTTTGTCTCTAAAACCAAATTGGTGATCCGGTAATAATCGTTTACTCTCAATGATTGGTTTTAGTCTCTTTAAAATAAGTTTTTCAAATAGTTTTGATAATATTGGCAATAATGAAATTGGCCTATAAGATGATGCCTCATGAGGTGGTTTGCCAGGTTTATTGATCATTATTACCTCAGCCACCTTCCATATATTTGGTACATGTTTTATTCTGAAGCAGGCATTAATGATATTTCTTAGATGTGTTATAGCTTTCCTGGGTAGCTGCTTCACAACCTCTCCCGTAATTAGATCATACCCAGGAGCCTTCTTCAGTTTTAGGTTTTTGATTTCATTTATTATTTCAGTAGTCGACGTTGGTTCCATATCCATATCTACATTTTCATTTTGAATATGCCGCACCTCCCATGACTCCTCGGCCCGACTATCAAGTGGTTGGAAAATATTTTCAAGATGTTCCGCAAATCTTTCCACTTTTTCTTCTTTATTTCTTGCCCAGCTTCCGTCCCCCCTCCTTATTGGCGGAACATGAACTATAGGTCCCTTTAGTTTTTTTGTAGCCTTCCATAGAGAATAGTCGGAGTTAATGCTATTAGTTAACGTTTTCAAATACCACTGTACCGACCTATTTTTATATTCTTTTATTTTCCTTCTTAAGTGTTGAGTGATGTTGTTTAGATTCGTTTTGTCAATTGGGGTTCTGGTTTGTTGCCACCTTCTCCTCATCCTTCTTTTTTTAACAAGTATTTCCATAATTTCTGTCGGATAGCCGTTTCCTTTTATTTTCTTTTTATTTTGTGGAGTATTTATCCATGCCGAGTTTTGTATGACCCTTGTAAATGTTTCTGTAGCTTTATCTACCTGTTCTGGTGTCCTTAGCGGTATATTAAGATTTATTCTGTCATCCACACAAAGTTTAAAACCCAACCAGTCTGTGAGTTTGTTGGTTAATGCTGGGTTTTCAGTGTTTTCCACAACCTTCTCCCTTAGGGTTAGACTTACCGGAGAGTGATCCGAACTTAACTCATCACTTTCTTCTACTTGTAATTTATTAGCGGGGATGTTCTTAATTATGAAGAAGTCAATTAGATCGGGTATTTTGTTAGGATCAGTTGGCCAGTATGTAGGCCTTCCCGTTGACCGTACTTCGCATCCCATTTCCCTAATTGCGCCATACAGTTCTTTTCCCCTAGGTAGTGTTAATCTGGAACCCCAAGCAGAGTTCTTTGCATTAAAATCACCACCCAGTATGAATCTTTTTCCCAGCGAATCCAGGAATTTTAAGTATTGCGCTTTCTTCAGTAAGTGTTTTGGTGGGCAATATATTCCCGATATTACAAAGGAATAATTTTTCATGTTGATGTTTACAGCAGTAGCCTGTATTTCTTTTGTCTCATATTTAGCCTCTTCATGGTGTTCAATATTTTCTTTTATTATAATTGCACTTCCTCCCTTGGCACTGTTTTCAGGATGATTCGCATGATAAGTTTTGTATCCCCAAAATTTGATATTGGATTGCTTAGTAAAATGTGTTTCCGAAATGAGACACACATCTATATTCTTCAGCTCAAGGACTGCCTGTAGTTCGTTTTTGTGTTGCTGCAGTCCATTCGCATTCCATAATAATATATTGAGTGTACTAG
This sequence comes from Bibio marci, assembly GCA_910594885.2. NCBI lineage: Eukaryota > Metazoa > Arthropoda > Insecta > Diptera > Bibionidae > Bibio > Bibio marci. Next base: position 32,482,885 of record OU343115.1, on the reverse strand, counting down.
GCATCATTTGTATTTGTTTTCGGGTACAGCCCTTTCGAGGTACTTTCTAGGTTTTTTACCCGGTTATTCAATGATTTAAAGGAATTTTCCATACTTGTAACCTTTGTAAGTATCAGTTTCAAGGTTTTTTCCAAATTTTCATCTGGCTCCTTAGTTACTATATTTTTGTTTGCAGTTATTTGCGCATAAGTTACCCTACGAGTATTTGTTGGGTTAGTGGCATATGGTTGAGAATTTCCTTCCACATTTATTGGCTTTATTTTTGGTTGCCCCCTGATTTCACTGGGCGTGGTTCTTTCGGATTTTTTCGTATTTTTATTCCTGAGTTTTTGAATTTCCTTAGCAATCATACATCCTCTATAATTAGCCGGGTGCGCGTCCCCACATAATACACATTTTGGTTTTTCACTTCGTGTTTTTGTACAATGTATAGTGCCGTGTTTGCCGGCACATTTCACACATCTAGGTTCTTTTGAGCAATATTTTTGCGTATGATTGTATCCCTGGCAGTTTTTACATTGAGGTATTAAATTTGAACTTTTCCTTAACTGTTCAATTTTCACTCTCATATTTAGGATTGAGCCTATGTTGTAGATATTTTCAGTCTTTTCTTTATTATCAAAAAAAAAACACACAGGGTGGTTAAAAATAATTAACAATAATAATTAAATAATTAAAAAAAATTAAATTCTATTGTATAGATGACTAGGTCTGTAATCAGTGAGAACTAAAAGAAATTTGTGGTACTGTATAAAACGATAATAAAAACGCCAGGGCACAAAAAACATACATAATTATTTCATACAAAATTTCACTTATATCATGGAAAATATCGGTCAAATTTTATTTTGAACGAGTGACGAGATTTTATAAAAACCTCTTCTATGAAAAGTTGTAAAATGATTAAATTAAAATGAAAATACGTAAAAAACTATGGGCCGTAAAAAAAAATTGATAGTTTATAAAAGCTGTTTTTCAGGAAAATTTAGTTCTGCTTCAATTAATTTGTTTTCCATAATTTAGTCAGAAAAGAATAGTAACATTGTAATCTGATTTAGGCAGTGTGTATTTACACTTGCAAATGTGTTCGTTCTTGTACAAAATTTTAACGGAACAACAGTCAACGCGGACCAAATCATTGACTAAAGCGTGATTTAAGAACAACCAATGCATATAATAAACCAGTGACGATAAGCTATAGCGACAATTAATATTCAAATTACAATATCACCATACTTTTAGGTTTATAGTCGATTTATTGAAGTTAGACCAAATTTTAAAAAATTAATTTTTTTTCTAAATTTTCCGAAAAATTTAGATTTTATTTACTGAATAACCGAAAATATATTTTCCACCCGATATCAGTAAGAATTTAAAGATATTTATGTTTCTGCCTTAGTAACAATTTGTCGGTACTTTGAAAAATGAGGAAAATTTCCGTGGAAAAAATCCATATATTTTCCATGGAAAATATATATTGAAATTTGTCCAAAGAATGTCCATAGATTTTCCACTTAATATAATAATATTTTATTTAGGTCAATTGAAATCTTTGGATCGTCAGGGAAATATGTCCAAATATGTTTATTTTAATAATTTTTAAAACAACCAGCAACTCAAATCGATCTATTTCCGAGAAATTTTGTAAGACTTTTCATGGATTTTATCCGCGGTTTTTCGTTCTTGTTTATTACAAAAAAAAAATGCACAATCGTTGAATTTTTGCCATTGTTCAGCATATTCATTCCGTGCTCATAGGACTTCTGGTCTATCGGGAAAAAAATGAATCAAACCGCGATTTTGCATTCTCGTCATAAGAAAATGTATTCTGCTAATACGGGCAATTCACGGGTATTACTTGCCAATATACATGAACGATCGAAAAATAATTTTGTCAAACTCCGTTGATTTGCTCACAAAAAATATGAATATAAATTCTATGGATTTTATGTGGAACAATAGCAACGAGAAATACTTCTAAGGAGAATCCGTAGAAATTATCATTGGAAATATACGGATAATATTATATAAGGAAATTGTTTATAAAAATCCATGGACAGGGTTGCACTGATCATTTAAAATTCCAGCGGGCATCCGTGAGAATTCCATAGTTATTTGATTGAAACTACGGACTACTACATATAATGCGGAAATTTTGGAATTCGTTGCGTATAACAATTCATGGGTTTCTTTATATCCACAAAGAGTCGAGCTTGTTAATTTATACATTTTTATAACGCAATTATCAGTAATTATCCTGTTTACAATGTTACATTGTTAAAATAATATAAGAGATATGCTAAAACAACACATTGTTAGAAAGTCTCGATATATGATAAAAAAAGTGACGTATTATCTTTACCAACACAAATTCTATAGAAATAATATTATAAATAATAACCTTAATTTAACTAATAGGAACAAATTAACCAACAAGAACAACGAATGAAGAACAATACAACTGAAAGTGCGATAGTAAGAACAATACAAAGAACTTCACGATAAGCGTCTGTACCTATATTATTATTGTCTAGAATAGACGACTACCGACTGACGTAATTCCAGTAATGTCGTCAAAATAGTATATTTGGTGACAATGGTCTTTTGTTATCGGCTCCCAAAAATCAAATCAATTCAATGGATTAAGTAGTATAGTAGTAAGTAAGTAATTCACGTTACTCCAAGTGAACAGTATGATATACTAAACATAATAAATCACCATAATTGGTCTACAATTATCGAAAGGTAGATTTTCCTTAATTTCAATACTTTTATATGTGACTGATTAGCCCATGGAATGTTGTGTACAGACATTGTTAATCTTTGCGTATAGCGTCAAACACTAAATTTTCGAAGATTTATGTTTTTTCTTATGCCAAACGGTATTCCAACGCTGAAAAATTTCAGTATTTACATAAATATACAAAATAAATTTTTAGAATTGAACTGGCAGTATTTCACTATTGATTAGCAACAACGCTACTCACTGCAGTTGTTGTTTATAAAAAAAACTTTGCGTGTATCTGCATCTGAATCACCCTATCGTATTTGATTAAATTGTTATATATATTCATATTACATAGATAGTATATAGAACACTGCCTCACCACCATATAACTTTACCATCATCACTTACGTTTTTGTGTGTCACTGACTTTTCAAACAACAAATACAACAGAAATATAATTTTTTAAAACACACAACACACCACTTTTCTTTTGGTCCTTTTTTTCGATTTTCCTTTTTACTTTATTTATTGTTTTTATTTTATATTATTTATCCCCTCCAACCACCAATTCAATCCACACATCCATCCGCATTCATTTATCCATCAACCAGAAAAGGAAGGTGCAATCGGGTTTATATTATGGGTTTATTCTATGTACACTGTTTTACAAATTATATTTTTATGTATATTTATAATACACGTAATGGAATGGAATACACTTACATAAACATTTTGCCCACTGACACTAGTTGGAATGAATATGAATCTTTCGGTGGTGTATTGATATTTTAGCATAGATTATTGATTATTATAAATGCGTTTACACATGTATTAGTAGCAATAAAAACTATATGATTACAATAAATAGCATAACTGAAATGACTCATTCTGAATATTATCGTAATATGAAAATGAATTTATGTATCACTAAATGACTTCGTCTGAACATGTAATGCATGTAATACATTTATAAAATTTCCCAATTGATGTACACAGTATATTATTTTAGTATAGGAATACCTGACGACGTGTTTCAAATGTCTTTTATATTTTTTAAAAAAAAAACACTTTTCATATTTTTTGTAATTCCCTTCATCATCAAACAATCTTCTTAGAGCACCAAGTGATATCAATGAAACATTCATTACAGTCACGTTAGTAAATTAGTCCGAAAAGGGAGTATATAACATTTCTGTAAATTATCGAAATATATCGATGTTTCCTTAATTCCGCTACTTTTTATATAAACGGCTAAAATGTATTTTCCATAGCTGTCATAAATTCTAATAATCTACTTCCGCAGTCGTGATAATAATGAAAATGCCTTTAATAAATAATTAAATTTACTTATTTTATTAGCTTTCATTTAATAGAATTTAAATTTAATTCTAATTTTGAAGATTTCAATGAAAATCACTTTTCAGAATTTCAATAGTTCTGAAATCACATTCCAATCAATTACAACTAATTGGAAAGAATATATCTATAAAAATGTATTGTGCTGCTAAACCCAAACATTCCAAACTTCTACAGATGTCCAATTGAACTTTTTCATGAAAACGTATGTCATTTCTGTGGGGAGCCCCATTTGATTTTGTTAATAATATAAAACACTTTGTTACAGCAATGGTCTTTTCATTTTTTTTCCAGTGAAATTACTTCAATCACTCAATGTAGCTACATAAAAACTGATGGAAGAACTCTTCAATATATACCGCGAGCCTAAACCTATACAGGCCATATATAAATCTGTGCTAAATATATACAAATGTATCAGTAATCCAAGCAGATAAATTGGTTCTAATGAATGTGCAGTGAGAAGAGGTTCATATATGCATAAAGCATGAAAACTATATGGACCTATACATCGCCCTTACAAGACTAAACAGGAATGCTTTTTTGTAAGATATTACGAAACAAATACAAACAACAAAAGAAATTCTAGTAGCTCTTGGATTTTCAACAGTAAGAACAATAAACGTCTAGAAGAAGAGCAACTCTCAGTCAACCGCATTTTCAATTGTTATAGGAATCGAATAAAATCTAAGACGGACGGCATTTCTCGTGTACCCACGAGAGTCATTTTCATTGGATTATGGGGCAACAACAATTCGATGCTGATATTTCGAACAAAATAATTTTTAACAATGAGGCTTATTTTTATCTTGATTTCGTTAACCGACAAAATTGTTGCATTTGCGGTTCAGAAAATCTATACGAGCGATTGTTAAGAAACAAAGGCATAAACAACGTGTAACTGTTTTGTGTAGATTTCATGCTGGTTTTATCATCAGGCAATAACAGTTATTGGTGCTCACTAAAGCGACATGATAATCCAGTTTTTGTACATAAATTGCAAGATATAGATGTGGACGACATGTGGTTTCAACAAGACGGTGCCACAAGTCATACAGCCCGAGTAATAACTATTAGCCGTCCAGATCATACGATTTAACGCCGTTGAACTATTTTCTTTGGGATTTTTTGGAGTCTAATTATTTAGAGTATCGCATAATAATGCAATGCACATATTATTCATTAAGAAGGATGTTACATAAACCATTTGCATACACCATATTATTCACTTAATTTCTCTTATCATATTGCTAATAATATATATTGTAATTAAGTACTATAAATATATATTATTTGGAATATATTAGAGTATAGATAGATAGATAGGATAAGCACTAATACAAATGTTTGCAATACTTCATTTAAATAAATGTAATTATTATGTAATGTAATATTTATTTAAGTATTCAACGATATTAAATATATAAACGTCACGCAGTCACATTTTAACTATATTAATGAATTAATAACTTATGGGCTAATAATTCATATAAAAATAATGGAATTAAGTGAACTTCTACCTTTTGATAATATTAGAACAATTGTAGCACAATTGGAGAATTGTTATATACTCCTGCATGCAGATTAATTTACCAATCTGGCTGTAATGAATGTTTGATAGATAGGTGCTTTAAGTACATGAGTATTAATATTAACACAAGAGTATATTTAAGCTTTCCTATTCATTTTAAATACGCATATAAAATGGTTGTATTAAATCTGTAATTTGAAAGTATTATATATTTTTACCATTACATGGATACAGATTACAGGATTTTTATGTATTAAGAAGTTTGGGAATTCTTAAAATATATAATCATTTTATAATGTTTGTAAAATCGATTACCATAAGATTTATATGAATTTCTGGAAGATGATTAATTCAATTACGCATAGGAACGTGATCCCACAGCCACACATATGTTTTAGTTTTTTAATAAATAATCAACTAATAAATTATTTTTACTAAATAGACTCACATTTGCCTACTATCGTTTAAAATATATCAAGCTGAAAATGAATTTTAAAAGTCACCTCAGTGATAATTGATGGTAAAAACCTGCGATACTATTAAAATATGATGATTGGCTATAGTAAAATAATCCGAATTTCAAAAACATTACATTTCGATTTACAATATTACATGATTTACATATAATTTGTAATTAAATATTTCAATCATAAGTCAAACAAAAGATACATATTTTGCTTTGGAGAAACCATTTTTTACGGTTTCAATTTTATATGGATTTATATTTTTTACAATTTTCTATATCAATGGAAAAATATTTCAAAATGGATGCATATGACGATGGATAATTTTTGTGAGCAATAAATGTTTTGCTGTTCATTTTTGTTCACATACATTGCGATTTATAAAAAAATTCCATTCACATTATAAGTGTAATTAATTTAAATCTGCATGACTAATTAAATGTAATTCTTTAATGTGTAAAACTATATTTATTTCTAATATTTAATTAACATTTGTTGTAAAACGATATGTGCCATAGAAAACAAGTTAATCTCAACTCGATGAAAGGTTCTCTGAAATCTCTGTCCATCGCCATCCATTCACACTTTTTTTTATTTTAAGAAATTCACTTATTTCATATTGTCCACAATGTGTAATTATTTTTTTGGTTTAATTTAATAATTAACAAAGTAAAGTAATTAATATATATTTTATTATAAAATTTTATTCAATTTTTTTTATAAATTAAAACTTATCCTCCGAAAATTAATCACAAGCAATCACAAAATAAGAAAAAATAAATGAATGGAATGTTTACGGAATGAAAGAAAAAAAAAATACAGTAAAATGCAGTAAAAAAAAACCCAATAATAATTAAAGCATAATTGGCACATTCACAATTGTAATTTTATGCATACGATACAAGTTTGTTTTTGTGCATCTTGTACAATTTATTGAGTCATTTTGTATGATCAAACGATAATTCAGATTCTCAATTATTTCTCATTATTTGCTATTTCATATATTGTTTTGTTAACATTTTAGAATTTTGTATCTAACGAAATATTAATTCATAATTAAAGGCCAAAACATACTGCCGTGAGTGACGGGCCGTTTTTTACTACTGCAAAATATGATAACATACTGCCGTGAGCAATGGGACGTTTTTTGGCATTTAATTCTTATAAATTGTCAAAAAACTTCTTGAAAATAAAATTTTTTTTATTGCTTTCCGTTTTACTGCAAGTCAACAAAAGAAAATAGAGAATAACCGGACGAACCGTCCACCAGTAATTTTTCAGATATACAAAATGCTTTTTATTCTAATCAAAACGGCTCGTCACTCACGGCAGTATGTTTTGACTATTTAAGGTTCATAAAACAAGTAAATTTAGTGAATTTAGTGTAACTTATTACTAAAATCGTACTTAAACAAATTTTTTTTTGTATGTATTTTCTTAATTATATTTAATAATTTTCATTCCAATAATATATAAAAACTATTATAAGAAATATAACTTTACAAATTTTACATTGATACAGTCGAAATTTGATTTTAATTTTCGATATTATTATAAACCAATAAAGAGATATTTACTGTATTTAGATTTATCGTAATATTTACATTTTATATCTCTTGCCTTCTATCCCTATTTCATATTTTTACTTTACTCATACCATGATAGATCTACGTTACCAATTATACGTACTCAATTCAGTTGCCGCTTAATTTGTGAATTGCATTTGTAATGTTTTGTTTTACAAAAATAAATTCCGAAAATTGTTAGAACAATATTAAAGTTTCAGTATTTTATAAATGAAAATTTAATAATTGTTATTAAATAAAGAAATGAAAAACAAGAATATTATAATGACTGTAATAATTTGGCTAAAAAATGAAAAAATAAATTAAATGTAGTTAATAAATAGAAAAAAAAATAAAGAATAATTTTATTATTTTCTGAAATGATATATTAAACCAAAGCAAAACACCTTACAACAGCTGAATCGTGTAAAAACATATCGTTTTTATACCATAAATAAATCCATTGAACTAAATGTTTTGTCAAATATTTATCTATTGTGAATTTTTCAACTATTTTTGCACATGAATTTTGTGTATGTATGGTTGTGTAAACGCGTACGTACACAAAAATACGCACAAAATTTATCGTTGAATTCAATACAAATGCGTTGGTTTTTTTTTTATCGTTTTTAATGACGTCGTGTATAGCAAAAATTTATGGAAGTTTTCTTTTATTGTTGTAACAATTACTGAAGAAATTCATTTATAATTTCATATTTAATATAGAATAATAGTGCATTTATTAATAAAATAATATTTATTAAAATCATAAATATTTGGTAGGTATTTTAGATAATAAATTTAATTGGCAAATGTATTATTTTAAATAGAAAAGTGCATAAATAAAATTAAACAATTTGACACATTTGTTTACATCGAATGTAATTAATTTTAATACTTAAATTTCGATAAATGTCATTCTTTTAATATTTAATTTAAATTTATTTACAAAATTGATTGATTTCCATTAAATATTTTATGCAATTTAATTGTTATTTATATAAAATAAAATATTTGTTAACAATTTAATATAAATATTGTTGTGGTTGTTGTTGTTATTGTTGTTGTTGTTGTTGTTGTTGTTGTTGTTATTGTTTTGCATTTAAATAACAATTTTTATGTGTATATAATATATATAGAATGTTATAGTTAAAATGCCTGCACAACCAAGACCTAGAAATACATCAGGCGGTGGTTCAAGTAGTGGTTCCAGTCGTCCAACAACAATTGGTCCTATGTCTGAACGCCAACAAATGGCATTATTAATGCAAATGACATCATCAGGTAAAATAAAATTAATTCAATTAATATCCAACAAAATGTAATCGACCATATGCTAAATGTGTAATTGTTTCAAATGTTAGAGGTATATTCAGGATCGGGACAAAGTCCAGGACGTTCTAGGGATCGTAATGAACGTGGTGAAACGGCACTACATGTTGCCGCTATTAAAGGTGATCAAGAAGGTGTTAAAAAGTTATTAGACCAAGGAATGTGTCCGAATGTTACCGATTTTGCTGGTTGGACACCGTTACATGAAGCATGTAATCATGGACACTATCAAGTTGCATTGATATTAATGAAAGCTGGTGCTAATGTTAATGCCCGTGGTTTAGATGATGATACACCATTACATGATGCAGCAATTTTTGGACAATTACGGCTTGTTAGAACATTAATTGAACGTGGTGCTGATCCATGTTCAAAGAATCGTAAAGGTAAAACACCGTATGATGTTGCTTCTGCATCTGTTTATAATGTTATATTAACAGCAGCAAGGGGTAAGTCAATGTTTATTTAATTATTTGTATAATTTTGGTGAACATCTGTTATATTAATTTTATTTTTATTTATTTGATGTACTTCCCGCTCGATTAGAATTTTATTTGATTTCTTATTTAATGTTTATTTTTTTTTTATCTCTTTTGTATAACCTAAAAAATATAATGTCGTAGTAGAGAATGTTGTATTTTTTTACTGCAAAATTTATTATTATTATTTAATCGTTTTACATATAACTTTTGCAATTCTATTGAATGGAATGAAGGAATCGTTATAATTGTGTGCAGAAAGAATAGGGAAATTAAATATTAAGTTATATTTTTGTAAAAACTCTCAATATTTTCTATTTTATATGTTTTTATTTTCTTTATAATGAGTAAAAACAACAACAAAACTACTTAAAAAAACAAACACTAATAAAAATGTGCTTATATAACGCACAACACACTCTTGCGTGTTTTTATAATATGGATGACATTTACACATATTAATACGTAAGCAAACATACACATTTACATCTATTTATTTTTTTCAAATTCACACATTTATAGAACACAATACATTTGTATAAAAAAAAATGTGTTTTATATCATAACAATGTGTTTTGTTTATGTAGTGGTGGTACATTAGATCATTCTAAATGGGGAACAATATATAGTTGAAGTGAAAGAGTGAAATGAACTTATGTAACTATATTCATAATAATATTCAATTATTAACGCCACGGAAAATAATATGAAGTAGTTTTCCATGTAATATCAAATATTTAGAAAATATTTCTAATTATCATATAATGGAATTATATTATTCTTATTCATTTGTTTCATATAATACATGTAAATACGTGCTGAATAAGTGAATCATTAAACATATTTACTTCATAAATAGATTAACATCAAGTAACAAAATTTTAAAGTAAACTTTATATTATAATTAACAAATTAAATTTTAGGTTAAAATGAATTTTATAACATAATCTGATTATGTGCTTTCTAAAAATATGTATTTATAAATCACGGCTATAGTGGCCTATAGTCAATCATTGTTCGTTCGTGACAGAATTGCATAGTTTGACATTTAACCAATAACTATAGTTATTGTCACGAACGAACTATATCAAATTTATTCGGCACAGTTTATAAATATCTAATAATCTTTTGATGCCAATGTTTGTAATTGTAAAAGTGACTAATGTAGAATTAATTATAATGAAACAAAAATTTAATGTTTTAAAATTTATTAAACTACTTGAGAAAAAAACTCGTATTAAGTTCTCATACTTAAGTATGTTATTGTGATAACATCTCCTCTTCAACCCTTATGGAATTTTGTATATAATTTGAATTTCTATATGCAATTGACAAATCAGGCCGGGAAAAATGTCACCGGATAACGTTATATGTATTTTACTGTTAATCACAATAACGTGCAATTTCATTTCCAATATGTTTAAACTCACACTGACTTTATAAGACAAACTATTTCACTTTTTGATACAATGATTCTACGATAATCAGATAATCGATTGTTTTTCTTATATTTTGATGTTATTTATATTATTATATTTGAAGTTAGTCAAAAAATTGGCGCTCGCATTTCTAACGTTATCAATTTGTTAAAATTGATAAAATAAAACCTGATAACAATTATGAAATCGTTTAATAAATTAAAGTGAAAAAAAAACACAAAAATACAAATACATTATTATTATAAATAGAATACATATTAAGATTTATTCCCAGTATATGTAGACGTGTGTGTAAGTTATTTAATCAGTGCTTTATTAATTGTTTCCAAAAATCCTCGCAATCAACCATCAGATACTATATTTACAATTCACAATTACTTGCTGTACATTTCCATTAATTAATTATTAATTGTTTTAATTAAATAATGCATCATTAATTTATTATTTTTTTCATTTTATTAAATATAAAAAAAAATAATGTACGGCTTTGTCTGTTTATATTTTACAAATATTTAAAAAATAATTGTATAGAACTAAAAATATTGAAATTAAATGTTGCTTCTATATTTAAATCTAAAAAAATAAAATATATTTATTGTGAATTATTCGTACATAGAAAAAATAAAAACAAAAAATTAATATGAATGTATGTGTTCATATTTGGATATGTTTATATGGCTAAGAGCGGTGTGTGAGTGTATTGTAATATTGTGTGAATGAACTTGTGCCAATTAATTAACTACAAAAATAGAGTGACAAAAAATATTCATACCATTTTTTTTTTTTTTTATTTAATATACGTAATTGAATGGTTAAAATAAAAAAATTATGCAAAATAAATATAGTGAAAATAATTAATTTAATATTTATTTTTTTTTTTCATCATAATTCATTTTTAATAATTAAAATTAAATAATAATAATAATAATAAAAAATAATTACATATTTAAAATGTGTGGTGAATATTAATGCGCATAGGGCGGGGTTATCATATTCTGTATATGTATAATATAAAAATAAAGATTAAATATATTTTATTTAATTTTGCTTTAGTATTAGTATTTATATTTTTAGTACATTAACTATATATATAAATGTGTGTGAGAGTGTGTGTATGTGATTTATGTTACTTTTGTTTCTATATAAATATATATTCTCTTGCACAAAGTAAATATGTATTTTCGAAGTATTATATAAAAGCCGATTGAGAAGAAGACAAAGACTGTGTTTGTGGATTTATATTTTATATATGCGATGCGCAAATGCATGCCGCTGCAAATGCATTTTTTTGAAAGTGTGCGTGCAATAAAAGAGTAATAATAAAAAAAATTATAACGCTGCGATTTGAGTGTATTTTATATTTATATGTAAAATTATTTGCATGTGTGTGTGTGCGTGTGTGCTAGGTAAGGAGAAAAATACTGTAAAGTGTGTAAACAAGTGTTTTTTTTTTTTAATAATGCTAGAGTAGGCAGGCAATGGAGTTGGACATTTAAAAAATAATGTTTACACGATAAAAACATAAAAAATAAACCAAAATATTTACGAAAAATATCGTCTAGTAAAATAAAATAAAAAAAAATGATAAACGTAAACATAGTTCACAATTGGCGTCATCTTTTTCAATACGGTTATAGTTTAGTAGCACTTTTTGTATAACCTATATTTCTTGTAATTTCCTTTAAATTCTAATTTAAATATTATATAGCATGACTTTATGTACCGCAATAACACCGAATGAAAACTATATGTAAAAGAAAAAGACGCCAAATGTGTAAAAAAAAAACTAAAATATGCTTCATTTTGTTATTGCTTTTATTAATATTTTATGATATCTTTATAGTTTTTATATAAACACACCACACATTATATAAATGTAACATATTAATTACGGAGAGGAAGTATGAAAACATTTCGTGTACGGAACTCTTTTTTTTTTTATTATTATTTGTTATTTTTTTTTATTATGAAATTTTATTAACATTTAACGTTACGACACCAAATTTAAATTTTCATAAGAGTAATTCAGAAAGAGAAATAAAAAGTCGAGTCGTAAATAAGTTGCCGCCAATGAAAACTATGCGTTTTTTTAAATAGAAAAATATGCAACTGAAAATTGAGTATGATTATTTTGGAACAATATTTCACAATTTTTATTCAAATCAAAATGTTAACTTCAAAAATACAAGAAATCGGATGTAGTCCCGTCTACAGTGTCCTACTTCCGTGTAGAACTTTAGAACTTATAGCTAAATAATTCAATTCAAGATTTCAATATAATCGGATAAATGATATTTTAGAAATCCTTTTGGAAATATTTGGGCAATTCACAAAACGTATTATTGAAAACTACAAAACAATAAATTTGAAAAATAAATACCTAAAAATGAGGACAATATTTTGTCCAGAAAAAGCAGCGGATCAATTTGGAATCTTTAAAACATAGGAGTGAAATCGCTAGTGTTTTATTTATTTTTGATCTTAGGATCGATGCTCCAAATTTGCTATCATTTCTTGATTTTAGCCTATCTAATGGACGTCTTCGTAGTCCATGCTTCTTGCGTTTGAGCCATCATAAAACAAACTATGAAAAATACGGTGAATTATGTCAATATGTCACGATTACTTAATTATTATTCAAATGTTTTTTATTTTGATTTGTTCCGTGATGTTTTTAGAAGCAATATCAGATCTATGGATTTTCGACCGAATTAAGTATACGTTGCCTGTTACTAGTTTATTTTAATTTTTTAATTGTTATTTGTTTTAAGTTTTAATTGATATTTTGTGTAATCTTAGATTTTAATTTTTAACTTTTATTTGTAAAGTTATTTTTATTATATTTTTATTTTTATGTGTATTTAAATTTCTACTGTTCACTCTGCGTTATTCTGATAATGATTTGATATTTTTATGTTTTATTATAATTATAATCAGCGGTCAGCAGGGTAGGGTACGTTGAAGCCCGATGGCCACAGTGAATAAATAAATTAAAAATACGAATGGACACACCATTTAAATACAAATTGCCACACAAATTTTTAAAAATATCATAAGATTGTCAATATCAAGAACCTAATCTCATTTTTGATGTAAAATTTATGACACAAAATTGTCGTTAATCACTGTGTGTCTATTAATATCTGTTTCCACAACATAACGGTGTTTCTTAAAAATAATTCTCATTGGCATTTATCAGCTAAACGATCGTTAATACGATAATTAAATGTATAACCGACCACCGCTAGATTGAAATATCACACAGATCTTTTTGTTTGACAAAAGTCGAGTTTATGTGTGCACATAAAAAATCAACATCGTTTTCATCGTTCAAAAAATGTACGCTAATTATGTGGTGTGCCAAAATATTTATTTATTTCTTCATTTTATTAATTATAATTATTTTTATAAACTAAAATAGTCAACAAAGAAAAACCAACTTTTGGTTCGTCCATTATTTTAGTCCACACAAAATGGTATTTTCCGTCAATTATTTGTACAGATTTTGTCGTTTTCTTTTTGCCTGCAGGTCAAATAAAAACTTGCGCAAATAAAAATGTTCTATATGCTCTCAAAACTGTTACAAGAAAAATATTCTACTTTATATTGAGTTTTTGTATTGCTTCGATTGTTTCTTCATAAAACCGAAATTTATAAATACCATTACACATTATGTTTGCAACATCTGATATTTGAATGTGAAAAGATGATAAGAAATACAAATACAATAATGTATTAAGAATAAAAAAAAATTGTTATATATTTGTTGCTCTTTTTTTGTTTTTTTTTTTTTTTATTTATATACTACTAACGAACGCATGTTTATATTTAATAATCACACACAAAAAATTTACTCTTTCGTCGGGCTGCACCTACACTACATTAAAGTTTTTTTTTATTGTTTCATTCATATGCACACATTGAGTATTTAAATTACATATACTTTTAAACACCTATTTCATACTCACACATATCTAATGTTAAGTATATATTATATATAAATAAGTAATTAAATTGGTGTGTGTTTTCAAAATTTTATATAGATGTGTGGTATATTTTATATATATATATTTGAAAATCAAAAAAAGCGGGGATATTATAAAAATGTATAGGAAAAAAGTGGTATGGTATGGTAGAGTATTTTATTAATGCGATGAGAATGAAGAGAGTATTTATGTGCGCACAAGTGTGTATTTGAGTTGTTTGGGTTGAGAATTGAATGTGAAATAAATAAATAAAATAAATAAGAAAATATGAACAAAAAATGTAAACGGAAAAAAAAATTGTTGTTTCAATATTCTGAACGCCGCATTCACGGTTTCACTGATATTTTATTAGACGTTATTATTATTAAAAAATACCTCTTCTTGTGTTTATTTATATTTTGTTTTTTTCATTTTACGCTATTTTAAAATATATAACTTTTGCATTATAAATTGTGGATAAGTAAAAGCATAGCCAAACAATTCATCAGTCATAGATATTTACCGACTCAATTATTACGAATTTGTGTTAGGAAAGGCTACACATGAAAAAAAAAGTAAACAACATTTTTGCATAAAAATAAATACAAAAATTTAGAAAATTAATTAAACAATAATTGTTTCAACAGTTTGTGATTGTGATTTTGTGTAACCATAAAAAATCTAATATTTTATTTGTGATTTTTATCATTTTTTCTTCTACCGATCGCATCTCATCCAAAAACAAACAAATATTAAGAATTTACATAAAGTTTATTTATTTTTTTTTTTTGTTTTGATTTTGACACATTTCTCTATTTTTGTCATTTATCATTATTTTTTTTTATCATTGTTGTGCGGTGTTGTTGTTGTTGTTGTTGTTATCATTATTATTTAACTTAACATACAATAAAATCGGGAAATAAAATTTATCGTAATAATAATAACAATATAAGAAAAATATTTATATTACAACACTAAGTTTTTTAGACCGGAGTGAGACAATATCATCATTTCAACATATTATTTTTAAATAAATAAATAAATAAATAAATAAATAAATAAATAAACATCTAAAAAAAAATACATAGTTAAATAAATAAGTAAATTTTATATTTAAATTTAAGAAAATAATAATATAACAGTAAAAGTGGAAACTGTTTAACTTTAAAAAAAAAGTGTAAACAAAAAAACATAAAATAAATTATGTTTTAAAAAAGTAAATAAATAAATAACAATATTTTTTTTTTTTTAAAAGATCATTATCATCTGCTTTTTATGTGATATATTTAAAAAAAAAAAAAAAAAAGCACACAACTTATTATTTATAACTGAAAAAAAGTGTTTTTGTGTCGTAAAAAATTGAGAAAAATTAAAGGAAATATAAATATTCTGCGACCTTGTCCCTCTATACATTATTAATATTGATAACATGTAATTATTTTCCTATTGTGTTCACTTCATTTACAAAATACTTCCAAATTCCATTTAATTACAACAATAAGAACGGCCGACAATAATATCGTCGGAAGAAAAAATAAACACAAATCATCTCACACACGCACGAACAAAAATAGTCTATATTTTTGAGAATTTATCAGAGTAGTAACAGAAGTTGATTTTAGTTTAATTAATTGCTGTTTTGTGTGTCCAGCAAAATAAAATTAATTGTATATTTTTCAAAATATAATAATTATTTAAAATTTGAAAATAAAAAAAACCGCCACCACTAAAAAATATTTTATCAACATTCAACACACATACGCATAAGCAAATTAATTTATAAATATTAAAAATACACAAAAATATAGATTGCAAATTGGCGGCGCAACGGTCTCTCGTCTCGCGTGTCAGTGTGCCAAATTTTATTTTCTACAATAAATTTATAATAAAAATATATAAAAAAAAACCAAAAAACCAAAAAACAATTAATAATAAAAAAAAATAATAAATAATATTAATAATCATGCAGCGTCGTACAACATCATATCAGCAAAATAAAGGTAAATTTTAAAAATAATTAAATTTAATTTATTTATAATCATTTTCAAATTTTTAAATACAAATATGTATTTTAAATGTAATTCACTATTTAAATATTAAGTTTTAATTAATTAATTACATTTTATAAATTGGTAATTATATTTAATTCGATAAATTCATTCAAATTTTTAGTTAATTCATTCATTCATGACAAAACATCTATTTGCGTCTACCACTTCCATTTAAAACTTATTTTTAATTCTGTAATATCCCCATTTTATTTATATAAATTACAAACAATAACATCATAATGTGTATAAATGTGTAAAAATTAATTTTCTCATACATTTACATCTACGAATTAAATATTGTTTTGTAAAAATGTAAGTCAATTCATAAGTTAATAATTTAATTACTGTATACACATACATACATAAATTAGGATTAATACACTGATATGATGTAATATGTATATATATCTCATCTTCACATATATGAATGTAAAAGTGTATGTGTATGGTATGCATATGCGCAGATTTTGCTAATAATTAAAAATAAAAAAAAGTGCATTTTTATTTATAATTTTAATACGATAGCAACGCAAAATATTTATAATAATTAAAAAATTTTGTTTTTTTTTAAATGGTGTGTATGTCAGAGAGAGAGAGAGTACGAAAAAATTATCTCTTTTTCTTTCTTATACAAAATTTATATGATTTATTTTAAGATGCATCATATAGTCATTTTCTTTTTATTCTAAAATTAAAGTAAAAACTAAACAGATATATTATTTTATAGTTACTTATTATATATTTATACACACACACACACACACATATGTTATTATTATTTTTTTTTAATTATATACAATCGTATCGTATCGTAATCGTAACGTAATTATATCGTCGAATGTTTTTTTGTTTTTATTGTAGGGTAGAATATCAGCAGTCGGCGCACTTTTTCATAATGCAAATACTTAATTTTTTAATTAAAATATAAAATTAATTTTTATAAATTAATTTATAATATTTTCTTATTTATATGGTATGAAGCTACATGTCAATATATATTATTTATCATAAAATATAGCTAGTTCAATTCCACTATTTTTCATAGGAAATTTTTTCCGGATTTATTTTAATACTAAAATTTTTCTGCTGGGTGACCATTTGTTCGTTTATGGAATAAAAAAGAAAAATAGAGAAATTATTTTGTAAATTTGAAGTGAAACACTATATTTGCACAAAAATTTCAAAAGAAATTATTATCGCAAATATTTTTATAAAGTACCACTTCCATAATACTTTACTTTTACAGTAATTTTGAAAAAAAATAGTTTCCATTTTCAAAATTATTGAAAATGTTTTATTTTATTTTTAATTGTCTGACGAACCAAAATAAACACAAATTTTTGTAGCGAAATTAAATAAATATACAATATAATGACAAAACAAAAAAAACAAACCAATACAAAGTATACGCACTTGTGTATCTGCATAATAAATAATAAATACAGCTATCCATCTGATAATACGCTACTCCCAAATAACACGGTTCCCATATAACTAGGATTAAAATTGCGGCACTCCATCCTACAACACGGCTATAGTTTCTTTATAACACGGTTTACTCATTTCCTGGATAGGTATGTGTTTTATTTTCATATGTGTACGTCTGCTGAAATAATAAAAAAAGACAAAATGATGATATATTTGTTAAAAGAGAGAAGATTTAAGTTTTACATTTAGAATATAGATTCCATATAACACGGTACGCAATCTCAAATGTGTATGACATTCAAGATATCCTATAACACGGTACGAACTAAGCGTAGTATCGGAGGGATAGCTGTACACAAAATAGAGTAAATAAAATCAAATCCAACATAAAAGTTTAATATGTAATTTGAGTGTGCGATAAATATATTTGCAAATATGAAGAAAATATAAAGTTGTTTATAATTTATAGAGGCTTTTCTGTATTCTGTTACTGAAGGTACGTCGGTGTACATTTACGTGATATTGTTGCGAAAGTTATATTTAATAATAATTTAAATCATTATGCTAAATTAATTAAACTTCAACAAAAATCACTATACTTAATATAACAAAATAATGTTAAGCTTAATGTTATACAATTATTTATAAGAATATGAACATTTTGTGAACTGGCCGATTACTGGTGCTTCTACCCTATACTATATATGTCAATTGTATTTTGTATGTATAATTTAATACACACGAAATTATAGTAACTCACTATATATAACAAAATATATTTTAATACGCTATTCAATTGCTATTTATTAACATTTTTATTAATTTTATTGTTTTTGTTTTGTACTTTGTATGTAATATAATTCACAATTAACATTTTTTAAGCGTTATTTAAAAAAAGGAAAATTTTTATTATTTATTTATTACTTTTTTAATTCTGAAATGTTTTTATTTTATCTTTTGCGATTGATTGTTTGATTTGTGCGTTTTGAATTTTTTTTTATTTATAAACATTTAATTTTTTATATTCAAAGATCAGGTGTAAATAATAATAATAATATCGTGTGATAATCCGTAATCGTTATTATATGGCGCTTGTAGTTTGTAAATGTGGGGGGCGTAGTTGCATTTGATACAAAATAAAAAAGTTGATTTTTTATATTTGTCCTTTCTAAACCATAGACTTGTCTATCGCAGATATTTTCCTAAATAAAGGTTAATTTTCCAAATATTATCTCATTTCTTTTGCCATTAATGCTTATACAAATTATACATTGAGATAGAAATTTTATTCGGTTGCGCGAAGCGTAATATTCATCAAGTTTGGAATTCGAACATATGCCGCTTTTGCGAACCGTAAGTTGGTCAAACAAGACTAATTCGTTCTAAATATCCAGTCGAAATTTACAGCTCAAGTTAAAGATGAGTTTCTGCGAATAATATGTAGTTTTTTCTGTATACGGGCGAGAGTTATAATGGTGTCAAATCGAATTCCTTTGTCTGTAAATTGCGGACTATGTTTTTCCTCGAAAACATCCACCTAATTATTTGATCATCCATGGCTTGATAAAAGTTCAGTATTTATAGTTTGAACAGTTTTGAAAAACTCTATAAAATACACTTTAACAATTTCACAGAATGAATATATTCGATTTTCCAACAAATATTTATGGACTAACCTATGCTTATTTCTTCGTTTATGATTATTGCTTACCATTCGATTAGATAAATTCATATGCTTAAGCAGCACAGAATACAAAATACAATGGCGTAGATTCTGCTAATTGACATTCATATTTTATCAATTTAATGCGCACTGAATAGCATCTTGTAATCAATATTGCAAATGTTTATGTGCACACAATTTTTGTCTGCCCTATTTAAGCAGCTCAGACTATTTCTGCATTATAGCGAAGAAGTTTTTTCAGTTGGCCTGTGTATTGAGTGTTCCTGATTAAACTTTTCAATGACTAAAATTTATAAGTCGTGTAAACATCAATGGCAAAGTAAACGAAGCTATCAAGTGCCAAAAGTAAAAAAAAAAATTTAACATTGACAGAAATCAAAAAATAAAGAAGCCAACTATTTGCAAAAATCGAATTTACTTTCTTTTCAACCTAATTATCACTAAAATATGTTGTAAAAAAATAAAACTGAAATGAATGAAAATACTTTAGAATATTACAAATAAAAAACGTAAATACATAACAAGATGAATTCTTGGAGATCATTCACATTCTTAAAATATACAATAAATGAGAAATTGTATTTGTATACGAAATGTTGTACAGTGTGTTTAAAAATAGCGTACATTTCCGCAATATTCTGTTATTATAAAATTTAAATGAGTTCAGTTTTTAGCAGAGCTTAAATTCAGTCTTAAACTTTTTACAGCCCATATGTGACTATATGGGGTGATGGTCACATATCTACTAGTAGTTGAGGAACACTTATATGGAAATTTGCTATAATGTATCACATTTTCTGAACAAAAAAATGCCGGCTGTCAGATGGTTGAGTATATAGTTTCAAGTAAACTATATATTATTAACCACAACTCCTCTCAACATAACTTTTAAAATTTATTTGTGCTTTTACAAAAGTTCTATCAGAAATGTCAAAATTAACATAATTTCATAGTTTTTTTCGTATAAAAAATTATAATTTAATTATAAAGATTTTTGAAATTCAATATAATTATTTTCACATTAAAAACTGCCTATTTGCAACTACTAAACAAGTTTTAAAAAGAACCAACAACATTTAAATAAAACCAAAAAACTAAAAACAACCAAAGCGTGTTCTAATGAAGACAAACATTTTGTTGAACTATTTATGTTAATTTTTACGTATACGGAAATAGCGAAAGGTCAAAATTAATTATATTTAGTTTTTCTTGTATGCGTGCGTGCATACAAATTACAACAACTTATAATTTGTATAGTTAGAGAATGATGTGGCAATTCGTATGTTATTATTTTCATTATTACTATATCAAAGATAGACTGTATGGATTGTGTTGTGATACATATTTTCCACACACATATTATTACGTATGCAATATGCGTACATTTTTATAAACATCGCATTTATGATAAATAAAAAAATACAAACAATTATGTTTTTTGGTTTTGTTTTACTTATTTGCGGGTGCATTCTTACCGTGTGCACGTACATACGCCGTCGTATATATTAAAATAGAGAATTTAAAAAGGAAAAGAAATACCAACCAAAATTAAAACAGAAAATTCACAGCCACCACATCAAAGAATTTTTAAAATAAAATATAAAATAGGAATGAAATAAAAATATAAACATTAAAGTACCGAATACCAAAAAGAAAATGTATTCACTCTATACCGAAGCGAAGCGAATCGCATTAACACATGGAATGTGCAATCCGAACAGAAGGTGGCTAAATAAATTGGCAAATTTTATATTTAAATCTTTTACATAAAATTCTTTTTACAATAACCGCAATTGAATTTTATACTCCTTTTTTATTTTATTTTATTAATCAATCTTTTAATTATTATAGATTAATTTAAGTTATTGCGTATAAAAATTTGTTAATTTTATTAATTTGTTTGTATTTTTTGTTGTTTATGACCTGAACTTATAGTTTCTTCTTTTTGAAATTTCCCCAAAGCATGTAAATATTTGGAAACGCAGTTGCATCAATAACTCTCCTATACAGGGGTGTTCCAGTCCAGTCAGTATAGACTGTGTATTGAATAGGCTGTAACCAATGCCCAATAATGATTCTATGAAAACCACTTTTGACCATTTGAAAATTTCTTGTTTTACATTTGACCCCTCATTAATCATTGAAATTATCATTACATCTACAAATAAAAACCTTAGATTTCAAATCGTGAAGTTTAATAATTGTATCTACCACAATGAATATGAAACAATTACAAATCGTTTCAGTTGTTCCTGAGTTATTAAGCACCAAAAGTAATTATAAAAACCCATAAGAAATATTCAGAAATTCGTGTTTATTTCCAAAAAATCACTGTAAAAACTAATCAATAATTACTACAAATAATTCTCAATAGTCAATATGGTTACAATTTTTTAGCATGACGATAGATTAAGTCGAAGAGAAATAACATCAACCCAACTTTGACGCAAACGTTTTGAAATCGATTTTCAAGCTGTTCACATGTTGTTATGTAACCTCTCCGTTCAAATATCGGCCCATATATACATAATAATGTAATGGCGTAAGATCAGGTGAGCTTGGTGGTCGAAATATATATATATATAAATAGGACCAATCCATCGACCTTTTATAATATTCATTGAACCAATAAAAAATAAAGATAACAATACTGTATTAGTTACATTTGGAGTGATAGTTGGTCATTGGGAATAATTTACTAAATGTACTAATTTGTTTGAAACCATAAGAAATCGAATGCAACTTTTTGTATTAAGAATTGATTGAAAAATTTGTATGTTTTTGTTATTAAAATTGAAATAAGTGGAAAAGTGCACAGCATAAAAGTAGTTTTTTTTTAGTTAAAGAATTGTAGAGTAAAATAATAAAAAATCTTCTTTAGAAGCGGTTTTATTAAAATGAGATTTTCTGAATATTTCTTATAATTTCTTTTGGATTTTGCTGCTTAATAATTCTCGCGAAGTATTGAACCGATTTGTAATTGTTTCATATTTATTCTGGTCGATGAAATTATTACTTTTCGAAAGTGGTTTCAAAATTTGAAATCCAAGGTCATTTTTTTTGCAAATGTGATACGATCATATTTCCGTTACTAATGGTTAAACTTAAGTCAACAAAATTTGAAATGGGCAAAAGTGGTACATATTGGACATTGGTGTAGAACAATTTTTTTTTTTCATAATACTAGGTCAGTACACACCCTATTCGATTGGACTATACTGACTGGTACACCCTGTATAGCGTTTGAGTTTAGTTCTTGTTCAATAATGTTTGGAATTCGTTGTCGTTGTATTTTTTCTGTTCCCCATAGCGTGGATTTGTCATTTAGAATAAAATTACCAAATTATATTGAGTCTTCTAAACCACTATTGATCTTGATCTCATCGTATAACATTCTTCAAGCATTCGATGAACTTCTACTAACTTTTGTTTTAAAATCAGACTAGTACAAAGGAACAGTTCGAAACTTAACCGCGTTCCATTTTTCATATAATAATAGGTATCATTAAAAATTGATGTTCTACCTAACTGATAATGTTAACTGACTGATGTGTATTATATTGAGAAATTGAATAATAAAAAATTAGTATTTTAAAATTGAATTGAATTGAATCGTTAAACAAATAAGTCTAATATTGAGAAAAATATACACACACATTCTTTGATTCATTTGTGTGCTAATATATTGTGTGTGTGTTTTTTTTTATCACTGATGGTCTTATCTTATAATTTAGTCACACTCAACCATACAAAAAAGGCATTAGGTTTTTTTTATCGTAATTTATTGTTTATTATACAATATTTGCATAGCAAAATATGACAATAATAAAAAAATTGTTAAAAAGGTCATTTACTCTTCGATTATGAAAATTCTTATTAATTAATAATTTCAATGAAAAAATGGACAAAATCATAAATAAAAAACGGACACACAAATACACACACACACACTTACACACAAATATACAATATATTAAATAGTTATCATACATAGTTTATAATTTACTTACTTATTTTATATATTATTGGAATACTGTTCGCAGATATCTGAAGTTAATGTAATTCGAGTCAGAGCCACCTCGCAAGCGTAACTCAGATGCGTTCATGATAAAATGTTCTTAATAAGTTTTGATGCCACAAATGATTTACCCAAAATTGTATGTGTAATATTTTTATTTTCATTAATATTATACAATTTACATATAATTCTTCGTTCCCAGTGTTAATGTATGAACTAATTCAATGGTTAAAATGACTATCATTTAAATTCTGAGGTTATCAAATTTTCTTTAATTTGAAAAATTACTCATCTGCGACTTATATACCATAATTTAGTATATGGAATATAAAAAAAATAGAAACACCCCTAACATATGAAAATAATTGTGTTAACGAAAGATATATATATATACCGTATGTCTCAAAAATTCTCGAACTTTATCAAACAATTATAGCGTATTAGTGGCAAAAATGAAAATTATTTGAAAATTAAATTTGGAAAAACATTTTCCAAGACTTTTCAAATGATGAAAAAAGTTTATGGTGATGGTGGAATATCTTGTACAACAACTTATGGTATACGAGTGGTATATAATCATTTTAAAAATGGTTTCGTAAAGACATTGGTGATTATAGAAGAAGTGGCAGGCCAAAGCCAGCTATTATTGAAGATAACTTAGAAAAAATGAGTGATTTTTTTGTCAAAACTGCGTCGCTGGTGAATTATTATTTGGGAGTTATGAAACGTTTGCTTCATCATATTCGACAAGAATATCGCGTGATAATTTAAATTGGCATCTATAGCCTATGATCATTAATTTTAATCGATTTTTTTGCCTGGAAAAGGTGTTTAAACAATCAAACATTCACCATATTCGCTCGATTTGATTGGCTGTGACTATTTTGTATTCTATTCAAAACTTCATTTGGCTATGAAAGGAAAGCACTTTTACTATAAATCTAATTGTCGATGCTTGTGCCGACGTCATAAAGATGATTTCTACTGATTACATAAAAAAAGTGATTTGATTCATTTTTAGAATGTGCCAAACGCGGCAGTTAAAAGAGATTATTTTGAATAAATAAAAAGAATTAAATCAAAATATAACAAACTGTTGTTTTTATTGTTTAAAAATTTCGAGGATTTTTAAGACACAGTGTGGATATGTGTTTAGGTGCTTCAGTTGGTGTAACATCCATTGATAATGATATAGAATATGGCTGTGTTCGTAGATATTGTATGTACTATAAATATATATCAGGGGTGAATTCAGTACAGAAACCATTGTACCCTAACATCAGTGCCTAACATATATGCTTAAAATTACTCGTACTATATTGATTTAGGATTATGGATGAGAGATGAATAAATATATGCCAATTATATATTATACAAAAATGAACTAAAAACAACTAAAGAAAGACTCATCTTATGACGTTACGTCACATATATATTTTTACGAACTTCATTGCCCGTATATATACAATCTCTGAATGGAGTAATGGCACCAGTACTCAGTCCCTAATTAATCTGCAGCCGCTGTAAGAAAAAACAGCACTTAAATATAAATGGGGTTGGAGACTGGTTAGGGGTTGAGTACTAGTGCTACCACCTCATATGAATGTAATTTAAATGAAATACATCATGTCAAATATAAATAAATAAAGGGTCGTTTTTGAGTGTTAGCTCATTACATTTTTGTATGTTTTATATACGTTATATTGTGTATTGGTATAAAAAAGGAACATGCAAGCCAATATTTATTGAAACACAAAATTGTTAAACAACATTCTATACAATATTAAAATTGTAAATTTATACCGGGATACTTGAATTATATATCAAATATAGAAAAACAATCAAATATAGAAATTTTTCTAGGAATTTTATATTTTATTTTGGTATTTATTTGAGGGGTGAACTAAATATGTATTTATTTTTTCGTATATGAAATCGCACATAAGATGTTTTGTACGAGAAAAAAAATTGTATGTCTCATGTGATTTCATATACAAAAATGTATGCACACATTTTTATGTTAATCTATTTCCAATAAATTTGTTATTACAACATTTTTAAATTTATATACTAAACGCACTTAAAACGATTTTCTAAATGTTGTTTTGTATATCCGCGTATTGTGTATATTTTTGGAGAACTTTAACGCATTATGAAATAAGTTAATTGATTAAAAATGAATATGCGATGAAAATATACGAAAATAATAAAATTTTATAAGAAATCTATTGAAAAATCATCAAAGTAATAGTTTAATAAGTTTTATATGTTAAAAAATAACCGCACTCAATACTAAGAATTATAATAAATTTTAAATTGAAATTTTAAATATCAAATTAATTAATATTTTTATTGTATTATATCGTAAAATGGGTTGAATTGGCTGATGACCGACAACTGAAATATCCTAAAAATATATTGGATACAATCGATACACGTTTTATGAGCAAATATTGCATTCAATTCAATATAAACCACGTCACATTCAATTCAATTGAAAATATTGTAACAACGTTTTGAGATAAATTTTCATACGAAAAATATTGTTGGAAGTATTGTATTTAAGCGAATTTGTTCAAAACGTATTGTATTCAAAATGGAATATATTTGTCACCATCATTTTAGTTGGACTATATTCACTATTCAGATACAATATTCACTGTGTATATGGAATAATTGTACAAGAATTATACAATCTCTCCAAATTATAGAATATTAATAACATTCATTTAATTTTTTAACATACGTTTCAGTCCGGTATCTTGATATTTGCATATACATATGGAAAGCCTGCAAAAGAACCACATTTCACTTAAAGAGTATATAATGCAACATAATACCAATTTAATTTTATTATTTTGAACTATATGCTTTCTTCCATCGAATCTTTATAACGTCGTATACGCACAGTCTGGAAGGGTCATGATTCTATAGTCTCTTATATGTTTTGTGATTCCTTGATATTGTGATTGAGTTTTCTACAGTGGAGTGAAGTGATTTTGTTAGCGTATATCTAAATCAAATGAAATTTCTTTAGTTCAGCGTTAGTCTTAACACAGTCTAAACCAATGTTAAAGTTTTTAAGGCAAATATACCCCGTTTTACGATATGTTAAATTTATATTTATTTATATATACCAATTCAAAATTTCATCACAAAGCTATTTACGAAATAAAATAAATGTATAAAATTCAATTTTGGATATTTTTCACATTATTTTTATTGAAATCACAAATTCTTAATATGTATTTTTTTTATATTTCCGTATAAATATAAATTATATATTTATTAATAACAAATTTGTAATACAATAGAAACACCCGCACACAATCTAGAATTGTATAAATAATTATAAAAAATTAAGATTATTATACAAATTTATTTAAAAAATGTTAATAATTTTAATTCTAAATTCACTTTAAATAATTCCCATTTAAACGTTAAATTATAATATCAATAATATTATATAAAATATGTACAACATCAGGGTGCCGTAGTTCGAATGTGTGTTACAATGAACCAAAATAGATAGAACTAATAAGGATCGGTTTTTAAGTTTTTAAGTTATGGACAAAAATCAATTTTTTTAAAAGTACATATGAGTTCAGCGATGTTCCAAATTATAGCTTAAATTTCAAGTACCGCATTTCATCGATCGTACCATAAATATAATCTTTATTTGTTTAGAATCGATATTTGTATTTATTTTAACTATTGCAAACGAACATATAATTTAACTATTTTATGGGTTTTCGAAAAACACGTTTTATGATACCTCTTTTACATTTCAAAATATTTTTGTTATAAAACAATAAAATCCGGCCGGTACTATAGTTTCCCGCAGATAATACAAAAATAAATTTGAAATGTAACAGAAATATCATAAAAAGTATGAATCAATGGCACAGTGGTTAAAGTGCACGTCATAATCAATCCAACGATTGCCAGTTCGATCTACGGGTACATTGTTATGAAAATATTTTCATCACAAAAATTACTTAACTTTATGTTTATGAAATCCAGAAAGCAAATATTATTTAAAAGTTTTGTGTTGGACACTATTCAGAGATTAACAATGTTTTCTCAATACACACAACACTATGGGCGAATCACCAATGAAAATAATTAGATTAAAATAAAAATATATCCAGATATAATGACAGACCAAATTGTGTGAATTGTTATATAGGCTCCCTTACGGAGTAATTTACCAACTTGACTATAGAATGTTTGTTGGATGCCCAAAACTAATCATCTTGTTTTGTAACTCGACGGGACTATAAGGAAGGCACAATTGGTCAAATATGGTCCAAGTACCGGAAATCTTTAACCTTTTTATAAGAATCAATTAATTATCATGAAAACCGGTCGTGTTCTTCGAGAACGTTTAAAAGAATTAAAGTAAATATGCAATTATTTTTCCAACAAATATATAAACATTATACGTTCAGTGAAATGGTATCTGCATTTGATATAACCTCGATCATAACTGAACTTACATAAGTACTTCAAAGGAAACTGATTTCAAATTAAAAATGTTTGAATTGAACTAATAATTGTTGTACTATTTTCAATTGGAATTGCTATGTTTTCATATAAAATCTAAAATCTAATGGTTTCATTGTTTCACACTTTCACCCTGTTTAAATGAAATAAATAAAATACAGATAAGATTAAATTGATTTGATATATTTTTTACTGAATTTAACCAGATATTTTTTTAGTTTTCTTTCGATATATAGAATAATCTATGATAAAATAATAGAATGACATCTAATCGTTGTAGATACGGAAAAAATATGAACGGATCCGCAAATTTTCATAATATTTTTGATAAATAAGCAACTTGATTTTTCACATTAAAATAGTGTTAATCTGACCCCGTTTTATCTTCCGGAGAACAAATTCATGATGTTTTCATCAGTTTTCGATGTCATTTATCTTTCAGTTCTTGGATCGTCTATGCCTATAGTCTATAAATGCCTCCAAAGCGCGAATACCACTATAGTATTTCCTGTTAGTCTCGATATATATATATCACCGGTCACCTTAATAAATCACTTTTGTAATATTTTCAATAGTTTTACAGAACGTTTAATTTTATTTTTAAAACCAAATTTAACACAAATTCTTTTTGTTTAATAATTTCTTGCATATTAAAAGTAAAAACGTGGGAAAACAAAAACAAAAATCGCATCGCTGTTTTGGCTCTTCTACTGACGAGTAGTGATGCTAAACTTATGCTAAGGAGCGATACAATATTCGCAATGACCAGAAATTGCAATATTTACGAACTCACTCCTCAATATGTGTGACACAACTAACATTTTCAGAGAATTTCTATAATAAACGTAACCTTATGAAAAAAACACTTTACATCATATACGTGTTTTAATGTGCCAAGTTTAAAATGGAGGTGGTATCAGGTATTTGCTTGAAAGTGGTATGTATATTATGCACAGAAATACGTTCCTTATGTGAATATACCAGAAGTTTATACTTTGTAAATACATTTAATTAAATATAATTTATTATTTTTGTGCGTAATAAATACAAAAAAGAAACAAGATTAAATCAACAGTGAAACAAAAAAGAAATTGTCTCAAACTAAAATAGTTGCAATATATAAAAAAAATTATGTTTATTATGTGTGCTTAATATTGTGCATACACCCTCTGTCCCATACTAAACCGGAATGCGGATTAAAAAGACACCGAAATAACCATTAAATTTTCACAAAAATCATTTTATTTATTCAAAATAATTTCCGCATCAACTGAAATTGCATCGATTTGCTCGTTCAACAAATGCGTATCAAATGACTTTTTTTATGTTTGTGATTGATGATGGTGGTCGTCGTAATTTTGAATGCCTTCAACTGATGCAAAACGGTTTCCTTTGATAGCCAAATGAAGTTTTGACAATAGAAATTAGTTGAATTAAGTGAGTATGGTGAATGATTATAGAAAAAAAAATTTGATTATTAGTTTAATCCGGTGCAATTTTTGATCATCATTTAATTGATGTGGAACAAACTTTGACTTCACCTATCGTGGACCGCAGTTAAAATTCGATGAATTATTGTTTTCTGTATTCCAAGCTCCACTTCGATGCATCTATCTGAAGAATTCTTAGAAATTTTCGCGAAATCACACACTTTTTCAATTTATTCTTTAGTAGATTGATTCAGATGGTCGACCTGGACCTGGTTCATCATCACTTATAGCTTATCTGCCTTCTGTGAATCATTTATGCCATTTAAAAACTTGTACTTTTAACACACAATTATTACCATAATCGCTATTTTAAGCAAATTAGTTTGTTTAGGTAGCCATTTCGGTTTATTATGGGACAGAGGTTGTATATATGAATGAAGGAGTGTGTATAACTGAAGGCCTATCTATCTACAATATATATTCATTTTATAACACAAATTTTTCATAAGTTATATATACTCGTCGTATTACACACAATATTATTACCTACTTCTTGGTACATATTTTTGTGTGCGTATCGGTTTTTATTCGCATATTCTACAGTTTTTTTGTTTGAAAATGATTTATCTTGTGAACATTATATTATTAAAACACACCGATAAGGTGAACTCAATTGACCCATGTCAGAGAGAAACAAATTAATAAATGACACTTTCCTTTTTCTATACAATTAATAATTATAATTACATTTTTCCTAACTCAATGCGGAATTTTATAAATCTTATCTTATAATTATTAAATACTCGTATATTTATTATTATTTTGAATTAAAGTTGTATACAAATGATATTGTATTGACAATTTCACCACGTTTGGGGCTTACATAAATTTCGTAATTTGTGTATATATTTTAAATTAAACTGTTTCGCATTCATTTAGGGCAGCCTCTGGCGTTTCTTTTTTTCTTTACACAGATATTTATTTATTATTTTTTACATTATACATTTAATCGAATTTGTTTCTGATCAAAATTCAAATGATATTTTTTTATAAACAGCTTGCGGGATAAAATTATTGTTCCCCTTAAAAATAACTCGCGAAAATAATAATCTAAAGCGCGCGATTATGTTTAAATAAATACACAAAAAAATTCGGTTTTTTGCAGCGATAAATAAAAGATGATAATTGTCATGTAAGGGAATTAGTAAAATTAATATTATTATTAATGCCAAATTGAAAACGTATATATTTTTCAAGTGATTTATGACAGAAATGAAAATGAAGGGCATCATT
Source organism: Bibio marci (assembly GCA_910594885.2). Classification (NCBI taxonomy): domain Eukaryota; kingdom Metazoa; phylum Arthropoda; class Insecta; order Diptera; family Bibionidae; genus Bibio; species Bibio marci. The sequence continues at coordinate 32,451,616 of OU343115.1, read as the reverse complement.
TTATTGTGGGTTTTGTGCGTTAAAAATTCATATAATTCGTACCACCCTTCCATATCTAATTCTAAATTAATAATAATATATGGAAATAGCCTCAAGTTATATTATTTTAGTTTTTCATAATAAATTGATTTATAAAATAAATATGAATTTGTTTTTATTAAAAACTTATTAAAAAAACAAAAAAGGAGTCTTTATAATATTATCAATTTTTAAAAAATAATTGGAAAGGAATAATATATTACATTTTCTATAGATTCTATATTGAATTCAATTTTATGAATTATAATTTTTAAAAGATTATTTGAGAATTGAACCATATGAACTCCAGCGATTATATATAGTCGAAAATCATGATCATAATCAAGAAAGTATATATATAAGGTAGTGGGCCCAATCCATCCAATATTAAGGAGTCTTTCACTTTGGATAATTATATTAATTTAATAATTTTCAATGTGACAGTATTTTCGTGATTTAAATGAACAACCGCAAATTGCATCGCTGCAAATAAAAGAGCAAATTCATTCATAATAATCCAGCCGGGTGAGGTTTAAATTCAAAAATGACTGTAAATGGGATACTGACAGAGATTGGGCCCACTACCTCATGGTTTGTTGTTTATATGTATAACATATTCGATTATTATACTATTACATCATCTAAAGATATTCAATATATGACCGTATGATGTATATGATTTGAAATTATAGTTACAGTTTAATTAAAATAAATATGAATAAATATAAATACTATGTAACCTTTTCCTATAAATTCCACCACACCGCAAATAAGTAGTTCCAGTGTGTTCGCTCATTATTCTATTCTTATATTGAAATTATAACATTTGTTGTGTTAAATTTTGAAAGGAAAATAATTTTTAAATAAATTTTTTTTGTTACATAATAATAACGAATAAAATAATAAATTGATTATTATATTGTAATTTCAATAAAAATCCATTACTAATATATGTACAAATAAAAAATCAGTGATATAATACAAGAAGGTGCACGCCGCGAAGTTTTACTACTTACAGTAATTCCATTGTACCATCATCTGTATGTGAAGTTTGGAACCACACAATCAAGCCCAAAAATTTATTAATCATGTTACGAATTGAGGTTGTTGGATCGTTTTGAACACTTTCTAGAACAACAGTAATGTTTTCAGCTGATCTTCTCGTACGTTGTAGCCCAATCCTGTGCTTGGCTCTGCTACAGAGCCACTTTCTTCAAAATCTTTCACTAAACGACAAAATATAGATGATGACACATTATTTCTAATCAAAATGTCGCGTAATAGTTCTAGTCGTTACAATAATTGATGAAAACACATTGATTTATTGAGTACTTTTCCATATAATAAAAAATGTGTTTGCGATTTCAATAGTGCCAACCTTTAAAAACACACGAAACTGTATTTCTGAAAATAATAAATAAAATGTCAATTAATCCATTATAACTTCTTCTAAACTAATGGTCGGATTGTTATGAAATTTTAAAATAAATCTTTTGAATATTGATCCTATTGAAATATCATACAGATATTTCGTTAGTGGCGTCTTGTGGTGGTTAGGCCCGGGACTTTTGACCCATATTTTATTATTATATACATTTTATAGTTTATATGTTCATAGTCTGTTCTGTTCTCGTAGAATAATAAATTGTATCCTATAGTTTTGCTTAACTGAAAAAATTTAAATATGATAAGTATAAAAATAAATAAATAAAAGGAGGAGATGAATCCTATCACAAAACTATATATTATTTTTTTATTTATTTTTAAATTTAAAAATGTCGGTTATTCTTTTTTTGAAGAACACAGCCGACACTTAATTTGCATGGTTTTACTTCTTTTTTTTTTCGTTTACCATGACGAGATTAATAAGTTTTCAGTATTTTAATTTTATGTATATGGACTCGACATTTGGTTATACTTCTTCTTATATTATATGGCGACATAATTTTCAAAATGCATTTGACATACATCATGGTTTTTAATTTAACATCATTGTGGAAATGTGGTCGGATTATAAGTTCATATATAAAACATGTTCTCAGTAAAATAAATAATAATTTAAATTAATATTAGAACATTAAAATTACACTTAATTTTGGTATACATACGTTTATACGGTTAATCCATATATGCTTTGTGTAAATCGAGCATCGTATGTATACGTAAGAAATATTTTCACATATAAATATTCAAAAAATATATAAGTAGTAGTTTTTTTTATGCTGTATAGAAAATGTATCAAAATTTAATATAATTCTGTAAATTTTTTTGAGCCATTAAAATATGTTTTTAGTATTAGTATTTAGTTACAAAATATATAAGGTTGTCAAATATCTCCCTTCCGCCTTTTTGTCTTTTTAATTTCGCGGCTATGTACAAAGCGCTACAGAGCTCGTATCTGGCAACACTGTACATAATTTGAAAGCTCTTGACATAACAAACAAAACGACGCTATGTATGATTAGTTTGGATATTGCGTTCAACAGTTATAGACGTGTAAACATGGAGTTCACTAACGCCGAAATTCGCGCTAGTTTAAAGTTTTCCTTCGCTAAAGGCAAATCCGCTAGAGAAACGTTCCGTGAGATTAATTGTGTTTTGGGGGATGGTACTCTATCACTTCGAACCGCAGAGGAATGGTTTCGACGATTCAGAGCCGGTGAAAACGACACCATGGATAAGCCAGCCGGCGGAAGACCTGTGACGACAAATACCGATCAAATCATGGAATACATCGAGTTAGACCGGCATGTGGCATCTCGTGACATCGCCCAGGAGATGGGAGTTAGTCACCAAACCATTTTAAACCATCTGCAGAAGGCTGGATACAAAAAAAAGCTTGATGTTTGGGTGCCACATGAATTAACAGTGAAAAATCTAATGGACCGAATTTCCATTTGCGAAATGCTGCTGAAACGGAACGAACTCGACCCATTTTTGAAGCGGATGGTGACTGGCGACGAAAAATGGATCACATACGACAATATCAAGCGAAAACGGTCGTGGTCGCAGGCCGGTGAATCGTCCCAAACAGTGGCCAAGCCGGGATTGACGGCCAGGAAGGTTTTGCTGTGTGTTTGGTGGGATTGGAAGGGAATCATCCACTATGAGCTGCTCCCATATGGCCAGACGCTTAATTCTACCATCTACTGCTAACAACTGGACCGCTTGAAGCAGGCGATCGACCAGAAGCGTCCAGAATTGGCCAAAAGGAAGGGTGTAGTGTTCCACCAGGACAACGCCAGACCACACACTTCGTTGATGACTCGTCAGAAGCTACGGGAGCTCGGATGGGAGGTTTTATCGCATCCACCATATAGCCCGGACATAGCGCCAAGTGATTACCACCTGTTCCTGTCCATGGCGAACGCCCTTGGTGGTGTAAAGTTGATCTCAAAAGAGGCTTGTGAAAAGTGGCTGTCCGAGTTCTTCGCAAATAAGGAGGGGGGCTTCTACGAGGGAGGTATTATGAAGTTGCAGTCTAGATGGAAACAGATTATCGAACAAAACGGCGCATATTTGAACTAAATCCGATTACTGTAACACTTTTTATAAAGCATTGAATAAAGAGCAAAAAGGCGGAAGGGAGATAGTTGACAACCTAATATATATTTATATTTCACATAAAATCTCTATAATAAAATTTGATTTTAAAATTTCGTAGATATTGTCAAAGTCAATTAATCAAAATTTGTTATTATTTTGAAATTCCTGTTTTCATTAACATTTTACATCATATACATAACTATGGCTTAAAGTCTTTTCAATGAAATAACAACTTAAATAATAACTTTTGTACCTAAAAAATGCAGCAGTAATTTTTCGATAAACATTTGTTACCGAAACTATAACTTCCTTCCTGTGGAGTTATATCGAGCTATACCATACTTTAGTTTTGACTTTAACGTGTCAGCTTTGCATTAATAAAACACATCATAAATTCGTACATATACTCCAATGTCTAATATTATCCACATATGTGTAGGGTGGTCCGGTTTTGAATGCTGATCCGTTGTCTGATGATTTACAGCTGACTAATTTTGAGTAAAAATTTATATGTCAATAATTTAATCTATCTTTAACACCAGCTACGGCTACAGGATGTTTACATAAATTTGTTCACGATGGTACTTCCATCGAAAGTTTGACTATGAGATCCAACAACCTAAAAGGAACAAGGAAATCTCTTGAAAGAAACCCAAATTTGTTACTCTATATGCATAGAATATTTGATACAAAATATAATTTAAGTACCAACGCGTTAACGCATTTTATTTTTAAATATTCTGCAGCTGACTAAATTATAAATCGTTTAAGATTTTGTGTACTCATATTTTACTTTATGACAGAAATTTTCCCGCCGTGATAGTGCTGGTAATTGTTGTATAAGTATAATGGAGGAGATATCATGTCCGAGCATTTTTTCTCACAAGTTTTGAAAGTGCTTACTGCTGATGTATAACTTGACGTTTTAATAGAAGTATATTAGAGGATGAAGCAAGTCGTAAATACGGGTGTCATGTTATAATGTTTTCAAACAAAAATGATACACCAGCATATAACGCCAAAAATGTGCACGGATTTCTAACAGAGTCATTGTTCGTGAATTCTGGTAAAAGAATATCTGGTCGTCAACTTCACGAGTTGCAAATCCTTTAGAATAGTTTCTTTCCAATAAATTGGCTGTTACATTCAAATCGTTAAGATGTCCATGAATAGAGAAATGTTAATTTTAAGATGCGTGCTGAAGATTCCGAAGTAAAATTGAGTTTATTTGGAGATTTTTTTGGAACAATTTAATAATTATTATTTTTATTATATTATTTATACATAAATGTTAAGATGTCCATACATTTATTTCAAAATATAACAAATTTATGGCTTGCCAATTTATCACGTGCGTAAAATATTTTTCGATTATTGTATAATAACAATATATGCGTTTAATGTATGTTTGGTGGAAGTCATATATATGCTGAACCTGAAGCTTAAATATGACTTGATGATATAAATATATTCGTATAGAATAATTTTATGGTGGTCAAAGGTATGATTTTTTTCGTCAAATTTTTAAACATAAGCAATTAAGGCGTGCTCTACTATATTAGTATATAGTTTAGCGATAATATATATTATTTGTATACGCGTCGTGTAATTATTATATAGAATTTTTCAGTTTATTTATTCCATTTTTGGAGCAGTAACATTTAAAAACAATAACAATAATAATAAAAAAAATATTCATTCTATTTACAGACAAAGTTTCTTAAATAAGAAATAAATTATTTATGTTGATTATGTTTCATTTTTTAAATTTACATTTAAATCTTTTATTTATAATATGTTTTGTTTTGAGTTTGATTATTGTGTTGATATATTATTTTGTGTAATGTTATGTTCGCACTGACTCAATATTATTTGCTATTATATAATGCTTTTCTTGATTTTGTACGTAATCAATTTTAAATTAATATCCCATACAGTTGATATTGTACTCTAGTCAATTCTCTTAATCAAAACCATATTACAAACAAATTGTCTTAACCCTTGCATTGTAAAGCCATAAAATTTATTCAATAAATTCATCAAACAATTTTTGACATTTTAATTTTTTTACATTTGGCGAGTATTTATTGTAATTTCATATTTCACGTCAATTGACATATATTCGCATTATCAAATTTGAGCACCAAATAACCAAATTTTTACATGACAAACTCACGTAATTTTGGGTCAGTGGGTACACAGTATAAAAGTGTATTAGAGTTGTAATAATTTATTAATTTACATTCCATTTATATTTATTTTTCTTCAATTAATTTTCAACAAATAATATAACAATAACAAATTATAAATATATGTGTGTGTGTGTGTGTAATTGTTTTCTTATTATTATTATAAGTCATAAATTATAAATTTATCTTGGACAAATATTAAAAAAAATAATTTTTAAAAAATTTTTAGAGAAAATATAATTAATATTATTGCGCGCATTATTAAAATATAGATTAGAATTTCTTAGTAAATATGTATTGCCATCGTAAATGAATCATGTATAAGAATGACAAAATATATATTCACTTCAATTTAAATCTGCATATTATATTTGTTCTTTTATCTATACTTATGTCGTGCGATGATGATGTCGACTGCTCTTAAAATTAACAAAAATAAAAATAAAACAAGTTTTCATGCATAAAAATAATAACCAACAACATTTGTTGGAAACAAGTATTTATTATTTTTTTTTCTTTTGATTTTACTGCATATAAGATATTTAAATTAACCAAATAAACATTGATAATTATTGTGATAAATAAATCGTTTTGTATCGCTTATTAAATAAAAAATATAAATTCTGTCAATTGACGTTTTTTTTTTCTTATAAAAATACCAAATACTTATATTTTCAGACTTTTAATTTTTGGCATATTATATTTGATATGGGATTTTATGATTAAATAAAATTCGAACATTTACTGTTACTATCAGTGACCACACGAGAGCATTTGATACTATATTGTACAAAGTAAAAAGTAAAAAGTCGTGATTTAAGGGAAACTTTACATTTTTTTGGTTTAAAAATTCGAAGATGACGATTTGAAAGCATCATCGATAAACCAACTGTAAAATATTTATTGACAGACAGCAAAGAAAGTTGGTTCCTGTATAGTATAGTATTTTTTTGACAATCCAAATCGACCTAAATCTATATATATTTCTCTAGTATATAGGACCATAGATGAGCGTTGTCTATTTTGAATTGTTGAAACCGGTTCAAATTGTTATTAGCAGCAACAATTGATTGAATTGAAACTTGTTTTGAAAGCAAAACGACCTGACAAGAAACGTTGGCATTACTTATGTGTGCAACGTCTCTTAGTCCACGCAAACTGTTTTCAACAGATGTTGTCCCATAACACTATCACTTGTTCATGAATCGATATAGCACATGCGGCGGATTCTCTGAACAGCGAAATTATTTTGCAATTTCTTTATATACGTACGGTGCCGGTGCGATGTTTTAAATACAAAGTTATATATTCTTATGAAATGTAGGTGTGAAATAAAAACAAAACACTAATCAAATACTATTTATATGCAATTATTTTAATCATAGTATTAACTTAAAATAAATAAATAAAATTTTGTGCATATATTGACAATAGACAAATTAATGACAAATTAAAAAGTATAAAAATTAACTTATTCTAACACACCGCAAATAGAAAAAAAAACTATTGCCGGCGTATTAACTTTTTAGTTTTGTTGTTAACGTTGTTTGTATATTTCATGTTATTATTGATATAGGTATAAATAGGTAATTTATATGTGGATTTACCTACTAATTTTGTTGATTGGTGGCAAAGACAAACATAATATTATAGGTTTTTTTTTATATTTGTTATTTATGTTGTTACTGTCGGTTTTTTATTTTTCTTTTTTATCCACTCATTTATCATTAACATTTGAGAAACGAAAATTTTACAATAAAAATTATGTATACATTAGTTTTTAACGTAAGTATGCGTATTATTGACACAACGTTTCGAAAACATATTTTAAATACGAATTCAATTACTTCACACATACGTTTTTAAATCTCTAATTGTATTATTTAGGCTAGGAATTGCAAAAATCTCTTAGCAATAATCCTCTTCACACATACAAAAAAGATAAAATACTGAAATTATTTGTAAATAAACTTAGGTATGTATCGAATATAGAATTAAAATAATTAGGATACATTTGTGGAAGACTGTCGCCATAGTTTATAAAGTACGAAATGTTTCAAAAGTGTGGTGACTGGTATGTTTTGTGTTTTATTTAAATTGATCAAATTTAATTCCAATTCTTAAAATTCGACTGTTAGTATAAAATGTTAAATAAAAATACAAACATCAATCACCTTGGCACGGTTTGAATATTGTAATTTTGCAAAATATGTCAATAATAGGCATACTTTACGTTTTATGCGTATCTGTATAATATTAATAAAAAAACTTTCAATATGTTTAACTTAAATTGAATTGATTTTATGATGAGAATAAGAAAAAAGGCATACGTCTATTAAAATGAAATTAAGTAAATTGATTTTAACACACTATATTTATTGCGTATATACGATAGTTTTGTTGTGTGAGTTTAAAGTTTGCCACTTTTAGAGGTCATATATATTTATTATTTGAACTTCGCTTAATCTTTACAAGTATGTATGTGTGTGTGTGTGTAAACTGTAGTGTATAGGCATACAATAAATGATCGTGAAATAATATACGTTACGAACTATATATTGAGATATATTGACATATTCATTACAATCAAGTTTGGTAAATTACTCTGAATATTTTTTGTATAAATACAACAATTGGTGCACAATTTTATAAGTGATTCAGAATCAGAATTTCTGATAAGTTAATGATGCGTTTGACCATTATCCAACACTATAAACAGCCCAATTTGCAATACCGTATATAGGTTTTTAACTTCAAATCCGGAATTTTCCAAAACAAATTCAGCATTTTAAGAATCAAATTCAAAATTGAAAAATTAGTGGAGGCAAATCCGTGTATATATAAAATTAAAAAACATTCGCGAACAAATTATGGATAGTCAGAAAGGGTGCATTTAAGTTTAACTTCAATTAATATTGTAATTGAAAAAATTACGAATTATACTTAAATGTGTGAGCATCAGCGATATTTTTCCTTAGTCTTTCTTTTGCCATATTCTCTATTGCTGAATCCAATTGAAAATGTTTTTTTTTTCTAAAACAATACTCGAGAATTGTTGACGGATTCTCTAAATAACCAGAATTTAGTTAATATATAATTGAAGAATCTGTGAGAACAATCACTCCTGCTGATTTTAGCAATTATTTTCTAGATATGACAATGAAATTGCCATCGCCTGTTTCTAAACAACCTATGCATTAAATTACAGTTATATTATTTTTCATTAATTCAATTCATTAATTAATTATAAAATCATTTTTCTCTATTTTTTCAACTGTTTATTATTGAATTTGATTTTTAAAATACTCAATTTTATTTGGAAAATGTTGAATTTGTAGTTAAAAACCTATATTACCATGGTAGTTTAACTTAAATTCTAGGGTTGATATTTAATTGCGACTGTAGTTTCGGTTCTATAATTCAGATATTTTGATGTTCTAATTTAAAATGTTATATTTCATTTGAAATTGGTCAACATAAACTCACCTTTTAGCACGATTAATAATGGAACGAAATAAACATCATTTCCGATGCGCCTCAGTGCGTATTACTTCGTTATGAAGAAATCAGCTGCTGAAGTCTACAGAAACATATTTGAAATGCTTAATCAATACATGCGTGACTACTGGTTTTGAATATTTAAAAGTGGTGATTTTGATGTTAAAGACAAAGAACTGGCTCTGGTCAACCAAAAAAGTTCGAAAATGATGAATTGCAAGCAATATTGAATGTAAACTCACTCAAGCAGCTGCGTATAAATAAACGTTTACATGCCATGGGATTCGCATTCGACAATACAACATTAATACGATTTTATTCCTTTCGTTTTTTATTACCTTTTATTATTGCGGCTCTAACTATAATTCATATATTATTCCTTCATCAAACTGGGTCAAACAACCCAAAAAGAAGAAAAATGTTTGCCAAATGAACTGACTGAAACCAACATTGAAAATTGTTGAATGGTTTTCAATTCATTGCTTACAATCTGTGCCTTGTTTTGCATCAAATAGTAACTGTATGGTGATGAGATCATAAAATCCTAAAAATTCGGGATTGGAAGAGGTTAGCTGCAGATAGGTACGGTTGGAAAAGGCAAAAAAAACCGCACCTGCTGGTTTTAACGCGAAGCAGTAAGTGTGGGTCTAGTGCAGATGAAAAATGGATCTACTATGATAACCCAAAACGTAAAAAATCGTAGGTTTATCCGAAGCACTGATGGTAGTAAGATTATGTTGTGTATTTGGTGAGATCATAAAGGAGTGTGGTGTACTATGAGATGCTAAAACCAAATTCAACTATTACTGTGCTATGTACGTTACCATATAACAACAATTGATCGATTTGGCAATCGTCTAATACTAATAGCCGAGAAACAACGTAAAATGATTTTGCTACACGATAACGTTCGACCGCACATATCGCAAAACCAATTAAAAAATACGTTGGAAGAATTTAAATGGAAAATTCTACTGCATGCTCTGTATTTACTCATCGTGTGCACCATCGGATCACCACTTGTTCCGATCAATACAAATAAGCGTTCTTCTGGACCAGCAGCACTTCACCAACATTTGATGAAATCAAAAAATGACTCGTCGATGAATCGATTGCTTCGAAATCAAAATCAGTTTTCTATCACGTAATTCACAAATTGCCAGAAAGATGGTCATTATTTAAATATTTGTATTTGCTGAAAAATATTTTGATTGAAATAGAATATAGCATTTCCCACAAAACTAAGTTATATATTGTATATTAAGTTATATCTTTAAAATTAACCGTCACACCATACAAATTAGCGTTTTTTCTTCTTCTGTTTGTTTTTCTTATGTTTTTTTGTTTGTTTCGTATATGGTTGCAGTGCACCCGACGACGTCCACCCACCCATGAAAGTGAAATTTTCTCTTTAATAGGCACATACATATACGTTCATTTAAAATACATAATTTAATTAGTATATTATGTTTTTTTTTTTTTTTATTACTATCATTATTCTTTTTTAAATTATAATTTAAAATAATTAAATCCATCCCATTAATTTATGATGATAATAATACTACAATACATTAAAATCGCAACTAATTTGTTATTATAGTGTTTATGAGTTTTTTTTTTTATATTTGCTATTGTTGTTGCTGCTGCAATGCTTAAAGTGTGAAGATAAAAAAAAATAATATTTCTCATCGTGTGTTGTTGTATAGCAAAAACCTGACATTAAAAATAATATACTAATAGTTCCGAAAAAAAAAAAATAAACAAACTAGAAATTGTAAAAAAATAAAGAATATAAAAATAATATCCCATTAAATTTTTATAATTGTGTGCTATATAAATTTAAGGTATATCGATATAAGTAATATATGGTAGAAAAGAAATTTCACACTTAAACATTTCTATTGGTAAAAGTCTGCGTCGTCACATCATCGAGTCGTGAAAGTATGCGTATATAAATTAATTGATCTACAATCTACATAATATGATATTATGATGTATGGAATTTCGGTAATTCAATTAGTACATAATTAGTAGGACTAAATAAATATATTATATATATTTTGCCATTTGCTAACCCATAACCCATATAAAACAATAATTGTGTGGTTATTATAATAAAATCAATATACACACAAACCGCATTTATTGATGATGAGGTAACATCAAAAATTATTTAAATTATTTTTTATTACTATACACAATTGTGTAACGATGACATTGAAAACATCAAAACATGTTGTTTATATTTAGTTTATAAAAATGTTTACACGATATTATGCGCGAAGTTAAAAATGTAGCTTTATATAATTATTATATAGCCATTAAGTAATTAATATTATTTTAACATTTATTTTTAAAAAACAATGTATTTTCGAAAGTAAAATTTTTTTATAGGACCGGTTTAAATAAAAATAAAACAATAAAATTTAATTTATCAGGTATACCGGTTAATGTCCGTCGTTTTTTAAAATGAAAAAACATATTTTTTGTGGGAGAAAACCCAAAAATTCTTTATTCAAAATATTTTCCATCACTAGTTACACATTTTGTCCACCTTTCAGGCAATTTGTGGATACCACGCCAAAAAAATTGTTGTTCCTTTGATGAAAACCAGTCAGAGACCCAATTTTCGAGTTCTTCAGACGTTTTGAAGTGCTGGCCATTAAGGGCGATGAAAACAAATGGTAGTCTGAAGTCTGGTGAATAAGCCGCATGCGATAAAACTTCAACAAAAACAGTTAAGCGCCTCTAACGTTTCCTGGACCAGTATTGCTTTGTGTGACGGTGCATAGTCATGTAGGAAAATTACCTTGTGTTGTCGATCAGTATTAACAGTTTCACCAGGTTTTAGAAGCTCGTGGTACACCACACCTTTCTGATCCCACCAAACACGAAGCATTCTCTTCTTACCAAAGCGATTTGGCTTTGCCGTAGATGTTGATGGATGTCCTGGTGAAACCCATGATTTTATTCTCAAAATAATTCCACTTTTCATCACCAATCACGATTCGATGCAAAAAAGACTTCCTTTTGTATCGTTGAAGGTGCATTTCACAGATGGTTTTTCGATTTTCTTGTTGCCTTTCAGTCAATTCATGTGGCACCCACTTACCTTCCTTTTGGATCTTTCCCATTGCTTTCAAGCGATCGGAAACGGTTTGGTGAGCAACTCCTAGTTGTTCTGCAAGTTGTTGTTGCGTTTGCGTGTCGTCTTCATTCAATATAGAGACTGCAATTCGGTGTCCTCAAACTTTTTCGGCTGTCCAGGGCGCTCTTTGTCTTCCACATCAAAATCATTACTTTTGAATCGGTGAAACCATTCTCTGCATATTATTTTTGATAAAGTGTTATCGCCATAAGCTTCTACAAGCATTCAATGTGATTCTGCCGCAGTTATCTTCAAACGAAAACAAAAAAACACTGATGTCCGCATTTCGCGTTTTACTGACACTAAATTCGATATTTTCAATTATTTTTTTAACAATGTTGTTGCTCGATAAGAGGTCTGGTGTCAACTAATTTTTGGAGAGAAATGTCACAGCTTTTAAACAAAAAAAAAAAATTTCTCCATTTTGGTTTACTACTACCGCTTGTAGCGTCATATATGTGTGAGCGGCGGACATTAACCGGTACACCTGATATATACTACAATTTATTTGTATGTAGTCACCGACGACGATGACGACGACGACGATATACTTAATATACTAATTTACTAATACACCGCGCACACATTCTTTTTTTAAAATTAAACAATAAACTACTAAATATTGTTTTATTGATATAATACCGAAAGCTTATCCTATATTTTTAAAAACATTTTCTCATTCACACAATATGTGTTTGTTTTTCAAATTCACATTATTTCTTTATTTTATTGTTGTTTTATTATTTATATTTTTGATTTTATTTATTATTTATTGTCGGTTAAGTGACACATAATTATTTAATTTTTTATTTATTATCTTTATTATATTTTTTTTAAGTATATTATATTATATTTTATTGTAATAATAATTCAGCTTTATACGTAACACATATTAATACTATAATAATAATGTGCGATGATTATATCCGATCATAATTTAAATATATATCCAAATTGAATGTATAGAAAATACAACATAAAATATGGTAAATAAATGATGCCCGTTTTTTTTTTCTTGACATCCCTCAAATATATGTTACTGAAAATAATGTGTATGTGTTAGATTTGTTTATGATTATGTGATGATAAATTATATTATAGTGTATTATATTCAATTTATAAACAAATTGTATACTAACATGTCACATAATTATTAGAAAATAAATAGAAAATTATATGCACATTATATTTATTAAACAAATATACAACGTCTCTCTCTGTCCCATAATTAATCGGAATGGTTTTATAAACCATAGAATACGAAGCGCCACATTTTAGTTTTGTAATTATGAACGTTCTTCAACAAAGTGTCAAAAATTTCATGACATTACATTCAGTAGAAATAGAAATATGCAACACAAAAAGTTGCAGCTGTTTTTGTGCTCCGGTCGAAAAAGGCATATACAAAAGAACAAACAATAATTGTATATTTATAATCAAATTTTTTCTGCCATTCACCATTTAATTTAACTCCCTGCGACTAATTGCTATTCCCTAAAGTTCATTTGGCTATGAAAGTAAACCGTTTTGCATCAGTTGAAGATATTCAAAGGCTGACGACCATCGTTCTCAACAGCATTCCAATCATAGATATAAAAAAGCAATTTGATTCGCATTTGTTGAACGTACAAATCAATGCGATTTCAGTTGATGGAGATTATTTTGTATAAATAAAATGATTTTTGTGAAAATTTAATATTTATTTTTGAATTTTTTTAATTCATTCCCGATTATTATGGGACAAAGGATATATATAATATATGTTTTAAAATATAGCAGCCAATGTTAATTCAATCTGTAATTAATTTTCAATTTAAAATTCATTATATTAAAATTTTTTGATGTAACCCGATTACGACTCAATTTTTATTATATTTTTATTTGAAGAAAATGTATAAAATTGTAATCACTGACTCTTTGATACACACACAATCTAAATATGCTGTCATGGTTTTTCTCGACCCCTATATAATGTGAAGAAAAAGAGCCCACACAATATTGCTACTTGGGTCGTATTTAATATAAAAAAAAAACATTGGGTTGAAAATGATTCGTTTAAAAATTACCTATAAAGTGTTAAATATCACCTATTATGACACACTGTGCGTATACGCATCCAACATTTTGATTCGAATATAATTTGATTTCTGATTTACACTTGCTTATAGTTTTGAATACAATTCTATAGTCAGTAAAACGGGGTTGCTTTTAAAATCATCTGGCCGACTAATATGAAAATCATAACATTAGTAAATCACAAGCGAATTTAAAATATATCAATGGAACTGCTTTACTCACTTAATCTGTCGTATTTTTATTGACATTACAATTGTGTATATAGAATTGTTATATATACATTCAGAACAGTGGCGAAGGCTGATAAGTAGCATTCAGTTTTCAATATCACTATATTTTTCTTATAACCTGGGTGAAATTAAACTAAATTTTGAAAAAAAATTTCGGTGTTCACCGAATTAAATTTTCCGGAAAATCGGCTTTTATGCATTATCATTTTTTTTAATTACGGGCCATACTTTTAACGGATTTCCATTTTTGCTTACGGCATTACAAATTATAATCACTTTTCAATCTTTCATAAATGATATTTTTAAAATCGATTCACACGTTCAAAAGATATGATCGATGTTTTAAAATGTAGCCGTAACGACCCAATATGCTAATTTTATGTCTAATGAATTTTCAATTTAAAATTGACATATAAAATTGTTTGATTTAAGGACTCATATGTATATGTATTTAAGGACTCATATGTATATGTATTTATCGGATTCAAGTCAGATCGATTCGGATTGGAGTCGTTGTCTATTATCACCGAATACAAGTTTACACGCGTAAATTGAATCTGATCCGATCAGAATATAGTGGGGCACCTTTTATTAATTTTGTTTTCAAGTAATAACAAATAACATTAATTTTTTTCATAAAATTATCTATTTTTTGTTATACAGAAATCCATTTTATACAATTTAAAAGTTAAAACCCAAAAATATTATATGAAAAATTACCCAAAAATTTTAATTTTTTACATTTTAAAAATAATCTAGTTTATAATTTGTAAAAATAACACTCCTTTGCTCCTTTGCGATATCATATATAAGTTGCGAGGTGGTATTAAGTATATTTATTAAAATAAAAATTAACTGATATTACGATTTTAATGACCGACTTTGCAAACAATATGATGTATTCACGGGTGAGCGGTCCACACAAGGATCCACCTTGCGGTATCTGCCGTGTTGGTTGAGTTGTACCGTTGTGAATTCATCAAGATTGTTTAAAAAATCAAGTTGTCGTCATTTAAATCGTATAATATCAGTTGGTTTCCACTTTAATAAGTATTTACTTAATAATATATATATAACAACCTGCAAATTATCTAAGATATCGCATGAGTGCACTCTATATGCGTGTCTCATGTTTTTTTACATTGATATAACAATAGATATATAGCAGTTATAGTATGTTTGTGTCTATTCTATTATATGCGTATATATTTTAGTTTTGGGTTTACTAAAGATAACACAATTTGTGTATAGCTAATTGTCCACTTTAAATATAACTTACTAACTTACGCCATGCGACATTAAAACCCACGTTATATTTTGGTTTTGGGCGATTTTTCGTACTATGTTTTTGTACAATTAATTACAATCTGGTGGTGTTTTATTGTATGGATGATTCTTCATTTTTTTTTTTTGTATTTTTCATTTTTCATTGGACGATATTTCCGAGAGCCCAAGTTTTCTTGTAAACTATAGATTTTTAAGATATGGTAAATTTTGCATAGATATACCTTTTTAATAATTTTAACTAACATCCTACCCTACAGATATTTATTTGAATGCAACACTAATTTTATAGAAATACATTTATTTAACAATCTTTTTTCTCCGGTTGGTTTATATTCAATTTATTTGCACAGTATATAGCAGCTCACACGCCTGTGTCACTTGGTCCTATAACAACTGCGTATTTGTAAACAGAAAACATTTCGATAAATGAAGTGCAGTTTTTCAGAATACTTTTTTCAATTTTAAGTTCATATGTGTATTTTAAAATGTATAAAAAGTTTTTAGAATAATTTTGAATACGCAATTCAAACATTTTATTTCGAACATTTCTTTTACAATGAAATTATAATAAAATAATTTTTTTGTTAAAGTTTTTAATGTTTTATTGTAAATTAGAAATTAATTTAATTATTGTATTTCAATATTTTGTATTTTATAAAGATAAAAACAACGTTGTAAATATTAACTATTATCTATTCTATGGTGTATGGAACATGCAGTGTCCGAGTAATCAATACGAGTAAAACTAAACTATTTCTTTCTATTGCTTAAATTATACATAATTTAATTGTACAATATTAGTTAAAGTATAGTTTCTGTAACAAGTTTTTTGAAATATTTTAATTAGAAAATTATAATTTTGTATGAATATTATGTGAAAAAAATATGCAGAGAAATTATTTTACTTCGTACCGAGTCTAGCTTGTTAAATGTCAAATATTATTCTATAAGAACTTATATTTACACATAATATTCATACAAAAAAATATAGTTTTCTAATTAAAATATTTCAAAAAACTTGTTACAGAAGCTATACTTTCATTAATATTGTACAATTAAATTAATGTAATTTAAGCAATAATAACAAATACACTTTATACTCGTATCGGTTACTCGGATTGCATGTGCCATTGGCCTACACATGGTATAAATAACCAAATATAGTAAACGTGTAATTATAGAATATATATCGAAAGACATTATTTGGCCCAGGTGTTACATTTATTGATATATTTGAAATAGAATAATATTTTATTGATTACGAAATTTTTACATTTTTTTTTCTAAAAATGTATAATAAATAACGATATAATTTATTCGATAATACACCTCCAAAGTATATATAGACACTATTATTATATGCGTTATTAAATAATATTGTAAAAATATATTAAATTTATTTTCACATTATATTATTTTAAATTAAAAAAATCATTATATTTTATTATGTAATAATAGAATTTATAATCGATAAATTATAATAATAACCATTTAATTATATCTATTTAATAATACAATAGGGTGTTCTACTAATTAAATCTATATGAATATAGGCACTGTGTTGTTTAAATAACCTCTATTTTAAGTTAAAAATATGAAAAACAAATAATTTTTATTTAAAATACGTTCCATTTGGCTCAATACAGCTAATGAGTATAATACATTGATTTTTTTATACCAGTTACAGCAATGTACTTCATCGCGTGCGTTACGGCTGTTAGGATGTCTGGAACATTATCATAAAACGCATCTTTCATGGCACTTTTCATTTTTGGGAATCGAAAATAGTCACATTTGTGATAGATCATCCGAATACGGAGGGTGGCTGATAAGAGAAACTCATTTTTTTTCGATAAAAATTCATTAACTTTTTTTGTTTTGTGAGGTAATGAATTATCGTTCAATTAAAACAGTTGTTTTCCCGCTGTATATTCGGATCTATCTCGAACAAATAGTGTTTTTATTGCGATACTTAATTAATTAGCCAACATTCTCTCACAGTGCGTTTGAAAGAGGATAGATGTATCTTTTTAATGATGTCAAATTTCAATCGATGGCATTATGTGTTCTATTTTTAAAAATTCAAATTGTGGGAATTTAAACCGCACACTGAGTATAGTCCCAATTACACGTATATACTTTTGAATTTCTACTACACATACATTCAGTATTTGGGTGATCACGGTTTTATACCATCATGTTTAATTATATAACCCATAACGAATTGATGGATGCTGCTTTGTTTAATAGTCCATGTAGTTTTTCTTCATATTAAAATAATAAAGCATCGTTCTTTATAGTGTACTGTATAAAGGCAAAAGTATACTTGACGAAGTTATTATGTTTAGCTTAATATATTAGGTTGTCAACTATCTCCCTTCCGCCTTTTTGCTCTTTATTCAATGCTTTATAAAAAGTGTTACAGTAATCGGATTTAGTTCAAATATGCGCCGTTTTGTTCGATAATCTGTTTCCATCTAGACTGCAACTTCATTATACCTCCCTCGTAGAAGCCCCCCTCCTTATTTGCGAAGAACTCGGACAGCCACTTTTCACAAGCCTCTTTTGAGATCAACTTTACACCACCAAGGGCGTTCGCCATGGACAGGAACAGGTGGTAATCACTTGGCGCTATGTCCGGGCTATATGGTGGATGCGATAAAACCTCCTATCCGAGCTCCCGTAGCTTCTGACGAGTCATCAACGAAGTGTGTGGTCTAGCGTTGTCCTGGTGGAACACTACACCCTTCCTTTTGGCCAATTCTGGACGCTTCTGGTCGATCGCCTGCTTCAAGCGGTCCAGTTGTTCGCAGTAGATGGTAGAATTAAGCGTCTGGCCATATGGGAGCAGCTCATAGTGGATGATTCCCTTCCAATCCCACCAAACACACAGCAAAACCTTCCTGGCCGTCAATCCCGGCTTGGCCACTGTTTGGGACGATTCACCGGCCTGCGACCACGACCGTTTTCGCTTGATATTGTCGTATGTGATCCATTTTTCGTCGCCAGTCACCATCCGCTTCAAGAATGGGTCGAGTTCGTTCCGTTTCAGCAGCATTTCGCAAATGGAAATTCGGTCCATTAGATTTTTCACTGTTAATTCATGTGGCACCCAAACATCAAGCTTTTTTTTGTATCCAGCCTTCTGCAGATGGTTTAAAATGGTTTGGTGACTAACTCCCATCTCCTGGGCGATGTCACGAGATGCCACATGCCGGTCTAACTCGATGTATTCCATGATTTGATCGGTATTTGTCGTCACAGGTCTTCCGCCAACTGGCTTATCCATGGTGTCGTTTTCACCGGCTCTGAATCGTCGAAACCATTCCTCCGTGGTTCGAAGTGATAGAGTACCATCCCCCAAAACACCATTAATCTCACGGAACGTTTCTCTAGCGGATTTGCCTTTAACGAAGGAAAACTTTAAAATAGCGCGAATTTCGGCGTTAGTGAACTCCATGTTTACACGTCTATAACTGTTGAACGCAATATCCAAACTAATCATACATAGCGTCGTTTTGTTTGTTATGTCAAGAGCTTTCAAATTATGTACAGTGTTGCCAGATACGAGCTCTGTAGCGCTTTGTACATAGCCGCGAAATTAAAAAGACAAAAAGGCGGAAGGGAGATATTTGACAACCTTATATATGAGCCACTCTGTATCTGTGTACACTGATCCGAATATGATAATATTTTATATATATATTTTTTTCATTCAGTTATTCTTTCCTTAAAAAATTATTCATTCTTAATATAAAATAATATTACAACAGAATTATTTTACATTTTATTATTTATAATAATTGAAATATAAATATATGCAGATGATGTTATTTTTTTGTTTTATAAAATTATTGTTTATTTATTATAAATTTTAAAAATAATATAGATAATTTTAAAAATAATATAGATGTTTTAAATAACGTTTTGTTATCTGAAAAATAAGTGTTAACATTAAAATCTGTGTATATTCACGAGCGTGCATAGACGAACATTTTTCTATAATTAATATTTTACAATTTACAGACGCACTCTATCGCCGTAGTCGATGTTATAAAATTTGTTACAGATCGTGTTACTATCACTAGATTTAGATAGATAGTATTTGTACCATAAATAAGCAAAGAAACTATTATTTTTCATAAATATTTAAATAAATTGCATATTGACAAGTATTTTCAAAATTACTTTTCAATAAGTAAATGATTTAAGCGAAAAAATAATAATTATTATTTTGTAACATTTTTGCAATACGATTTGGAACATAAATATTGATACAATAATGCACTAACAATTTCATAATAATTTTTCAGTACTTTGTTGACGGTAAAGCAGCTCAAAATTTCATAATGAATAACAAATCTAAACGTCGATTAAATATATATCAATTAATAAATAGTATACTTTCTGTAATCTTCAATCAAAAAATTACAACCAAATTTCATTTATTAAAACTTGTAATTCCGTAATATTTTGATGGGTGTTTGAGCATAGCTATAATCCCAATCATTTTCAATGGGCGACCATTTCGGACTTTACGCGAAGCCATTACAAAATGTTAATTTGATTCTTTCATTTTTAGGTAAATTTTTGATTTTTTATCTTTCATAATTTACCATTTTACTGCCTCTATATGAAGAAATTCTCTACCAAACCGTTATTCCTTTTTTATTTGATTTTGTGCTTGCTTTTGAGCGAATGATTCTCCCAATTTCGCCATACATATTTATTCGATCCTGACCAATATAATAAGATTCGTCGGTTCACAATACATTTATACGTATTTTTCCAAAACAAGCGGCTCCCAAACTATATTGATAAATTTATTAAATTCTAATTTATTTTTAATTTCCGCAATAAACGAAATATTAAACATTTCTGTAACAAATCCAATGGTTATCGGTTCCGAAAATATGGGCGCAACTAAAACATGAAAAAAAATCTGGCCATCTAGCCTTAGGTCTTCCGGCTCTCCTTCTACCTTCTGGATTACCATTCAATAGTTTTTTCGACACAAGCTCCTCCTCCGCATGCGTAATACGTGTCCAAGCCATCTTAATCTATTGATTTTGATTGTTTTGACAATATTTGGTTGACCGTGCAATGTGTTTAATTCAAAATTGTATCTTCGCCTCCAAACATTCTGTTCTTTGACGGAATCAAATATGCCACGGTGTACCTTTCGTTCGTAAAATCCGAAGTAATTATTCCTGGTTCTGTGTCATGCTAGAGAAATATAGTTATTCAATAATTTAATTGTTTATTTGAAAAATACGATTAAAAGCAAAAGTCAATTTATCCAACATATGACCATAAAATCAACAACAGCCATATAAATTTTAAACAATGTATATATTCTCAAATCATTAATTGAACATATATATTGATATTCTTGACATTATTATTTCGACAATATATTATGTAGGATATAATTAGTTTTTATTGTCTATATATTTTAACTTAATATTTTCTCAAAATTTACATAATTATTTTATGTCATAAAAAAGTCATAAAATATAATATAAGTAATAAATTTTTTCCATATATTATATTATTATTGACATGTGACAATTCTTTAGCCTTTTAATAAATGTATATTTGTATTTGTTGTTGTTGTTGTATATAATTGATAATTATAAAATTTCCCAAAAATTATGTGTGTGTGTGTGTGTGTGTGGTGTGTGTATAAATTATTGTTATGTGTTTCTCTTTGTATAAACACAACATAAAAAACGAATGAATGTCGTGTGAAATTATATTTTTGTTTTTATTACTTAAAAGCCATACATCAAATCTTTTTCATTATAATAGAAACTAGGTTAAAATCCGATATATTATCGAGTGACTATATAATTAAAATTTTACAAATTATTTAAGTGTAATCAAATCAGTTTATTATAAGCACGCTACTACAACGAATTTTGTCTTAGACAATTGTTTTTTTCTTTTAATATATTTTCACCAGTTCATTTTTATTAAACATTAAATAGAGAGTGTATTAAATATCGGTCCATTATGATGGAAGATATTCAATTTGTTAACCTATGCCGTATATAGATACCCAATATAACAACATCATTTTCTAAATGTAAGTCAAAATATATTGAAATTTAGAGAGATGTTAAAGGACCGATACCCGATAATAAATTGTAAAAATATACTAAACGAATTGTAGTTAATTGCATAACGCGTGTGCCATAATACAATATGAAATCACGTATAAACTTAAATTCACAATAAATGAATCTCGTTACAGAATTTGCCCTTTACTAACCACGTAATCAATGGGATACTTTATATGAAGCGATACTTATATTAATAAATCATTGAATCGCACGGCCTTTGAAAAACAGTGATAACTTACAGTTGCCTGTTTATTGACGATCCAATAAAAATAAGCGTTTAAGGATTGGTTTAACAACCTGTTTCGTTTTGTGAATCTATAGAAAGTTATCTGATGAAGATAAATTGAAGTTTTAAAGTTTTATTTCTATTAGATAATGCTCCTGGACATTGAAGGGAACTTTTGCATCCTATAATGTGTATATATTCTCTTTCTATGCCACCGAATACTATGTATATACATATCACTTGAGTTAGTGGTAGTACATTTTTGCCATTTGTAATTCTTCATGTAATATGACGTACTCGTTCATCAGAATTGTCATAATATCAGCAATTTCACGCCTATTCATGGATTCTTGGATCTGCACTAGCAATTTCATGAATTTTTTTCAATATTTTCTGATATTGATACAGTTTTTGGACGTCCCTCGCATGAGTGCTTCATCTTCAAGGCTTGTACGATCACGTTCAAATTCAGCAACCCAATTTTTACGGTTGGATATGATGGAACACTTTCACCTAACACATTTACCATATCGTTATGAATTTCTTGTCAGGCAAAATCTTTTTTTAAATAAATATTAAATGACTGCTTGATTTTTTAATTATTCCATGTTAAAAAAAATCACTGACACGTCAAATTCAAATGGCTTGTAATCAATGAATAAATTGACAGATCGAATTGAAATTTTCCAGGTATTCATATGACAGATGGAATATTCCAATACACTTATTTATTTGCCAGCCAGTATTAACGTCATCTATTTGTAAGGTTGGAAACAATTCACGCAATCTGTATATAATAGAATTTGAAGAAAATAAACCACTCGAAATCAAGCTTTTGCAAGGAATTTTCAATTCTAAAATGTGTTAAGTATTTATATTTTATTTTGAAATGAAAATTGCTCAACAAATGCATAACCCACAGTAGTAGCTCGTGTAACTCGAGGGATATCGCAACCACACAATAATTTTTAACTACCGTACAGCCGTTGCGTCTATAATAATAAACGGTAAATATTGTAAGGTATAAAATACACGTATTTGTATATTGATTATTTATTATTGTGACAGAAAATGCCAATAACATGAAATAGCTACGTGAACCGAAAAGTATTATAATATAATTAATAATAAAAATACTACAAAACTTTTAAATTCTTTGTTTCAATCTTAATGCCGCATAAAATTTCATGTGTATACGAGTTATACATGAGATATGCAAAATTTTCATAGATAGAAAGTTATAAAATAATAAATATGAAGGTAAAAAGAAAAAACCTTCTGGGAATACTAAAACAGGAAAAAGAAAAAAAAAAGTTTTAGAAAATTTGTTGATGAAGGTTTTTGCGTGTGTACGTAACATTACATTTAATAATAATTTTCTCAAAGAAATAAAATAAACATAAAACACTATATAGAACATTATTTTATTTATTTATTTAAAGTACATAAGTGTAATTATACTTTTACATAATAATAAACATAAAAATGTACGTATTTGAATGGGATACATCAAAAGAGAAAATTTCAAAGCTCATCACATTTTTTTTTTTTCATTATTTTATATTAGAAAAATAAAATGAAATAAAATGTCTTTTTGATTAAAGAATACTCTTTTTTTTATGCTTTTTACCTACTATTTTTAATATAATAAGACATATATCATTTTACTTTTTAATCTATATGCGAACCGGGGGTATTTTGCTGTGGGTGCATTTATCCCATTCCATATTAGTTTGATCTTTATGTGCGCCATCCGGTTCATTATAGCAATGTTAGATACATAACCATTTTAATGCTGAAAGTTTTTTCAATTATGTTTCAATACAGTGTCATAGCTGCCTGAAGACGAGTTGTGTTGGCGTTGCATCGAAATTTTTGGTATACTATACATTGCAGCGCTATCGCGCTGTTTATCGTTCTATCAATCAGTTAATAAAGTAGCCGAAAAATGTATCTTCATATAAAAAACTATAGATCAAATTGATATTATAATAAATTTGTTTGCGCTTATATAAGTGACAAATTTTGTTAGCGAAACCAAAAGATTCAATTATTATTATAGAAAATATACCAATAAAAATAAATATTCATCAATAAAAATTTTTTGAAAATAGTAATATTGATGAAAATATGTTTTTATAGATTACAATATTACCATATTTTTTGGAAATCCATATAAAGTTGAAAGTGGAATAGATTATGAAAAAAAAATTTGAATCTCCACTTACTAAATTTTCCGAAAAATCAACTTATTATATTATCATTTTTTTTTTTAATTACGGACCATAGTTTTAACGGATTTCTAGTTTTGCACAAAGAATTACAAATTATAATCAATTTTCACAATGTTGCATATATAGAAAAGATTTTACTACACGTTTGATGTCAGCGATATTTTATATGAATTAAAATGGTATCATCGAATGGGGCGAATCAACCATGTGTTTTTAGCGCGTAAAGCGATTTTAGAAATCTCTGCTGCTAAAGATTTAAAATTGATTATAATTTATTATAATTATGCAATTCTATTATATACTGAAAATGGAAAACCATTAAATCTATGGCCGATAATTAATAAAAGATGATAATTCATAAAAGTTGATTTGCCGGAAAATTTAGTTCGATTAACACTCACACTAATTTCACCCAGGTTGTAAGTAAAAAATGTATGTTGATATTAGAAAACACTTTACAAAGTAGAAGCACTGAAACTTTTAATATAACTTCGAAAGTATTGCGAATATTTATTATATTATGGAGCGATTTTAAGCCGTATAGAATTGAGTATCGTTCGTGTGACTTCTTAAAACCACTGCCATGCATTTCCTCCTCCTCTTCTTCTTCTTCTTCTTCTTCTTCTTTAATTGTCTTATCCGTTCCGGACGTCGTGGCAATTTTTACTTGACTGCAATTCGAAAACAAATCTGTGGAATTTACTCCAAACAATTTTCGTAGATTTACCAGCCAAGATATACGTTTGTCACCTGGTACCCTGCTACCCTTCCTTGTATAATAACTTTTAGAATTCTATATTGGCCGCATTCTTCATGATATGTTCCAAGTATTCTAGTTTTCGTTGGTTATTTTATTTAATAGAGCAGGTTCTCGACCAATGCATTGAATAACTGCATCATTAGTAATGTTTATATATAGAAAGCTTTAGAATACGTCTGAAGAGCCATAGCTCAAATACACAAATGCTTTTTTCTGTATTTTTGACACAGCCCGCACCTCCATCCACACAATAAAGTAACGTTGAGTATGCACAAAACAATTTAACATTCACATTTTTAAATCCATTGTGTAATATCATGACAACAAAACCTACGCTTCATTTTGAAAAATACACCTCTAGCCCTTTCGATTCTAATTTTTATTTCTTATGGATATGATTGATGATATTTTCATTTTTATTCAAATTAATACACATATTAACAATTAACGAGCTAAAGGAACAGAACAGCAATTACTTTTGGCTGTGTATGTGTGTGTGAAGATTAGTGTGTTTGTGGTTCTGGGTAAAGCAAAGAACAGTTAAACCATAGCTAAAATCAATTTTATGCCTATATCGTTGTAGTTATTTGTAAATATCTGTGGAACTAGTTGAGACCCATCGCATTGTTATAGCTTAAACCGAAGCTTATGGACTGAAAAAAAATTTTTGTCATGATTTTTCGTCTTATGCTTGAACAAACTTTCAAAAAGAAAAATGGCGTTAAATTATTTGTCAACATTCCTATAAGTATCTGGATAACCACAGGCCCGAATTGCATTTACTTACCATCAAATTAAATATCTCGGTATGCTAATGCTAATAGTGTATCAAAAATATAAAATCGATTAATTAGTTATTGATATATTGATCCCAGTAGAGTGCAAAACACGGTTTGATTGAAACTTTAGTTATTTGCGTGTAACTTCGTACCGAAGTCGAATCGACCAAAATGTTATATAATATTTTCGACGCAAAATGACCCCGAGAACATAGTGTTTTCGTATTGCCGTCGAAATTTTGGACACCCTGTATAGTGCTTATTTATTAACACGAATTAGCATTCATTCGTTTTGATAAGAAAATCGTTATAGAAAGTCTAAAAGTCTATTTATAAAACATTTTCAAACATATTAAATGAATTTTTAAATTAATTTTACAATTGTCTATGTACTAATTAAAATAAATAAGCATATATTCTTATTAATATAATAATACAATTTTATAAATTTTAGTATATACAAAAGTTAAATCAGATTTATTTACGTAAGCTAATATGTACTCAGTCAGTATTTATGTATACGCATATATTTATAAAACATAAAATTTACTATATATTGTAATATAATATCAAGCAACCCTCCTCCGCCTATACACAATTATAAATAAACATACAACAAGCAATCTTCTTCTGATCCTATATGCAATTACATAAATATTACATTTATGTATTTATAAAATACGTACATATAGTATAAATCATGTTTATGTCATTATCGGTTTAACTCTATATTTCCTTTGTTAAGAAAGTTGATAGAGTTTTATAATATTTGTTCCTGTGTAAAAGTAATATATTTTATTTATTAAGCTCTTTTAAAATTCACAAATAATTAATTAAAATATATTACCTACCTAAATTACTAAAAGAAAAAAAATTATATTAAGTATCAACGTTTTCAAAAGTACAAACAAATAAATAAAAAGAAGTCAATTATGTACACGGTACGTTATATATTCGATGTTATCTATTAATATACACATAATAATAATATCACACCCTCGCATAAATTAAATCCTAAAAGGAAAAATAACAACAACCTACATCCTTCCTGTTTGTTCTGCGCGACATTTAAATACATTTTATCTATATATGATCTCTGTATAACTTTGTACTTTATATTATATATAAAAATATACAGTATATTAGTTTAAAAAGGCATATTAGACATAAAACATATATTAATAGAAATTTCCTTTTGTATATAATAACAGATTTTATTTAAATATATACACGCCAGTCGACCCTGTATGCAGTGTGCGTTTAATGTGCGTACACAGGTGCACGGCGGTTCATATCCATATTGGTGTAAAGATGTTACTATATATATTTATATTATATATAGAATATTTTTAAGTCTATATATGATAATTTTTTCACCTCGTTAAACCGAAAATATGAATCCTTATTCTTCAATATAATATTTACTCTTCATATACCCGCACGGTGAAATATCCCTCATTATTTGTATAATATTTTTAACGCAGACAAACTCATTTCGAACGTTTCATATATGGTATTTTTTTTATTCTACTCGTATTCACGTGAGTTTGTCACAAAATATTCATTATTTTATTTTAAAAGTTGTAATGAAAATAATTATCATATACCCGGTTGAAAATTTTGAACTATTTTTTAAACTATTTTTGGTTACATACCATATATTATAGGTCCTAACCCGAAATTTGATTTAAAAGTAAACCCTAGAAAGTTTTAAAATAATAATCAAACCATTATAGATTAAATTTTAAACCTAAGAAGTTTTAAAAAAATTGTTGGTGAACCGAAAATTTCGTTTTTTTTAAACTTCGAGGAATTAAACCACCGACAATATAAACTCAAGTTTGACATAAACAAGTGATGTGCTGGTGTGCCGTATTTTATCAATACATAATAACACTATTTTGATTTTAAAATACATAACACAATTTTGTAAACGTAATTTTATAATATTCAATTTTCGGTTGTCGAAGGTATTTTAAATTTCAATGGTTTAAAATACAACTTTAAGCCTAAAGCAATATTAAAATTTATTTATTATTAAATATTATTACTTAAAAATAATACCAAAATAGTTTACAAATATTGTACAAATATGAATTTGGTTTAAAAATTAATCTCAAATGGTTTAAAAATCGACGTAAACTTCGTTGTGTATTTAATATTTCTTAGTTTATAAAAAGCGTGTAAACTAATTTTGGTTTATGGATTAGTCCAAAATTTTCAATCGTGTACAAATGTATCCAATATTAGTACGGCGTCCAGAATTATTTTCCGTAATATTATATACTATAAAAATTTGTATTTCAAATCATCAAAATACATGGAAATTCTGCAATTTTAATTAATATCGTAAAATTATTATAAAAAACACTATACAAATCTGTAGCTTTTTGAATATTTTCGAAAATTGAGTTACATTTTACAAAATTTAAATCACTTGACGTTAAATAGATTTGATAAATTTTCATTTAAATTTATTTAACAATTTTATTGCCCGCGGTAGATATATACACAAAGTATATCTCGTTGTCATATGTTCTTGAGATAGTTATCCTAAGGTAAAATAATATGTTCGAAATATATTTCACATTAAATCTGTGTAATCGTTTTTTTTGGCTAAGAATTTAATTCTTCCAAAAATATTGTAGCAATAATAAATTTTTTTTCAATGGAGAATTTATTGCGTTTTCAATAAATTTCGTTTAGTAAATTAATACTATATTTTGATTTGATGCTGATTGATAACGAGTAAAAATTACGCGAATCATATGTGATTCATAGAACGGCTGAATAGTAAATAGTTTAAATATTATCCTATGCATGACATTTGGTTCACATAATTTGAACAAAATTATTAACGTGGACGTACGATGAAGAAAAAAATTTGCTATGTGAACAGGCAAAGGGTTAAATGAGTACAAATTTTATATATTGTATATACCTAGAATATATACAGTACCTTCTTATTCACAGAATACGTAGACTTTATTTAAAATATATTAATTAATTAATTTGTTTTATAATTCAATTACAATTTCATGAAAAAAATCTTAATACATAAATAATAATTAAAGCAAATATTTATTTAACGATGAACAAATTAGCTGCGCTCAATCGCAATTTTTATATAATTAAATAAATTGAATATTTTATATGATCCTAGTTTCGCTTTAATTGCCGCATTTCCAAACATTTTGGCATACTTTTTATTAAATCATTCAAAAATTCCCTATAAAATAATTGCACCAATTTCTCCTGTATGACTATCCATAAATATCTGTAACAACCTTCAATGGACTTCCGTTATTATATTTTTAATATATTACATAAATTTTCAATTGAGTTCAAGTCCAGTCCATTCTAGGACTTTCAATCTTTTATCAGCTAACTATTTTTTAGTTATTTTGGCTGTGTGCTTAGGATCATCATTATGCATTGCATATAAATAAATTGTCACCGCAAGTGCACAGCCAATTTTGTGTAAAGAAGAAATGTATCTATTTTATTCAAGAATGTTACAGCACATATTTTCCCATCTATTTTTCATATACTTTTCTTAGATATATTATATAAATTAGGAAGCATTCCCAATATAATATTTGTTGTTGTTGTTTGTTTCTTTTGATAAGCCCAATTTTACTGTCCTATACCATGACCAGTAAATACGATCATCAAATCTCAAACTAATTTTGTTTCGTCTCACCACGTTACCATAAACGCCATTCTTCTTATTCTAATAATATTATTAATATTATAATGAATCTATTTAGTTTAATGATATATGATGTGCGCATACAAACTAAAAGTGGAATAAGCATTTTAATAATTTTGCCATGTTATACCATGCTTATAATATATATTTATTTTTTCGTATCTTCATTAAATTTTCCATGTGTGTGTGTGTGTGTGTATTGTGCAATCAGAAAATTAAATGTTTTTTGTATCAATTTTATTTATATATAGGACAAAATCCATATTTTATATACAAAGAAGTGAAAATGTTATTCAGTTTGTGTATAGCAAGTATGCAGAGCACATACAATTCACTAATTGACACTTTATCTCTATATACCTAAAGTATTATACATTAAAGATATAAATAATATATATGTACAGTGGGGAAATGCTATATATTTGTTACAGATTACAATATCACTATTTTGCCTAGTAGCCTAGCCGATTAGATTACATTAGGAAAAAAATTAATGAATTTCCACTTATTATATTTTGTGGAAAATCGATTTTTATGAATTCTTATCATTTTCGATGATGGACCATATAGTTTTAACAGATTTCTATTTTTGTATATATAGAATTTTTAATTATAACTAATTTCCAATCTTTCATTGACGAACTTTTTAAAAGATAACAGATTTTCCGTTTTTTAGTCATCAGTGAAATTTTGTATGAAATTAATAATTCTGTATAAATTTTTACACTTTATACTGCAGTTTCACAAATATTTTGTACACTCATATATCGAATTATATAGAAAATCGGTAATTTAATATTTTGAACTCGAAAAGTCAT
Source organism: Bibio marci (assembly GCA_910594885.2). NCBI lineage: Eukaryota > Metazoa > Arthropoda > Insecta > Diptera > Bibionidae > Bibio > Bibio marci. The sequence continues at coordinate 32,420,970 of OU343115.1, read as the reverse complement.
TGCAAAAAAATTTCTTCTATATGAAAGATTGGGAATTGATTATAATTTACAATTCTGAAAATTCGTTAAATCTACGGTACGTAATTAAAATAGATTATAATTAATAAAAGTCAATTTACTAGAAAATTTAATTCAGTGAACATTCGAACTTATTGTCATAATTTTTAGTTAAATTTCACCCAGTTTATACGTGATAATTCTGTGATATAATCAAAAACTGAATTCTATTTCTCCGGCTTCGCCACTGGATGAATATGAATACTTCATTCAAAAGCATATACAAAAAATGTGAAGAATAGTTCATTACTGTTTGTACATAAGAATATGAATAATTCTGTATTGAATTTTCAAGTTATACAATAAATAAAATTTATGACTTTGTCAATTGATTTTATAAATATATGTGTATGTATGTGTTTTACTAAGTGTAGACAAAGAGAAGATTAATGACATTTTTATATTTGATCCTTTGATTATCATATTTAAAAATATAAGTTGTTAATAATTTTGTATTAAATAATAATCGGTTCGATTTCTCTCTATTTGTAAAATTAATTTCAAAATATAAATTAAGTATAAATTTTGTATTTTTTTCCGGTGTTAACGATGCTGCTATATTTCAGAAATATAATCTGTCTGTCTAACAGAAAACGGAACATTTTGAAAATAAAAACAAAAGCTTATTATTTTGAAAAAATTCATTTATTTTATTCAAAGTAGTTTCCTTTGGCTTCAATACAATGTTTTGTACGGTCAATTAACAAGTCTAATGAATTTTTAAGTTCATCTTTTTAAAGATGTCCTTCTAGATCGCTGTCGACTCATTTTGAATGGCTTCAACTGATGCAAAACGATTTCCTTTCATCGGAAAATATAGTTTGGAGAATAGATAGAAGTCGCAGTGGACCAAATCTTGATGAATATAGTGAATGATGAAGCAAAACAATTGGATTATTAGCGTACGGTGTAATTTTTGATCATCATTTAATTGATGTGGTGTAAACTTTTTTATTACTACTATCGTAGACCAGTTAAAATTCGATGAATTATTGTTTTCGGTATTCCAAGTTCCATTTCGATGAATTTCACTGAAGATTTTTTAGAAATTTTCACAAAATCGAACACTTTTCCATCAGTAATTTGCTTCAGATGGTTGACCTGGACATTTATCATCACTTATATAGCTTCTCTGCCTTCTGTGAATCAGTGATGATATTTAAAAACTTGTACTTTTGACACACAATAAACACCATAAAGACGATTTTAAACAAATCATTTGAGTTTGAGTAGCATTTTTATCAATTTTAATACAACATTGAATGTTTGTTCTTTATTTTTATATTAATTTTTGGACCAATGCTAAATACACACTCACAATTTATACGCAATTTCTACGCTTCTAATGTTGCAAACGCTATGAAATTAACTGTAATAAAAGATTTAACTTTCTGACATCGATTTTTGTTAATAAATGGCGTCACTTAAAATTAATGATTTAAAAAAAGGTTCCTTTTTCTGTTAGACAGACTGTGTAATTAAGTGAGATAAATATTTTTTATATCCAAATTCTACTATTAATTAGTTCTTAGTATTATGAATTTTATAGGCAAAAATTAATTTAACCCTATTGATAGTGGACTCATCCATTGGGGTATGGACCACATATTTAAGTGGAAAATTTTTATTATAAATTGTGTGTTGTGTTATGATCGAACAAATCTCATTGATGTATAGAAATTTGTCTAACTTTAATAGAATTAATTGAAAACCGAAAGGGTTAAATTGACAATTGATTAATTTTTGAATATCTTATTACTTATTACAATATAATACAAACAAAATATTTTTTTAAATCTGTTAAAAGATACTAAAAAAAAAAACTGCGTTAATTATCATAAAAAGTGAAATTATAATTTAATTTTAATGAATATAATTTTATGTTTATATTTTTTTTTTGTACACACAAATTACAAACAAATTTATATTTAATCTTAATTATAATTTATTAAGTTAAAGAAAGGAAAAAAAACGAAACACACACACACTCACACACACGTACATTATATAGTGGTGTGAAAATATATCAATGTGTTTTGTGTATCCATATATATTTTTGTTATTTAAAAATATAAGTCATTATGTGCCAAAAATATATATATATTTATTTATTTAAGTGATTAGAAACAAAAAATAAATAAATAAATATTCAATGGAAAAATTTTCAGAGACACCTTGACAAGTTCAAAATCATAATAAATAATTGTCAAAATAAAATCCTCCTATATATATTTTTGTATATTTTGTTGAAATAATATAATATTTATATTTATTTATTTATTTATTTATTCAAATAATTACGCAATAAATAATTTTTGCAATATTATATTGTATTGTATATTTCATGAATATATTATAATGTGAACTGGCGTTGATTCTATCTGTGTTAAAAATTAACCATACACGTATTTATCCTTGCCATTCAATTCCAAAATATTTCTATATAAAAAGGAAATTGTGCTATAGATTTTAGTTTATTTATTTTATCACATTTTGGGGGTTTTAGCGAAGAATTACTTACTTACTTACTTATTCCATGACATTAAAACCCAGGTGTGGTTTTAGCCTTCTCCAACGTGAGCTATCTCTCCAGCTAAGGTCTTCCAATTCCGAATTTTAAGGATCTTAGCGAAGAATTGCTATATAAAATTGTACATACGTAAAAGGTATAAGAATAAACACCATGTATTTATATACAAATACTAGAATGCGGTGTGTATACGAGTATAAAATAAAATGTTAAATACTATTCTGATAAAAAATAACCCGTAATAGATACAATTTTAATTTTATTCATCAATATTTATTTTGTCTTATTCAAAAAAGTAATGTCCATTTGATGATGCGAAATATGCATATAAAATGGATTTAAAAACATTTTTTGGTATTGTCATCAGTCATCTTTAAATTTTCCTAAATCGGCATTGTCAAAAACGTTTACCTCAACGGATGTGGTCTATTTGCCAAAAATGGTTTTTTCACAATAATATTACAATATCAATAATTGTTAATATTGACGAATTTGCATATTAATTTGAATTATTCCACATTTTCGATAAGGTATTAATCACTTTATAACAATTATTTTTAAACATTTTTAACATTTCATATGGCATTAATGTCATTTTTAACACAAAATTTAATGCAAACTCTTTTTTTTTATTCAATAATTTCTTTCAAAATTGAAAAAAGTAGTTGTTTACAGTAAATCGTGCGCAGTCAAATATCTGTCAAGTTGAAATTTTGTGAAATGTTAACAATTCTATTCGAAAAAAAATATAAAATCGTCATCGTATATAATTTGTTACGATTTGTAGTACTATAGCACGGATTAATTTTTCATCAAAGTAGTTTATTAAAATGTCATTATCATCGCATAAATTGTTGTTTGTTGTATATTATTATTATTATTATTATTATTATTTTATACATTTATTTACTGATTGAATATGACAAAGATAATCTCAACAAATCAGAAGCGTAATTTTAATTTCTATTTATTATTATAGGTTATGTGTACGCTAATAAAATGATTAAATTTAATGGAAGTATTGTTTGATGAAATGTGTGAACAAATATGACTTGGCGGTTTTTTTTTTTTTAATTTTTGAGTAAAGTTCTGTTTTTTTTTTCTTGCAGTAATCACTGCAAGGCAAATTTATTATTTTTTGACAAAGTATATAGAGCTTATTATTGAAAGTTTTATTAGTTTTTCAGAGACATCATGCACTATACTCCTTTCCGATTCCATTAAATACTGAGATATTGGCAAATCATCACTTTTAAAGTGTTAAAACCATGCGTACTGACAAAAGTATGCTCATTATCGTTTTGGACAAGCAGTCGATATGCCTTTCAGAAGCAAATTTCTCAAAAAATGAAACAAAAACAACAATAACACAATAGAAAATTAGGTTTTTTTTGGGCAAATACTTAAGGTTTTCAATATGTGAAAAAAATTTTTGTTTATATACACAATCAGTTGCCTTGACACAAAATAAATCATTGAAAATGATAAAGAATTTTGACTCGTGTACTTTCACATAAACATAAACGACAACATAATGGTATATACTCGGTGAGCAAAATCTATTGGTGCTCTACTACAACTCATATTTGTGCACCTTATATATTATGTAAATTTGAAGGTTATATTAGTTCTTATAATTTAAAAAAATCTATGTAATTTTAATATTATATATTTTATGTTATTATAAACAATGCATGAAAGCCTTACTATTTAATTTATTCATATTTCTGTTACCTATTTTATGTTAAAATATTTTCTACTAATAATTTGTAAGATTATAAATAATTGCATATGAATATGGTTTTTAATTAACTAAGATATAATTCAAAAGTTAGATTAAACTTAAATATTTATAATTTTACTATTTTCACACGTTCAATTTTCTTTATTTTTATTATACATATTTAGTTTTTGTTTTCCCAGGCCCCCCCGTTAATGAAAGTTCTCTTCAGGTGTTCAATTAGTGTTTTATTTTTCAATTTACACATACTATCTATATCTTTTGTATATGTTAATCATGTGTGTATTGTATATTAATCAAAATGTGTTGTTTAAATATTAAAACAAGTTTTATTTTTAAAAAAGGAAAGAAAAAGCAGCTACAAATGTATTGCCAAAACACTTGTACAATTAGTCACAAAATTGTATAGTGCAACTGCAATGAAAATGTCCATAAAAATTTCCAATTAACGTTCAGTCTTACGTTTTTAAAGATCATTAGAATTCAAAATAATGTAGTTTGTTTTATCTATGGTATATATAATGTGCAAAATTATAATCAACATCCTTTCAGTCGGCGGGTTCAAGCAGATAACGGTATATATTTCACCGTATTCTAATGCAGAAAATATGAATTCCATGCTTGATTGGACTCGATCTTATTTCGGTGGTCCTATAAGAAATTCGTATGATGGTATGATGAGGCATATAATTCCTATCAATTATCGTTAAAGTTACGGTGTACCCTATAGGGCACCATAGGCTTCTCTACTATTGTATTTGTCATATTTTTAATGGTATTGTATATGCTTCTGTTTTCATCCAAATGCCATCTGTATGCGATTGATTTTCAAAATATTTTAGCTAATTAAATCACACGTGTTGATATGCTAAATATTTAGCTACAAAATGACCTATATAAAGTATTATGTGTTTTAACGATGGATAAATGCAATGCGGTGTTATCCTTATATTTGATTGGTAATTTGTCGTTCCTAAACGGATTTGACTTAATCATACATAATCTTGGTAGTATTTTCGATCGTAAAATATATATTTTTTCTGATCCATATGTGTTGAAGAGTTTATACTATTTCCGATCTAAATTGGCATATATATGTGGTGTGAAAATGGAATCCATAATACTATGAACAATCTAATTCGTATAAACGTACAGAATATGATTTGTAACGTATATGCAAATGAAGTGGAAAAATGTAAAGTAGAGAATTTGGTGTGTTCTGACCTTTCGGTGGATTTAGCAGACAGAGCACAGATTTGCACGGAGGAGTAAAAAATATATAGTCTAAAGTGCTGTTCATACGACACACAAACAAAAAAAAATTATTTTTAATAATTACTTTATGATGAAATAAAAAATAAAATAAATTCAATATAAAATAAAATGAAAATAAATTATTGAATTTTTAGTTGAAAAAAATAATTTTTGTATGACTGAACGATTTCGTGTGTATGAATCGGGTGTATTTAATTTTAAACTATGGTTTTTGTGGTTTGTTTTACTATAGCTATCAAAAAAAATTCATTCATGTGGCGTCGTATGAACATCATTTAACTAAAATACGATCAGGTATTTGAACAAATATTATTATAGGGAACTAAGCCTATCAAAATTATTTAAATAGTTTAGCCACCACACATTTGTTTGACTTACTGTTTATGATATAAATTAATGAAATTAATTTTGCGACAATATTAATTTATTCCAAAACTAATATTGTTTATAATATTTATTTTAATTTTAATGTTTAATTTGTCTATATAAAAAGATAAACCTATGTCGTTATTAATGATGCGTCGATGACAGCAAATGTTTGTATTTGTATATTACACCTATATTCAGCTATAGTTAGTAAATATACTAATAATAATATACCGATAAATACTTATTTAAATATATAGTTACGATGAACATATATACTCTTATATATTAGTTTATTATTAGCACAACATTTTACTATATATAAATTATATCATTATTATATATAATAATAATACATATACTTATTTAGTATATAAACTATATAAATTATAAATTATATTAACATACTACTCCTATAATAACAACAACAAAAAAAAATAAATAAAACCTGTTCAGTGAATATTAATTAATTGCATATATTTTTATATATATATTCAAATAGACGCACGTGAAGATTATATATACACACAATACAAGTTGAAGGGTGTACAAGTTGAAATTTGGCTTTTTTTCGGTCATTGAATAGACAAGATACTTGTTACAAAATTAATCTTCGAAATATTCACCATTACTATATTTATGGTATTTTGCCATTTATTTTCGGGTGAATGCCTTCGCGATAGTAACTTGTTGGTTTCGAAGCAAAGTAATTATCGAGCCAATTTCGCGCATCTTCAACTATCGCGAACTGCAGGTCATTCAAAAATGATGACATCGATCCAAATAATCATTTTCCGAATTACTTGGCCCGTAAAAGGAATTTGTACCACCAAAGCATCACTTAATTTTATCAATTGGTTATGGTAACGATTAGTTGTAACAGTTTAACCAGGCTCCAGAAGCTCGTAGTAAATGACTCCTTTACAATCCCACCAAACACACAGTAACACTTTCTTGGCATGAATATTCGCGTTTGCAACTGATATTGATGACTTCATGCTTTTCTGCACTTAGGATTGTCGTATAAAATCCATTTCCCATACACCTTAATGATTTTGTGTAAAAAATGTTTTTTTTTGTACCGCAAAAAAGCAAATTCATGCAGATGTCAACTCTTCGTTTTTTTACTTTTTTCCGTCAGTTTATAAGGAACCCAATTTCCTTATATTTCTGTATATCTTTCCCATTGCATGCAATCGAATTGATATTGCTTGTTGAGTAACTCCTAACCGAACTGTAAATTTTGCTTCAGTTTAACATGGATTTTAATCAAGCAAAAACTTGAAGTTCCTTGTCATCAAATTTTTTTGTTTACTGCACCTGTACGTGAATCATCCTTAACAGTAAAGTTTCCATCACGAAAACTTGCAAACTACCATTTGAGATTAATTTTCAAAACAATATTATGTAAACTATTGGTATTGATTTTAAGTAATAATATTATTATTTTAGGATTAAAATTGTACGTTAAACCATCGAAGATTAAAACACCTTCGACCATCGAAAATAGAAAATATTATAAAATTGTGTTAATACAATTTAAAATCACTTTGATAAAATATGGCACACCCCTAGTAACACTGTGCGTAGTTTGTCCGTAAAATTGTGTAGTTTCGTAGTTTCAATCCGAGGAAATATCTATGGATTTCTTACGGATGTCCGCTGAAATTTTATATGATAAGTTCAACCCAGTCCATGGATTTTTATAAAAAAATGTCCTTGAATTATTCGTATATTTTTTTTGCTGATAATTTCTACGGACTATCCTTAGAATTATTTCTCTTTGTTTCTGTGGATATTCCACAGAATATCCGTAGAATTTATATTCATTCAAGCAATTTAAAAAAATTTCTTCTATGAAAGATTGGAAATTAATTAAATTTTATAATTCTATGTAATAAAAATTGAAAATCCGTTAAAACTATAACCCGTAGTAATTACAATTATTCGATAATTCATGCGAAAAGAGATTTTCCAGAAAATTTTCCATTGACCCCGATTGATAATATTTTACAATTTATTAACACTAGATTGCCGGATTTTGGGTATATACCTATTTTGCCGGAAATGAATCAATTTGACTCTAATACCAAAATTGAAGTTTTTTTTTAAGAAAAATAAAATGTTATTTTAAAGAAACATTAATCAAAACAATTTTTGCATACAAATTGTGTTTTTAAACTACATTTTCCGCAGATTTTCTTTTTTACATTTAGCACAGACCTCCTTAATTTTCTATTTCTATTGCATGATACTTGAACTTGACAATTCAACCGTTTTTCAACATTCTGTGTATTAGATAAAGGTGTGTGAAAGTATTTTCGGTTTCGTGGTCATAGTTACCGCTTAGAGTTCTTCCGTCAATCTTAAAACAAATTCTTTTCTTTAGATTTTTACTTGTGTTACGTCTTTATATAAAACCCAAGAATTGATTGCTGCTAAATCTAAGATATTATAGAATACATGAGGGGGCCATCTGCGAGAGCCTGCTGCTTTGGTACTATATGTTCGCGCCATTTGATCAAATTGAATCGAAGCAACATACTTACTATTATTATAAAATGTTATATAGTTTCCGGGACACATTTTTTATATTTTTCAATTTCTACATTTCGATACTTTGAGCTCAATAGTAGAACTTTTTTTTATTGGACTTACTTTTATAAATAGTAAAAGTACAATCTTTCGTTTTTTAAATTTTCCAAATCGTGTCATGTTACTCTTCTTGGTTTTTTTTTGCAATTTTAGACAATTCTTTTCTATTTGCTCGTATTGTTTCAATCAATGAAGTGTTTTTCGCACTCGCGTAACCTTTTTGCAAGTAATAGGCTTGTAAAAAATAATTGTCTGTAGTAATATTTCGTCCACAACCTAAATATACTGCTCAGTGATTTTATATACAACCAACTCGCTCAAGGAAATATTTGATCGGCGGGTTTCATTCTTGCCCATATAGAAAAAACCATATTTAGAAGATACTTGCTTTTATACCATACGCAGCTAACCAGAATTTGATGCCAAATTTATCTGGTTTATTCGAAATGTATTGTGTAAATAGGCACCTGGCTTTAGTTGAGAACAATTGCTCATTGACTGTTATGTTAGCGCCAGGTTTATAACAAAATATATATAAATCGAAGTATTTCTTTGAACTTATCTCTATACACATTGTTCAGAGTGTTTACAACAAAAATTGTATGCACGAGAAATAAGTTACATGAGCGTAAAATGACCAACTTTAACACTAGATTGCCGGCACGAGTCAATTGGATTCAAATCTGTCAAAATTGGTATAGTACATATAGATTTTTGGAACTAAGAATTGTGGAGGGGAAGGAATTAGTGTTTGTATACATTTTATAAATCTGTTAAAAATCGACATATGTTTTTAAAACAATTATTTAATTTTTTCTATATAGAGCAATAAAATGGTGAATTAATCAAATAGACTCGCTCCGGAAATCTAGTGTTAAGTATTAGTATAGTATATTTGGAATAAATTTATTCAAGGCGGCTGCCACTGATACCAACAGCACAGCAAAATTAATAAATTTATACATATCTAAACTATATATTTTATATATGCGTAAACAAATTATATATATATATACACCACTATTTTACTATATTATAAAGTGTATAGCCTAACCGAACAAAAATGCTAATGAATTTGATATTAATATCAATAAATTATCTATAAATGAATGCATAAACACGTTTCAGAAAATGTTTTCTATGCATAGAATGGTAGATGGAATATCATAATATTAATATTAGGTTGTCAAATATCTCCCTTCCGCCTTTTTGTCTTTTTAATTTCGCGGCTATGTACAAAGCGCTACAGAGCTCGTATCTGGCAACACTGTACATAATTTGAAAGCTCTTGACATAACAAACAAAACGACGCTATGTATGATTAGTTTGGATATTGCGTTCAACAGTTATAGACGTGTAAACATGGAGTTCACTAACGCCGAAATTCGCGCTATTTTAAAGTTTTCCTTCGTTAAAGGCAAATCCGCTAGAGAAACGTTCCGTGAGATTAATGGTGTTTTGGGGGATGGTACTCTATCACTTCGAACCGCGGAGGAATGGTTTCGACGATTCAGAGCCGGTGAAAACGACACCATGGATAAGCCAGCCGGCGGAAGACCTGTGACGACAAATACCGATCAAATCATGGAATACATCGAGTTAGACCGGCATGTGGCATCTCGTGACATCGCCCAGGAGATGGGAGTTAGTCACCAAACCATTTTAAACCATCTGCAGAAGGCTGGATACAAAAAAAAGCTTGATGTTTGGGTGCCACATGAATTAACAGTGAAAAATCTAATGGACCGAATTTCCATTTGCGAAATGCTGCTGAAACGGAACGAACTCGACCCATTCTTGAAGCGGATGGTGACTGGCGACGAAAAATGGATCACATACGACAATATCAAGCGAAAACGGTCGTGGTCGCAGGCCGGTGAATCGTCCCAAACAGTGGCCAAGCCGGGATTGACGGCCAGGAAGGTTTTGCTGTGTGTTTGGTGGGATTGGAAGGGAATCATCCACTATGAGCTGCTCCCATATGGCCAGACGCTTAATTCTACCATCTACTGCGAACAACTGGACCGCTTGAAGCAGGCGATCGACCAGAAGCGTCCAGAATTGGCCAAAAGGAAGGGTGTAGTGTTCCACCAGGACAACGCCAGACCACACACTTCGTTGATGACTCGTCAGAAGCTACGGGAGCTCGGATGGGAGGTTTTATCGCATCCACCATATAGCCCGGACATAGCGCCAAGTGATTACCACCTGTTCCTGTCCATGGCGAACGCCCTTGGTGGTGTAAAGTTGATCTCAAAAGAGGCTTGTGAAAAGTGGCTGTCCGAGTTCTTCGCAAATAAGGAGGGGGGCTTCTACGAGGGAGGTATTATGAAGTTGCAGTCTAGATGGAAACAGATTATCGAACAAAACGGCGCATATTTGAACTAAATCCGATTACTGTAACACTTTTTATAAAGCATTGAATAAAGAGCAAAAAGGCGGAAGGGAGATAGTTGACAACCTTATATATGATGTTACGTATTGTACTCGCGACTGTACTCCTATATAAAATATATGAATATAAAATTTTATAAACAAAGTCTATGTAAATTTTGAAAAATTGATGTTTATTTAAGTGATCTTATAAAATGTTTCGGATATACATAGATAATTTTTTATTTTTTTTTCCTATTTATGAATAACACAGTAGCAATACAAAATTATTTTAATTAATTATTTTGTTTGAATTTATAATTATACATATTAAAACGTATAAATATTATTTCTTAATACTTTATAAATATATGGAAAACGTCATAATTTATCATATTCAAAAGTGAATAAATAATAGTGGTTAATAAATTTTATGTTTTCGTCTAAATACGAATTATGTATTAATTTGATTGAATTCTTGACACGCATCATCATACGCATTAAATTAAATATAATATTTTTCATTACAATTTTGTTAAATTATAAATTTATTATGAATTAAAAAAATATGGTTTTTTTGTCATTTAAAAATTATAACGCACAAATAATTACATTGTTATAAAATATATATAACTTTAACAAATTGGATTTGATTTCACAGTAAATCCACAAAAAGCTATTAACTATTAATTACATTTTTATACAAAAAAGACAAGGTTATGCATAAACAGCATAAAATTAAAAATTAATATAGAAATATATTTAATAAAAAAACTATATATATTTGAATTAATTAATTTTTTATTATAAAATTATTTAAATTTAAAAGAAAATAAATTAATCATTTATTGACGAAAAAACTTAAATACTCGCATATTATTGTATATGTACACAGTGAATATTGTATATAGTCCAAACTGACGGCGCTGACAACAGAATTCCGTTGAATACATTATTTTGAATAAATTCGTTGAACACAATATTGTCGGCAATATTTTTGATATGATTAAATGTTCTAAACATTTCCACACATAGAATTTATTTTTAATTAAATGTGACGTTATTATATTACGGATTGAATACAATATTCGGTTATATAGTGTATCGCTTGTATATTCACACTGTATTCATACTACATTTTAAACAATATTAATTTGCAAATTTTCCATAATGACATTTAAATTTATTTTTATCATAATTTATTAATAAAGCATTTAGAGTTTTTCAAACAGGTTTTTCCATTGAATATTCCTTAGCTTTTTTACATACATCCTATTATTACTATGTATATAATACAGATATCCCTCCGATAACACGGTGCTCAAATAACATAGTTTTCAAATAATACTGAATTTTCCTATAACACGGTTTCCATATAACACGGTACGAATTAAGCGTGTTATTAGAGACATACACCTGTGCTATTTTGTATGGTGTTTAATATTAGAAAAAATCCACAATAATATTATTTGCAGTGGTTAATAAAAAGGCTTACAACATATTATCAGGAACCGCATGTATAAATAGACGAATATTGCTTTGATACGGAATAAGAAAGATAATTCGCCGCCCATGAAAAAATATAACTTAATCCTTATGTTACAGGTGTACCAACACCGGTTAAAATATAGTTAAAAACTTTTATGCAAATATATCAGCACAGGCAGGACAGTTGGTGCAGATAACTTATTTATATCATTATAGATATTTGGACACAGCTAAAAAATAACTATAGATTGTGTGTATTTTCTGAAAAACTAAAGGCTATGTTCTGCAAAAACCTTTGGCGAACCATCAATCTGTCCAGTCTTATCAACAAACTTTGAGTTCCTGAAGAACAAAAAATTTTTGGGAAGCATGTGCGTTAAAAATAATAAAAAGCACCGGTAGAATCGAAATGTCTATACTTTGATTGTTATGTGTACATTTAGAGTTCAGAGATACCACTACCATGAGTGCATCCAAACTGGATGTTACGTAAACTATAGTTCAGAATAACTATTCTTGTACTTACAGGTACCCACTTATACGCTTGTACATAAACATATACATTAACACACACAACCACCCACACACATTTTATACGAAATGTTCTCATATCAGTTTTTAGTACTGGTGTATACCCAGCAGTTTGTTAGAAAGAAGATGTTCTAATAAAGGGTTAATCGTCCGTAAATAACAAAACCTATACAAATCACCATACATATGTTACAGTCAGTCAAAATATAGAAATAAGACAAAGAAAATTATCATAACACTTTAAAATCGAAAGAAACATTAGTAAACGCTTAAAATTAATTAATTAACTAATCCTCCATCCTCATAGACGAATGTATACGTTATCTCAAGCGTAATATGAAGTGTTAAAAATATTGTTAATTTAATTAGATTAAATTCCCATTGATGGATAATGTATTAACAAGTAATCGAATACGTTTCAATACACTCTGTACAAATACATAGAAGTTGAAATAAAGATTATGTCGCTCTCGTATATTGTATTATTGTAAATAAACATCATTTATAAATAATTAATTTATTTTAAAATTTATAAATAACATAAACTTTGTGTCCGAAAAAAAACCGGAATATTAAGAAAAGTAGATAATAATAGATTTTTGCAAAAATAGAAATAACTTTTATTTATTCGAAATATTAAATACCTTTAATATCGTCGATGATATACCATTTAAAAACTTGTGTTGTTGCAGATTTAATAATTCTTACCGCATAAATGATTTTAAGCATTTCAAGCGTTTCGGTAGCGTTTTTAACAATATTAAAAAATTATTATTGGTTCTTTGTTCTTTATACATTTTTCGCCGACGATGCATAGAAACTACGGTCACTTAATTCGTTGTATTTTAAAGTGCAGTTCATACGATACACACAAACGAACAAATTTCTTTATGATGAACCAAAAATACGATATTAAATTAGCACAAATTTACTAAGAATTATTGTTAAGTATGAATGAGCGATTTCGTGCCGTTAATAAAAACTGATCACATCGTTTCTAAGTAATATAAGGTTGTCAAATATCTCCCTTCCGCCTTTTTGTCTTTTTAATTTCGCGGCTATGTACAAAGCGCTACAGAGCTCGTATCTGGCAACACTGTACATAATTTGAAAGCTCTTGACATAACAAACAAAACGACGCTATGTATGATTAGTTTGGATATTGCGTTCAACAGTTATAGACGTGTAAACATGGAGTTCACTAACGCCGAAATTCGCGCTATTTTAAAGTTTTCCTTCGTTAAAGGCAAATCCGCTAGAGAAACGTTCCGTGAGATTAATGGTGTTTTGGGGGATGGTACTCTATCACTTCGAACCGCGGAGGAATGGTTTCGACGATTCAGAGCCGGTGAAAACGACACCATGGATAAGCCAGCCGGCGGAAGACCTGTGACGACAAATACCGATCAAATCATGGAATACATCGAGTTAGACCGGCATGTGGCATCTCGTGACATCGCCCAGGAGATGGGAGTTAGTCACCAAACCATTTTAAACCATCTGCAGAAGGCTGGATACAAAAAAAAGCTTGATGTTTGGGTGCCACATGAATTAACAGTGAAAAATCTAATGGACCGAATTTCCATTTGCGAAATGCTGCTGAAACGGAACGAACTCGACCCATTCTTGAAGCGGATGGTGACTGGCGACGAAAAATGGATCACATACGACAATATCAAGCGAAAACGGTCGTGGTCGCAGGCCGGTGAATCGTCCCAAACAGTGGCCAAGCCGGGATTGACGGCCAGGAAGGTTTTGCTGTGTGTTTGGTGGGATTGGAAGGGAATCATCCACTATGAGCTGCTCCCATATGGCCAGACGCTTAATTCTACCATCTACTGCGAACAACTGGACCGCTTGAAGCAGGCGATCGACCAGAAGCGTCCAGAATTGGCCAAAAGGAAGGGTGTAGTGTTCCACCAGGACAACGCCAGACCACACACTTCGTTGATGACTCGTCAGAAGCTACGGGAGCTCGGATGGGAGGTTTTATCGCATCCACCATATAGCCCGGACATAGCGCCAAGTGATTACCACCTGTTCCTGCCCATGGCGAACGCCCTTGGTGGTGTAAAGTTGATCTCAAAAGAGGCTTGTGAAAAGTGGCTGTCCGAGTTCTTCGCAAATAAGGAGGGGGGCTTCTACGAGGGAGGTATTATGAAGTTGCAGTCTAGATGGAAACAGATTATCGAACAAAACGGCGCATATTTGAACTAAATCCGATTACTGTAACACTTTTTATAAAGCATTGAATAAAGAGCAAAAAGGCGGAAGGGAGATAGTTGACAACCTAATACAAACGAATAAAAAAATCGTGTGTATTTAACCTCGAATATGGTTTTTGTTGTTTGTTTATTAGCTACCGTATGGTAACTGGTAACATAACTACCAGTTGGTACGAAAATATATATAGTTTGAACAGCACTTAATTTACATTGAAGGAAAACTTTGACAATTTGTTCAGAATACATAAATAAATTAGCAGTCAATAGATGCGTCCGTTACCAAATTCATATATAAATATATATATTATAAAGTCATTCCGGTTATTTTGCGGACACAGGGTGTGTTTTATATGTGCATGAATTAATTATATATTATATAACCTATATTTTTTTAATTAATAATGTTATTTACGTTTATTTGTATTAATATATTTACTAGGGAATTGTGAAAATCGCACTCAAATTAATATATTGTATACACTTATACAGGGTATCTCAATTTGCGACAGCAATACGAAAACCCTAGTTACTCTGGGTCATTTTGTAAGAAAATTTTCATCTGGACATTTGGCCAATCCGGAAAATAACCGAATTTTGCACTTTTCTGGCTCCAATATCTCAATAATTAATTAACCGATTTTTAATTTTTGTCACATTATTAGCATTAGCATATCGAAACCTTTAATTTAACATTAAGATAAGGCAATTTGAACTTGTGGTGGTTATCCATGATATACTTATAGAAATGTTGACAACTCGTTAAATTTTTGAAAGTTTGTTCAAGCATAAGTCGAAAAATTATGATGAAAATTTTTTGCCAGCATAATTGTAAAACCTTGCCATAAGCTAATTGTTAATTGTCGTTTATTGGCACACCCTGCGTATATAATTCATGTATATTATATATATAATAAGTATAAATGCTTGCTCACGGATATATATACAATTAACAATAACATGTTTTTATACAAATTGAAATTGATAATATTACTTTATTAAATGCGAATGTGCTAATACACTATATTTAAGTATTATTATATAAATAAATAAATAAATAAATAAATGCATAATATAAATTTGACGTGCGTGTTGAACATTATATTATTATACAAATTGTTGTTGCACATTATTCAAAATCATTACATCACGCCAGACCGTATTGTGTATATATTTTATATAATGACAAACAATTGACAATTTATTTGTCAGATTAACGTATTATGCGGTATTCATTGCTAAACTGTAGCTTTGATAAAATTGTTAATATTGTTTTTGGAAAATTTTTAGAACTACATTTTTTATGATGAAGAAAATAGTTGAATTTTTTTTAATGTTTTTGAGTTCATCCTGTTAACATTTTCACAAAAATTAACATTTTCTAAATACAAAATTAAAATATAGCATCGCGTGGACAAATAAAATTGAAAAAATCCTACTTTTCTTTAAAGCTCTACCTTAAAATATCCGTTAATAATGAAACGAAAACTATAACAAAGAAATTTCTTCTAAATATATTCCCTTATAGAACCTCCTTAGTTTTGGTTTGCAAATTGTGCTTAATTAATTAATAAAAATCATCAATTGGGAAATACTTGTTTTGTTTAAAACATAACTTTTTTAAATTATATAGTTCAGTGAATTTACTATCTTCAATTTACAATTTATAAACAAATATGAGATAAATATATCAGAATAACTATATTTTTTGTGTAACAATTAATAACTTTCGGAGACATGTATTGCTGAATTGATAAAGTTGGCAGCACTTTGATACAGCTATATAGTTCATAACGTCAAAACTCATACTTAAAATTATAATAATAATAATGAAGTGCCAAAGTGTGCAGAAGTTCTTTTAAACTTAAATATTATACTCATATAAATGAATTTTTGACAACATAAGCTTTATAGTTGTGAGATATGACTTTATATAACTTTATAGGGCTTGTAAAAACTTTTCCACAATATTATAATTTTACATGGATTTCTCTACTAAATTCTAAATAATAAATCGTTTTCTAACTTAAATATACAGCAATAATTTCTTAATTTCTTAATGCATAGGCATAGGCTAGTGCCCACTGATATAATTTATTTTTCTGCTAATTTATATACCTAGTTAAAAAAAATCAAAAATCACTGAAAGACGTATTAAATATAGTTTATCCGGACATTTTTAATTCGGACGCTTTTAATTCGAACAACCGATAATCCGGACATATCCGTATTGAATATAAAAATATAGTCAATTATTTAATGAAATATGAATATATAAGTTAAATAGGTGAATGATTAAGGTTGAATTTTCTTGGGAGTCAATTTACCATATACGCTTAACCATCCTTTGTACTACTACTGATTAATTTTAAATTTTTTTCTCTTTTGTTAATATCGTGTAGCTAAAATATTAACCATAATTTTGTATGGTTGGTGCACGAAAGTGTTTACCAATTTTAATTTCATATTGTGAGAGTAGGTGCCAGTAATTATGCATATACAACTTATTGATAAGGTTACTATATGTACCTATAATAATGTGTAATTATGACCGATAGATCTTTAAGATTTGCAGAAATAATATTATCTGCAGTTATATATTTATCGATTGAAAAATCGGTCATATCTTTTGAACGCGTGAATCGATTTTGAAAATCTCTTGTATGAAAGATTGGAAATTGATTTTGTATATATAAAAATGGGAATCCGTTAAAACTATATGGCCCGTAAGTAAAAAAAATGATAATTCTTAAGTCGATTTTCCCACAAAATTTAGTACACCCAATTTTTTTTTTCATAAATTAGTCTAATTTCAAGCTAAAAGAAAAATAAAAGTGACTGAAGGCTATATTTCAGACTTCGCCACTGTTCACTTCACACGCAACTGATTTATGACATTTCGACTGTGTTCCAAAAAATGGGAAAAAAGGAACAAAGGATATAATTTACGACTTTATAAAAAATTTGCACGCATGTAATTAAAATAATTTTATGTTATAATTTTTCCTTTATTTCCATTTATTGGTATTTTAATAATTTTATTTTAGTTATGAAATATGATATGATATATGTGTAAATATAGTATATTTATTAATAATTAAATGATGTTAGTAGAAAACAATTCGCAAGTTCATTTACTAAACTATTATACTAAAAACTATACGGAATTTTTACGTATATGAAATCACACGTAAGTTATCGAAAATACCTATTCGAAATTTATATATGTATATATGTGTTGTGAACTGTTTCTTTTAACATGGAGATGTGCTACGAAAAGACAATTGTCCTCTTCTGCATTACTTTTCAACTAGTTGCATTACAAGAACTAGTTAATTTGTAACCAATTACTGAACTAGTTCAAATGTAAACATTTAAGTTCTAGTACTAGTTCTTCTGCAACTAGTTACTGAACTGGTTAATTTTAATTTGAATTAGATTATGTATTCTTTCACCAGTACTTTAACTAGTGCTTTTTAAAAAAAAGATATTTTTGACAGCGACTCGTTTTCCAAAATATCCATATTGTTGAAACAATCTTCCGCCACAAAGTTCTCGTTAGATACAATGTGCATATCTTCTTCTACTGCAACAAAATTGTAGAATATTTTGGATGGTAATTTACTTAAATAAACTTCTTTTTCACTTCACAATCAAAATCATCATACATGTTTTTAATACGAAAATCATTACACTATTAAAAATAAAATCCAAACAGTGTCTAAAAACAGTACATAATTTTTTTTATATAAATATTATAACAGTTCAAAAACGTTTTTGTTTCTCTTCGTTTCGTCATGTATTTGTATTATTGCGTATTTAAAATAGTTGCTATCTGCATTACTTTAGTAATAGTTCTGTAACTAGTTCTTTTTATACTAGTTGAAGAAGTAGTTTTTATTATTCAACATAGTTGCCTTCGAGGGACATACTGCGATTATAGCGATCTTCCAACATTTCGATACCATTTTTGTAGTACGATTTGTCTTTTGCTTCAAAATAGGCCTTCATCGTGTGCAGTCCACTCAACTGACTATCGATTGGACTCCGGAGTGAATTGATGGAGCCATGTTTCATCCATTGTCACGTATCGATGCAAAAATTCAGATTTATTGCGCTTGAACAGCTTCTCAGAATCATTATCACGTTGTTGTTTTTGATCGATTGTGAGCTCGCGCGGCACTCATTTTACACACAGCTTTCTCATGTACAAATATTCGTGAATGATATGATATACACGTTAAGATGATATCTTCACAATGTCTGCTATCTCGATCAACTTCGCTTTACGGTCATTCAAAATTATTTTGTGAACTTTTTTGATGTTTTCGGCGGTGACAGCCACTTTTGGGCGTCTACTACGTTCGCCGTCTTCGGTGCTCATTTCACCACGTTTAAACTTATCATACCAATCAATGATGGTTGATTTTCCTGGTGCAGATCCCAGAAACTCTTCATCAAGCCAAGATTTTGCTTCAACTGTATGTTTTCCCTTCAAAAAGCAATATTTTATCAGCACACGAAATTCTTTTTTTTCCATCTTTTTTCAAATAACAAAAGCAGCTACACTCACAACGTAATATCTCACAAACTAATGGTCGGACTGCTGTCAAATTTTGACACGTATCGTTTGAAGGTTGGTACTAACTAAAAATCATATGAAAAAAATCATAAAAAAAAACCTCTTCGAATTTTCGGAAACTTTTAAGCCCATGTGTTAAATATATGTTATATACGATAACAACACAACTTAAACCGCATATGGAGCAATGTCATTTTATTCACCCTTATTTATTTATTTTTCGTTTTTTCTTATCGTATCCAATTTTACTCTATATATTTATACAATATTTACACATTCGTGTCTCTATATATAACCGCATATATTAACATTTGATGTATCAACCCCAAAAATTTGAATTATGTTGTAAAACCCGCCTTGTATTATCTACCTACATTGTATAATATATACACATACAATATTTGTAACATCATATATTAAATACAAATTAAATTAATTTTTATTATTTATATATACTTTATGTAATCTATATACAATAGATTGATAATATCGATATATCAATGAAAAGAAATGTTTCTATATATACTTAATTATATGTACAATATTTGTAATGTATATATGATGTGAATTCTATTATTATATACTCGTACTCTTGTACTTATATATCGAAATCAAACATATATTATAATACATTATTTATCCGCATCAATGGATTTCCATATAAATACTAAACAAACATATACTCGTATGATATAGAAATAAATTTATATATCGACAATATGTTACAACATAATAATATATCTTTCTCCACCAATAAGTCAAAACTTTTAACCTTTGATCAATTTTCATCTTATATATACAATATATTATTTAAAGTTAATATACAAATACGCAGATAAATATTGTAAGTATATATCAGTCATCGTATCGTATAAACATTATAATCCATATTTATTTATTTTATTTTCTATTTTTCACATTTTCTGAAAACAAGGAAAAAAAATATTAAATAAAACTTTTTCACATTTCGTTTGAATTGCGCAGCAGCAGTAATAGCAGCACCAACAGTGGCAGCATCAACTTCAATATTACAGAAATAAAAACACACCACTTTAGATTTTATATATATATAACAATCTAACCAAGTTTTTCCAAACTTTTAATAAAATTTTGTTACATACGAGTATATATATAAAGGGAAATCTACTACTATATGAAAATATACGTTTTTAAAAACAGTAAGCGACAAAATGTGCACAAATATAACAATTAACAATTAATATGTGTTTTACACATCCTTTTTATTGCTATTATATAATCATTTTATTTAATAGATAATATTTAACGACCTTATAAATATTAAATACTTTAAAAAATTGTAAAAATTGATTTTGAGCTCATGAAATAATAATAAAACTTATCCCAAGCGCAGTATTTTAAGGAAAATTTATGTAAATTCGACGTAAATTGATAGGGCGTCTTCCTTGGTTAACATCGAAATTAAGTATATCTTATGTTGAATCGACGTAATGGAGAAAAAATTGTTCGACAATTTAACGTAAATTTGTCTTAATTTTTTACTATAAACAAAATTAATTTTATGACTTTGTAGTGAAATTAATACTTAAAATTTAACGCAAATTTGTCTATTATTTCCCGACTCTCGAGCAACTTACACGCACGTAAAATAATAAACATATAATTTTTCTAAAGTTGTGGTTGCATAGTAGTTATAATATTTACATGGCATAGAGCGACATCCTCGATACGATCGCAAGCAAACAAGCAAGCTATAATTGAGCTGAATATGGAAATTTCACGATATGATTTTACAAATCTCAAATTCGTAAAAAAGTAAATATTTTTGCGATTAAAATTTTGCCATCGCAAATTGATTTGCGAATGTTCTTCAAAAAATTTTAATTTCATATTATTTAAGAGCGGTGGTAAAAATAAAATAAAATATTTATGATCCATAATTGATAAAGAGTATAAAATAAATAATTAGATATTTTAATATTACAAATAATAAGAATGGATGATTTAAAGTTCCATCGACATCACAGAAGGACAATTTTTACAAAAGAAATTTTTTCGTGATATAGAGAAATTTTAGTTCTATGTGACATTCAGCCACAATTCAGAACCATAATATGGTGGATTTGCGGTAGCTATTGAGGATGTGATTTTACGCTAGGAAATATGCAAAACGCAAGTCAGCCAATTTTGCAGATGTAACTTGCTAACTTGAGATATGTTGGAGGATTCTGTTTTATTCTTTGTTTTTGTATATATTATGTGTAAATAATCAATGATTAATTATGGTCATATAAAGAATTTTTAATTGAAATTTTTGGTTTAACTACATACAAAATTATGGTGCCATTTCAGTGTAATTGAATATTCGAACGAAAGTTACCAACGCGCCTTTCAAAATAATCTAATCTAATAATATCAATTTTAAAAAATATTAAATTATTGCCATTGAAAATATGTATTGTAAATTTTACCTAAAATTATTACATTAACTTTAAAGTCACAAATAAGAAATATTAAGTTTATATTTATTGAAATATATTTTATTACATATGTCCTTTTCGTAAAAAGGTCTTCAAATTCAATTTTAGGGATTTTTAACATGGAAATAGACTGAAGTAAGTTTTACCAATATTATTATTTTCTTTTAAGTAAAATATCCTTCAAAGTTAATTTAAGGTAAATTTTGAAGTACATTTTCAAGAAATTAATTTTAAAGTAATTATATATTAAGGATAATTTACGTAAATTCGATATAATAAATAGGGAAATTTTAGTAAATATTGAAAAAATTGTCTTATTACTTGGGATATTATATATAATTGTTGAAAATAAGTTAAGTATACGGCGGCGTGCACGATCATTTGTGTTGAAATTTTGGTTTTGTTTGTCGTTTGCTGTTTTTTTTTTTTCTTATTAGACATTTATTGTTGTGGAATGTAATGGTTTGATACAAACGGCGGTAAACATACGAAACATTGAACATACATAACATACATATCATATGGCAAACATATAGCAAAACACCGTATTTATAAACATCCACCATTATTTTATTGTTATATAAACACATATAATATTAAATAGGGTATAGAGCGGGTGAAATCTTATGTGTGAGGGTTAAATTTTATTTATTTTTAATAGACAATAGAAATTGTTGTTTTTTAACGAAATTATATTTAATATATAGTTCAAAAGATTGCCCCTAAGAGACTACAATTTATAAGGATTAACAATTTCGCCTATATATAAGATTTTATTAGGTATATATATCTTAAAAGAGGACACCATAAGTCCATAATGTCGCTAGATATGTGGGAAAATATTGTGAATTATGTGAATTATTTATTTTCAAAATAATTTGTATAAGATATATGTTATGTCATCATAAATGATTAAATTAACGCATATGAAAATTTAATTTATACTTTTATATGGATATATTTGTTTTATTTTGGAAAGTTGTGCGAGATCTAAAAAGATAGATTCATCGAAATTCCATTAAGTATTGAAATTTCTTAAATTTTATTAATTGCATACAGTATTAATATGATTATACAATATAAGATATAACCGATATATAATATGACTGTCAACGATGCTTTCGGATCGATATACGGTGGCATCATCGGTACTAGGTCTCAAAGTGAATGCAGACAAAATAAAGTATTTTGTGGCAACGAATGCGCATTACGAATTTTATATCAAATTCTATATAGATATAGAATATTAATATTGAAATTGTAAACCGTTTCGTATATACTTATGGGATTGTTGATAAATGTGGGAAATGATGATTGAAGACGAAATTCTCAGCAAAGTAGCAATAGGAAAAAGAGATACTACTCGACGGACTAAAATAAAAAAATCCAATTGAAGATATTACAATGAGATCTATAAAGTGCAAACTGTATAAAACATTAGTATGTTCCATACAGTAATGTGTGGATCTGAGGCATGGCGCATGACACAGAACCAGGAACATTTACTTCGGATTTTTCAGCAAAGTATATTCTGTGACATATTTATGGTCTCGGCAAAGAACCAAGTGGTTAAAAACCAAGATACAATTATAAAATATAAATCGTCAACGTTATATATTGGTTTTTTTTTAAGTTATATATTGCTCCAAGTGGAGTGTTATTTCATCTAATAAACCTTTCATTACAACTCCGCATGGGAGTATATAACAATTTACCAATTTGTACTGCAATTAACGAAAGATATAGATGTTTTCATAATTATTTTATTGTTATATGGTTGATTAGCCCATAGTGACGAGTGCGTGCAGACATTATTAATCTTTGAGTAGCGTCCAACACCATATTTTCAAAGATATCTGTTTTTATTATTATTCCATAAAAGAACAAATAAATAGCGAAAAATGTCCTATCAAAAATAGCGCGGCAACGGTGTATGATGAACCGCAAATATTGTCAAAATCAATAGACTAAAATGACTGACCCACGTATCGCACAGAAGAAGAACGTGTGCCAAAAAAAAATTGTTGAATGGTAATCCAGAAGAAAAAAAGAACAGGAAGCCCTAAGCTTATAGATGGCCGGATACAGTAAACTGTGATATTAAGATCCTTAAAATTCAATGGGAGTGGAAGACATTAGCTACAGATATAGGTCCGGGTTATACCAGTTTTTGATAATTATATTTATATATATTACTCAACATTGTAACAAACACTATTTTAATTATTTGTCAACACAAACCGACAACCAATTTAACCAAAAATGTTATCAAAAAATAGAAACAGTGATGCAATCCAATAGGTATTGAATTGCAAATTTTGCATGAAGATTTGATTTCATTTGTTTGGTTTTTTATTAGCATGTATAGTAACAATGTCACATTCGCAACATTACCCCAGGCTCTACCCTATATATTTATATAAATATATATATAAATAAATATTATATATAAATAGTAAAAGATTTCAAATCAAACCGCCCCTAAATTTTTCATCCTATTTTTATTTTATTTTTACTTTTTTTTTATTTTGTTGCATATTATATTACTATTTTCTATTGTATTTTATATATTATTTATATGCGAAATGCTGTTGCTACTTGCGTATATAGAATTGAATGTTGTTGCCAGGACAACATACAACACACCGAATATATATTATAATATAATAAATTTATAATGAAAATAATACCTACAGACAAATTTTCTAATTAATTATATGATTTTCTCTTACATATTATAAATCCCCATATAATATGAAAATAAATAAATTTATAAATGAATAAGAGCGTGTTTTAAATTTTCATTATACAATATTTAGAAAATATATGCTATAATTCTAACTAACTAACTAACTAACTAACTAACGAATATAAATAGATATTCTACTAATACATATACAAATAACATCAAATTTTAATCAGTAATTTTCTATATATTTATGATTTTCTTTATAACATAACATAAAGAAAAAAAGAATGTTTCAATTAAAATAATTGGAAGAATAAAATTCAATTATTTTTATATAAAATAGAAAAGTTTTCCTTTACACATTTTTTTTTTCTTATTCCTATTTTTTTTTTTCTTTTTTGTCGTATAAAAAAATAATCCAAAAGACGTATAAAAATGTATTTTATCAGCGGGATTGAGGGAGGCTGAGGCAAAAAAAAAAAAAAAACGGAAAAAAAATTGAAATTGAATAATAAATTATGTATCTAATTTTGTTGTTGTTGTTGTTGTTGTTGTTGTTGGATATATTTACTACATATTCTTTTCCCTATGATGATGTATACACATATATTTTAGGAAAAGTAAAGCAAATACAAATGAGAAACCGTATAAGAAGAAAAAAAACATGTTGAATATTTTAACAGAGCTTTTTTTTTTCATCTTATACATATTTAAGATACAAACAAACGTATTTATAAATACATATAAATATAGCATAAAAAATTATTTTAAAAATACCCTATTATCAATTTTTATGTACGCGCAATTTTCAGAGATTAAATTCATTTAACCATATTTATATTGGTTGATAAAATCCCATCCGCCGCACAGTCTTAAAGATTGCGGCTTTAATTGATTTGATTTTTTAAAAACATATTTTCATTTAAAAATTATGGAGCTATTATTTGTATGTATGAAAATCTTGTGAATGAATCGTTCGATATAATATATACAAGTTAAGACGTTAACATGCACACACACACACACACACACACGGTGCTAATATTAATTAATGAAATTAAAAAAATATACCCTTTTTTTCTATATATAGTTTTTTGTAAGAAAAATACCTTAAATATTCATGGCCAGTTTGTTCGTTTGTGAGTCTGTGCTTTCGCATTTAGAATTTATGAATTCAGAAACGACTGGTTTAATTTTGATGAAACTTGCAAGAACGGTCTCTGCTTCTATATCGTTCTTTCTTACAAATAAAAACCTTTTTTCTGCGTAAAATGAAACTAAACAAAAATAATAATGTGCTTCCATTCGATTTGAAATTTTGAAGGCATGCTAATATACCCTCCCTTTCTTTGAAAACCCTCATATTCCACCCCGCCACAGATGATAGTTGAAATTTTTTTTTTAATATTGTAAGCTAAGGTGACATAGGTAGAAAGAATTTTTATGAACCGAAGGTAGGAGTATATGTATGTAGTGGTGAAAGAGGCTACGTGATGAGAAAATAATACAGCACAGCTCTCAGAAATTTGTTGAAATTTTGTATGAAGCTTTTGCAATTTAATTAATTTAAATGATTACTTACA
Source organism: Bibio marci (assembly GCA_910594885.2). Lineage (NCBI taxonomy): Eukaryota > Metazoa > Arthropoda > Insecta > Diptera > Bibionidae > Bibio > Bibio marci. The sequence continues at coordinate 32,394,479 of OU343115.1, read as the reverse complement.
TTCAATGTAAAGTATTCTTGATATACCATATTAAGTATACGGAATCCGTTGACACATAAATCAGGTTGTATTTCATCGTAAGCATATTCTTGCTTTGCGTTAAGTGTATTCGGTTTGTTGGTATAAAACATTGACTTTAAATAACACCATAAACAAAAATTCATTGGTATTAAGTCCCATGATCTTGTATGGGCCAAAATTGACAGGTCTTTTTGTCGAAATAATATTCATACATCAAACTTTTCCTTCAGAAAATTAGTTGTACCATTAACTGTATACCATGTGTTACTGAATTGTTGAAATCACACATGTCGTCTGCATCGATATTATTAATTTTTGGATACAAAAATTGATTTAGCATTCCATTGTCTGTAACTATATGGCATCTGCATTATTTTTGAAGAAAAATGAACAAATGATGCCACTGGTCCATTAACCACATCAAACAGTTAACTTTTCTGGATGCACTGGCAATTGTTGAATTTATTTTCTGGATTGCTTTTACCTCAAATTCTGCAATTTCGCTTGTTAACAAATCCATATTCAACCAGGAATGTGCTGCGTCACTGAAGATGATTTTTTTTTACCAAGTGACGATCAATTTCCAGTTTCTCTAAAGCTCAATCAACGAAACTGAAACACAAAAAATTATCATTGGATTTTTGTTCTTGAGTCTTCTTTATATGGATGTAAATTCAAATCTATACGTAATATTAATTATGTTGATGTTAGGAAAATGACTAATTTCTGCAACCGTCGAGGAATTGTAAAAATTGGGTTATCAGTTCTCACCTACACTTTGTTTTTACTAGCTCTGCTAGACGATTATTTTGACTATAAAATTCATGTAGTGCATACGGAATGTTTTTCGCACAGATTCATTGATTTTTTTTAAAAATTTTAATAATTTTCACGCGGTATTTAATTGTGTATCAATTCATGATTTATGTAATGGTATGATTAACTGACAATAAACGTCATAAAAATTTTGATGGTGTTGTAACAGCAGACTGTCAAAGATCGCACGTCCTTATTTTAAAAAAAAGACTTTATAATTTATATATAAAAATAGTATTTAAGGAAATTCTGAAAAATCGATAATCATATGTTGGTTTTCTTGGCAACATTAACAATATCCAATTTGGATGATATTGACGAAGGTTTATGCACCGATTATATCGATAGCTCCTATATGAAAATTCTGCAAAATAAATTCGTATTGCAGTTCTATTTATAAGATTGCAGAGCTAATGGAAGTATAGTTCAATATTTGGTTGACAATATAGAATTTTAAGGTCAGTTCTTAAAAATAATAAATTCCATCAAATTTTAAGTGAAATTCCGTATTAACCTGCCTGGTTTAGCATATATACATAGGATTACAAGTTCAATTATACTAACAATTTCGTTGCAAATAAATTTTTCTGGAAGTATAAGATAGCATTATCTCAATTACTGGAGTTGTTCACAATTCTTTTTCTGATAAAAGACGATAAATATACGGTTTTGTCTTCTATTTGAAAGTTGGCGTAACTAGATTAGAGGGTTTGTATGCAGTGTGTCTATACCATACCGAATTTAACTAAAATTGATCAAGGATATCATCCGCTGTTTTACAATCTACTAAATCGAATTGACTTGAGTATCAATTGTAAATGAAGTTGTTATAGAAATTGTCTGCGCGACGTGAGTGCTTCATCTTTAGTAACATTTATATTAATTTCTATATAATATAATTATTTAATAGCTATATGGTTATTATATAAAATTATATGCTATACAGTCTCAAGAAAAATCATTTACATATTATTATTTGATTCATTTTGATTGCTTTCATAAATTTTTATCATTCTTTTACTACATACATATAATTTTATATAATATAATATTTCTGTGTAGATACGTTATCCATGTGTAGCATAGTACACATACGCGAATCACGCACCCTATAAAAGTATCTCTAATTTAATATTATTTATATTTTATATATGCATATAATATTAAGGGATTTTGTTTGACAACAACAACCCTTATTATAATAATACTAATAATATAATACATATATTTCATATTGTAGTAGTAGATACTACGCGACTATATAATATATATGTATTTTATTTGTATATTGTTAGATTCATTGAGTATTCAATTTATTTGTAAATTTTTATCATTTTTCAACAGATTCATATATAATGTATGTTATTTGCTACTACCTACCTACCTACCTACTAATATATTATCCAATGTATACAGAGATGAATATAGCACAAGAAATAAATGTGTATAACGAGTATAAATTAATTTCCGTCATTTCGTTTGTATAATATATTGTATAAGAAAAGAAAACCCCGATAATAGTATAAATATAGTATTAAATAGATGTGCGTTTATATGTTATACACTATTTTATATCTATGGAGTTAGAGATAATTGTGCGTGTTTATAATACAATGATAATAAAATAATAATAAAATATATAGTGGTCAACGTACTTATATATCGTTTATATATAAATAAATATATAATTTATTGTATCTAATTTCCATTGTATGTATTTATGTCACAAAAACATTAAATTATAGTATGCCGGGTGACCCAGTAGGTGCCTACCCGAAAGGAACGTAATCCTGGGACTTCTTCTAGCAAAAAATTGTTCTGCAGGTATGTTCGATTGTGACACCTTGTGCCACTTTTGACCATTTAAAGTTTTTATGTATTGTGTTTCATCTTTGGTCAATAAAAAGGTCACTAATCTACAATTCAACATGCATTTTAGATTTTAATAATAATTATCGGAAAGGTAACAAGTACATCCTTCACAATCTATTATTATATTTTTTAAAACCAGTTCAGTAGTTTTTGAACACCCTGTATATATACAGTGTATTTTTCGTGATTACGATGTACCTTTATATATATACATTCATTTTTTCACATATTATAATCTTAATCAGGTTTCGTTTAAAAAACATATAACATACATTAACTCATATATATAGAAAAAAACAATCCAGAAACGTTAATAATAATTATAAAGATTAAATTTTTATCTGTTTCATAACATAATTTAAAAAATTTTAAATATTTAATTTAAGCCTTCTGTCAATGCGAACCTACACCAGGTTTAAGTTTTCACTTTTAAAATTTAAAAACCGCTATGAAAACCGTATTTGAAACATTCAGTAGCTTCCTAAAAATACGGAATAAATATATTAAAAAAATGAAAAAAAAAATTTATTAATTGTTTTAAAGAGTGACCCAACTTTAATTTTAATATTTATACCCTCCTGCAGTCAATACTTACATGTGTAAGTCTACATCATACATTATCTCGCAGGAAGCGGACAAAATAGAAACATGAACGCAATAGTGACTGCGACAGATTTAAACCTCTAGTTCATATTATATGGTATGATATAGAATATATCTATAGTCTGGGATTTGAAGAAACTAAAGTATCATTGTTCAATAATATGATATTTCTTATTGTGTCGTGTTAAATAAAGTTTGTATGTATAGCTAGAGAAAATGGTATTATATAAACAGTTCTCCATCAAATTCTTGGTCACACAGAGCAGTTTTCCTATTCGGCACCTTGATTACTTGCAATCGCAGAATTTCTCAAATAACATGATTATATTATGTATCATAATATAAATTGTTGGATTAATGTTTCTATTTCGTCTGATTCCTGAGATAATGTATGAACAAATTCAGACTTACACACATATGTAAAACTTGTGTTGACTGGTAGCGTGTAAAATTCGCATGAACAGAAGTGTTAAATTCAATTCGTAAATATTTGTATAAATAATAAGTATATAAATATAGTATATAGTACTAAAAGTTTAATATACAATTGTCCCACACAAACTATATTGCGAGCAACTTAACTTATCATCTGTATATTAATATTATATTAAACTAAATATGAAATATTTATTTTGAGTGTTTTATGTTTCCTTTGTCTATTATTATTTATATACTAAGAATTTTTGTGAATAAACTAAATATTATAATATATTTATTGAAGTCTATATAGGGTAGGAGCACCAGTAACCGGACAGATACCAGTAGCCGGACACTTAGTGTTAAAGTAAAAAAATAATGAATTTAAATAATATTAAACAATTCTATAGTGGCATACACATGGAAGGGTAGGAGCACCAGTAACCGGACAGATACCAGTAGCCGGACACTTAGTGTTAAAGTAAAAAAATAATGAATTTAAATAATATTAAACAATTCTATAGTGGCATACACATGGAATGTTTTATATTATTTTAATTCATTATTTTTTTACTTTAACACTAAGTGTCCGGCTACTGTTACCTGTCCGGTTACTGGTGCTCCTACCCTATGTATAATTTATAATTTATTATGTATATGCATGTAAAATGTATACCGCAGGTGACTCTTGAACCGAAAAATATGAATATAAAATAAGACATATAACCAAAATTGAATGAATTAAATATTAATATTAAAAAACATGAAATGTAATAAAACTTAACCCTGTGAAAAGGAAAATGATGAGAATCCCCCACGTTTAAGTGTAATTGTTTACAAATAAGAATGTCATTTGCGCGTGTATGAAATTTCATTGGGAACGCTTGTTGTCATACATTAATTTAATCATTTAATTCAATGTTTAATTATTTATTATGTTTATATAGCAGAATTAACATTAAGGCCAGATGACAGACGAGATTATAAATATTTAAAAAAAACTGAACGTCATTTGTAGGCAGCGTTTAGATGTAGAAAATTGATAAGGTGTTTACACTTTCAATTACTTTCTTCTCTGATTACCTTCCGATTGTGCCTACAATTATTTTATTTATAAGATTTTTAATTTGTTTTAATTATATTTATTATCAATTAAGAAAAAATATTATATTTTGACATTTGATTTGAAAGAAAAATAGAAAGATTTCTATATGTATTTCAATTTTAACGTTGCGATTAAATTCAACCAAAAATTTAAAGTATAAATCGTGCCATAAATACAACTAAAATATTTGAGATACATTATTAAACATTTTACGAATATCATTCCGTCTCCATTAAAATATCATATGCGTTGGTACCGCTAAAAATGTTTTTACCCGAGTAATTTACTTGAAAGCGTTTGCACTGGATGTAATGTAAAAATTCATTATCAAATATTGGTCAGCTCGCTAGCAGTTATTTGTAAATATTCTTTTTGAAATCAAACTAACGCATACCATTTTCTATTTGTACAATCGAAGATAAATTTACACCAGAATTTGTGTTACCGATAATAATGTCTTTGGTGCCTGTTCATTAAAACAATTTTACACAAGTAAATTACCGTATAGGACACATTTGTAGTGGAGCCAGGGTGTATGTAAAATTGATGCCACAAAAAAACTTAAAATAATATAATGTTGTTACGTTATTGAATTACCTTACTGAATTGTTAAAATGAGAATTACAATTTTGTATTGTTTAGTTAAATTTAAAATTAACATGATTATTATAAGTGTTTATTTTAACCTGATTCATATATAAGCCGACATTGTCTTAATTGTGGTTAAATATTTAATTAATTATGAATTTCTGTCTATGATTATGATCTGTGAATGAATTTAAGCGGAGAAAATTTTCTGTCCCATGAAATAGTCATATAATACGTTAACTAATATTAAGTATTTTGAGAGAATCAGCTTCATAAATATAAAGTACATAAATATAAAGTACACCCTCTGTCCCATAATAAACCGGAATGGATTAAAAAAACACAAAAATAAACACGCATTGTTTCAATGAATAATTCATTAATATTTTTCATTTTTAAAAATTATCTTAATGTACTTGTTCATTGAATGAATGAATTCGCGACCATTAATTAATTTATGTTCGGAACAATAAGTTAATAAACAGAACACGTTGAAAAAATGAATAATATTCATCAAAACAATTTTACAATTCTTTAAACCAACGAAGTGATTCATTGAAAAACATTCATTTTCGAAATAATGTTTTAATGAATTATTCGTGAATCAAATGACTTTTTATGTCTGTGATTGGAATGCTGTTGAGAACGGTGGTAGTCGCCATTTGAAATTTAGGGAATAGAAACTAGTGGCAGGGAGTTAAATTAAATGAATATATATGGTGAATGATTAAGCAAAAAATTTATTAGTTCTATTAGGTGCAATTTTAGATCACGACTTAATTGAAGTGGAACAAACTTTGATTTCACCTATTGCAGGCAATTTTTTCAGTTAAAATCCAATTTCCATGAATCTCGCTGAAGATTTTTTAGAAATTTTCTCGGAATCGCACACTTTTTCAATGTTTTCTTCAGTAAATTGTTTCAGATAGTCGATCTGAACGTTCAAATCATCACTTATAGCTTCTCTGCCATCTGTGAATCGATTATACCATTTAAAAATTTGTGCTTTTAACACACAATTATCACCACATACGCCATTTTAAAGAAATCATACGTTTGAGTAGCATTTTTACCAATTTTAAAATAAAATTTAAAGTCGGTTCTTTGTATTTATATTCACATTTTTCGACCGAAGCACAGCTGTGACTTTATGTGTTGTATTTTCGTTTCTACTGAATGTACGGTCATGAATGTTTGTTGAGGAACGTTCACAGAACATAATCAAAAAAAAAACTAAGAGGAAACGCTACGTGTTGCCATTTTGCGATATTCTATATATTTTGTAATTATTATATCCTTTTTATATTATTCAAATTAGTACTCTGGGATGAAAATACAATTTAAGAGCACATATCGATGGGTGGTTAAATAATAAATTGAAATTGGATAAAAAATTTACAAAAATAAATTTTAATTATTTTCTTATTATGATGCGGGAGATATATGTAATATGTAAAAGTTTTTTGAACTTGTTAGTTACAGTATAGAATGGGTGTTAAATAAAATAAATAATCCTTGTGTGATGATGATATAGTATCTATGAATGATGTATAGAGAATATTAAAAAGGTTCTTCTTTCAATCTATCTACGTAATATCTGTGTGTATTGGATGTACATACTACTCGCGTTGCATATATACCACCGTTCCACCGTAGTACGTATGTGTCTTGTTTTATATATATTATAATCTATAATCTCTCCAATATATAAATATTGTTGTTAGCAAAAGTTTATATATTTTATATCTGACTGATATCTGTTATATGTTTGATAATGATGATGATGTTGATGATGATGATGATGATGATGATGTTGATTGTATGATATTTCAGTGCGCAATTTCTGCATTTTCTTAAAAAGGTATGGAGAAATCAATAAATATATTGTTGTTGCAAATTATACATATACCAAAAACCAATACAATAATATGTTTCTATTTTCTATATATGAAAGTAATGTATATATTATAATAAAATTTTTATAACATGAAATTTTTGTAAATAAATATGTAGAAAATTGTGTGTCGTTCGAAATATTTGGTATCACCACCAAAATATTGTACATATTTATATTTTTATAGTAGAACAATTTTTCCGCATATATAATTTTGCGTTTATGACAATCATTGCTTCTACTAAATTTTTGGAAATTGGATTAAATGCGCTAATGTGTTGCGGGCCTTGTTATTTATTTATGATATTTTGTAAATTTAAAAAAATTATAACTTTTAAAAAAATGTACTAAACTTTTTAACGACACTGTAGTGTTTTTTTTTTATATATAACATAAATTTTGATACGGGTGAATGAGGTGAAATTTATGTAAATAAAATAATAATAGGGTGGCTATGTGTACACTTTGTTGGCTCTCTCTCATCCCCCCATATATATGTTATACATTACATATTTATGTATGTTTCGAGAGGTAAATTCATTGAAAAATATAATATAGAAATTTAATTTAATACAAGGATTTATTTTATGATTTGTTTTATTTCTACTTGTTTGTTTCAAAGATTATATAAATGTATTTGTATATGTATGTTGTGTTCAGTATTAAATGATGCTACTGAAAGATGAAAATTGAAAATTTTGCATAATTTATAATCTATATATATATAAAATTATAGCATTTATGGTCTCGTCTGGTTCTTTGTTTTGCTATATACCGGTGTTATAATTGCTATACAATACAATATACTTTATTTACACATGAAAACTTATTTTGTCTAGAAATTATTCGATCCATATATACGTTAGTATTACTAACTATTGTACATATATTTAAGCATATAAGTATTTAATCTGCGTAATACACTATCTTATATGTAAAAATGATAGTTTTATGTTTTATGATACGTTATAATTTAATTATCACAATAAAATAGATGATTGTGTCCGTCCGTTTAAAAATCAATATATTATGTATAATTTTAGTATATAAAGTTAAAATGAGAGTATGGTATATAAGTGAGCTTTTTGAAAATCATATATATGATATTTTGTCATGGTTTGATTAAATAATATTTGAATGGTGTGTATTAGATCAAGGGCGTCTTGTGAACATAATTATTCAAAAATCGATGCACAATATTTTACTAATATAGTCACTTCACTCTTTAAAAATATATATATGGCAAATTCTTCCATTTAATATCAGTAAAATTTTGTATTAAATAATGATACCAAATAAATTTTTTGCAGTATCACAAGTTTTTGAACATGTTAAGAGATTTTAAAAATATCGTCTATGTCGGTTTTTAACTTCAAATTCAGCATTTTCCAAATCAAATTCAGTATTTTCCAAATCAAATTCAGTATTTCAATAATAAACAGTTGAAAAAGAATAGATAAAAAAAGGTTTTATAATTAGTTAATGAATTGAATTAATGAAAAATACCATAATTGTAATTAAATGCAAAGGTTGTTCAGAAACAGCTGATGGAAATTTCATTGTTATATCGAGAAAATAATTGCTACAATCACGACTTGTTACGTCCTCGTAACGGCAGTTTGATGTATGCAGATGAGTTTACTTTAGATCTTGCTTTCGTTGGAAGCATATGGTAATTAAAACCAGATTGGTCTCTGAATATATATATTTCTCTTGTCTGAGGAGCATGATCCTTGATATTGATCGTTTCAGGTGAATTTAATTGCTCGATATTGATGCTCACACACTTAAGTGTAATTCGTAATTTTTTCAATGTATTATTAATTAAAGTTAAACTTAAACGCAACCTATCTGATTCCATAATTTTTTCGCGAATGTTTTTTAATTTTATGTATACACGGATTTTCCTCCACTAATTTTTCAATTAAAATGTAGAATTTGAATTTTAAAATTCCGAATATGAAGTTAAAAACCTATATATATAGGAATGATTGGAAATTGATTGAATTTATAAAAATTGAAAATTAGTAAAAAAAAGTTATTGTTTATTGATTTTCCGGATAAATATATTGCTCTGCACATTCACATTTGTTTTCCATAAACTATTTACTAAAACATATGACTAATTTTGTTTAGAACGTACGACACGAATAGTTTTGGAAATTTTTTGTGACCAAGTTGAAATTATATGTTCAATCACATGTACACATAGATAAAATTGAAGATCTCTATCCCTGCTATATGTTCGGATTTACAAGCATTTAAAAAGAGGAAAAATTTATCTGTGGTACGGATACACTTAAATGCGGTCAATTCTTCGGAACTATACAAAACAAAAAAAAAATTAAAAATTATATACCTAAATTTTAGGTAATGAAAACAGTTTTAAGATGAGATATAACATGATAGGGTGATTCGAATCAAAAAAATTCTTCGTCATCCGATTTTACCGCATACTTTGTGTAACATACTAAAATTTCTATGTAAATGAAAGATATGCCAATGTATTCTCTATTATTCGAAAGTTTGACATATATTTAAAAGTACAAGTATATGTTCTTTTCCTCGAAAGTCTTATAGGATCATTCTGTGGAAGTTTCATTAATGTAAAACAAAGTAATCTTCGCTGTATTGATGACAGCAACATCACAAAAATAATAAGGTGACATGACATGCATATTCCAGAATAAAATGTACTCTAGTGCCCTGATATAATATGGATCAATAACGATAAATAAATTTCGTTTGCCCTATACTAAGGATATAGTACTCGAGATATGTCCCTCATTTCGGTAACCATATATTTAAAATACTGTTAAATTCCTAATGTAACAAAAATCTCTTTATAATTTACTTCAATCTCGAGTAATAGAACAAAACTTTTAAAAATTAATGATTTTGTTCCAAAAATTTCGTATTAAACATTAATTTTTCTAATTAATCAATTAACAGCGCACAACATATGATTTTTATATTTCACTATAAAATTATGCCAAACATTTGAAATTATAAGCGATATAGGACAATCATTTTATATAACTACACACCACCCTGTATTTTAAATATAGTTGTTAATGATAGTAATATAATTTAATAATAAAGTTCGCATATACAATATATTGAAATGTTAAAAATAAATATAGAGTTATCTTTTGTAAATATTGATAAGTAATGGTTTTTTTAGTATATAAAAACCTATATATGATTATTTCATTATACACATAAATAAGTGTATTTTATATTATATTCAGTTAATTATTATAAATACTCGTAAATAGTATTTGCACATGTTAATAATATCTATAATATTAACTATACTTTATACTACTTTATAATATATTGTGAATTTTTTCCAAGGTTCTTATTATTGCCTGTTCATATATGCGAATTAAAATCGTAAAATAAAACGATATACTAATATTATTTAATATATATTTTAGTTACAATAAATTCCCTATACATACGAGTATATATCATTGTAAATATATAATATTGATATATATATTAATATTTATGGATTATAAATACTTGTACTAAATGATTATAAATAAATATGCATATAATAATTGTACGTTATTATTTTATTTACCATATAATCTCTATTTATTAATATTATAAATAAATTTTTCCATTCTATATAAATGTATGCGAACAACAACCCGTGTTCATTAATTTATTAATAATATTTTACACAAACTAATAGATTACAATCAGGTACGAAGCGTCAGAATTTTCTTTACGAAAGCACTATAAAGTGTTTTTAGAATTACAAGTAATAACTTATATGTAATAGCTCAGTGATCAACATAACAACAGCACCTACCATTGCTTTTAATTCTGACAGTTCTATAGTTATATTGATATCATTAATAAATTTATATAATATAATTTATGAGTGGGACACTAGATGACATATGCTGCTTCATTATACATTGCTGTTCAGTTAGCCTCTTGAATTTATGAAAGTAACTAACCAGTTAATTTTTTAACTCACAACCAAGTCTACTGTAATTTTTGGTACACATATACCTTAAACTTGGTCACTCGCCAGAATAAATTAAATTGAAAATAAAGAATGCGCCTGTATTAGTTGGTTCGAAGGTGTATTAAATATAGTATTTTCTGCTTTTTTTGTTTAATTTAAAAAATATAAATAATAATAATAATAATAATAATAATTAATTAAAAATAAAAGAGGACCCGCACGCCGCACCATAACCAAACCACTATAAGAATTATATAAAATATAGCTTAATGTAAAATATATTGTATATAGAAGAAACCAAAATTGCATTATCGAAAAAAATTTCTTATGAAAAAAGATTGATTTTTAAAACTCATTCCATAATTTAACATTTCAACGATATTTTTTTTATGTATCTATTTATATATGATTTTAATTTTAAATGCTTGTATATGTTTTGCGTATAATAATGTTTGATGGCAAATTTACTTTGAATATTGACAAGTTCAAAGTTGTGAAATTTACCAGAAAAAATATAACCTCTTCTTACTCTTATACCCTTTTAATGGAATTAATGTCCATTCTTCTTCTTTTTTAAACGCTCTGGGCCATTTAACTTGATAGAAAGTTTACTTTTACGAATCATGTTGATTTTATTATAAATAGGGCGGTGTTGGGTTTCATTAAACGTGAAAATGTTGAACCCGTTTTGTGCTAAAACATAAATTATTTCTCTTGTAAGTTCTGTAACGGAATATGCATGTCCGATTGATTTGGTCTCTGCATTGTGCAATACATATTACCCGTACTGAATTCAATACAATGAAGATTCCTTAGGTTTACTTTAACAGTTCTTCCTTGGACTGATCCCTAACGATTTTCCGCTTATTAACATCGTCTTTTGAACCTGCTAACTCTGCAAAGGCATAGAGATTATGTAAGACTATCATTTTTGGTAAACTTATTAACACCAGCTTGCAAAATTAAATGTTTCCATACACGGTTCAAAATTTTGGAATAATCTATAAATCAAAATTAGTTTACACGCTTTTTATAAAATAAGAAATATTAAATAATAAACACATCGAAGTTTACGTCGATTTTTAAATCTTTTGATATTAATTTTTTAAACCGAATTCATATTTGTACAATATATTGTAAACTATTGGTATTATTTTTAAGTAATAATATTATTACAAAGTTGACAAAAATGTGTCATGTATTTTAAAACCAAAATGGTGTGTTGTAATGTATGGATAAAATACGGCACACCACTTGTATATTTAAAAAAAACGAACTTTTCAGTTCGGCAACAATATTTTTAAACTTCTTAGGTTTAAAATATAATCTATAATGGTTTGATTATTATTTTAAAACTTTCTATGGTATACTTTTTAATCAAATTTCGGTGTGGGACTACTATATGTAACCAAAAATAGTTTAAAAATAGTTCAAAATTTCCAATCGTGTATTAATTCCAGAAATTTGTGGTCAATGGAATTTTGCACAAAATACAGATGCTCCAGTTCATTAAATTCTATGATATGTTCTTAAGAATTTATAGTGACAAATTAATTGTTTCATGATCAAAATTAATGTTTAAATTTAATTAATTTGTATTAGACAATAGTACTTGAATAAATAAATAAATAAATAAATAAATAAATAAATAAATAATATTATATATGTAAGTAAAAAGGACATGTCAAATTTATAAAGAATAATTAGTTACTCACTCAACTCAATCCACAATATAACGTTTCAACGATATTTTTTGTGCCTATATATATCAAATATGTAATGTAAGAAAAAAAAAATAATATTCATTTCTAAGTTTGGTTAGACTGTTTTGTGTTTACAATTTTTATTTACATACCTGCAGCTGTATAGCGTATGTGTGTGTGTGTGTGTATGTAAATAAATAGTAATAATGAGTTTATGTTAAAAGCGCGATTATGAAGTAAAAATTATTACCGTGATATCTGCGTATTTTTTTAGTTTATATGAATTTTTATTACGGAAGCACTCATTCCGTTCAAAATTTATGGAGAATGCGTGTGTGGCAATACAATATTATAGATATAGAATTACATATTTAATAATTGTTTATATTGTAAATTATTGTTCATGATCTTTAAACTTGACATATTATACAGTATTTTGGTTTCCTCGTTTTTATTTTTATTTTCTTTTTGGTATATATGTAACGTTTTGGTTTATTGTAATTTAAAATATATTTAATTAAATTGTGTATACTATTTAGTGTCGGTAACAATAAATATATATAGAACCAACTTTTTTGTATTTATTTCAGTAAATTACTTTCAAAACTGAATATAATATTGTATATAATAGTTATTATTATAATTGAGTAATTAATTACTACTTTTGTATACCGCACAACATTAAATTATTAACTAAGAGTATACATTTATACAATTAATTTAACCACTTTAAATATTATTCACATAATTTCTTATATAAAACATATATTTTGTGTACAATGCTACCGTATCCAGAAGGATTATATATTTTCCCTTATTTATCCCGTTATTTAAGTGTATATTAGATATTATTTTGATGGTTGAAACTATTCATAAATAAAAACACTTCAACTGATATGTGTCAACATTTCTCTATTTATGTATGATATTAAATTTACTTTTTACTATGCAAATATATTAGATTACGCAAATAATTTAAGTTTTTATATGTACAACATTTATTAATAAATATATTTTATTAATTTTATTTAAAATTACATTACAAATATAATTTAGAAATCAATTCTCTATATTATTTTTTCAATAAATAAGGCGTATGGCACATGCAATCCGAGTAACCGATACGCGTAAAAAGTGTATTTGTTATAATTGCTTAAATTACATTAATTTAATTGTATAAGATTAATGAAAGTATAGCTTTTGTAACAAGTTTTTTGAAATATTTTAATTAGAAAACTATATTTTGTTGTATGAATATTATGTGTAAATACAAGTTCTTATAGAATAATATTTGACAATTAACAAACTAATAGTTTGACTCGGTGCGAAGTAAAGTAATTGCTCTGCATATTTTTTTCACATAATATTCATACAAAATGATAATTTTCTAATTAAAATATTTTAAAAAAACTTGTTACAGACGCTATATTTTAATTAATATTGTACAATTAAATTATTTAATTTTAAGCAATATAAATTATAAATATGGTTTTAATTGTATTGATTACTCGGATTGCATGTGACATACGCCTTATTAATATAACAAATGCGGTATAAATACGCATAATAAAAGTTTTATAGAAAACAAATTTAATTATGTATAATTTATTCTTGTATTATTTTAAACAAAAACAAATACCGCAATAATTTCTATTTATTTATTTTTTTTCCGTGATCAATGTCAATATTTGATGAGGTGTATTTTTAAGGTCTATAAATTTGCATATATATTTTATTGTTGTATATTGGTTAATATAATATGTAAAATTATGTCATATATAATTTGCATGCATAAATAATATATTGTACACCAGTGCTGGGAATATAATCTAAATTATAATTATCAATATATAATAATGCCATGAAATCCACAGATGCAAAATATTTCTCAATATATTTCGCATATATGTCATTTGACGACAAATAATACGCTTTTGAGATATCGCCACATCTTATTAATAATAAAATTGTTCAAATTATCGTATGGCTATTTAATAATGGATAACATTGTGTTTTCATTTTCATAAATTTTTTATCCCAATAACTTTTATTAATATTAGTTCAATAAATATATATATTATGCAAAATTTAGTACTTGAGATATAGAACAATAATTTCTCTATGTACAACCTGCTTCTCCATAGCAATACAAAAATTTACTGTCTAATAGTTACAGTAGCTTGAGCTTATTTTCCTTAAATTTTTCCAATAATTTTCTAAATTTATATCAATCAATAAAATCATTGTAAATGTTTAATGTTATATGTTGACAATGTAAAAAATGTTTAAATCGATTAATTGCATTGGGCAGATTGTTTCGAATTGTGCATTTAATTGATGTATCTAATTGTTTTACTTGGTGCAAAAACAAAATAGATGTGGATAAATGTAAGGCTTTGAAATTGAACCGAAAAATTCACAACATATTCTTACCATTTTGAGGATATTAATTTGACCTTGTCATTTTTGATTATTAACTTCGTGCGGTTATTATATTTGGACAATTAGGTGTTGGGGTTTCATTAAATGTGAAATGTGTGAAATATTGAACCCTTATTGTGCTAAAACTGTATTTATTTCCCTTGTAACGGAATATGTATGCCGCAGGGTTCAAAGAATATTTATTATATTTGCACTGAGAAATCTTCTTGATCATTATCGACTTCCTGCTTACGAACATAGCGATTAAGTCTATTGAATATTCCAACTCCATAGAGACAAATTATTTAAAACTATGTTGCTTACATATGTATTTTGTTAAAGGTTCGGAATTGCTTGAAAAAAATCGAAGTAATACTCGAAATTTGCGATTAGCTGAATTTTTTTATAATTAACATTTATCGTACTCATAATTATGGTCGCTTTAATCCACTATCTACTATGATGATAATAATTTATAATAAATACAGTAGTAATTTTTATGGTTTCGTAATGAATAAATATCGATCGATATATCTGGAAACGATATTATTTAATTTTTATTCATTCACTGATAAAAATATTTCCAGCACTGTATTTATATATTAGAGTTTACAAAATAATATATGATTTTATTATTATAATAATACATACCTCTCTACCTAAATAATATATAATCGATAAATATTGATATGTTAAATATTTGAAATAATTATAAATATATATAAGTTTCTTCGTAGGATGAAATTCAATGTGAATGGATATTTAAATATTGTAATATTTATGATAACATCATCAAATTATATTTGTTAATGATTGATATATTGTTTTCACAATTTTAAGGTTTTTATCGTATTATTAAAACTATATGATGGGTTCGATCAAAGATGGAAAGATAAAAGTTTATGACGTACATGTTTATTCTTATACCATATATAAATTTGCTATAAATAAATTATAAATACTATAAAGGAAACCTTCTTATTTTATTAACTGCTATTATTATTATTATTATTATTATTATTATCGATTTATATTTATATGCGATTTTATGTTTGAACTTATAATTTATAACATTTTATTTAATATTAGATTAAAATCTATTTATAAATTTATTTTTATATAGTAAAAGGATATTTTATGTATATGCATTAAATTCTATAGTCGCATGAAGAACAAATATTCTTCAACATAAATACATACGTCAAAGATTTCATATAAATAAGAAGAGAGAATTTTTAATTGTATATATAAAAAGTAAAAAGTGGTTATAATTCCGAAGTTGAAACACTGAAAAATTTATGAATTTTGATAAGTGGCCCACAGTTCATTAATTAATTTTACTTAAAATATTAAATTTTTTGAACATATATATTTTCTTATATAAAATTTTAAAACAAGTTCTTTTATTAATGTATTCCTAATGAGATATTAATGAAATGCTTTTTGCAAATGTGTGCTACATGTGTACAGGAAGAAATTCAAAGTAAGTTCACCTCTATACGATTTTACTGAAACACACTTTGGGGATATGTAGCTTTGTATAAACGTATTTTTGTTTTCGCCAACCAAATATACAACGAGCGAGCGATAGTAACGACGAGATAAATATGACATATGAATATCACTAACAATTATGTGCAACAAAAACTATCATAATTTAATGCGTTGTATTGTGGATTACACTGAATGAAACGTGAAGAAAACTTTTACAGTTTCCTAAGATCGGTTCACACTACATAAAACAAATTAGTATCTCACAGAAGCCATTCTCATTATTTTTGATACAGAGGATGTACCAAATAATATTATAATATATTTCGAAATTTGTGTATATCATTATAATTGTATACCGCTTCTAATTAGCTGCTATATTCATTCATTTTGACATTAAACTTAAATTAAAATTCCTTATACGCGTGTTACTGGGTTAATTAATTTAATTTTTTCTAAAATACACAAATGTGAAATTGTTGCTTCTTTTATTATATTTTATCCCAAAATAATACCATATTTAATTAAATTAATAAAATAACACTTTTAACGATGGCTGGATATAGAAATAATATATATTTTGTTAGATATATTGCAATAAGCATATTAAAATATATATAATTTTATTATTATTATTGTTATTATGAATTTTAATTTATTATTTAATTTTCAAATACATATTAAATTCCGCCCATGTTTTAAATAAAGTTTCTATATTTGCATATTTGTTTTTTTCTTATAATAAAAATTCTCTATAAATAAATTACAAAAAATTGTATTTTCAATTTTATTTGAAATTTGTATAAATTTATTTATTTTTGATGTTGTTTTGTTCGATAAATTGTTTTGAACTCTTTGATAATTAATTATCTTTTTCTTTAGATTTAGTTTAATTTGTTTGCAATATAAAATAATGCGTATTGTGTGTTTGTATGTGCGTACATTTACGTGGGCATAGCTAAAAATAAGAAATTGATTTTTTAACCAGAAATCAATTTATTTGTTAACATAAAATCTATCGTTTTAGCCCAATACACTTTTAACAAAGGTATTTCAATCTTTTTAGATGCCTTGGGAATTGTTGAGTTAGCGTTTGTTATATCGATGACTTCGGAAAAGATTTGAATCTCTTTCCCCAATTATAAGATGCGTTTTCATGTTCGGAAATAGGAAATCTCAGGGTTTCAATTCTGGATAATACGATGCGGGTTAGGCAGCAATTATTTATATAATTCTTATAATTTGACTAATGCAAATGCTAATGTGTCAGCTGGTTTCATCATTATCGTGATGCAAAATTACTTTTTCTTTGTTAAGTATGGTTTTTTTCTTTCATTACGTCATCGTTCAAACGTTCTAATAATGACGGTAATAATATCCTCCGGTTATAACATCCCTAAAAACAACTTACATAACAATTGGTTGCCTTCTCTGGTGCTCCTTTATCATGTTCGTACTGTTTAGCAACTGAGCCCGGATAGTATTTATCAACGTTTACTTTTCTTTCTGTGATGATTTTTTTTACACACACTAAAATTTTTAATCTAACCGAAAAATTCACATTTTTCCATTTTAACAAAATAAAACAACTATAAAACTGTTTGCTTTCAATAAAACCAATTAAAATATCTGTCTAAAATTGTGTATGCAACCTTTTAAAGTATGTCAAAACGGTGCTCGCAAATCAGAAGTTTATTTAAAATTTATTGTGTGTTACAAAAGCGCATAAATGTGTTGTATTTCAATTAATAAACAGCGCAGCAATTTAAGATCATTACCATTTTTTATGGAATATGAACAATATAGAGAAATTTTTCAAAAAATTGTTGATCTTTCCATTGTAAATGAATGAAAATTACTTATTCTTAACGAAAACAAATCAGTTGAAATGAAATAATAGATCAAGTCACATTGAATTAAAAGTGCTAAATCAGTGGCTAAGGCTTAGAAATAGCATTCAGTTTTCAATATCACTATATTTTTCTTATTACCTGAGTGAAATTAAATTAAATAATGAAAAAAAATTGAAATGTCCACTTAATAAATTTTCCGGAAAAAATATACTTTTATGAATTATCATCTATTTTAATTACAGGTCATAGTTTTAACAGATTTCCATTTTTACTTACAGCATTGCAAATTATAATCAATTTCCAATGTTTCATAGTAGAAACATTTTAAAATCGATTGACGCGTTCAAAAGATATGACAGATTTTCCAATTGATGGCAGAGAAAATTGGAAGCAATTTGTGGTACTGTATAAATTGATCACCGAAATGGTACAAAAAATTTATGCGTCATTATTTCATACAAAATTTCAATGACATCAAATGGCAAATCGGTCATATCTTTTGAATGCGTGAATCGATTTTAAAAATTTCTTCTATGATGAGATTGGAAATTGATTATTGTTTGCAATTCTATATATACAAACATAGAAATCCATTAAAACTATGGCCCGTAATTCAAACAAATGATAATTCTTAAAAGTCGATTTTTCGGAAAATTTAGACAATCCAATTTTTTTTCATAATCTAGTCTACTTTCAATTCGCTTACCAGTATAATATAGTGATATTGAAATATGAAAACATATTTCAAGCTGTATCACTACGCAGTGCTGATAGACGATAAGAATACTTCTTATGAGAATAGCATACTTATTAAGAATGAATTTTTATTCTGATTCAACCATTTTATGTGAACAAATCTACATTTCGTGTAATCAGGCCTAAAAGAATATCCTCATAATTTTTTTTATTCTCCCACGCAGTTCTTTTTGACTGATGATGAGAATTTTGTACTCTGCGTGTAGCGAATCGATATGTGAATTTGAATGTTTTATTTTATGGTCGTTTTTAAAATATCATGACAACCAAAAATTAAATATAAATAAAATACACATGCAAGAATATTCTTATATAATGGCGACATTCTCAAAAGAATTATTCTCATGGTCTATTAGCAACATTTATTATTATATTTTAGCTGTATGTGTGTTTTACTTGTATAAATTTGTGTAAAAAAATTACTTTAAATTTAATTTAAATTTAAAATAAGCTCGAATGCATTTATTTTACTTTTATGAATTTCATTCTGTGTGTTTTTGTGTTTTGTAATATTCATTGTCATATAATTGAGAAAAAAAATGATTAATTTATTTTTAAATTTTTTATTATTTATTAATTTCTAATTTGTATCTAATTTATTCCAAGACATTTCTATATGTAAACAATACGCACGTCTAATTGTAGTTTTAATAATAAACACCTGTGTAAATTATGTTTTATTGAAGTGTATCTGTGAATATATTTCTGTAATGTAAAAAACGATTTTTCTAAATATTTAACGTTAACGTTTTGTCTGTAAAAATATGTATATTATAAAGTTATTGCGTATAGTTGTTATATATTATATTGTAGTAGTAGTTATTATATTACTCGATGACATATAAATGTGTTTATTTTGTTCTTTCTTTAACAACAATTTATATGGTTTCATGCAATTTGTTCTGTGTGTGTCTTAAAATTGTCCGTTCTTACTAATAAAGGCTATATACTGAATTATTATTGTACATATCTAAAATGAAATGCTTATGCGTATGTAAGAAGTTTATTTGTGCGATTGACGCCAATTGCAATATTTTCTTTTTACTTTGTGTAATATATTTTTATTTTTATGTTTTTTTTTTCTTACAGATTACAGATAATTTATGTATCATTTTTATAAATATAGTTACATATAGTCAATATAGTGTTGTAATATATAGTATTTGAACCTTTTAATAAATTATCTATATAGTTGAATTTTTAAAAACGGAAATTCCTATATCATTTTTTATATTTTTCTATATTATAAAGGGCGTATTCGTTTTATATTAGGTCTTGTGTTAGTAGAATTACTCTACTTAGCATTTGTGCTTCCCTGACACAAATTCGCGGTCTCATTAGATTCCTGTATATTAGCGATTGTTGTTGGACATTTATTGTAATTTTTGTGAATGTTTCATTTACCAACTAATAATAATTTCAAATTTAAAATATCCGTTTTTCTGCAAAAATAGGCACGTTTGTCATTAACTATATATTTATATATATATATATTATTAATGTTTCAATAAATGCATGATTCATTGAAAGCAACCATCTTTCAGGGAATTGTTGGATTCCTTGTCTGACGAGTACTTCGTCTATTGAGGCGAGCTAATTTCTCATGCTTTCATAAGAAGTTAATGGTTCGTCTTGAAGGAATAACTTCATAAACATGCGAATATAAGAGTTGTATAGTCTGAAGGAAATATGTTTGGTGAATACGGCGAGTGAGATAGAACTTTTCAGTTTTGTTTTGAAAAATTAATTTGTTGTGTCGATTCAGCGATTCTGGTCGTTTTTTAAACCGCTATTTGCGGCAAAAGCCTTAGTTGTCGTCGGTAGTAATAATTTCAATTCAATAGTACACAATACCTTTTCGATCCCACCAAATACAGCATAAATATTTCGCTTTGGCTGTGATGAATCATGTTTATGAAGTTATTCATAACAAGCTTCACCCAAGCTTTTTTTATGCTTATAGTATTCGCAGTAAATCCATTTTTCATCTCCGCATTCACAATTTCAGTAGCGGATTTTTTTCGAAGGAAAACTTCATTTGCCCATGAAAGAAAAGCATTTTGTTGTTATGAATTCGATTCAAATAATTGACGAAGTCATTTGTTTCAGTTTTAGAACTTGCCAACTATAAATAATAAAAATAAATTAAATCGAAATAACCAACTGTTGGTAATAATATGCATCGCGCAAATATCGTTTATTTGCGCTTTCCATTTTCATGCAAATACAAAAACAAAGTTGTTTATTCTTTAACCAAACGCCGCATAAATGTACTACGTTTTGAAGAGACATTTTAAGTACATGTTAATGCCGATTTACGCACATAATACATACACCTACGAGTTACGCACTTATACATTAAGTTACTATATTATATAAAACAGTTAAATTATACAAAATTATTGCATTTTCATTAAGACTTCTTTAAAAAAATTTTTATTTTATTTATAAATGAGTACAAAACCCTAGAAATTAGTATAAAAATATTTGTATACTTAACACATATTGGGGAAGCAGCGCACATATAATTGTTTTCATATTTGTGTACATGCCGAAATAAACGAAAACGCCCCAAAGTCATTGAAACAATAATTCTTGTATCCGCTGCAACCTTTTTTTTATATAATTTTTTTTATAATATTAATATACAAATATAAACAAAATTTATATCCTTATGATAATATTTCGTAGAAATTAATATTTGCGACTATTATATTATATTTTTATTATCGACAAAGTCTATTTATAGTTATTTTTAATACATTTTTATGTTTTAGTAATTTGATATTTTTTGTACATATGTAATGAATATAAGAAGAAATGGTAGAATATCACAAGAATATCTATAACTTTTAAAAGTAAATACTAAAAAGAAATAAATTATTTTATGTTTATATTTTATATTATGCATATGCTACAGTACAACTGGGTATAGTGTAGACCCATAGAGACTGAAGGTAAAAAAAAATAATCTATACTTTTAGTGTTATCTTTTTGGTTTGTAGTCATTCGGAAACATCAATGTTGATTATTTTCTTTTTATATTATGTGAAGATATGAACCAACATATCAAAAATGAGATAAGATGCTGAATCTGAATCGATTATTTTTAATAAAAATTACGGCAGTGCAGTGTATAGCATATTTGTAGCAAAACTATTATTACATTGCTTATAATTGATGCGGAGCACACTGTCACGCACTATAAAAATTATATTAATTTAATTATCATTTTAATAGAAATATAATAATCAACAAATGAAAGAGAAAAAAAATTAAAATAATTTCGGTGTCTAATTTACAATTTAACCCAATTTTGTTATTTGCATATGTATATTAATCTTTATTATTTTTTTTTGTATTCGTTGTGTTGTTTTCTTATATCAAACATTTAATTTCATATTCTGAGTAATTTTAAATATTATTTATAAATACGCTGATAAAAAAAAAAATCATTTAAAACTGATTAAAATAATGAATATTATAAAAACAAAATTTAATTAGAGAACATATATGAAATAATATTGTAAATACACTATCTGTCTCCAAAGTTCCCAAACGATTTAACATATATAGTAACTACAATAAAGCACGTTGGCACGTTTTAAAATTTTATCAAATGACTTATTTAAGTCATCAATAGAAATTTTGAATCGAATTTATATCAACAAAATGCTTAAATTTCGTAACTAAAATGAAGTTTTTTTTTAAGAAATAGAAAATATGTAGATTGAGTGTTAAAACTTCGTTTTTGGTAAAAATTGATAATCGATACAATGCGATGCGATGCTACGTAAACTTGAACAAGATGCCAACTCGAATTATAACGATTTCCTCGTTGAATTGGACATATACGATGAAGTAAATGTTTCATAACTCCTTTAAATCAATCACTTTTTCGATGTTATCTGCAACCACTTCGTTCATCATTAGATGATAATCAATTTCTTCACGAGACCATTTTTAAAACGATTATACCACTCATATATAAATTGTTGTACAAGATAGACAATTATCACCATAAACATTTTTCATCATTTCAAAAGTCTCGAAAAATGTTTTTCCAAATTCAATATTATTAGCCCTTTGTTCACGAAGTTCCTTTTTTGTACCGATGCTACTAATAGACTAATAGTAAACAAATGGACATGACATGAATTTTTAACACAACATCAGTTAAACGTGTGTGTCTTCCTACAACAACCAAAATATCACATATGTAGATGTCATGTATTGTACAATAATATGGAATTTTTGAGACAGAGGGTGTATATTTTAAATAATAGTCCACACGGTGATTTATTAATTTAAATTAATATATTTTATTTTATTAGTGGCATAAAAAAACTGTGTTTAACTTAATGAAATAATTATATTTTGTTTAATTTCAAATTTATTACCTTCACTTTTATATTAAATATAATTTATGACTTATCATTTATTTTTCGTTTTTTTATTATATGTTTGGTTCGGAGGCGTCTCATGAAAAAAAATGTTTTCTTATTACAATATCACTATTTTGCACATTGTTAGTGCTACCCGAAATTAGTGTTTATCTAAAATTAATCATTGATATTAATTTTTTCTATATCTGTTGATTTATTTTCATGTTTTATTAATTATTAATTCAACGTTTTAAAAAAATTAATTTCATATCAAAATTAATTATTATCGTGTCTTTCGTATTTCTGTTTATATAATATTAAAATTACAATCAACAACAAAAAAAACAAATCACTTATTGACATTACGATATTTTATCAATTGCAATGTAGTCCATCTATCTATATCTATAATAATATATATGGTTTATGTACATATATTAATTGATTATACTTATCAATGTTGTATGCCATAAATAATTTTATTTATTATACTTCAGTAAATGTGAATTTTACATTTAACCCGCCCGCATATACGCAGTCTTACATGTAAAATTCTTCATACATTTTCTAAGGAACCGCAGACGAGATTGCAACATTAATCCAACTAAAAGATTGAACCATCTATAGTTCATATTCTGATATAAAATGTTTCTATATAATTTGGATATTTAGGTATAGTTCTGGGAGTCTAAGTAATCAAGGTACCATTGTTCTGCCGAATAGGAAAATCTGGCTCTGCGTGACCAAATCCAAGAATTTCATGGAGAACTATTTATAATTTATATAATCCCATTTTCTGGCTATACATATAAAATTAGTTTAACATAACACAAGATATATATCGTATTATTGAACAATTGTACCTTGTTTGCTTAAAATCCCAGAACTTTCAAAATATCTAAATTATAGAAATATAGCCCATTCCGTAATTGTTGAGTTTCGGTTTCTATTTCGTCTGGTTCGTGAGATAATGTATGAACAATTTTTTTACTCACATGTAGAAGACTGCTGTATTGGCTGAAGTTTGAAAATATATAAATTGAAGTTGAAAATTAATTTTTTTTAAAATATGTTTATTCCGTATTTTTAGGAAGTAATTCAATTCGATTTACCTCATCGTTTTCAAAGTTGTTTTTAAATTTTAAAAGTGAAAACTTAAACGTGGTGTAGGTTCGCATTGACAGAAGGACTAAGATTATCAGAAAATCAGAATATTATCGTTATTATTATTATATTGTATACAAGCATTTATATATTGGGTGTAAGGAAAGGTATCGGCTTTAATATATGATCTAATGATAATTGATTGATATATAATGTTTTGCTGATAATTAATAATTTTCAAAAAAACACAATTCAACTGCATTTATTCTAGTTTTCTTTAATTTTAATTTGCATGAATTTAACAGCGAAAGATAATTTTGATTTATTAGAATATATAGAAAGAGTTTGTATCTTTGACTGCCAGGGGCGAAGTCTGAGAACGGATTTCCATTTTTGTGTAAAAAATTGCAAATTATAATCAATTGCCAATATTTCAAAGAAGAGATATTTAAAAATCGATTTACTACAACTAAAAATATGCCGGATTTTCCAATTGATGACAGATATTTTTAAAAATCGATTTACTCCAACAAAAAATATGGCCGATTTTTCAATTGATGACAGAGAAAATTTAAAGAAATTTATGACAACCGAATGGAACAAAAAATTATTTCATACAAAATTTCACCGACATCGCACAGAAAATCGGTCATATATTTTGAACGTGTGAATTGATTTTAAAAATCTCTTCTATAATGACGTTGGAAATTGATTATAAATTTAGTTTCTGTATACAAAACTAGTAATCCGCTAAAACTGTGGCCCGATAATCCCAAAAAATCGATTTTCCGGATAATGTAGTAAGTGGACAATTCCACAATTATTGTTCCTAATTTCGACTACTTTCAACTCGGCTACCAAAATAGTATATAGTGAAATTGCTATATGAAAATATTTTTTCACGCTTTGCCACTGTTTGACTGTTACCTATTATTACAGCCTGTTTATTTATATATTAAATACAAAAAAAATAAATATTGTAATATCGCGTTTGTCGTCGTATGGTCGTTGTTCGTAACTAAAATATGCACATATAATACATAATAATATTTAAATTTAAAATAATATTGAAATTTGTTTTGATCGTTTGGTTTGTGTTCGTGTGACTTGTATTTATATATTACGTGTCGTCACACTAAATAATATTTTATGTTTATAAAAATTATATTATAGAACAGAAATTTCTTATCTTATAAATGTTATACGAAACGATTGGTATAATATGTTCAATGTTTATAATGAATTTTATTTTCTCTAACTAAAGCGCGAATCACTTATTGGGTGTATGTCAATTATAACAAATAATATTTTTGAAAAATAAACATAATGTATTAACGCTTTCGGTTTTTTCTATTATTTCTAATGAAGTTACACAAATTTCTGCAAATTCATTGGCATTCGTTGGATCATAATATAACAAAAATTATAATAAAAATATCCACTGAGTACAGGTACAATCTTATGTCCATTGCAAGGGACGTCAATGTCGAAAGGGTTAATACAATTATTTGTAGTACAATAAATTTATATGTATACGTTGTTAAAATTCAATGAATATAAATATTCATGCATAGACATTTTAAATTTATTAAATTGTTTTTCGTAGAATAATTTTTTTATTTACTATTGTAATAATGTGCGTAATACATATTTTATTTTATTCAATTGATTAAATTAATTATATTAAAATGTATTGTATAAATAAACTATCGTATTTTATCGTATTTCGATCGCAAATTGGATTTATTTAATCAATTATTTATACATTGTTAATTGTTATTATATGCGCGAGACAAATTAAAATGTTATTGCACCCCTTTGTTCAGTAGTTATTTTTTCACATTTTAAAAAATTCTATAATTTAAGTGTTTAACTGCCTCAAAAATGACTATTCAAAATCAAATAAGATGTGTCATTCAAGTACAATATTATACAATTATTTCATTGTTTTTTTTTTAAATATGTAATAACAATTTTTTCACAACATAAAATCATATGAATTCATTGTTTATTATTCTTTTTTTTTATTATTATATATTATTTAAAAAGAATACAAAGAAATTGATAGTTTTTTTTTAAACACATTCCGAAAATTTGTTATTTATTTTTATATAAAAATATGTTTCCGATTTTAATCATAACGTTAAAATGCTGTCGATTGGTTTGCATAAACAATATGATAAGTTATTCTTGAAGGGAAAAAGTGATAAATAAAATTTAAAAAATTACTTTTTTATCCTTTATTTATGGTAGCTGCTAATCGGTGGAGGAATATACGCATATACCAGATTTGGTATGATATTTATAATTCAAGAATTGAATCAATTCAGTGAGAAGATTTCAGAAATTATTTTCTTTAATAAATCTATACCTTGGACAAATCCTTTCACATTGCGTTTGCCTTTTTTAAACATGTCAAACCATACAAACATAGGGATTTTATTTTAAAATTATCGTTCATAATAAACTTATTATGGTAAAATAAATAATATAACTTGCGGGTATTAACTATATAAAGAAATGTCCATTCACTTGAATTTTGTTTTAATAAATAAGTATCCGACCAATAATTATGGTCCGTCTATGTTATTAATTTTCAATGAAACAAAATTTTAAATTACAATTTTTATATAATATTATTGTACCAAATACATTAGAATTTATTGTTGCTTGAATAAATAAATAAATTATATATACGGAGTTTTTGTTCATTTTTGTGTAATTTGTCAAAAATTCAATATATTTTCATTCAATTCAAGTTTTTTTTGTTACGTATTGGTACGCTCAGTTTATATCAATCTTCTGTTCGCCTTAATTCATCAAAATAACCGGCCGCAATCCATATGATTTGCGTTGCATTGATATTTTAAATATATTTTTATTAATTTCATGAATGTTAATTGTATAGATTCCAGACCTATTTATAAAGGTTAGCAAAGACTGAAACCGAAACAATTAACATTAACATTATATATTAATCTATCGCAGTCAGATATAATAATAATAATAAAATATAAATTGTAATTAATTTTAAAATCATGGACATGAATTGAAATATGAAAATAACAAATGAAACATAATTTTTAACAAGATTTTAATTTATATAGTCCAATTTTAATGTTTAATAAAATCTATGGTAATGCCATGCATTCAAACGAAATGGAATATGTTAAACATTATAATTTTACTATCAATAAAAAGTGTAATTTCGTTTTTGTATTTAAACATGTGTGAATCTTTTGTGAATATATATTTTATGAAACTTTTTTTGAATCTAAATTATGGTACATTTAAGTACCATAGCCGCAGATGATTTGAAAGCGAGTCTTTTTCTGTCAAGAATACGAATTCAAACATATGGGAAGAGTAAATCTAAAACGAATCATATTGAAATTAAAATGTTTGATATTTATAAAAATCTAGTGTTACGGGTGCTATATTCTAAGGGTAACCATGTCTGTACAAACTATGGTCTAATCGAACAAAGAACAAAGGCTATGGCTTATGATTAAAGAATATCTACTGATACAATGGTATTTGAATAATTACAAATATTTTTCTAAGTAGTATAATATGTAAACTAGAATTGAAAATAAAAATACATCGATATTCACATTGTAAATTTTCCGGAAAATATATTTTTACATATAATAAGTTTTTTGGATCATACGGAACAATATTTACATAATTTTGCGTAGAAGCCGATGTATGAATTAATTGGTTTTAAAAATTTATATTGTATAAAAGATTGCAAATTTACTATATACACTTCAAGGCCTCAAGTGTTGCTGCTTTATTGGACATAGACAAATAATTTGTCGTACCCAAAGAAAAAAAAAATATCAAAAGGCGTCACATCACAAATGATTTAATCGTTGAGTTTGAATTTTAGCATGTGAAGTATGACTGTTTGCAGGGAACCACAAATAACGTTTACATCGATATTACTCACAATTTTTGGATACAAAACCTGATTATAATCATGACTGTGTAACAACAGTAACGATTACCGCATATACAAAATTCGAAAAAAATACCGACAAATAATTACTACATAGTCAGTTTTTGTGAATGTAATAATGAAGTTTCATTAAGGACTATTTTCACTTCATCTATTATATATACGCAGCAATTTTACGTCTATTGATGTAACCGTTTGAAACAGAAATGGGACTCGTCGTCAGTGCGAATAAAACGTGTACATATACTCTATAATACATTTAACTAACTAACCACTATATTGAATTTAAATTAAATTTGCAAGCGAATATTGTTGAAGTGTTAAGCACACACTCCATACAATGATTTGTGAAAGTGTATACGGAAAAAAAAATTATAAAGTATATTAGATTTTAAAAACGACAGCATACTATTGATAAGTGTAACACTTCAGTCTTAAAAAAAAAAAATAATAAACACCATCTTATACGTAATTTATTATCATTATATAAATGTTTTTAATCTATTTCAATTTAATTAAAATAATAATCTGTTTTATTAATTTAAAAACTATCTAAAGTATTTTCTATATGCGGGTGGTATAT
Organism: Bibio marci; assembly: GCA_910594885.2. Lineage (NCBI taxonomy): Eukaryota > Metazoa > Arthropoda > Insecta > Diptera > Bibionidae > Bibio > Bibio marci. The sequence goes on along the minus strand of OU343115.1, from coordinate 32,364,921 downwards.
TTATTTATACAAATTCACGATTTATCAACGTGCGCATATTAAAAGTTATATGTCGTCGGGTAGGCTATAATCTTGGTAAATCTTATCAACATTTTTTTTTTGGCCAACGATAAAGCAAAATTTTAATATAATTCAAGTATTGGTATATTATTAATTTGTATGTATGTGTATGTTAAATGTAATAAAATAAATATAGAATTGTATGTTCCAAAGGTTATGCCATATAAATTAGCATATTTAAATAATAAATAATCTTGGGAATGGGTGCCACATGAATTGAATGAAAGACGGCTGGAAAACCGAAAAAACACTTGTGAAATTTTTATTTGCCAGACAGACACGAAAGAAAATTAGTTTTGCATCGAATTGTTACTGATGATGAAAAATGGATTTATTTTAAGAATCCTAAACGGAAAAAATCATGGGTTAATCCAGAACAACCGTCAACATCGACTGCAAAACCAAATCGTTTAGACCAAGAAGACAATACTGTGTGTCTGGTGGAAACAGATAGTTGTGGTGTACCACTAGTTCTTAAAACCTGGTAAAACTGTTAATGCTGATCGCTACCGACAACAAATGTTCAATTTAAACCATTTATTGATCGAAAAACTATCAGAATGGGCCAGAAGACATGGCAAAGTAATTTTGCTCCATGACAATGCGCCTGCATACAAAACCGGTTCAGGATATAATTAAAGCAATTGGCTGGGAGCTGATAGCCCACCTGCCGACTACCATTTGTTTTCATCGATGGGACACGAATTGACTGGGCAGCACTTCGATTCCTACGAAGAAGCCGAAAATTGGGTGTCTGATGGGTTTGCTTCAAAAGACGAACAATTCTATTGTCGTGGTATCCACAAATGGTCAGAAAGGTGTTCAAATTGTGTAGAAAGCAATGGCCAATATTTTGAATAAAATGTTTTTTACTTTCCCATTTAAATTTAGTGTTTTATTTTCACAGAAAAACGTCCACTTGATACCGGTACACTCGCGGTATTTTAATTTGCATTATCCCAATTTCTAGGGCAGAGCTGTTCACAATTCTTTTTCCGGCAAAAGGCGATAAATATGCGGTTTTGTCTTCTATTTGAAAGTTGGCGTAACTAGATTGAAGAGTTTGTATGCAGTTGTCTGTAATTAAAATATTATAAAGTCATTCAATCCGGTCATTTTTCGGATATAGAGAGAGAGTGTATGCGTTTATAATACAATATATTCACTTTCGATACAAATACACATATTGCATGTGATAATTATATTATATTGTGTTTTTGTATTTTGTATAAATATGCACCGATAATATTATTACAACAAATATTGTATTATTTATTTATATATATTATAATCAATATATTTATTGTGTGAATTATATATTTATAAAAAAATTAGCATTTTATCAATTTTGCACTATATTTATTTATTTATTTATGGTACGGTATTATAAATTGCTTAATAATACCTAATATATAGTGTGAAATACATTGTGCAAACAAACATAACACATAAATGTAAATATGTGCATATATTTAAAAAAAAAAATGACATATAACTTATAAATTGATTTGTTCACTTTTTCACATGTTTCTTTAATATAAATACTATCTACTTTATATTGTGTATTAGTAAATTAAATAATACTGCGAGTATAATACCTATATAAAAAACACGAAAATGGAATAATAATTGATATGAATAAATTATAATGTAATTACATTATTATTATTATAATATATTGTAGATAGATATAGATAGATTGATAGCAAAGTTGTGTATAAATATTGAATAACAACATGCTAAATGAAATTATAATATGTATTTTTATATAATATAACAACAAAATATCATTGATAATAATATAATTTAATTTTTCCATATAATGTATAACAATATTTTGATATATGTACAATAATTTAATAATTTATACAAATACACGTATATATAGATAGACTATGATGATGACATATTTTCATGTTTTACATGTTTGATAGACAAGAAACGATGTTTGTAAACAAGTACATATAATTTTTTTTTAATATAATAATCTTTATGAGAAATTATTTAATTACATTAAATTCACTTAAATTTATCAATATTTTATATAAATAAATATATTCTATATCTCATTATCATGTCATATTAAATTATGTGTTGCTATTATAAATGGACGGTTATTAATCGTATTCGTTTTATATATGTACGAATCAACACTTGTTTGAAATAATTTTAATATAAATTACATTTTTATGACCCCATTTATGAGATATTATAAATATTAATATGTAAAATACAAATTCAAATATATAAAACATGATATATCATATATATAGTCAACTCCTGTAATCAGAATCGATCCGACGACAATGCGATGAACAAAATATGTTACATACCAGGTGTATGCATATGAAACTGCAATCGACAAATAGATGCCCATATCTATGATATGAGTATGATTTTTTTTTCTGTTTTGACATAGGTCAATAATTGTTAGTATAGCACATTTCAAGTTTTGTACAACAACATATAGTTTTTTATCTTATCAATAATGGAAAGTTTTGCGCTAGAAAATCGTGATTTGTCGATTTCATTACGTTTTCTAAAGAAAAATTCATCTGAAGCTCATCAAATGCTTGTTAAAGGTTATGCGGTGAACATGATCTATCGCAAAGACAATTTTATGAGTGGTTTCAACGATTCAAAAATCGATGATTTTGATGTTTAAAATAAAGAACGTGGAAGACTGCACCGAAAAAGTTTAAACAAATCGAATTGGAAGCATTGCTGGATGAAACCCAAAAGCATATATCAGAAGCTTTGAATGTTGATTAAGCACCGATTTGTTTTAAAGTTATGGGAAAGATCCAAAAGTGTGGCAATTGGATCGCACATGAACTGAATGAAAGGCAATTAATTTGAACCATGCTTTGATCGAAGAATGACTAGAATGGACCACAAGACACGGTATTAGATAATTTTATTCCATGACAAAGCATCGTCACACAAAGTAAAGTCAGTTGCGGATACATTCAAATCGCTTGGCTAGGATATGTTATCCCATCCGCCATATTCATCAGACTTGGCTACTTTCGATTACTATCTGTTGTCATCACACATTTAAAGACCAACACTGCAAAACACCTGAAGAACTAAAAAATTTGATCTCTGCTGCTTTGCATCAAATGAGGGACAGTTTCATATACATATACCTCGATATACAATAAAAATAGTTAATTTATGATTTAGGTCATTTATATGTGTTTTCTTTATTTACATTTTTTTGAATTTTCTACTTATCTGCAGTTTTTATTATATTAGTTAAAAACACAATTTTAATGCACTCTACGAATTTAATCAATTTTGACAAATAAATATTAAGAAATACGGGTTGAAATCTTTTTTAAAATTTCATTTATTAATATAACCAAATTTTCAATTTATGTTTCTACAATATTCACAATTAACCTATGAAATTAAATATGAATAGAAATAAATTTTTACAATATAATCATTTTAAATTACAATTTTCAATTAATACTTCAATATTGTAAGTGACATTATATAAATAAAAACCAGTTCCACAACGACCGTGTTTATACTCTAGTAACATAGTATGTCCGCAAAATTGCCGTATTTTATGTAGTAGTCCGTAGTTTCAATCCGGGGAATTATCAAAGGATTTCTTACGAATGTCAACTGGAATTTTATATGACCAGTGCAACCCTGTTCATGGATTTTTATAAAAAATGTGCTTGGATTATCCGTATATTTCCGATGATAATTTCTACATATTCTCCTTAGAAGTATTTCTCATCTCATCACAGAATATCCGTAGAATTTATATTCAAATTTTTTGTGAACAGATCCATGGATTTTTACAAAAATACTTTATGGGACAAGTGTACTCGCACAAAAATTTTGTTATAACAGATTGTAACTTGTTGAAACAAACCTTATGTAATAAATACGTAATAAATAAATAAAAAGTATGATATTTATAGTTTCTTAAGTTAATTGTAAGATAAGATTAATAAATTCATATTATAAATTTGTAGAAATTTGGCAAATAAAACTCTTTCGCCGCAAAGAATAAACAAAAACCACGTATAAAATCCAGGAACAGTTTTATAAAATTCCTCGGAAAAAATCGATTTGAGTTGCTGGTTGTTTTAAAGATTATGAAAATAAATTAAAAAAGTGAGGATTATATCAAGATAAGCGAAATAAACAAAATTTGAACCACTGTCTTGGATAATTTTGTGAAATTAATTATGAATATAATACCGCGGATATATGTTGGGACATTTTACCCTGACAATCCAAAGATTTCAATTGACCTAAATAAAATTATATAAAATGGAAACACTCTTTGGACAATATAATAATATGTGGATTTTCTCCACGGAAATTTCCCTCAATTTTTAAAGTACGGGCAATTTGTTACTTGTTTCCAGTATTCTGTTCACCTCACCCCACTTTAATTTCATTTCCCACAATGACACAAATTCATTATTATTTATATGCAAATGTAAATAAATCAGCAATGCATTAGGTTAACATTGGAAAATAATGGGTTTTTTTTTATATTTCTAATATTATAAAAATTTGAACTGAATCTTTTGAGTTACATATTTATTGATTCGTTCAAAATGAACAAATCTTTCGCGAACGACTTATCACATCGGGCACCCATTCTAGGTAACACATGGAACGAATAAATACAACACACTCAGCTACAGCGTAAATTAGATGCTCTACTGCACATCATTTAACAATCAACACTAAAAAACAGCATGGTTTGATACTCTCTACCGCATTCTAACTGTACTATGTTCTGTGCAATGTTACAGTAGAATACAATAATATATAAAAATACCATACTAATTATATGGCATATGCAAAAATTAAACCTTATTCTTTATGAACTCTTGCCGCATTTTCAAATGATTCCCTTTTATTTTCATAATTAATTATTTATAAAAATCTTAAATTTTACGATTTAGGCCAAGAAGTGTATAATAATTTCCATAATTTTGTGTATAATATAAACAATCTCGATAATAAAAAATAGAAACATAAAATTAAAAATGTGTCTTAAATAAATAAATCGTACTCATCTATAGATCCAGACATTACCATATCAAAATCGGCAACAGATTGATGAATAATATGATTTTTGAATGGTCATCTTCAATTCAGAACATTGTGTCGTATGAATTTTTACTTATATAAAAATATGTTTTTATCATTATCACACACGCACACACAAACACAAATTTATTTTACAAAAACAAATAGAGATTAAAACGAAAAGAAAATCTACATATTTTTTTTTATTTATAATATTATTATTGTAAATAATTGTAGATAATAAGTTTATTTTTATAATATCAACATATCATTGCTATAACAAATTAATTATGTAATTATTTATGTAATACAAAAACAAAAAATTCTTGATATTAAATTTTTCATTTATGTTTTTCTTTTTTGCAAACTTTTATTAAAATTACACAACAATAAAAATAAAACTATAATAATTTATATTTTATAATTTAAGTATTAAAATAATAAAACTAATTTATTATTTATTGTTGGTGTTAAATAATTAAAGCTTTATAATTTTTGTTGCTTTTTCATTCGGACGACACTGTGATGCAACCGTTCAACACACAACACACACACATGTAATAAAATAACACTAAAAACTTTTTGTTCCTGTCAAATTTAATTTTTGTTTTTTTGTGTTTTTTTATTTAAATCAAAATTTTTGAAAATATCGAATATTATTATTATTAAGTTGTTAAGTTGGCGTATTATTTAACAATTTTCCGATCTTTAGTTTTTCTTTATTTTATATTTATTTATTACGTATAAAATTATTACTTATTATTGCGTTATGTCCTTGACAGACGATTATAATCATTTTTATTATGTTTGTCAATAATCATAATATCTAATTTTCCCAATGATTCGATTAACATCTTCGTTAAGAATTTAATCCCCTAATCATAAGTTTGAAAAACGCTATTTAAATTGTATATAAAATCGTTATTGCTTTTTTTTCTAACTGGCTACAGCGAACTCAGCGGCCGCTGAATGCAAGTAAAGCATTGGAAATTGTCAAAAGTCATAATGTAAAATGTAAACAAAAAATAAATTGTGAAATTGATGAAGTGGATTTAGTTTTATATTTTACTTATTAACATTAGTATTGTAAATTTTTTTATTAATATTAATTTTTAATACATATTTTTTATTAGTTTTAAAAATATTAGTGGTTATTTTTATTTAATTATAATTCATATTTATTGAATGAATAGAAAATTTAAAAAATAAACCATATAAAAATTGTACTGGCAGATAAGAAAAAAAGGTAGAAACATATTATTTTTATAGTAATATTTATTATTTGATTGTCACTTTTAAGATAAAATAATTATTACAGAATAAAAATCAAATGCAAAATTTAAAAAATAATATTCAGTATTTCAGCCAAATCAAATTGATCAATAAAAACATTTTGGAAAAAATTCGAAAATTAGTGGAGAAAAATCCATGAATATATAAAATTAAAAAACATTCCCGAAAAAATTATAGAATCAGAAAGGGTTGTATTTAAGTTTAACTTCAATTAATAATGCCTTGAAAAAATTATGAATTACACTTGAAACCATTATGAAATAAAAATTATATACAATTAATTTCACAGATTATGCTCCTCAGGCAAGACAAATAATTTTATTCATAGACGAATCTGGTATTAATTACCATATGCGTCCAACGAAAGAACGATCCAAAGTAATCACATCTGCATACGTCAAACTGCCAATAGTACGTTAATAGTGGTTAATTTTGGACAACGGAGCAATTCACAAGACACAAAAAATGCTGAATATTATGAATGTGACGAATCATACCTTAGTCTTTCTATCACCATATTCTCCAATGCTGAATCCAAATGAAAAGGTTTTTTTTTCTAAAACAACAATATAATTGAAGAATCTGTGAGAACAATCACTGCTCGTGATTGTAGCAATTATTTTCTGGATATGACAATGGAATTAACATCAGCTGTTTCTGAACAACCTTTGCATTTCATTAAAGTTATGTTATTTTTCATTAATTCAATTATAATTAATTATTATAAAACCTTTTTTATCTATTTTTTTAACTGTTTATTATTAAATTACTGAATTTGATTTGGAAAATGCTGAATTTGAAGTTAAAAACCTATTCAGTGCTGTTATCGGATAAGAGATGAATAGAAATCAAATTCAATGAAGAGATTTTTATATGCATGAATTCATTAATTAAAAAAATTTTGCTTTTAATTTAATTTTTTTTTTTTAAAACTTATATTATATTGTGCGAAACACGAGTACAATGCGCAATCATTTATATGAATATACCCAGTTAGCCAAGTATTACTTCCGAATTCATTTTGAAATACTTACCGAGAATAAGAGAAGTACATACTGTGGAAGCTGTTATTAAGTGTTTTGGAAGTACGCATACTATTGTGTGGACATGTTCGGTTTTGAAAAGTATTTCTAGAACACTTCCCATAGAATGCTTCCATGAAAGTCATACAAATTCGATTATGTATAGAATGCATGCAAGTTCCCTTATATAGAATAATGAAATGCAGAATCTCTTACGCAATGCGATTATCTACTTTAGTAAATGACGCAATTTATCCGAGAAGATACTCGGATAATGAAAACGAGGTGAAAGAAGAAGAGAATTGTAAATAATAGGTATTTTTGAAAATTCTTATGAATCCATAACACCAGTCTGAACTTGTAAATCATTCCCAGGCATTCAGAATGAATTCCATTTATAGAAATAATAGTTTGACAACATTTCTGAAAGGGTATCCATTTGCATAGCTGTGAATAACTTCTCAATGCATTACCACCATGGTGAGTGCCTTACCATTGTGTTAGCTGGGATGTATGCACTCTCTCTCTCGATCTCTATGTGCAACCCTATTTTAATTTCAACAGATTAATCGACCATTTCAATATATGTATTTAAGAATTTATATATACCTATTTAAATTTATAATATACATTTTATTACAATATTGCTATAAAAAAATTTCATTTTAATTATTTCAAAACATAACACTTTTGTTATATTTATTTAATTTTTCATTGTTTTTAATGTTTTTTTATTTTTTATTGTTGTTTGTTGGCGTCCGTATATTTATGCTCGTCGTATCGTAATTCATGTTGTTATAATGTGTGTATTGTAATATTATGTTATAGCGGAAAAATTATAATTTACATAGTTTTAACGGCAGCATATATAATTTTTAAATTCATTTTATACTTTTAATAATAATTAATAATAATAATAATAATAATAATAATAATAATAATAATAATAATAATTATTATAATAATAATAATAATAATAATAATAATAATAATAATAGTAATAATACATAAAACTCTCATTTATAATGAAAAGAGTTAATTTTTTTCAAACTAAAACGAATAAAATAAAAAACTGAAAGAAATTAATATTTGATCATCCGAGAAAAAAATAAATGATACTTTATTTATTTATTATTTATAATAATATAATTAATTATCGCATTTCGTTATTTATTATTATATATTGTGTTTATTTTTATGCGTTGAAAGTTTATTATTTATTTTATATATTTTTTCTTCTGTTTAAAATATTTAATATTCACGTTTAAAGTAAAATAAAAAGTTATATATTTTTAGTTATAAGTAACAGAAAGAGTAGGTAAAATGTAGAAAATGATATTTATTATAAATTTAAATAAATTTGTACTGATGTTTTGTGCGTCGTATATGTGCCTGTGCTGTGTGTGTAACATGGTCGAACCGTCGTATGGTTTATATAATTTCATTATTTTTAATTTATTATTTATTTATATTTTCTCATAAACATAAAATATATATTTTTTTTTTTCTAACATAATCATTTATTGTTGTTGATACGCATAGGGTAAACTTATCGAGTAATCTACAAGCTCACACTGTGTACATTCTTATCATAAAAACATGTTTTGTATAATTATCATGTGTGTTGAAGATTTCTGTTTTGCATATAAAAATACAAAATTAATATTTATTGAAAATACGCCATCAATCCCAACTAGTAAAAAAGTAGATCATTAATGATTGCCTAATGTAAAATGTGAACAATTAAATATCCTCAAAAGTAGTGCCTGAAAATTTATTTGCTTACCCTATACAATATATATATATATTTACTTTCCTTTGAAATGTTATATATGCTTGAAATGTGCGCATATAATGCAAAACAAACAAATATAATTAAATAAGAAATGTTTACTGCAAGTTTTAACTTATATATATAAACTATGCATATGTAAAAAATGAAACAATATATCACCTATGAACGTGCACAGATTTTATAAGATTATAATTAAATTTTTTCTGTGAATTTTCACCATATTTGTGAAAATAATTACAGATGTACACTCTAGCTAATAAAATAATATGGTTTGCATTCAATGAAGCTGTTGATGAGTGGGTGTTTTGGTGATATTACAGTAGCGTAATTAATTATCAGTAATTTCGGCGTTGCGAAACAGTTACAGCTGAGTCAAGCATTGTCTGAACAACTGTCACTATATATACTATATGAATAAAGAATTTTAATTTGCCAACCGAAAAGGTGTAATTTTTCACCGCATGATAATGTCAGACCAAACAGTATACAATACAAAAACTGAATGAATAGTAAATGGAAAATTTTGCAGCATACTCTCCATATCTGCAGAATAGTTTGAATGGTTAAACGATAAACAACGTCACCATACTAACTTCTTTAATTTAAAACCACACGTTGATATTATATATCAATGTGGAATGGAAAAGTTATTATAGAAAGTTGATTATAATTATATAATACAGAAAAGGAAATTATATAATTAATTAAACACCATATACATATACCTATAACCTCTCCGTAACCAGACATTTGACTGTGGCAGGAAATGGTGCACAACATACGCAACAAATATATTTAAAAAAAATAATATAATACATTAATTTATTGTACATAAAATAAAATGAACTAACTATTGTAAATATACGAACTAATGATCAATTTTAAATCAAACGGTATGTAATTGACTAATACGGCTAAGGTATTTTTTGAGTTAATAAAAAAGATTGATTTTAGAGATTTCAAAGCGGGCATTCATCCAAAATATATATGTGTGGGAAGTAGATTACGTGTGTAAATTTTAATAAAATATATTCAATCACCATAATTAATGCATTCAAATGGAGCAGTATATATATGGTGCATATCTATACCAGGCAGCAGGCATTTATTATACGCAGACTAGTTGTGCGGTAAATTACTTTGCATATGATGAGAGTATATAACAATTTACCAATTTGTTTGCATATACAATTATGTTTTCTTATATAATTTCACATATTTTATGTATTAATTACAGAGTGATTAACCCCCGCATAAAAAATTAATGCATGTTGGATTATGTGAATTTGTGTGCTTCGAAGTCATCTTTCTTATACCTATATAAATACTATACATGATTTGATAAGTTTCCAGAATGAAAATGATGTAACATATCACATAATCTTCTTGATCCATTAATACCAACGATTTCGTATCATATTCGGATCTCTTACTCTTTATTATAAAAATACAATGCAAAATCAATTAATTTCACTACATCAGAAAATAGTCGTTTGATACTTGATACTAAATCTACAAAATACGCGGTGGATGCGTGTGGAATTGATTCCTCCAACCCAATTCATTCAATGATGATGATAAAGCACAACTTTTACTTTGATAAATGTGATCGTTGCTTATTAATTTTAGCATTCAATTAAATCTAATAACCTCTGCGAAACATTCTGTCTGATGTTATATTGTTTTATCTTTTTCTAAATAGTTTTGTTAGTTAACATTGAAGGCTGCTGACGGATTTTAATCAATTGTTAACAAATACGTTTAACATATTGCAGATAATTTATTCATAGATGCTAATATTCGTTTGTAAATCAATGCATGCATGTATTCTTTGTTTTGTTTACCTTCTCACCTTAAATTTACATTTCACACATTCAAACCAATGATGTAGACGAATTTTTCAAAAATTTGTTCTATTCTGTTACCACCATTAAGTGTTCCTAAATATGTGAAACATCAATTGTTTTATTGTATAGTGTTTGAAATATATTATACCAAATCGTAAACAGATTTGATGGATAATATATGTGTCCAAAAATTTTTATTGAACTCATCGATGATTTAACTTAACTTTCGAAATGACTGTATATCACATATGAAATGATCGAAAGTTCTTCAGTCTTTACAAGTTTTGCATGTGAAAAAAACAATAAAAATGCAATACTTTTTAGCCATATTTCACTGTCCAGTTACAACTTCTAATATCTCTAAATTTTAAAGAAAATGAAATTATTTAAAAACATGTATATAAATAAAAATAAGAATTCTGTTTCTTTTATTTGTCAGTCGTTTTACATAAATATAGAACTAAACAGGAAGTTTTTCTACGTCTGAAACGTGGCCTAAAAAGAGAGCAATAATTATTGCATATAAAAACTCTGTCATTTATAATGTTAGAAAAATGAATGCAGAAGTTATGAAAATCCAATTGTTATGAAAACACTACAATTTTTCATTATTTCCTCAATATCATCGGAGGAAGTATTATAAATTGTTGGAAAAAATGTATATTGATAGTTATTTTTCAATAAATATATTTATATATTTATTTCTCTTAAGCGTATATGATTATTGTGTGTATAAGTATACTACTTGAAATTGCTATTATAGTCTTAACAAATGTACAAATAAAATATCAACTACACAAACTAATATTATATGACATAATTACTTAAAGCAAAACTATTATAAATTTTCCAGTGAAGTTAATAATATATAAATAACATACAACAACATATAATACGATAATACTAATAATTTCATATAAATTATTTTAACATTAACCTATGTCAGACATAAAATTGCCTGACTGTCTGGGTATACAAATTTGTCTATATATTACAAAAAATAACATTAATATTATTTTTACTATATATACAAACAATATTGAAAATTTCCTTGATTCGCTTGCTGCTGTAGCATAAAAATATGATTTATTAATATTTTATATGTATTTCTATGGAAAATTTATTAGAAACACGTATATATTTATTAATATTTTATTTAAAATTTCTAATTTTATATTATTATATTACGCACCAATTGGAAATATTACGTTATAGGTGTAATGATAGTAACGAATTTACTGCATATATATAGTGCGTCTGTTAGAATAATAATATTCATACAAAATATATGTTGAAGCTATTTTTTGTTAAACAGAATAATACAGGCCACGCAAACATAAAATTTGAAAAACATATTATTAAATTTTCATTTTTCATAAAATGAAAAATTTAACAACCAAAAGAAAAAAAAATATATTTTTAATGGTATTCCATTAAAAATAAATATAATATAATAATAATAATAATAATAATAATAAAATATATAAAACTTATTGTAGATCGTAAAATTTTTACAATATATGCATAAATGTTTGTATTTATTTCTACATTCTATACTATATGTTTTATCTATATATAAATGTTTGTGTGTGTGAATGTTGTGAATACGTGACTAAAACAATATTTAGGACAACGAAAATTTATTCATATTTTCAAATAAAAATTAAAAATTTTAAGTAATTTTGTTTTGTCATTTTATAATAGCTAAATCTTAATCAGTAGCAATATTAATCCTACAAATACAATAGTTATGAACTTGTTATATGACTAAATTCACTCAATAATTACAGTCATTTTATATTACACAGAATGTGTTCAAAAATTTTACATTTCTATTTTTTTAGGTTTTTTTAGTTTATTAAATAAAATATACGTTGTACTACATCAATTGCATAATAAAAAAATGATTCTATTACAGCAGAATAAAGATATAAATTAAAATGTATTAATTAATTCTGAATTATATTCGTATTCGTTTACGGTAAGAATTATATTTCCTATATTTTCTGTTACATCATATTTTGTAAAATTGCACTTATATGCTACTTATTTACTAGTTTATAGAACCTTGACAAATGACAATATATTCACATATGCGAATATGACGTAATGTGACACGTAATGTTGTTGAAAAACCTGTCGATAATATATATGTAAAACTTACCGCCCCGTCCACCCTCCGCTATTGAATCGTAGTTCACCAAATGAAAAATATAATAAATTTATATAAATATAATTTATTTATTAACCAAATCATTTATTTATTTAATTTAATTTAATAGAGGCGACCAATGGACGTTCAACACAACAACTGAAAAAATCAACCGATATGAAGAAAACAATTGATGATGCAGATGAGGCAAATGCAAATAGTAACACATCACAAATAAACCATTCAATAGTTGGCAGTACCAGTAACAATGTTCATAGTTCTACGGGCAGTAACACCGATAATAATAATATTAATAATACTACTAATAACGATAATAATATTAATAAAAATGATAGTAATATGATTGATGATAGTAATAATATTAATAATAATAATAATAATAATAATAATAATAATAATATTAATAATAATAATAATAATAATAAGAATAGTAATAATAGTAATAATAATAGCAGTGATACTAGTAGTAGTAGTAGTAGTAGTACCAGTAGTAGTAGCAGTAGTAGTACTAGCAGTAGTAGTGGCAGTAGTAGTAATAATACTATTAGTAACGATAATAATAAAGATAATAATAATATAAATAATAATAATAAAATCAATAATATTAGTGATAGTAATAGTAATAACAACAATAATATCAATAATGTTATTATTAATAATAATAATAATAATAATAAATTAAATAATAATACTGACAGTAATAGTAATAATAATAATGTTAATAAAAGTACTACTGATAATAACGATAATAATAATAATAATATGGAAACTGATAAAATTAACGAAAGTGATCATAAAAATAAGGAAACAAAACTTGATCATGTCGGTGACATATATGAATTTAAAACAACACCAAAAGAATCAACAAATTCAAAAACAACTGATGATAAATTGTCGGATATCAGTACTGGTAATGTTAAACGATCTGATAAATTAACGGATGATAAAAGTGTCGCCAGTGGTGAAGATCAAAGTAATACAATAACAACATCAACAACAAATCATAATCTATTAAAACGTTTATATTCAGTCATGATTAGTGCTGATGTTGATGTTGATGATGGTGGTAGCAATAAAGTTAAAAAAGATAATGAAAATAATGATAATGACAGTAATAATAAAAATAATAATAATAGTGATAGTACGTCAGGTAATAGTAGTACTAATACTATATGTAGTAGCAGTACTACTAGTAGTATTACAGATACCAACAGCAATAATAGTATGGTTGGAAGTACCTCAGTAGGTACAAGTAATTCAAATACAACAAATTCATTAACAGGAGTACCGTCGAATACCGTCGGTAATTCGGAAGATGAAAATAAACGTAAAAAATTACGTAAAGATGGTGATCAAATACCACCACCAGCAGTAACAAAAGATGTAACTAAACCGATTATATTAAATCGTTTACCACCAACACTGCTATCACAACGACCCGATAAAACCACAAAACCTACAGGTGGTCCAATTAATAAAACTGGTATTCTAGCAAATAAAACGGCTACATCATTAGATCGTAAAAGTCCAAGTGGTAGTCCAAAACCAATAAAAAAACCAACCGATAGTGACGATGAAAGTGATGATAACAAAAATAATGATAATTTGGGTAATACTGGACCAAAAGTTCCACCATTAAAAATTGTAATACCACAACAAACTACTGGTAATGATCCAGAAGTTGGTGCACGAAACGGTAAAAATGCATCAATACGATCTCATCCTGCATTACCATATGTTGTGGCATCGTCAACAAATTCTGGTACACCGTCAACAGTAACATCTTCATTGTCAACGGCATCGTCTTCATCAACATTACTATCATCAGCATCAGCATCGGCATCAGCATCAACATCATCATTGGTCAATAATGATAATGCAATCGAAAAAGAAAATGCATCAAATTCACGATGTAATAGTCCAGTTGATCCATTAAAAATTTGTGATGATACAAAAAAATCCATAATAATGACAAATGAAGAGCAGAAACAACAGCAACAACGTGTATTAAGAAGTTCCCATCGTGGTGGTGGTGGTACTGCCGGTGGTAATTCAAACAATAATAATATTATTATTAGTGGTATTATTGGTTCCCATTCAATTGATCGTGGATCAAATAGTTCATCACCACAATTACAATGTAATTCACCAATACCAGTAGATCCCTTATGTATTGATATTATTGAAGATAATACATCAAATGCATCATCAACAGCAACAACAACAACAGCAACAACAACAATAACAACGTCAACGTCAACAGTAACTGCAACATCATCCTCATCCGCATCAATGAGAACAACAACACCAACTGCAACGACAACGTTGACAACAGCAGTGGCAGCGTCAGCAGCAGCAACCGTAATATCAACTGCAACAACAGCAACTATATCTATTGCATCAACTACGTCGCCAAAAGAATCTATATCACCAACATCTACTGAAACATCAACAACTGTAACATCAACAGTAACAACAAGTAATGGTTCAGCTATAGCAACAACAGCAGTAGCAGCAGCAGCAACAACAACAACAACAGCAGCAACAGCAATAGCATCTACAACACAAACAACCGTAGCAACAACTTCATCAGAAGCTGTGTCATCATCAACATCTTCATCATCAGCAGTGACAACAAGTTCGTTAACTCCAACCGTAACTACAACATCAGAAATGGATACTTCTGAAAAAACATCCAATTCTTCACATTTAATATCTTCAGCACAATCAACGTCATCGACTTTATCATCATCTTCAGCCACCAATAAAGAAGCATCACAACAACAGCCACAACATCTACAACAACAACACAATCATAGCGTTGATGTGCATCCAAGGAAACGTAAAATACGTGCAAGCAAAGAAGACATTAAACAATCTATAGTAAATGTTAATGGATCAACAACATCCGGAACTATTGGCGGCAGTGGTTCAGCTTCATCATCATCATCTTCTTCTTCGTCATCATCATCATCATCATCATCATCATCTTCGTCATCTTCATCGTCATCATCGTCATCATTATCTTCATCATCATCATCAGCTTCGTCATCCTCAAATAATCATCATCATCAATCAAATAATAATAGTGATAATAATGATACATCAAACGAAATTCATCCGCATGATCAACCAATGTTAAATTGTTATCAAATGTATTTAAATATACGTAAACAAATTGAAAAAAGACGTCGAACATTGATTCCCGTGCAACCGAAACCACCGCAAGGCTATGATGGATATTTATTAACACGACGCAATTATACGTTAGCCAGTAATACACAAATTGAACCTGTAATTAATTATCCAGCAAATTTATCTAATTTATTATTTGAAATGTTTGCCCAACAAGAACGTGATCGACACAAATTAAAATTACAACACATTGTACAAAAAGAAAAATTGGTTTTATCCGTGGAACAAGAGATATTACGTGTACATGGTAAAGCGGCGCGTGCATTAGCCAATCAATCATTACCATTTTCAGTGTGCACAATATTAAAAGACGATGAAGTTTATAATATGATAACGCCCGAACAAGAAGAAAAAGATCGTAATGCAAGATCACGTTATAATGGTCGTTTGTTTTTGGGTTGGTTGCAGGATGTTGATGATAAATGGGAAAAAATTAAGGTAAATTGAATAACGTTTTCTTATTTATTATTTTATTTTATTTTTTTTTTTTTTTGTAATGACAAATTCTAACAATACCATTTTTAATCGTAAACTTTGAATTTATTCATTTAGGAGGCAATGGTACTGCGTCATCATAATGAAGCTGAAAGTTTACATGCTGTACAGAAAATGAATTGGGAATGGAAAATGAAAGAATTAAATTTATGTGAACATAAAGCACAGCCAATTATCGAGGATACACATGTACCAATTGTGCGTGTCAGTGATGACTTTGATTTAGTACCAAGCAATTGAAGTAACATCATTATTCAATTTTCTCATTACAATTAAATATGTATAAGTTAACATTTTTATCATATTATTATATTATTATTAATTTAATGCTATAATCATAATTTATATTGAAAAGATATAATAATTATTACATAAAAGTAATAAATTTTATGGTAATCTAATAGATTATTTCAATTCACATGGAAAACGTTTTAAAATTGAAATTTAATCAGGATGATTAATTAATTATTAAAATACACATTTATAAAAAATGTAATTTTCATTTAAAAGAGATATTAACAATAAAAAAATTAGATTTTATTTAAAAATATTTTAATAAATGCTAATTAGTTTATAATTACAATAATAATAATAATAACATAATAATAAATTGTATTTTATTATTTAATTATAAATTATGCTACAATATTAATTGCAGAATCATATGCCTTTGCATTAACTTGTTTTAAAATTGTTGTTAATCCTTTTCCAGGTCCACATTCAAATGTTCTTGGAAAATGAATACCCTGTTCGCGTTCATATATTATATGAAGTGTTTGCTCCCATTTAACTGGTCGACATATCTATATATACCAATAAATTAAATTAAATATCCATTTTAAATAAAGTAAAAGAAGAGGAAGCCGTTGCGAGCTATATACAAAACATCATTTCATAGAAAGTTATTGTAATTTCCGAATGATCAATTTTAAAAGTTGACAATTATCAAGAAATGAATCAAGAATGTAAGAAAATTATAACTAGAAATAAATTTAATATTTAAAAATTGTGTAAATTAAATTGTTAAGAAAAAACATACAACAATTGTCGATACAACAATTGTAATAAACAATTACGCATTTAATTCTACGATATAGTTTGGCATATGTGATGACATGCGCTTTTAACCACTGTGCCAATGAGTACGTGATCTCCGGTGCGGACATAAAAAAATTTTCAGTATTTTCCATCACAAAAATTACTTAACATCATTGGTTCGTTTATGAAATCAGAGAGCGAATATCGTTGAAAATTTGATGTTGGACACTATCCAGGTATTAACAATGTCTCTGCACAAACGATAGTATTGGCGATACAGCCATAAAATAATTGGATTAATAAAAATCTATCGAGACATATTGGCAGACCCAATTGGTGAATTGTAGCTAAATCACATACGGTGTACTGTCCAAGCGGCACTATAGTGGGGATGGCTTGGTGAAAGTTATCAACTTTAAAGTTACCACTGCGCCATTGAATCATTTAAGAAAATATTGGGTTGTTAAATAATAATATATCAGTACTAAATTATTTTATCCAGAAATTTTATACAAAATTTTTAACATGCCACAACGGATATATAAATTTGGTACATTAACCAATGTGTTATCTACAATAACACTAACAAAAATAAATTTGGAACTTGGATTATTTTTGAATTAAATAATCTCTATCAGATTGTAGGTAAATTTTGTACAAAACAACGAAATATTGAAATATTACGCAAAAGAATGACATAAGGGGATTATTGAATAAATGTAGCAAAAACGTGATGTTGTGTGACAGGTAACAATAATTATTTTAAATTTCTTGGATGGATTGTTTCGTAATGAACGCAAAATGACATAAAAATAAATCGGCTTACTTGTTTTGGTAATTGTTTTAAAATTTGAGTTGGATGTCGATATACTTTTCCATCAATATTTGAATGTACGGATATTATAGGCTGTTCAATTGTAATTTTTTTTAATGCATGACGGAATGGTTCCACAGCCGATTCCATATGATTGGTATGAAATGCACCGTTAACGGGTAAACGTTTAATCCGTCGTAATTTAAATTCCTTCAAATGTTTTTCTAAAAAATCTATTGCTTCTAAATTACCAGCTACTACTTTGCAATGTGGATATAAATAATTTGCAATTTGACATTCTGGTTTTTCAATACCAGTTTCTAAACACCATTCTTTGGCTTTCGTACAAGCCAACTTTAACTGTGAATCAGGACCATATATTACAGTTGCCATACCACCTTGATGTTGTTCGCTAGCTAATTGCATTGCTTCAGCCCGTATTTGTACTAAACGCATTCCTTTATCAAATGGTATAGCACCGGCAAATACTAAGGCAGTTATTTCACCTAAACTAAAACCAGCTGCTGCTATACAATTATCAATTGCATTTGGTCGTTCTTCTTTTAATTGTTCTAAGGCAGCTAATGACGTTGCCATTATAGCCGGTTGAGCATATATTGTTTGATCTAATTTACTCTTTGGTCCTTTTAAACATAATTTTAATAAATCATATCTACACCATTAATGAAATCATACCAATATATAAATATATATTTAATGTAAAATGTTATAGGAAAAATTTGAATAATTAATAATAAAAAAAATATATAAATTACTGAAGTATTTCATTTGCTAATTGAAATATATCTCTAGCCACTGGAAATTTTAATAATTCTTTGCCCATACCAACATATTGTGAACCTTGTCCAGGAAATAGAATAATTGATGTATCATGTGGATCAATTTTTGGACGCGTACTTTTAGAACCTTGGTCACGGCGTTTATTTAATATAGCTGTTCCATCAGCATATGGAAGTGTTAACCATGTATCTTCAGTACTTTGAGGATTTACATCTTCAAAGGTTGCAGAATCATCCAAAAGTTTTTTTACTGGTGAAGACGGAGAAGATGATGATGATGATGATGATTTATTGTCATTTCTAGCACAAATACATGTACGAAATTGACGAATAAATGCACGAGTTAACATTTAAATTATATTTTAATTTGTATAAATGATTTATGATTGTAATTATTAACAAAATTTAGTTCTAATCCTAATTCCAATTCACAGTTCACAGAATTCTAGGTATAGATTGAAGCGAAATCACTTCACCTATCACCATATACATAACATGCCTAACATACCGGCAGGCATTATGTCAATGTCAAACTAAAATTGAATACTTATCATAGAACTAAAATAATATGGATTGAATTTAGAAAATATAAAATTGGTTACGTACATTTCAAGTATTGACTATTCAATCGATTCTACAAACATCTACTATTACATTTTCTATAAATTACAATTGGAGATATTTTTCTAATTTATTTTATTATTATCTAAATACATCGATTGCTAAATATAACATTTCAAAATGTTGTTAAAATTCCAAATTTGTCATATTAATTACAATAAAGCTTCATAAAAAAATTATATGTTAATGTATTTATAATTTTGTCTGTTTAAAATTAAATAATTCTGGTTGAGACTCAATGATAATATTATGAATAGTATTATTAGTATTTTGCAACAAAAAAATTAAATAATTTAATAGATTTTGTCAAGAATAATAAATTATAAATTAATTACTGAATGTATATATATTCTATTACAAACATATACAAAATACTTAAAGAAATTGGCTAACCGCTACAACTAACTTAATAATTTAATAAATTACACAGTTCATAATAACACTAACCTCATTCAGTGAATTGTCAAATTTTATTTTTGCTTTTCAGTGTTTTTTATTTGACTTTTGTTCGGCGCTTTTAATATTTTAATAAATATTTTTTTAGTTGTATTTTAAATATTTTGTTTTGTAATTTATAAATGTTTACTAAAAAATTAATACCAATTTAAAATATATACTAGCTAGTGAGTGAAGTGTACTTCTCCTAAGTTAAGTGTCACAAAATATTAATAAATGAAAATGAATATAAATAATAATTTGGAAGAAAATCCTAAATTAAAACCAAATCCCATCGAAACTTATACAGATGATGATGAATCGTCCGGTGAAAACGATGATTTTTATTTTGAATCAGATCATTTAGCATTACGTGGTAATCCCGATTATACATCAGTATTAAAAACAATGGTTATATTACATACGCAAAAAAGTCAAGTACTAAAAGACATTGAACTATTATCGAAAGGTAAAAAATATGCTTTAGAAAATCCAGAACGATTTGTGGAAAAATTAAAAAAAGGTGAAGATTTAAATTTACCAACACCAATAAATATAGCGGAAGTAACTATTATTAACTTTTCATAGTTTTTATTTAATTACACCATTTTCTAAAAAATTTATCGTGTGTAACTTTTTTATTTTAATTTATTTCAGATACCTAAGATTAATTTCGAAAAGTATGGTATTTCAGCATTAACCGAAACAGTAAAGCTATTAAATCAACCAATGAAAAACGTACCATTAGTAAAGCAAACTAACGCCGATCTAACGGTTCGTGGTCGCGTATTTGATCAAACAAAAACTGAAACATTTAATCAATTATGGACTAATGACGAACAACGTCGATTAGAAGAATTGCTAGTTGAATATCCACCGGAACCAATTGAAATGAGACGTTTTGCTAAAATTGCACGTGCATTGGGTAATCGAACCACAAAACAAGTTGCAAGTCGTTTACAAAAATATTTTAAAAAATTACATACTGCCGGCATGCCAGTGCCGGGTCGTTTACCAAAATCATATCGAAATTATTTGTCAAAAGTTCGTTCACTGAAAGTGAGACGACCAACTACATTTTTTCCGGAAAATAATGTTTCTATAAAATTTAATGATAGTGAATTAAATGATGGCAGTGATTATATTGAATCAAATTATTATCGGCAAGGTTGTTCGACCACAACATCAGCCAGTTTAAATTCTTATGATCCAAATGATAATTTTGTGTGTACACAAATTGCAGTTGATGAGGGTGATGATGATAGTGATAATAATGAAACGGCGGCTGACGATGCAATAGAAAATAATAAAGAATTAAAAATAATAAAATTAATTAATCGAATTAAAAAAGACAAAGAAATTGATGCTGTTGCACAACGTACGCTTAGTATTCATGTTGAATATACGGTAATTTTAAAATATAAAATTAATTTATTATATTATATTTATAATAATTACAATTAATTTCAGTGTGATTATTGTTCAGATAGACCAATTTATGGTACGCGATGGCATTGTGTGACATGCCAAAATGAATCTATTGATTATTGTTCTGATTGTTTAGTTTCACAATTATTATTAACAAATTCAATAACCATAAAACAGCATCCGATTGATCATAAATTTACTGGATATCGTATGGTTTCATCAAATAATTATTTAAATAATAAATCTCAATCTGATTTTAACAGTAGCAGTGATAATAATGATGATGATGAATTGTTAACAACAGCATCCGCAGCGACGACGTTATAATGATAACTATATTTATTTATATTTAGAAATAATATAGGATTTAAGACACAATTATAAAGAATGATTAGGAGTAAGTTTATATTATATATATTTTTTAAAAATGCATTATGAATTTGAGAATAATATTTTTGAAAAATTATTTTTTTTTTTTTGAGTCAATATCCGCCTACAAATTTCCTTTAATATAATAAAATATAAAAATTCACACCATTCTTCTTCTCGCATTGTGTAGATTTGTAAATTTTAAAATCTATGAATTTTCCATATAAATTTTTTGGCCAACCATTTCTGCCAATATTAAAATTTTTATGCGTTCTCTTAATTATAATTTCATTATTACACACTACTTTTTTTTCATAAATTATTTATAAATTAATCAAATTTTACAGAATATGATTTCGAGAGAAATTAAAAGAATTAATAAAAATGCAACTTATATTTTATCGCTGTATCGAAAATGTGTTCATGTAAGTTTTATTTTATTTGTTATATCGTTGATAATTTTATTTTGTTTTATTGGTGCTGGATGCGGATTGGGGTTTGGGTTTCTGTAGATATCTTTTAATAAATGAAAATAATTTTTTTTAACAAAATAATTAATTATTTTACTTTTACTCTTAAAAACTTATATATAAAAAATAAACAAAACTCAACAATACATAATCAAAATATTACAATATTATATATTTCTATTTACATTTGTGCATATAATAATAATAATAAAATCAGTATTTATAATTATTATGATGATGCTTATGTAAAAGGAATGCAACAATTTAAAATTTAACTAAACAATAATTCAATTATTTAATCCTAAATTCTTCTCACATATCATTTTTTTTATATTCGAGTCACATACATATTAATGTTATGTAGATTTTTCCTCTGCTGATGGTACGGCTTCAAATAAAACTTGAAGATAAAATGTAAATTTATCTATAAATAATATAAAATAAATAAAAATGGTTAGGATTTTCCATGTCATTTTAATTTATCACAATTAAATGCAATTTTATTTATCGAAAAGTATATACACATACCCATACACTTTGGTCTAATTTTATAGTATACAAACGGTATGTAAACAATTACGCCACTAGCTAAAAATGCAATTGCAAATAAAAATTTCGGTGATGGTTCAGATATAATTGGTGTTACCGATAAAAATATAGCAATACATAAGGTAAAAATTGGTATAATTATCGGTACTTTATATGGTCGTGGAACATTCGGTTGTGTTTTACGTAATACCAATAAACATATAAATGCAGCACCGTAAAAAAACCAAATTAAAAATGATGCAAATTCAATTAATGCCGATATATCACCAACTATAATAAATATAAATGCTATAAGTGCCTACGATATTTTGTAATATAGAAAATAGAGAATAATAAATTAATTAAGTATAATAACATATATTGTAATATATTTATTATATTTACTTGTAATGCAACAGCTGGTCCTGGTGTTGCTTTTCTAACATGAATGTAAGACATTGGTTCCAAAAAATGACCTTCACGGCCAGCCACAAAACATAATCTGCATTATAAATATATAATTAATAATTAACAATTTAACAATAAAATAAAAATAATTTAATAACAAATACCTTGTGACCCCAAATTGAATACTTAATGCACAACCAAATGTTGATAGTGCTACACCTAATGGTATTAAAAATGCAAATGGACCTAAAATTCGGTTACCAAATTCAACAGCAACAGCTGGTGCTGTTATCATTTCACTTGGTGTTAACACCGTCATATATGCTAAATTCATAAAAACATATAACGCAGTTATAATCGGTACAGCGATTGATATTGATGTGGGAATATTTCTAAAAAAAAATAGATATAAGGAAAAATTATTGTGAAAGTTAAATTGTTATTATTTTTATTTACTTTTCGGGCCGTTTAATTTCTTCCGTAACAGTTGTTACACTTGACCAACCATCATATGCCCATAATCCATTATAAAATGCTAATGCAATATGTCCAGCACTTGTTGTTGTTCCCTTAAAACCAGAACTCAAATTTTGTGTATTACCAATGGCCAATTGATGTATACCACCACCGATAACAATTAAACATGCAAATATTTTACAAAAACTAAATATATTATTGATGCGTACGTATAATTTAACGCTACTGAGATTTATATATGTTATAATTCCTGTGAAATAGAAAAATATTTATAACAATAATAATAATTATAATTAAAATCAATTCATTTACAATTTTTATGGATGTGAGTAATGTACATTTTTAAAGCATTCAAAATGATCAATTTAAAGAATAATGTGTGACACATTGTTAATATAAAATAATTAAATCTGAAAAATGGTACATCGATAAAATTTTGTCATTTTTATCGAACCGTTCATCTATCAGGCATCACCATAATTCCAGATTCCTTTAAAATATCTGGTTTTTATCGTTAAAATATTTGAATAAAGTGCGATCAAAATTATTCAAATTTTTATCATTCAAGAAGTTTGGCGCAACGAACGAAATAATAGGTAATGTGATATAGGGTGGATATATATAACAACACATCCCATCCAAGCTGCAATAATTTCAGTGATCTAAATTGTGTGTGCTCTAAAATTATCACGATGAAACAGAATATCTTTACTAATTTTAAAATTCTAAACGGCTAAGGAACCTGTATACTTCGAATTTTGTTTTTTTATATATCCAAGTTGTTTAACATACTTTACGTGATACATCAATATTTGTGATTTGTTTGTCATCAACAACCGGTCAACAACCTGAATGATGTTCGTAAATATTTTTAGCAAACTAATTTTGACACTGCCGTTTTTTAAGGCTCAGAAGATTTAGGCATAGATTTTTGTAAATTTGCGATGGTTGTTTTCTTCTAACAAACATTTAATACAGTTATGACTCGCCACATCGGAGTATATAACAATTCACCCATTTGTTTTGCATAATCATCGAAAGATATGGACGTTTTCTTAATTCCATTATTTTTATATAAGTTATTTGCGCATAAGAAATTAACCATATACTAAAAATAATTCAACTGAATTATCATTTGTTCATTTATGGAATAAAAAAAAACGGAAAATATTGTGTTGGACGGTATTCAAAAACATTAACAATGTCTCTACACACACAACATGCAATAATTGAATAATAAATAAATCATGTAAAAAACATAAGTACAGTTTATTTAATTGTTGAATTGGTAAATATTCACACATCAGGATAATAATTTACCGACTTGAATGTGTAATGTTTCGTAGATGTTTTGAAAATGATTGAGACAATTGTCAACCTCGACTTGATTGACTAGGCATGGGAACGGTAAAATTAAGCAATTTAAGATATTTATGTAATTATTAATC
Organism: Bibio marci; assembly: GCA_910594885.2. NCBI lineage: Eukaryota > Metazoa > Arthropoda > Insecta > Diptera > Bibionidae > Bibio > Bibio marci. The sequence continues at coordinate 32,339,135 of OU343115.1, read as the reverse complement.
ATTGATTCCCAAATAATACAAAACCAAAATTTAATTTTACGTTACATTAACTTGTGTCTAAAAATGTGAAATATTTTACACGGCAAAAAACAATAGTGAATAAAAATCGCATGATTTTTAATACTTCGAATAATTACACATTTTCATGTACATAATATGGAATTCAAATTAAAATTATTAAGTGGTTATTATTTCATAATAAAAACTATGTCAATATATTTTCAATTGAATATGTTTTTTTTTATACAACGGCACTGTATTTGTACATTGCTTTTTTAAAAAACAAAAACGAATGACTAAAAAAATTGATAATAATTAATTTTTTTCTAATTAATCAAATTATATACTTTTTTTTCTTTTATATGATGATGATAAATTGGGTTTAATTCATTATTATTATGATAAACTCTGTTTCATTTACCTAAATATCAGTAATAAAATATAAAAACAATGAATAAGTGAATGAATGGTACGATTATAATATTGATAAAAATTATATAAAATTGAAACAAAGCGTGTACATAAATCACTTTACATTATTATTATTAATCATATTTATATGTATCTAATGTACACTACATATGCACCGTAATGTGGTACTAATTGTCGACAGAACGTTCATTCTTAATAAAGTATTGAACAAAAAACTGAACAAAGAAACGATGTGATTGAGAGCAAGTGAAAGATATCACCACACGCAACAGGACTCATATTTAGAGCAAAATTTCAAATTATATATGATTATTTTGATTAATTTAATTATAAAAATTATTTCATCATTATCAATGTTAAATACATTGAATCCTTTAAAATCATCTGTTAAAAACCATTCCATAAAATTAAATCAATATGGTGAACTATAAGAGTTCTGCTGCACCAGATTCTGTATTAATACTATATATGGTATAAAGTCAAATTTAACATGATTACAAATTGTCACATAATTACCCCAAAATACGGTATGTTGTATAAGTACATTAATGTATATACGACTTACTTATACTGATTATAACAGAATTATAAAAGAATTTGATATGGATACACACATCCATTTATTCCGTAATGTCTAAATTAGTGTAGTACTTGAATTGTATAATAAACGGTATTGAAATGATTTAAACAGTATAGATAAATATAATTTTTAATAAAGATATATTCATATCAATTTGGTTCCTATTCACTTTATCTATTTACGTTACATATAATAATACACATATTTCTTATGAGTCTTAATTTATAGATTAATAAGACAGAGAAATAAGCGTATAATGTTAGCATTTACACCATTTGCCCGAAAAATATCCAGAATAACTTTCTAATATATGGTTCTTGTAACGGTTTCTATGGGTTGCTAATTAATTTATATATTGTGAATTTAACAAACTTTGTGTGCGTCTATAAAGAACAAAGAATCATTTTCATGCTATCGAAATACTTGAAATACTTGTTTATCCAAAAAACACAAGTTTTTGGGTGTGTCATGGACGATTCAATATATTCCGGTTGAATAATAAATCCGTCTGAAAAATAACCGGAATGATTTTTCTTAATCCATTCCGGTTATTTTTCGGACAGAGACTGTGTGTTTAACGCGATAGAGATGTTGAAATGTAATTTAATTATTTATTATTATTTGTTGTATAGACTATTAGATAAACTAAAACTAATACTTGACCTATATTAGAGTTTTATCATTATATATTTTAATTTGTCACTGATAAACTTTCGTTCAATTATAGCTTTATTGTACGTATCGTGGGAGTAATTGCAAAATGGAATAAAAAACACAACTGTCTTTGAAAATATGGCCTCATATAACTCATATAAATATAATTGAATTAATGAAATTTTATTGAATTGGTAAATAGTTGTGTACTCCCTAGTTAATGTTTGGTGATATATATATATTCCGCGCATTTGCTTCCCTTGAAGTAACATATAACTTTATGATAATGAACATAATAATTTCGAGGGAGACTAGACGAATATCAATAAAGGCGCACCATCTTGTTTTCATTACTAGGAAAATTCTTCACTACATACATCGGCTTCATCAATTACAGTATCTGATCGGGTGACTTCCGCCTGCCTTGAGGGTCCCATTCAAAAAGCATTATTTTCACTTATCCAACACTTGCTCTTACTCATACTCAAAGTATCCATCCCCAATTCATCTGTTTTTGATTTGTATATTTTAATTTGTTTCCACATCATTCAAAACTACTCGTTGACAATTATTTCGGGTCATCGGTACATGCATTAAATTTTAATATTCATAAATGTTATTGTCATCAATTATAAATTTAAAATATTATTCAATATACAATTTAACATAAATTTACAAATTTATTATTTACTAATTACTTAATAAATTTTAAAAATAAGTAAAATATATATTTATTGCATAATTTCGCGCCCGATTTTAATAGAGTTTATATAGCAATAAACGTTTGTGTTGATAACTTCATTTGTATTCATTTGTAGGATCACATGGTGATGCGATGGAATTATATACAATAACGTATAGCAAAAATGATCTTGGCGGAAAAAAGTAGAAGAAGTTGTGAAACCATTTGCTCGAGATGGCTTGCATCTATAAAAGGGTGTTGCTGTGTGTTTTGTGCTATACAGTTTAATGAAATAATTCACTATGAGTTACTTATTTAGCATGTATTGTAAACAACTCCACTAGGCTGGATAACATAATAAAGAAAAAATATCCAATTTTGGTAAACTGAAAAGGTATAATTTTGTGATGATATTATACCAGTCTACACTAAAGACAATATAAAAATGGAAAGAGTATATATTTTGTAGCATCCGTCATACTTCTCCTTCATGCTATATCTGCTATTCCTATCTCTGCAAAATAGATTTGGCAACAACCTCTCCTCAGCTTCTTTGAAGGAAAACCTTTGTCATTCCTTAGCAATGTGTGGCAATCAAAAAGTTAGTATAGAACGTTGCGAATATATAATGGAACAGGTTGAAGATATATCATTTGTTGATTATTATAAAACAGTTTTTAATAAATTTATTGATTATTGTTTCCAAATCTGGCATGAATTTATGCAAGAATCCATTGCAATGTGCGAATGCGTCAAATAATAATATAAAAAAACACATAGAAAATGATATTCAGAAATTTTAAATTGTTTGTTGTCTGCTATCGTTGTATATTAGATATTTAAATTTGAAGAAAGTTTAAATTAAAATATGAGATGATGGGTATGTGTGGTGAGGGCCGGGTGGTGTATTATTTGTTTGGTCCATATTAAAATATGAATTTTTCCGAACATATGTTTTTATAACACTTTAAATATTCACATAAAATTCATATATACTTCGTTTTTGCAGTAAACAAAGAAATATGTTTATATAGCACGAATAATTTTTAATATTTTAGAATATATTATAATAATAAAAAAATCTGTTTATAAATTTAATTGTGTTGTTATATAAAATATACGAACATATGCCGGATAACAGAAAACTGAATTTTAATTTTTATACGTAAATTTTAGTAAACGAAATATTTTTTTGGTTAACTCTTTGTTTTCCATGAGGTAGCAATTGCCATAAAACTTTAAAATCGGTTAACTATTGAGAATTTGCACCCAGAAGAGGACAAAACACGATTATTTTTGTGTAACTTCGTACCGAAGCCAAATCAGTCAAAATGTTATATGATATTTTTGACTCAAAATAAACCAGAGAACTTATAGCTTTTCGAATTGCTAACGCAAATTGGGACCACCTGTATATGATTGCGTATACTAAAGTTTTGAACTATAATTTATTCATAGCATATACAATTAACAATGTCTGCATAAACACACACATCACTATGGGCTAATCAACCATATAAAAATAATAGAATTATGAAAACATTTATCTTTCGTTAAGAACAGTACAATTGGTGAATTTTTTACCAAATTGGCTGTAATGATTAGATACCATAAGCTCCACTCGGAGTAATATGACTTTCTATATACAAACAAATATGTATTCATTTTCAATGTTTCTACCTTTCATTTTCTTCCCGTAAAAATATTATACTGCGAGTGATAATTTTCCCCGTGCTCCGTCTATATAATATTCGTTCCATAAAAGGGTTAATTATATTATGTATATGCAATTTATATTTAAATAATCATATTTATTAAATTGACGAAATATAATAATAAATACAATTATTTATGTATAAATAAATATTTTGTGTATAAGTTACTATGTTTTTTATTTATTGTATAATATGAAAATAAAAATAAATATATTATTTTATTATATCGTTTATAATATTATGAAAAAATTTATGTGATTGAGTAATTTTTTTTAATATTTATTTACAATAACGCAACAATTACAAATTAAATACAATAAATAGTAATCGTTAATAAAATGAGAACAACACAGATTAAATCTTTATAAATTGTGTTGTGTTTGATATTAATGATTTTAATTTACAGATAATAGAGTACATAAATAATAATTTAATATTCCCTTCAATATTCTATCCCTATATTGCGTTACAGATGAGATTTAGATTTACGAAAATTAATATTTATTCCCAATACTACTAATATTATAAAGAAAAGAATAATTCGTAAATTTTTTCATCTGCGTTTTAAATTCCAGAAATATATTTTTATAGCACTTTTTCTCACATGGAATTATACGTAAATATGTTATAATATATATTCTCGTATGCGTGAAGTTAAAAATTTGATGATAAGAATTTTTGTTATTAATGCATTCATACATTTTTTTATTATCATAAAAATTTAAATAACTTTATTCAGATTACAAATCTTATATTTTCACACCACATTGAATATACATTTATATGTTATTATATTAGAGATAGAGTTAATAATATAATAAAAATGATGAATTTGTATTTGTATATGTTGAAAAAACAACAATTGTTTTAATATAAATAAATTATAGTTTATATATTTGACCCGAATTATATAAGTCATTGTCAAAAAAAAAAAAAAAATACACGTTCTTTAAAACTGATTAAAAATAACCATATGAAGGACATATATTATTTTTTGAGCCAATTGTACAATATTAATAATTGTAAACCATGCGATTTGGAACATAATCGATTATAAGTCTACGGTGAAATTTTGGAATTAATATTTATTTATTTAAATACTTCTTTGATACCCTCTTATACACAATTTTGCCCATTTTTAACAAACCTTTGAATAAATATGAAAGATGTTGGAAATTAGTTGTTAGGTTTACTGGTTTATTATTGGCTTATTCGGATGATATCGACATAATGGGTGGTAATTAAATAATAATATGACTGTCAAGATTTGGAATCGTTAAACAACGAGGTATCGGTTATAGGTTTCAAAGTGAATGCAGACAAAACAAAACATTTGGTGTTAACTAATGCATCATTAATTCGAGGTCAAACTATAGTAGAGAATATAATTTGGAAATTGTTAATAGATGTTGAAGAAGAAATCCACCGCAGGATAGCAATTGGAAACAGAACCTAAAAAAAAAATTTCAAGCTTTCAATGTAATGTATAAGTTCTTAATATAAATGTTATAATTTTCCAAGTAGCTATTATATTGTAAATAACATGTTACGGATTTTAAGAGAAGATTTCTTATTATAACAATAAATTATCGGATTTATTCAATGCGTACATTGCATCCCATCATGCGGTTAATTTTCGTGTTACAATATCACTAGATTTTTATAACAGTGAGATTGACAGTAAGGTCTAAAATCTAAATTAAGGACACACTTTTGGTTGTCCATTTGCTACTAAATTTTTCGGAAAATCAACTATTATTTATATATTTTTTTTAAACGATTTTCTAAATTCAATTAATTTCAAATTTTTCGTAAAACAAATAAATTGAAAAATCGCTTCGCAACAGTTACTATTTCGGGAGGTAGGTGAATATCCCTTACATTCAATTGAATTCATCATTATGCCTCGGGTTTCGTATCGACGTATCGTTCTCGTTGTAAAAATTGGAATTCCGGTTTTGCCGAAAACTTTCCCATTGGATACCGGCCGTATATTTTACAGTTTATGTACTATTAGTAGTGAATTTAGGGAACATATATTCTTAAATGTGAACATCCACTTTTTTCACGAGTAGTCCTTGATATAGATACATTGTTTCATAGCAATATAAAATATAATATTGGGAGATGAAGTACACTGTAAAAAGTTTAAAACTTATAAATCTATCGTAACAACATATTCGAATATAATATTATTTAAACAAATATTTCCAGTTCAGTAATTTTCGTACACCTTGTTTGAAATAACAAAAGTGTAGAATCAATTAGCACAGCCAACCATTCAGAGATTGACATAGAAAATTGTACCGTTGAATTACATGCAGTTGATTTCATTGAATGTCTAAATAAAACGATCCTCATTCAAAGGAATGACATAAAATTCACTTGATTTTAGTTATTTTCCGTATTATTTCGATTCAATTTAATTTTATAAATTTTTGTACATTCTTTCATCGAACATCGAACCATTAATTTTGTAAAATTTAATTTATCGAAACCATAAATGTATGTGTATGGAAATAAAATCATTTATACATGCAATAGAAATTACATGAATTTTAAAATTACAAATCATTAAATAATTTTGTTGTTGTCAAAACGTCACTATTTATATTTTTGTGAGAGAAAAACCTTAACAAATTATCGAATAGTATAAAAATTCTAATATTCACAATTTACTGAATCAAACTTCTAATTATTTGTATAAATAAATAATCGATTTTAAGAGTTTTTTTTTAAGTAAAATTTAATTCTCACATCGTATATAAATTTTGATACTAAAAAAAAATCAATAAACACATTTATAATTTTTATTATACGCCCGCTTTACAATAACAACATAATAAAACAGATTATTTATTGGGTATATGCGTAAAAAAATGAGTAATGAAAACGTATATCCAAAATATATTTGTAGCGTGTAAAGTGTGTGATAAATAAAATCATAAATAAATAAGGAAAAGTTTAAAAAATTATCTGTAATTATTATATGTTACAAGTAGCATAAATTTTCATACTTATGTTAAATGTATAATTTATGTATACACATACATTTTTTTTCTATATAACTAATTGTGTAAATATGTTTTCATTTTATGCTTTTAACAAAATTTATAATTTGAACGAGAGATGAAGATATGTATAATAAAAATAAAATATATGTAAATATTATTAAAAGATAATATATTACCTAATCCTAATAGTGATATTAATTTAATAACTCGTTCTTGATCAATTTCATCTAAACGATCCATTCCAATTAATGAACTTACTGGTTGTACTGAATATTCAGCAAATGTTAATACAATAATAGCAATTTCGGCTGGACGTAATATAACAACATATACCCATGAACATACAAATGCTGGTAGTGCACCCCATCGTTTGTGATGCGAACCAAATGTTTCTAATAAATATGCATATTCAGCACCAGAACGTGGTACAACAGTACCTAATTCAGCAAAACATAATGCACCTAATTTATATACAGAGAAATAAATAAATAAATAAATAAAATAATAATAAGAAATAATTATGAATTGAAAAAACAAATAATACTACATTTGGGTGTCCCAAAATACACTGTATATTTAGGTATATTGCAGTATAATTGACCAAATTATTATAGGGATAGTTCAGTTTTTCTGTTATTTTTAATTTTGCAAGTGTTTGCGATATGGAAACTACTTATTTTTATGTTATTTCTCTTCATTTATAAAACATATTCGCATATTAACTCCCACAGATTTTCAATGATAGGGAATTTTTTACAAATCATCAATATGTTCATAAAAAACAAAATAATGCATATTATGAATTTCATTAATAAGCACTTGCAAACTCAAAAATAATATAGAAAAATCGTATTTTCAATAATTTAAATGTTTTCTCGTATTGTTAAAAATTAGTTTCGTCAAACGATTAAATCCATATTAAATAAATATAATTGTTCGATAGAAGTAGATGACTGTGGAAATAAATTGTTTAACACATTCTACTTTTGTTGATTGTCCGTGTTTCGATTCGTTCTTCTTTCGTATATGCAACTGAAGTTGTCAAACATTTATGGTACAGACTATATAGAGGTATAGTATAAGGAATTATACTGTATATTTCAGTGTTTACACTTGTCGGAGGTCCATTCACTCCGATCTGTCGCTCTGTCAAGTGAACTATGCATGGTGATGGCCCAGACATACGCCAAATCAACCCCCTAACAACAGTTTTTAAAGGATTTATCAAACATTATACTACAGTTAAGTAGGTAAATTACTTTTTATGTCAGCATTTCCCAATTGATTTGCAATTATGTTTTAATAAATGCTTTTTCTATTCAATTAATTCGTAATTAGCTGAAGAGACTGTATTTAGTGGTTTTGTCTGTGTTTCTACGTTAATCTTTGAATAATTTTTGGTTTCGTAAATGAGTACTTTTTAATAATATTATGTATAAAATATTGAGTGCCAATACTTTTACCAATGTGCCACTATTAAAATATTGTTAAACATTATTTTCTTGTCATATAATTGAAATTAAATAGTGAAAAACTGCATTAAACATTTTTATTAAACTGTATTGGTATAATTGTATATAAATAATAATAATGTGACTAAAATATACAGTTTATTTTAAGCCTTTATTATAGCAAAATGTATATAAATTAAATTGCTTACCTAATAATGATATAAAACCACATATTGTCCATACAACTAAACAAAAACCTACACTTCCGGAATATCGAAGGGCTGCAGTTGGTGACACAAAAATTCCAGAACCAATCATTACACTAATTATAATGTTAACAGCAGCCATCAATCCAATTCCACGTTTTAGGCCAACTCCATCTGCTGCCTCCGTTTTTTTCTCTTTCGCTTTAAAATTAAATTTTTAAAAATTGAAATATCAATCATTTGTTAAATATAAGTTAAGATTTTGTTTGAAGATTATTTTAAATTGGTTTACTATAAAAACTCGGTCGGTTATTATTCCATAATTTCTGTAACAAAGAATTCTGATATGTTAATTTTTATTCTATACAGACATACATATAAAAAATGTCATCCTCGATAAATTAATTCGATAATAAACTGTACCGATTATATGAATTTCTCAGAAGCTCGATATATGAACTAATCATATAACCCCATTATAGATCACATAAACTAAAGGATTCATAAAATAAACTATAGAATTCAAGCTTTCATACAGATTTTGTTTCATAATTTTATATTATCTGATCGGTGGAATTAACCAATGAATTATAAATATATAAAAATGACGATTGAAGGTTCATTTCAATGATAATTTTCCAAAATAAGAACAATGACGCACTATAAATAATACCCTTATTGGGTATCATATGAAAGTATGATCATGGAAGTATATCACAACTATTGTTATTTTAAGTATCCGTATTTCAAGGACTTTACTTTACTTTTGAGTAGAAATTATTTGTTAAGAATTCAGAATAATTTTGTAAAATAAGAACAATGACGTTCTAAGTAATATCATAATATCGTATCTTATGAAAGGGTATGATATTCATGGAATTGTGCACAACTACAGATGTCTCAAGGATCAGCAGAACTTTTCAAGGATTTTATTTCCCATTTGAGTGGTACTATTATAATTTGTTAAGAATCAAGAACATTTCAAGGACCTTAAATAATTCTTGAAAAGAAGTATAGTTGGAATTGACCAGTGAATTAAATATATGAATTGACGATCGAAAGTTCAACGACATTTCAATGATAATTTTCCATAATAGGAACAATGACGCTCTATAAGTAATATCATTATATGTCTTATCTTATGAATAGGTAGTATTCATGGAATTGTGCATAACTACTGATGGATCCGCAGAACATTTCACTTACTTTATTACTATATTTTTGAATGGAAATAATTTTATAATAATCAAGGACGTATAATTTCTCATAAATAAGTATAGGTAGGATCGAGTTGTGAATTAAATATGTAAAAGGACGATTAATGGTTTAAGTGCATTCTAATGATAATTTTCCAAAGTCTGGACAAAATTGTGGAATTGACCATAGTGAATTAAATACATAAAATGATGATTTATAGAATTCAAAATAATATTCCAATGATGAATATTTTCGAAAATAAATGTCTTATGAAAAGAGGATTATTCATTGAATGTAGTATATATTTAATTTACAATAATTATTTAATTCGGCGGTGTTAGTGTTATATCGGAAAACTTTAAAATGAGTATGGCCGGATTGCGGTTGACACTGCGATGACACTGCACATAACTTTAAAAATATGGCTATGAGTTTTATATAATTTTTGTCTTTTGAATTTTAATAATTTTTTAAGAAACATTATTGAATGTGTATATAAATTGTAATTTACTTTCAGCGTTTAGTGATTGATATTTTATTTTTAGTATTACTTATATATTTTATATATTATCAATCATTATAAAAACATATTGATTGTGATTAATTTTTCTAATAACTATAATAACACAATGACAAAATTATTTATACATAAAGATATGTTTGTGTTGTGTGCGATATACTCGTATATTTGATATAAAATAAACATTATAATATAATGTAATATGATAAAAATCGATAATCAGGTCATTTCAGGACAGGTGCGCGTAGTGATATATTTTTATTAATTATAGGAGTATAAAATTAATGTGTATATGCCACACAATATAATAATAATATAATTACATATTTAATTTTTAATATATTATTTATATACAAAATTTTACTTACCCATGATTTAATAATATTAATTATCCTTCTGCTTTGCGATAATAAGTCAGTCTTATATATACGAGTATATATCTTATATAAATTAAGATATTTGTTATCGTTTTTTAAATATCATAAATTATATAACTTAACAAAATTATATATATTTTACAATATAGTTTTAATTTTAATTTTAATTTAAAAATCACATTTTGTTTAAAATCTTTTCACACATGTTATTTATATTTGATTAAATTTGTAAAATGCCAACAAACAAATTTAATTTTCACTATGAAATTTATTTCAATCAATATAAATTGCAGAAATTCCAAATATTTTGCTATAAAAATTAAATTATTTATTTTATTATTAAATGATCTTTAATGTTGTATATGGTATATGCGAGAGGGTTGTTCGATATATTTCCTGTAACTACATCTACCATTACCATTATTTTAAATTTTTACCAAAGCCATTGGAAACAACATTCTTTTAAAAGACATGATGCAAATTTTCAAACGAATCGATCAATTAGTTTATTATTTACAAGCAATTTGTATTTTTCACAAAAATGGATAAATTACTATAGTTCGTGGTGCAATCAATTACCTATTTTTGAAAGGGTTATCAGCGACACATATCAAAAAGGATATGGATAATACTTTGCGTAGTTCATCACTATCATACGAATCCATTCGTTTTTGAGTAGCTGAATTTAAACGTGATCGTACGACCGTAAGTAAATGATGAAGAAAGATGTGGAAGGCCAAAAACAGCAACATCCATTGAAATGGTAAGAAGAGTACATGATGCAGTGACAAATGAAGGTTGAAAAAGTTCGAGAGCTTACTGAGATGTTCAAAATATCAAATGATAGTATTTAGTAGGATATTACAGAATGAATAGAATATGAAAAAACTATTACCACAAAAGATAATTCGTTGGAAAAAAGAGTTTTTGCGACGATCCATCACTACATACTGGTGGAAGTACACCACTGGCCACTGTTTTTTGGAATGCACTCGGTATAATATTCATTATATTACAAAAGAAAATACAATAAATAGTGAATATTATTGTACTGTATTGGCTCCATTTTAATGTCGAAATTAAAATAAAACGAACACATTTAGCAAAGAAAAAAATGCTTTTTAATCAAGATAACGCACCGTCACACACATCAGGTTTAACAACAGCAAAATTGAATGAATTACGCTACGGAATTGCTACAGATCCACCATACAGTGCAGATTTATCTTCTAGTGATTTTTTCCTGTTTCCAACTATAAAAAAATGACTTGCTGGAAAGCGATTCACGTAAAGCATATCTTGAAAATTTTGAAACATCGTATTTTACATACAGAATTAAAAAACTTGAAAAGCGTTTGATGAAGTGTATTGAGTTAGAAGGGGACTGTCATATGTTGAAAAATAAAGAAAAATGTTTCAAAAAAAAACTAATATAAATACAAGAAATACATATATCGAACAACCCTCGTATATATATATACCATTCAAGACTTCAAGTACATCGATGTTTAAAATGTATGACAATATCATATCGAATGTGTAAAAATAATTAAATTTATCAGTTGGTTTATTATATTTATTTAGTAAACAAATAGTTACAATAGTATGCTATATTATTTGTTAAATACAATATTATAACTTTAACAAATTGATTTGGTAAACGTAGATAAGTATATATAGCTATTATTTAATTATTTCAATAATTTTCAATATTGTGTTTGTGTATATTTATAACTTATACCGTCGTACCAATCTATTAAATGTTATATTTGTGAAAAACTTTTATCCAACATTACTTTTGTCATTGCATTAGAAGGTACTTATACTTTTTCAGCTCATTTTCATTTCATTAAAAATTGTTTTCAGATTACAATATCATCATTTTTTTCTGATAGCCGAGTTGAAAGTATAGACTGCATAATGAAAAAAAATTGGACGTTTACCGAACTAAATTTTCCGGAAAATCAACTTTTATGATATATAATGTCAGTGAAATTTTTTATAAAATAATGGTACTGATAATATTTTTGTACCGTTTTGGCGTTCATTTTATACCCATTTTTTTTTTTGAATTTCCACCGACTTCGATTGGAAAAGCGATCTTAGCTTTTCACCGCGTAAAGCCATTTTAATTCTATTAAAGAATGGAAATTATTTTTATAATTTGAATTTCTGTATACAAAAATGAAAATATGTTAAAATCATGGCCCATAATTAAAAAATATGACAATTCATAAAAGTTGAATTTTCGGGCAATTTAGTACAATTTTTTTTTTTCATAAATTAGTCTAGTTTTATCCGTGATAAGAAAAAAATTTAATAAGTGATATTGAAAAGTGAAAGTTAATTCTCACGCGACACCGTTGATACGTGTCACATCTAAATGTCATCGTTTCTATAAATCTACCACATTCAATTAAAGTTAATAAACTTTATTTATATTTATATACTAATTGAAAAACACCTCTGGGTTATAAACTTTTGACACCTATTGTATATTTATATATATATTATAAATAATACTAAACAAATACATTAATGTAATATATATATTTATCTAATAAATGTTTGTCAATAAAATTATTACCAATTTAAGTGATCCAATAAATAGATCATATATAAGAAAAATATATAGATTTAAACGATTTTGTATGAATATTTTATATACTATTACTTGTTAATACTTTTATCAATGACATAATGGATTTGTGTAAATAACGAATTTAATATAATAATATACAAATATAAATATAACAAGTTATGGTGACTCCAAGTGGAGCTAATGGCAACTATCAAACACTCAGTCATTACAGTCAAGTTGGAAAATTACTACTACACATGAAAGTATATAATAATTCATCAATTGTACTGCAATTAACAAATGTTTCCTAAATTCCATTATTTTTATATGGGTAATTAGCAGCCCATAATGGTTTGTGTGTAGACATTGTTACTTTTAATAAGTAGTGTCTAACACCGCATATTTTCACAGTTATCTGTTTTTTAATTTTATTCCATAAACGAACAAATGGTCACCCAGCAGAAAAATGTCAGTATTAAAATTACTAATTTTCCATGTAAATAGCGTGAATTAAACCCGGTATATTTCACGATTGATTAACGTGAACGTCATACCACTGCGCTACTGACTGATTATTATAATTTATACAATATTCTGCCATCCCCAAAAACAAAATCACATATAAATTCAAAGTTTTTACCAAAATATTTCTCTACCATTTAACTTTTATATTCTCGATATCTCGCTAATTTAACTTCGTCCTATATATTGTATATAAGAATATTGTTTTATTTGTATGTAAGTAATTTATGTATTACAAATTCCAGAATGATTTGTTGCGACTGGCCTTACTTGCCGAAGGATCTGAACTGAACGCAGTATTTTATATGATAACAAAAATTACATTAAATGCGGATGGTAATTCAATCTATGTACTTCCAGTAAATATAAGGCTAGGTTCTCTGGGTCACTTTTAGTCAAAAATATAATTTAGCATTTTGACCGACGCGGCTTCGTGACAAAGTTACACGAAAATAATTGAATTTTCAATCAAACCATGTTTCGCACTTTTCTGGACCCAATATCTAAATAATTATTCCACTATTTAGCATTAGAATAATGATAACTTTAATATGATAATAAGATAACTGGACTATTTAGAAATGTGGTTATCCGCAGATGCTTGTTGGATTGGCAAATTGTATAAATATTTCATTTTGGCAGTTTGTTCAAGCATAAGTGAAAAAAAAATATCAATATGAAAAATTTTTTTCGTAACTTTACAATTGTCTGCTGTGATTTGTGTCGAATTTCTGCGATACATTCTTCAATTCAATCCAATGGATTTAAGTCTGAAGAACGTTGCGTTCACCAATCGCCAAACGCCAAGCGACTTGATTTTATACCATCGAGATGAAATGCTGTGACTTATTGGAATTTTTTAGAAAATGTAATGGATTCATTGAATGAAGAATATCGATATTGAACCTAGATGAGTGTAAAACACGGGTATAATTGAAAATTCAGTTATTTTCGTGTAACTTCGTACCAAGTTGAAATCGGCCAATAAATGTTATATGATATTTTTACTCAAATTGACCTAGAGAACATATAGCGTTTTCGTATTGTTGTCACAAATTGAAACACTGTGAATGCGAATATATAAATCTTACCCAATTATATATGTACATCAATTCAATATTTCAATTCACTACATAACACATGTACTTATAAAAAAATATTACAAATTAATTTAAAATACTTTAAAATTTTAAAAAATAATTAATTTAATTTATTTAAATACAACATTTTTATTATATAATATTATATATTATATTCGTCACATAACTGATTGAAAGTTAATATGTTAATAAATTAATTATAGTAAAAATATGCTTTAACATTCCAAACAATTAAATCAGACAATTCTATATTTTGATACAATATATATAAAATTAAATTTAATAACAGTATATTTTTTGTGCGTGTATCTGATAATAATTTAATATTTATTTAAACATTAATATCATATAATAACAACGCGTGATTTTGAAATTACTCGTAAATTATACTCTATTATTATTATTAATTTCAATGACATTTATATTTTGAATTTCGTATACTCGTGTAAAGTTTCTTTTTATAACCGCTGTTGTAAAAATTTCTTTCGCATTTGCAGAATATATGGGGAAAAGTACTATCCGCGGGAAAACTTTAAACCAGATACATTAAGGGCATGACCTTAGCTGCTCAGATTTGACCGAGAGTCTGCCCTAAAATAAATATAATAGGATATTTACGACAGGATATAAGGTCATTAACGATTTAAAACATATTACAAAAACAAACGTCGTACCGGTATTCAGAAAAAGGCAGTTTGAATACAATCCATTTTTCAAGATAATTTCATTTAATTATGCAATAAAATATCAATTGATTGAATGATTTTTAAAAGGGCTACAGATTTACGTCATTTAGAGTAGAGTTGATCCATTGTGCTCTCCCTATAGTGCCTCGCGAGTGACTATACAAATTGATTACTTAGACATACTTAAAAACCATCTCCACCTTAGTGGCCGTTGTTCATCCTTCTTAGATAGTATTCAAGCAAATTACTCGTCCCTATGTAACACTTTACCAATTGGGTCTACCACTATGTCTTGCCAAATTTTTATTAATTCAATTATATTTAAAGGTGATACACCGCATAATGTTGTGTGTAGTTCAACAAGATATTCTATTTCTGATTTCATAACCCAATAAATTATATAACTCATATTGCTAGTTGAGTAATTTTTAGTATGAAGAAAACCAGGAAACTAATGAAAAATGTTTTCTTGTCAATGCCTTGAATCGAAAATCTCCGGATGGAATGACTTGCACTTTAATTAACCACTGCACCATTGAACACATTTAGTAATATGATGATGCTGATGTATAAACCGTAACAGCGAAGCTAGAGAAATGTTGCTATCTCTCTTAAAAGTTAAAAGTCACTTATATTGATTGAAAAATTTTCTATATATTTTTCAAAGAAGGTGATGAAATATGATTAAATTTTTTTTATTTTGTTGAAACAAACATTAAAATTATTTTAGCACCGCATAACCTACTGTTCCGATATTATTTTAAATTTTAGATTTCTTTATTATCAGAGAAAATGTATGTGAAAATTGCGTTAGTATATAAGAAACAAAGATTAAATATATATCAACAAATTGTTGCTCTTTGTCTTTAGTAAAACACCGCACACATTTAATTTGACTCAATCTTTCTTTATTTTGCATCGTAATTTTCTTTTATTGGTACACAAAACAAAAAAAAATAAGACAAATAAATTGAACGCGCTATGTAAATATTCATATATTGTAATACACATTTGGAAGTTATAAATTCTCTTGTATAGTCCTACATATATTTTACTCAGTTCTATTTATAAAAAACATGAACAATGCCGAAATAGTGCCAAGGAACTTATTTTGTTTTATTAGGTTTTTTGAATAATCATAATTGTATAAGATATGCATTGTATCGGTTAACTCGTCCATATGAAAGAACGTTGCTACCATTGATTTCTCAATATATTTGCCAATCGCACTTAATAAATTGGAATTTAGATGGTATAATCGGACTTATATATTCATTTATATAAAAAACCCAATAATGGGAAGAAATGAGTTCAATATATAAAGAAATTATATATGGTTTGATATTGGTCATAATCTTGTCGGTAGATCTGTAGATTTTATATTTTTAAGTGAATCCAATACAATACTTTATTTTTCTATATACGATATAAAAGTAAAATGAAATGTAAACATGCAAATTTTCCTTAATTAATTTTAAACGAACAAAAAAAAAAGAGAACTAAGTGATTTATTTTTTTTTTTCTTAAATGTATTTTGTTTACATTTTAAATTAGAGGTCAAGAACATCATGACTTAACATGTATTGTATATCTAAAAAATATCGGAAATTATATACGCGAGTATATATCAGACGTCAATAAAATAACATTAATTTGTAATTATATTAATATTATCTTAAATTTTATTTCGAGAATAACTACTTTTTTAAAATCTTACTGCCATTTTTTGACACCGTCACAATATTGTTAAACACCCCTCTCTATTTTATAGCCTCTTGTTTTTAATTTACCACTGCTATTATTCTTAAATAATACAAAATCTATGCAAACTCTACATAATTATAATTTACAGATTTTGAATAACCAAATTGATAAAAAGTGGTCCCAAATTTTTACTATCATTAAAGAAATTCCTAGATTTATTAATATTTCTTGTCATAATAACGCCTCCATTAATGTATATGTTTGTCCATAAATTAATAGTCTTCACATAAACGTTGGTCTTCATAGTTCTTTTTACCTGAAATACACAGTAGTAATTACTCTGTAGACAGTCTTACGAACAATAACTTCCTGGTCAAGTTAAAACGAAAATTAAAAATAAATTGTACTGGTACATTTTCTAATGATTTTTTTTATTTATAGTTTTCTATATATCTTGACGTTGAAGTGTATTGTATTGGAAAACTGCTTGATGTGAGGACTGTTATTAAAAAGTGAACAAACCTTAATAGAGAGTTACGACAACGAATACAAATTATTGAAAACAGAAATTTCTACATTGGAAAAATTATGAGGCAATATCTTCGAAAACTTAATATTGATATTTTGTACAATATATAGACTTTATGAAGTTTTTCTTTAACTATTTTGTCAACCGCTTATTGGAACCGTTTCTTACACAAACTCGTTGATACACAAGTACCAAAACTGATATGAGAACATTTAAATAAACTGTGTGTGTGTTGTATAAAATATATATATATAGCGCACGTAACAAAAAGGCACAATTAGTGTATGAAAAACATTTTTTTTTTTTTTTTTTTATTTTTAGCATCTTTACAATCTATCTTACATTTAGTTTCTTACTGTATACTGTAAGAACCAAAGATATTAAGTAATTTTATTTGACATTTAAATTATATATATTGATTTACTATTTGCAATGTTAGTAATGGATCCAGTGATCCAATTACCCTTAATTAACCATAAACATTAATAATCATTGTTTTATTAGGATGGGTGTTGTTTATTTAAATCTTGTTATTAATTCTGATGGTATATGCCTTTTTAATCTTCGTGCATGTTCGTTGGCATTTAAAAATTTCATCACAAGTTGATTTGGATGTTCATGAAGTCTTTTATAATAAGATGTACTTTTAGACGTAATTAAATCTTTAACCGAACAAATGTTGAGGTCCTTTCTTAAAAGATCGTTGCGCACATACCATGGTGCATTAACTATACTACGGAGCACCTTTGATTGAAATCTTTCTATTATATCTATATTTGATGTACATGTGGCTCCCCATAGTTCTATACCATAAGTCCATACTGGTCTTATGATTGCCTTATATACAATTATTTTGCACTCTAGTGATAACTGGGACGATCTTCCCAGTAACCAATACAGTTTGTTGAACTTGAGTCTTAGTTGCTTGTTTTTGTTTATAATATGCGTTTTCCAATTTAAGCGTCTATCTAGATACATACCTAGGTATTTTGCTGAGTTAGCATGTTGTATTGTATTATTATTAATATTTACAGCCGGACAATTTAACCTACACAGGGTAAATGTGACGTGGATCGATTTTTCTACATTCACTTTTATTCTCCATATTCTGAGCCACTTTTGAATTTCATTTAAGTTTTCTTGGAGTATTTTTGAAGCCATCATTGGATTTATATGCGTTGCCATGATTACTGTGTCATCTGCGAAAGTTGCTGTGATGGTATGTTTCGTTGTTGGAAGATCCGCCGTGTAAATGAGATATAAGAGTGGCGCTAAAACACTTCCTTGTGGAACCCCAGCTTTTATTGGGAAAGTTGTTGTGTGTTCCTCAAGATGATTGACAATAAATTTACGGTTTTCCAAGTATGATTTTAGAATTTGGAAGTAGTGGTGAGGTAGTAGTTTTTTCAATTTATACAGGAGGCCTTCATGCCATACCCTGTCAAACGCCTGTGAGATGTCGAGAAAAGCCGCAGAACAATAACTCTTTGTTTCAAATGTATTGATTATTTGATTAACCACTCTGTGTATTTGTTCTGTAGTTGCGTGATGTTGACGGAATCCAAATTGGTGATTTGGTATAATGTAGTTTTGCAACATTACTACTTTTAATCTTTTAGCAAAAAGTTTTTCAAAAACTTTTGAAATAGCTGGTAATAGGCTAATTGGCCTATATGATTTTACATCGTCGAGTTTCTTGCCTGGCTTTGGGATAAGAATAATTTTAGCGGTCTTCCATTGTTCTGGAAAGCTATTTGTGTTTAGTATGGCGTTGAAAATATAGGTTAAATATTTCATAGCAGTTGGTGTAAGTTCTTTTAGCATTTTTCCGGTGATTTTATCAAGTCCCGGTGTCTTTTTTGGATTTATTTCTTGTTTTATAAATGTTTGTACTTCTAGTATTTTAAATTTTTTTATAGGCAAGTTCATTTGGAATGGTGTTTCAAGGAAATCTAAAATTTCGCGATCTTCATCTACCGACCTTTCTGTTGGATGAGGTGTGAACGTATTTTTTAGATGAGTAGCAAATAAAAAAGCTTTTTCGTTGTCACTTCTTGCCCACTCGCCGTTGCTTTTTCGAATGGGTGGAACATGTTGTTGTGGATGACCTATTTTTTTCGTTGCTCTCCAAAGAGAGTAATCTGTTATTTCGGTTGCCGTAAGGCTTTCTAGGTAGCTTTGAATTGCTTCGTCTTTGATGTCTTTCATTAGTTTTCTTAGCTCTTTTATTGCACGATTTAATTTAGACTTATTTTCAGGTGATCTTGTTTTTTGCCATAATTTTCTTAATTTTCTTTTTTCTTTAATTTTTGTTTTTACGGCTGTTGGACATATTTCTTGTCTTATAATTTCGGAGTGCACTGGTGTTGATGTTTTAGCTGCATCTGTTATTATGTTGTTAAAATTTTCAATTGCATTTGATATATCTGTATTATTTTTTAATGATACGTCCAATGTTAATTTTTTATCAATTAATTCTTTAAATAAATTCCAATTTGTGAGCTTTGAATGTAATGTTTGCTTACTCTGTGTATTTATTATGCTTGTGGATGCGGTAATTATGATAGGGGTATGATCCGATGACAATTCTAGACTCGATTCCGCTTTTATTCGATTTTTTGTAATACCTTTTGTGATACAGAAGTCCAATAAATTTGGAATTTTGTTTTGATCAGAGGGCCAATAAGTTGGTTTTCCCGTAGATACAATACTCAATTTACATTCTTGAATCGCCATATAAAGTTGTCTGCCTCTCTGTGTGATCAATCTTGAACCCCATTCTGTATGCTTAGCATTATAGTCACCTCCTGAGATAAATCTGTTACCCAAAGTTTTAAAATATTTGATGAATTCAATTTTGTTGATATTGTGTTTTGGTGGGCAGTATAAGGCTGATATAGTCAATGGCCCGTTCCAATCCGCTATAATCACACTCGTTGCTTGAAGATATGCATGTTCATATTTTTCCAGTTCATAATGTTTTATTGTATTTCTGATGATAATGGCCGAACCTCCATGCGCCTTCCCATCCGGATGTTTGGTATGGTATGTTTTATAATTTCTTATATTAAAAAAGTTTCTGTTGGTAAAATGTGTTTCGGCGATCAGCAGGATATCAATTTTGTGTTCAATAATAAATCTATTTATTTCATGTGTATGTTGCGTTAAACCGTTGGCGTTCCAGAGTACTATTTTGAGAAGATTTGGCATTATACCATTTTTGTTACTAACTTGGTTAATAATCCTATCAAAGGACCAATTTGACTCATAAGTTCTCTCATCATAATTTTCATTTCAGATATATCATTTGATGGCTGTTGTGGCTGTGTGTCGAACTGCTGTTGCTGTTGTTGTTGTTGTTGTTGTTGTTGTTGTTGTTGTTGAGGTTGTTGTTGTTGTAGATGTGCATGGGTATTTATCGTTTTTTCATTTTGTTGTTGGTTATTTGTAGCTGTAATTACCTGTGCGTAAGTTAAGTTTGGCTGCACATACTGGTTTGCTTGCGTTCTACGAGTCTGGACAACTTCTTGTCTGTTTCTTAATGCTGGGAATTTTTTCAATTCTAGTTGCTTATAATAACTGCAACCTTTATAATTGGCTGGATGATTTCCATTACATAAGACACATAATACCTTATCATCCCGTGTATTTCTTTTGCAATCACGACTTAAATGCTCCCCTGCGCATTTAACACATCTTGGTTTTCTATTGCAATATTTCCAAGTATGTTCATACCGTTGACAAATATAACATTGCGGAATTTCTTTTTTAAAAGTTGGTGGTTCGAATTTAATTTTGGTGTGCAATATTACGTATTCTTTATATATATCTTTATTGTTTTCTGCTGGTTGGAGATCTATGTAGAATAATGGCAGTGGGTTTCCAGTTAGCCTTTGTTTTATATTGTAAACATTAGTAACTTTATGGTTTTTTTCTTCGATTTCAGATTTTATTTCCTCCAAGTCGGTTGAAGGATGTAGCCCTCTTAGAACTACTCGGAAATTTTTTTGATTTTTATCTTTATATGTATGGAATTCTGTTTTTCTTTCGGTTAATTCTGTAACTAGTTTTCTATAATTTTCAGGGCATGTCAATTGTATCTTTACCTCTTCATTATTTAGTGTTTTTATGTTGTAATTTTTATCACATACATTTTTTAGTAATGTTGTGAGCGGTGTTATATCCTTTACCCCTGATACGAAGATAGGAGGTGGCAGTGGAATTTTATTTGATGTTTTTATAATATTTTCCTCATCATTTATATTATCTAATATTTCGTAAGTATTTGAAGTAGAAATAGGGTTTAACCAATTATTATTTTGTATTTTCTTTTGTTTATTTGTTTGACTTTGTTGGGGACTATTTCTTTTTCTTTTGCTGGACATATTATTGAAATCCTCTTCTTTATTTGAGACTTGTGTCGATGGTGAACTATATTGTCGTTGCATTTTATTTTGTTGTTTGTTGTATACGTTATATTGTATTGAAGTTGGTTCTACTACATATGGCAGAGTTGTTTGTATATATTTTGGCGTTTCACAAGGTGGATAGGCCGTTACATAAGCCATTTGGTGAGGTGTATATGTTGGTTGAGATTGTTGTGTGTAATATATTGGTTGCTGAGTCGTTACTTGTTGAAATGCACTTCCGATTTGTGGGTTTGGTGCATAAATATTTGGATGTTGTTGGGATGTGCACATAATTGGTGTTCGTTGCATATCATTAGGCTGAGGTAAATATTGAAGAGATTGAGATACAGGTTGTATTACTGGTTTTTGTTGGCTTATCATGTTTGGGGTTTGTTGTATTTTCGGTGAATTGTCGTCTATTATAGTTTTGGGTGGTGGTGTTCTTTGTGTCATCACAATTAAATATTTGTGTTGCACAAGAACATTTTCCACTTTATTTGAAAAAAAATTTAATTAATTTGTAGATGTGGATTTATCTTCAAGTTACTCTGTATTTTGTATATTTTGTACACGCTATACAGTTTAACAATTTAAATTTAAATTTAAATTCAAATTCAAATTCTATAGCAATGTACCGTTATTTTGAATTCTATTGCGGCTTTTTGTTTTATTTATTTTAATTATTTAATTATTTTATTTTTGTTTTTGAATTTTTATAGTTGTATATTTAAATAGACTTACGCTACAAATGTACATCGACCTTACTATTCGAAGGATAAATTGAAACTGAAAAACATGGGATTTATTTTGTTTGCCATTCATGAAAGTTTGTTTTGTACTTTAGCTGCAATACCTTATAGCTAAAGTATTTTCACCTTTTTAAACACTTATGTTAAACGCACTGATGCAATTAAAATTATGGCTATTACATGTTATATTTTACAATTAAATTAAATTAAAATTATCGATAAAAATTCATATAATTTACATAAAAATTAAAAAATGTAAATATAATTAATTATCAGTTTGTTATGATCATAAATTAATTGTTTTATTGATTTGTTTTATTATTGAATTATTAAATTATTGTGCGGTATATAGGAAAAAAACATCTTACAACAACTGTAAAAGATGTTAAAGAAAATATTTATTAAGTAACAATTTTACATCAATTTATATATCGAATGCGGATATATTTATATTATAATAAATTTTTCTTAGAAATATTATATTAATTATAATTTCTGTATTCATTTACTATTTCATATTTAACTACAATGTAATCGTTAATGTTTGTTTGTTTGATTTCATGATATTTTTTTTCCTGAGAAGTACCATATACTGCCAATTCACCTATAATTCCATTAACAATTTTTATCTGAAAATGCATGTAGAAAGACGGTAAGGTAGCAGTAGAACGAAAATTATATTAATAAGAAGCTTCATAGCTTAGTGGCGCTAAGAACATATGGGAGATCGATGTTAGCAGTTCTAAACGGGGGTTTCCAACATTATCTGCCTACATAATTAAAGAGGATTTTCCTTATTTTATTAATTTACCATTTATACAAAAATATAGAATGATGGCGGGACAAAAGTAAGGATGATATTTTCATACATGAATACATGATCAAATCTATTAGCTTATTAGCTTTTATATAAAATATACACATGAATTAAACATAACATGCAGTTTAGCACGGCTTTTTAAATTCATAGGCGAGTCATAACAATATAACATTGTATATAATATAAGATTTGCGGAACCAAAAGCTACCTGACCGTGGAAATGAGAATTTCTAAAGCCAAAACGTAACATATAAGGTAAATTTGTACCAAGTGAACACTCCATATGACACAATTTTGTTAATATAAAAAAGCTAATATTTTAAGATAAAACCATAAATATAGACACAAAATAGATAGAGAAGGACCCAAATGAAATAAATGCATTGCCAGTACAGAAAAATTATTGCTCTATCAACGTAGTAAGAACTCGCATATCAATTCAGACAAATTATTCTTGTGTGGAATATATGAACAAATTCATTCTTTCACAATAATATTTATGTGTCTTGAGAGAGGACCGACCAGTGGTACACTACATCATAATGGGATGAAAATCAAATAAAGCAGTGATGGAAAAATTTTAGCCAATTTAAGCTAAACAGAAGCTAAACAGAAGAATTTTTTAAAAATTAAGGCAAGATCCGAGATATATGTCCGTATTAAGCCACAATAATGAAAAGACCAAGTTTTATTTACAGTAGCGAAGCAATCATTTAGTATTAAACTAAAATTATGAAAAAAACAATATTGGTTGTGCACCGAACTAAATTTTGCGGAAAATCAACTTTTACGAATTATCAACTTTTTGAATTATGGGATCTATATAGTTTTAACTTATTTCCATTTTTGTATACGTGCGATTGCAAATTACTTTAAAATTTCAATCTTTCATACAAGTGATTTTTGATTATTTCAGACGAAATTGTACAGATACCAAACGAAAAATCGGTAATTTCTTTTGAATAGATTTTAATAATATCTTTTATGAAAGATTGGAAATTGATTATAATTTGTAATTCTGTATACAAAAATGAAAATTTGTTAAAACTATGGCCCACAATTCAATAAGATAGATATTTCTTAAAAATTGATTTTCCAAAAAATATAGTAAGTGGACATTATAATTTTTTTTACAATGTTACCTAGCTACAAATCGGCTACCAGAAAAAAATAGTGGTTTGTAATAATTATTGATTTGGTGCGGAGATAGCGTTCAAGTGTTGATGTGCATATACAAACTATTAGGTATAAAAAGCATTTTATAATAATTTTACCATCAATCATCGTATCTATTTTGAATTCCATTAGAATTGCTATGTGTATCAGAGGTCATGTCCAGACGTGTGTCGCATCCATTTAAATGATTCAAATTTGCACTTTCGAGTGTGAACGTAGCAGATTTTATATATAATTATTATAATTTGCGTATCCCACCCAGTTATTTTTATTTATTTTGTAAACTTTTTACTTGTACACAAATTAATTATTTTTTTATTAAAGACATACACGCGGATATACAAAATTAAAATTAAATGTTTCTTTAAAATTTGTATTTTTAGAAATATAAAAATAACAAATTGCAAACGATAAAAATACGATACAAACACAACTTTAAAAAAGATAGTATTTTTTTTCTTTTAAAATCATGTTTCTATAATGTTTATTTTTTTAATATCTCTTCAAAATTATATAGTCAATTTGGCTTCAATTTTTTTTTTAGACAAAATAATAATAATAATAGGAAAATAATAGAAATAAAAAAAATAAATAAATATAAAACTGAAAAAAATTGGTTTAGACAAGAAAATCGAAAAATTCTTGTTATGAATGAAATAGCAAAATAAAGAAATTTACAAAAATACTATTATGAATTTTAATTTGTCTATATTTTTACTAAATAAACACGAAATTTATAATAAATATTTTATTAATGGTCCGTAAAATTTATTATGTCTGTGCGAGGCTAGAGAAATGCGGTATAGCGGAAAACATTAAAATGAAATTAAATACAATAATCAATTATAGTCTATCATTAATTATTAAAATATGCTGGACTGTTTTTTTTTCTCTTTTGACAGTTCGCTGCGGCACATGAAATTATAATTATTTTATACATTTTTCAATCATTTGATATCAGAGAGTGCCGCATTTCCTTTCTTATTTGAATGGTGGGTTACCTATATATAGAACACCACCTCCAGTGCTCTTACTTCTTTTGCTGATCAGTGCTTCAAACATTTTTAAGAATGTGGCTAGGGGTTTCCCTCGACGATATAGTTACGTAACTTCTAATCAAGAGATCCGGAAGGTAGTCTATGTATATATTTGGTGCTAAATCATTGCGCACAAAAAATGTATATAACTTTAATTGCCTACGTTTTTTAAAATGTCATTGTCTTACAATCAACAAGTATTTATTTATATTTATTCTAGTATTTCACTACATGAGCTGGATGGATAAGAGATGTACTTTCTAACTATCATCCTACTGCGAAATTTTCATCAATTTCTAATCTGTTGGAGGCGATAATTATACTAATAAACTATTTAATATTTAATATTAGATTAGATTAGTAGATATCTTAATTGTTATTATTTCAACAAGTCATTTTGGACCGATCTTATTTATTTTATTTATTCACGACAGACCGTGTGTGATAAAACATTTCAGATATTGCGGACGATGTTAAAATTTTTAAATCAATTAATAGAGTGTTGAGGATTATATTGATTTACAATCTGATTTCAAATCAATAATTTAAATTTTAATTTAATTAAATGAGCTTTACCCTCAAACATTCAGAATTGGATTACTCGTATCATTTTGATGGTTTAATATTGCTTCCTTTCTCGAGTTCGATCTTGGAGTATATACCTTGATGAAAAACTTACTTTTGACAATCACATTAATTTTGTAGTAAATAGAGCCAATTTAGTGTTGTGGGTTTCATGAAATGTGAATGACGTGAAATGTCTAACACGTATTGCGCTAAAACATATTTATAGCTCTTATGCGGTTATATACCGCCAGCTGAATATATACATATTGCAAGAATTGAATCTATTCAAAGAAGATTTATTATATTTACGTTAAGAAGTATTCCTTGGAGTGATTCCTTTCCGGTTGCCTTCTTATGAAGAAAGTCTGCTAAATGTACCATAACTCTTCAGAAGCATTGAGACTATTTGAAATTAGCGTTTATAACGAACTTATGTAATGGTAGAGTAGAATGCCCTACTTTACTTTCCAAATTATATAGTTAAGAATAAATTCAAGAAATTTGCGAAATTTAATAAATAGTTATCTTACCAATTATAGTCATTTTAATCCATTAAAATGTGTACGTAAATGTTATTTACAATTAATTTTAGTGACAAAATTAATTTGAGTAATGAAAACGATTAAATTTTTGTATTTAATGATTCTCAAATAAATAAATAAATTGATAAAAACAACCACCCATTTGGCATTTACTACTTTTTGTAAGGAACATTTTTTTTAAACCGTTTTTCATAGATTTTCATAAAAATTTCGATAAATTATCCTATCATTTTTTTACTTCAATTAAGTTGTTGAGGATAATGAAAATTTTATTTTTATAAATAAATATATTGTTGCATTCGTTTATTAAACCCTGCGTTTCGTAAATATAAAAACTTACAATAATCAATTTGATTAAATTTCGTGAATGAATACCGCATTCAGGGTAACAGTGTTTTCCCTTATACATTTGGAAACATATTATCAAATATCATTTTATTGTTAGTAGCGTTAGCGTCTATTATAAATTATTTAGTGTATGTAATGTGTGTAAATTTCTTTCCAGTTGATCAATCAGTTTTATACAATGATTTGTAATTGTCTAATCTGCATATATAAAATTATATAAAGTTAATAATTTATTTAATTTCATATTTTAGTTACATGAAAGGAAAAATTTATTTCCAGACATTCCAAATTGTTTTAAGATCCACATTATATAGTAATCGGAAAAGATGATTTAACAAATTTTGATATTATCACAACAACAATTGCTTCACATTAAATTATGTAAGGATGTATAAAAATTGTGAAAACAATTATATTGTAATATAAGTTACAGTAATTCATTGTGTTAACCATTTCAATCGAATTAAATCGAGCAGGTTCAGCCATATACAAAGTTTTAGAACTTTTCCTTAACCCTAACAAAATTTTACATATATCCACACGTAATATAGATAACCCCAAATTTAATTTACGGACCCATTTTTGATCGTATATGTATGATATAAAAATATACAGGTATACCTCGTATAGTCACTTTAATTGGTTCCACCATTTAGAGAGACTGTACGAAACACGACTAATTGAGGAACTAAGTACATACAAAAATCGATAATTGGTTCTTTACTATTTTTTCCCATTTTTCAATAAAAAAAAATGCAAAATTTTATATTATTTATCATATATGTATTCGTATAAAAGTATCAATAATCAACAAAAAAAATTCATTTATAAATCTTCTAGTCCAAACAAATGTTTATTTCAACGGTATAATTCATTTTTTATTGAAAAATTGTAACAACGAAGTCTGGATCTTTTTTGGTCGTTTCTCCTCATACAATTCTTTGTAGCAACGAATTGCATTGTTTATTGTTCGGCGAACAGTCATGCTACGTTCCATATTAGGATCAAACTCTAAAACGCAATCTGACATCTTCTCGCCTATTTCAATAATTTTTAAAAGATGTTCAACTGTTATATCTTTTGGCGAGATATCAACGCTTGCATCGTTGTCATCGTTGTCTTCATAAGCTCGTTGATCGTCTATGTTAATAAGTGTTTCATTATCGAGTTCGTTCGTGTTAGATTGAATGCACTCAATTACGTCGTCCAAATTCAATTCTTTGAAACCAAGTTGTTGTCCAAGCTCCACTATGTCATTGGTAACTTCCGAAAAATTCATTTGAAAACCATTTCGCGTGTCAAAAAAAATTGCATTCATATTTACGCGATTTACTCATATTATTATTTTTTTTTGTCTCGTGTGATGTTATGGTTGGGCGGTGAATGTTCACCGCCGCGGTGAGCAACTAAGATCGCGACGGCGAAATATTAAGCAAATGTCAGCCATATTGAATTTTTTTTTATATGGATTTTGATTACCGCGGCGGCAAAATCGCGCATGTGTGAATGGTCACTTATACATAATATTTATTTGTTATAAACATTTTTGCTCTGAATTTTTTTTTTCAAAAGAGAGTCTTATAGTGAAACACGACTGATCGAGGCGTGACTATACGAGGTATTGCTGTAATTGTATTTTATTTTAATGTATATTTATATTAAAAGCTGTTATCTGTGAAACTGACATTTCAAGTCATTATATTATACCATACATCAATATATATATTTTATAGTATTTATATAAAATCTAACAACATTTCTCATCTTATCACAATATAATTTACAGAGGCTGATAATAAAATGATTTAATATTATAAAAGAATTTCATATAATAAATTGTATAAATAAATATTGAAACTACCAGATGTACCGGTGTCAAGTGACCGTTTTTTTTTTTGTGAAAATAAACCACTAATTTTAAATGGGAAAGTAAAAAATTTTTATTCAAAATATTGGTCATTGCTTTCTACATATTTTGACTATGTTTCTGGCAATTTGTGGATACGCCAATAGAATTGTTCGTATTTTGAAGCAAACCAATCAGACACCCAATTTTCGCCTTCTTCGTAGGAATCGAAGGGCTGCTCAGCCAATGCGTGTCCCATCGATTAAAATAAATGGTAGTCGGAAGGAGCGAAGTCTGGCGAATACGGTGGGTGGGGCAGCAGCTCCCAGCCAAGTGCTTCAATTGTATACTGAACCGGTTTTGCTTTGTGTGCATTGTGTGAATTGTCAAGGAAAAAAATTACCTTGCCGTGTCTTCTGGCCCATTCTGGTCGTTTTTTGATCAAGGCATGGTTCAAATTGATCATTTGTTGACGGTAGCGATCTGCATAAACAGTTTCACCAGGTTTTAGGAGCTCGTGGTACACGTTTCTGCTCCCACCAGACACACACCATTGTCTTCTTGCCGGAACTATTTGGTTTTGCAGTCGATGTTGATGATTGTCCTGTATTTACCCATAACTTTTTCCGTTTAGTATTCTTAAAATAAATAATAAAAATTTTTCATCACCAGTAACAATTTGATGCAAAACTGATTTTTTTTCGTGTCTGACAAGCAAAATTTCACAAGTTTTTTTTCGGTTTTCCATCTGTCTTTCATTCAATTAAACGGTCAGAAATGGTTTGTTGTGCAACAATTAACATTTCTGCCTTTTGCTTTTGATTCAAAATGTCATCTTAATCTAATATTGTTTGCAATTCGGCGTCTTCAAACTTTTTTGGTGGTCATCCACGTTCAATATTTCTCACAATAAAATCATTATCTCTGAACCGTTGACACCATATTTTGCATGTTGCTTCTGATAGAGCATGATCACCATATGCCTCGACAAGCATTCGATGCGACTCTGCAGCACTTTTCTTCAAACGAAAACGAAAATTTAATGCTTTCCGCAAATCATCGTTTTCTGGTACAAAATTCGACATTTTTAACACGAAAATATGATGTTGTTTGTACAATGACTTGATGTATACTAAATATGTTTGACAGATGCCATAGCAACCAAACAAAAAAAAATTAAGACTCCACAACAAATGTTCCCTATCGAGACATTTGTATCTTGGCGTTCATTTCATACCGGTACACCTGCTATATTATATGATATTCTTCGTATAATTCGTATGTATATATTATTAATGAAAACAAATATAGACAATATAATATAATTTATAATTAATATTTAATTTATACATATATGAATGAGTAAAACACATTTAAAACGTATTATAAGCATATGCAAACAAAAAAAAGTGAAGGTTATCGTAGGACATTAAATAAATATAATAATTTAAAATTAAAATTTCTATTCAAATTATAATAAAAATGTTATATATAATTTTTTAATTTGTAAATTATACAATTTTTTAAAAACATATTTGTTGTATGAATATATTCCATTCATGAATTATATGTTCTAAATATTTAAGATTAAAAAGTAATTCAGTGACGCAGCGATTAGAGCGCGTGTCATTTAACAAATTCGATTCGAAGGTTGCAAGTTCAATTCGGTTACTGACGCACGAGCAAAATATTTCATTATTATTCATATACTTTCGAGTATTGTATACCGAAAATTATACAACTGAATTACCATTTGTTCGAACACAATAAAAATATCGAATATCTTTAATGGAAAATATGACGCTATATTTATTCAAAGATTTGCAATGTCTCTTAAATTGTATCTATCGAAAAATAATTGCAAAGTCTTATAATTGGTGATTTTATATAATTGTCTGCTTTCTATATCTCACAAAATATTTAAAAAATATTTAAAATTATTATAAATTGTAATTGTTTATATAGGAATAAAAAATATAAATAATTTGTAAGTGTGTCGGCGTGTTCTATGAATAACTATAATTACTTGTTGCCACTTAACATATATAACCTCTGCAACTAAAAATTGTATTATTACATGCGATGTTAATTATTTTTTTTTTAAATAAAAAAATATTAAATATTGGATATATAGGTAAAAGAAATTTCTGTTCTTTGGTTGTTAAAATTACATGTTTATTTAATAGCAAGTACAATATACAGAAAAGTGATACATTATTCAAAGTATAATCTATCAGATGCCACAACCTTAGTCAAACTTGCAAATAATTTACGGATTATTTGTTTGAAGAAATCGTCGTCTATTATTGAAGTGAGCCAATTTTTGATATTTTTATTAGATGTGAATCATGCGTCTTGAAGATCTAACTACATCGACCGGAATAAATAGCAATTCGAAGAAGCAATATTACTGGAGAATATGGCGGGTGGTATTGAACTTCCCATCAGTATGATTTTTAGTATAAGATTTGGCATTGCCATGTTGAAAAATTAATTTGTTCTGTTCGGTTTTCCGCCAGTGTTTGCTTCAAACGCATTAGTTGTCGTAGTTTAAGAAGTGTTCAGCAATTCATAGTACACAACATCTGTTTGATCCCATCCCACCAAATACTGAACATAAACTTATGGCAGTGATGGACCAGTTTCACCGGGCTGTACTCAAGCTTTTTTAGGTTTATAACTTATAGTAAACCCATTTTTCATCTTCAGGGGTGCAAAAGTGGAGTTATATATTTTACTAAAATATAACCTGTAACTTTTTAAAGGATATTCAGAATTTCACAAGTTGCACATACCAGTGGATGGAAAACCATATATTAGGTTGTCAACTATCTCCCTTCCGCCTTTTTGCTCTTTATTCAATGCTTTATAAAAAGTGTTACAGTAATCGGATTTAGTTCA
The DNA here is from genome assembly GCA_910594885.2 of Bibio marci. NCBI lineage: Eukaryota > Metazoa > Arthropoda > Insecta > Diptera > Bibionidae > Bibio > Bibio marci. The sequence goes on along the minus strand of OU343115.1, from coordinate 32,306,790 downwards.
AATATGCGCCGTTTTGTTCGATAATCTGTTTCCATCTAGACTGCAACTTCATAATACCTCCCTCGTAGAAGCCCCCCTCCTTATTTGCGAAGAACTCGGACAGCCACTTTTCACAAGCCTCTTTTGAGATCAACTTTACACCACCAAGGGCGTTCGCCATGGACAGGAATAGGTGGTAATCACTTGGCGCTATGTCCGGGCTATATGGTGGATGCGATAAAACCTCCCATCCGAGCTCCCGTAGCTTCTGACGAGTCATCAACGAAGTGTGTGGTCTGGCGTTGTCCTGGTGGAACACTACACCCTTCCTTTTGGCCAATTCTGGACGCTTCTGGTCGATCGCCTGCTTCAAGCGGTCCAGTTGTTCGCAGTAGATGGTAGAATTAAGCGTCTGGCCATATGGGAGCAGCTCATAGTGGATGATTCCCTTCCAATCCCACCAAACACACAGCAAAACCTTCCTGGCCGTCAATCCCGGCTTGGCCACTGTTTGGGACGATTCACCGGCCTGCGACCACGACCGTTTTCGCTTGATATTGTCGTATGTGATCCATTTTTCGTCGCCAGTAACCATCCGCTTCAAGAATGGGTCGAGTTCGTTCCGTTTCAGCAGCATTTCGCAAATGGAAATTCGGTCCATTAGATTTTTCACTGTTAATTCATGTGGCACCCAAACATCAAGCTTTTTTTTGTATCCAGCCTTCTGCAGATGGTTTAAAATGGTTTGGTGACTAACTCCCATCTCCTGGGCGATGTCACGAGATGCCACATGCCGGTCTAACTCGATGTATTCCATGATTTGATCGGTATTTGTCGTCACAGGTCTTCCGCCGGCTGGCTTATCCATGGTGTCGTTTTCACCGGCTCTGAATCGTCGAAACCATTCCTCCGCGGTTCGAAGTGATAGAGTACCATCCCCCAAAACACCATTAATCTCACGGAACGTTTCTCTAGCGGATTTGCCTTTAACGAAGGAAAACTTTACAATAGCGCGAATTTCGGCGTTAGTGAACTCCATGTTTACACGTCTATAACTGTTGAACGCAATATCCAAACTAATCATACATAGCGTCGTTTTGTTTGTTATGTCAAGAGCTTTCAAATTATGTACAGTGTTGCCAGATACGAGCTCTGTAGCGCTTTGTACATAGCCGCGAAATTAAAAAGACAAAAAGGCGGAAGGGAGATATTTGACAACCTTATATTTATAGGTTTTCAAACAATAAGTCCTATATACTGATCTTTCATTTTTACACAAATTTCAGTAATTTTTTTTCCTTCAAAATTCTAGTTATTATTTCTGCTGCTGATGTTGTTTCGATCGTATTTCTGGCATTGATGCGATATTTATCTTCAGTGCGCACATTTACCACATACGGAAATGTTTTGTACACTTAAATAGTAAACTTTCGTGGCTCATCATAAATCTACACCGTCCTTATTGTGCTAATACATTTGTATAAAATGGAATTGTTTCAAGCATAAGCTTATCGTATTCGATGTTTTAAAATTTGTATTTCGAACTAACAATAAGTAAAAGCAGGAGTAATGTTTATTGAATTTCAACGAAGCCCGCAGGTTCCCATAAAACTAAAACAAACACGATTAATACGTTGCGTTTACTCGCGCTGTAGTACGTAATAAGCTAATAAAAAATAAGAGATATATGATGTTAGTAGTTAGTTACTAGTATTTTGTTGGTGAAGGCACGGGTTCTTCGTTTTGGTAGGTGTTTTCATATGGAATTTAGTGGGCGTTTGTACATAATTAATATATATACATTTATTGCGCTACGATTAGGTATAGCGCATGGTAAATATATACATATATTAGAAAATATAAAAGAACAAGTCAGATAAATAGTTGGAAATTAATTACAAGTATATTATAGGAGAAGGCGTGAATTAACCTAAGAAAAAGCTAAAGCTTCCATGTCTAAATTTTTAATGAATATTTAGAATAGATGTGTATGCACCACTTCTCCATTTCGCTTGACATTGTGTGCGTGGATATGAAGTTATGAAAACTACGATTTATCTATTCTATAAATCTTACAATGTTTTAACAGAGATATAAATATTGCTGTGATACAAAATATATTTTATTAATGAAATTCCATTTTAAAATTTTACATCAAAATTATTATTACATGTATTTTTTAGTAACTATTTATAATTATATAATTATATTACCGAAAAAATTTTTGTGTGTCAAATTTTATTACGAACATTTTATGGTAAAATTTATTGTGATTTTATATTTTCTGTTATAAATTTTGTTAAATTTAAATTCATTTAATTATATAAAATTTATTCTGGGGATTAACCAGTTTTTCGAATACTCATTTATATCGTTTAACGAACATTAAATATGTATAGTACAATAGTTATATATACATATTATACGAGGTGTGGATGTTAAATTTCGAGATGGATGCTTTTCTTCAGAAGAACTATGCATGCGAAATTAAAGTCGTACGACTTATAGCTGTGTAGTATATCGTGAAACCTTCTCTTCCAATTGCCACCGCTTCCGTGTCTGTATAAGTCTGGCCATAGTCTTCGTTTGTATATAAGATCTGTGTGTTTGTTTTGCCGAAAAAATGAATAGTATTTTAATAGAGCAACGAATTGTCGTAAAATTTCATATGAAACTTGAAAAAATCGTACCTGAAGCTTATCTTTTATTAAAAGAAGTATTTTTTAAAAAATTGGTAATCTGATTGCGTGCGATTTCTGAAACTGTAGGAATTTGAATATGCAAATGGTGTGTGCGAAAATAATGCTAAAAATTCTCACAATCAAATAAAAAGAAGGTAGGGAAAATGTTTGTAGTGACACTTCGAACGCCATTGAAAATCAATCTAACTTCTTGGAAAGACTGATAACATATTATGAATCTTTGTTTTTCACTTATGATCCAACATTTCAGACCTTTGAATTGAATATGTTATATAGAAAAAGCGGCAAGCGTGCTTTAAACAATGGAAAATTCGCATGAAGAGGTATAGACACACCTCGTATACATATACAATACATATAATAGAACCTCTGTCTCATAAGAATCCGGAATGGATTAAAAAAACGCAAATAAATATAGAATTTTCACAAAAAACATTTCCTCCATTTCGATGAATATAAAACTAAAGATTTCTTAGAAATTTTCACGAAATCACTCACTTTTTCAATGTTTTCTACGGTAAACTGCTTCAGATGGTCGACCTGGACCTGGTTCACAAGCACTTATAGCTTCTCTGTCTTCTGTGAATTATTTATGAGATTTAAAAACTTGTACTTTTTTAACACCTACGCGATTTTAAACAAATCATACGTTTGAGTAGCATTTTTACCAATTTTAAAACAAAACGATAATATTGGTTCTTTATTTTTATATTCATTTTTCAATAGACGTACAAAAACAGCTGTAACTTTATGTGTTGTATTTTCGTTTCTACTAAATGTAATGACAAGAAATTTATTGACGAACAATTCACAAAACATAATCACAAAAAAACTTAGAGGTGGCGCTACGTGTTTTATGGTTTACTCAGCCATTCTGGTTTATTATGGGACAGAGAGTGTATATATTATCGAATACTCACTATGGAATTTACCATTTATATAAAAATGGTATGGTCATAGGAAAACACAGATACACACTTCAACACAATTGTATAATTAAATTCATAATATCTTATAAAATTGTATACAAATAATTAATACTGTGCAAATATTAAATGTACATATGATAAGAAATTTTATAATATTATATGATTATTTTTCATTCAGTTCATTTTATATATATTTTTAATTTTTTAATGAATAATTCTTTATGCGGTTGGTCTTTCCATACCCGTCCGTCGGTCATTTACATTTCTTTATAATTATATATAGCGTACGACTACACACAGTATGTGAAAATAAAATAACAAAGATCCAAAATGCTTGATTTAATTTAATTTAATTTTTTAACTAATAATAATAACAATAAAAATGATGCAAAATGTAAATAAATATATATTTTAAAATTTACTGCCGGACAAAAGAATTATAATTTTTATATTTTCTTTATGTGAATATTTCTTTCCGTATATATAATATTTAACGAAATTAATTATTAACAATAAATATATATATTCTGTGCGGAAATATGTGATAAAAGTGAACAATTGGAATATATATTCATATCCTTTCGAAATATCGTTTAGTGGTTTAGTTAATAGAAAATATCTTCGAAATATTTTTAAATATTGTTGGGAAAAGCACATCTTAATTAATAGTTCACAGCATAATTTTGTTAATATTGTATTACTTTTGTACTAAATATTATATAATGGAACAATATTTTTCCTCTAATAACATATATACATTTCACCGATACAAATGACTTCCTGTTATCTCAGTCGTTATAACGACTTAAAAAAAATTAAAAAATATATCTTTATTTTCATGCTTGTTTTTTGTATAATTTTGTTGTCTAGAAAATTTTCGTTACATCCCACGTCCATTTTAAGCTACTTTAACATATTATTTTGACAATAATACACTGTAACTGAGGACAGTAAGTTATTGCATATATGTATATAGAGAATTTATTACATATTCAATTGTACATTTAAGATACAAATGCAGTGTGCCCATTAATTAATAGAGCAGGGGTGAAATCATGTAAGGTGATAAGTGACAGTTACTGTCACATTTTATAAATGTTGCATCGGCTATGGCGATATCGCCGGTGACTATCACCAAAAAGTAACGATTTTCAGGTGATAGCTTTTTTGCTGTCGTTTTGTGCATAAGGTTATATTTTTTTGGGAAAAAAGAAATTCTTTCATTGTTATTTGTTGTGAATTCGGTGTGCTACGCAAAATATTAAAATAAATTAAAGGAAATATTTTTTATTTCATATTATATTCAAGGTAATTTTTTTGTTAACATTAACAAAGAAATAATATATTTTATCAAATATTTGTACTTGTGTTTTTAAGTATGGATTAGCAATATATTTTATCAATATTCTTAAGGCAATAACCAATTGATATATACTATATTTGTGTTAAAAGAAAAATAATGATATAATATTTGCTACATTCAGACCGAAAATTCAATATTAATATTTTAAATTGTTTACAAATTATTTTAATTCGTAAATTTGTAATGGTTTTATTATTATTAAAATAGTTAATTTTTTATTGAAGATTACAATCAAATAAATCCTACACCATTGTGTTCCATCGTCCCTGAACAATATAATTCAATCGAAACTGAACTAAACATATAAATTTTTTATTAACGCTAAAATTTTATTATCTTGATTTTTTGATAATATTTCTATGATTTATTTGTAGATTTTATTTTTTTTTTTTAGCAGTAATATAAAGAAAGAACATGTCAAAATATATTTCTTACCACCGATACGAATGACATTATAAAAATCACCTTGTGGTGAGTTTAAAAGTGATCACCTTACATGATGCCAAAAAAATAGGTGATCACTTTTGAATATCACCACTGTCACTTATCACCTTACATGATTCCACCCCAGACTTTGACATTAGTCAAAGTTACAATAAATGTTATAACAAATAATGTTATATATATCGAGTTTATATAAGATTCATCATTCAAACAAACTTCTATTTTCATGTCGTTTACATGACAAGTATGCTTCTATGTATATATAACAATTATAATGTTTTCCGCAAACTGGTAGTTTTAAGTTAAAAACGGATAGAAATATTGTAAAAATCGGTAATCTGATACGATCTGATCGTCGGTTAACTATATATTCGTACGATTGTTGAAACTGCATAGAAATTGACAAAGAATGCGTAAAGCAAATTTTACATAACAATTTTATTTTAACATGCAAAAAGTTTGTTACTGACACTGCAAATACCATTGAAAATAAATCAAAATTCTTGGAAAGTGTAATAACATGTGATGATTCTTTGTTTTTCATTTATGATCCAAGATTTCCGGCTGTTGAAGGTGTGAAAGGAAATGCAGCACGCGTTGTGAAGAAACTCGCAGAAAATAACTTCCAGCACTGTTTTTGAACAATAGAAAATTCGCATGGAACGTTGTATAGGGATAGCGTTAAGGAAGTGTATATTGAAAGGAATAATAACTAAATATTATATCTAAATTTAATAGAAATTTTAGTTTCATTATTTTAAAGCCTCATCTCGTTTGTACCTATACATATACTTGTGCTTATATAATACTACATATAGAGTAAAAGTTTTCTAATATGTAACAACTAAATATTAAGGGCACGTGTGACCATCAATTCATTAGGTCTTTAATTTATATATATTGTTTATATTTACTCCAATATATGTATACATAAATATAATTTAGGCATTAGTAATTTTTAAAAGAATATTAAATTACGTATGTTTATTTTAAAAAATTAATAAATTTATATTATATTACAACATATAATTACGTGATAGAAACAATGATATCATCTTGCTATTATATATATTGTATATGCCTATAATATATGTAGCTATATACTGATAAGTTAATAATATAAATCATTTTTTATATTTGTAACCATGCGGCGGTTGAGATATTTTGAAAATTTAATTTACAAATTTAATACTATAAATTATTCAAATAAATATGAATGTCGAATATAAACTAATTACAATATATATTTACTTAAATACACTTGATCCTTTATTGACTGCATACATCAATGACATCATTACCTCTCCAAAATATATTTGAAATCTCGACTTTTTTCAAAAGTTATTATCTTGCTCAATTATTTATTATTATATAATTAATAATTTTGAAAAATACAATTATAATAGCTTTGTGCGTGTTAATTTCGAGGTTAATTTATTAATAAAATTCAAGTTTTACAGCATTATATGCAATAAAAGTATTTTTTTTTACCATTGTTAATAAGTGTTTGTGCATTGAGTGTTTTAACAATTTCAGATAAAATATTGGAATCATAAATAAGAAACAAGGTTTTAATTAAAAAGCGCCTTTACTAACGCTACTTTTATTTGTTAAATTAAGCAATACATGTATTTGCAAGAAAGGTGTGAAATTAAGCGTCCATTATATATAACATTTGTTCAAGCCGTAAATAAGTATTAGTTCACGCGATCATTAATTTTGTACCAAAAAATATCATTTGTGGGAATAATTGTTTCGAAGTTATAAAATAACGTTAAGTTGCCTCCCACAAAACAAACGTTTACCGACAAAGTATTTCACAATCAATACAAAAACCATCAGACTCCAAGCTATTGTGGTATAATATATACAAAATAGATGAGGCAAATTGTGTCATCAAGCACATTATTTGTGTCATTTGTTCGTTTGTGTTTGCACAAGAGGAATATTATACGAAAATGGCCAATATGAATACGAATTAATTACAATAAGAGCTTAATATAAAATAAAATACTCTATGCACAGGTAATATCTCCATAAACATATACGTGTGTGTGTATAGTATAGACATCCGCACACATATTTATTAAAATATAAAATATATAATACTGTTTTTAGTTCGCATAAATAATTAATAACAAATATATTGTTAATTGTGGAAAACCTATTAAATTTTTTATTATTTAATAAAAGACAAATTACTTTTAAAATTTATTGTCATTTAAAAATTTTAATTAGTTTTTATATAAACATATTATTATATATACGCACATACCGGCGTAAATCACTTCCATACCGCAATCAATTGCAATTCAATTTTTAGAATATATAAATATAAATATATATAAGTTTAGATAGAACACCATTAATCCAAACATTCACTACTTTCATCGCAGCACATTTCTTGAATTTAATAATCAAATGATTAGCCTTTAGCAATGACATTTTTTTTTGCATATTTTCAGCAAATGATTAATTGCGTGACGAAAGAACTCTTCGTCTTTTGAGGACAATCATTCATCAATTCAAATCTTGATTTCTTCTAAGAAATTGAATTGTTGTTCGGAAAGATTGTGATGCATCGATGGAAATAAGTGTTAGTCAAAAGAGACCAGATTTGGTGATTTTAATGAGCTGTACAATCTTATCAATTGTTGTTGGTATATATAGTAATCATCAATAACAGTTTCAGTTACTCTTTATTTCTATTTTTGGTGCACCAATTTTTTTTTCTGGATCTGGATCCTAACCCATATATTTTACTTACTTACTTCATAGCATTAAAAATCAAGGACGGTTTTAGCCTTCTCCAACTTGACGTATCCGCACCTAACGACTTGCAATCCCAAATTTTAAGGATCTTAATATCACAGTTCACTCAGTAGCGCAGTTGCATATCGTCAAATTATATATTATTAATCATGAAATATAGCGGGTTCAATACAAAAATAAGAAATTTTTCGGTATTTATTTTAATACTGAAATTTTTCTGCTGAGTGACCATTTGTTCGTTTATGGAATAAAAAGAAAAACGAATATCTTTGAAAATATGGTGTTGGACACTATTCAAAGATTAACAATGTCTGCACACACACAACACTATGGGCTAATCACCCATATAAAAATAATATAATTTTGAAAACATCTATCTTTAGTTAATTACAATATGTAAATTAATTCAAAACTGTAAAAATTTGTTATATAAATATACACAAATTCGTTGGATTTGAAGGAGCGGTATAACACATTAACTTACAAGATTACCGCATACATTATACATTTGTACGGTTTATGGACTTACGTGTATATATGGCGAACGATGAACCGAAAAATCAATATTAAACTAATTTAATAAAATTTATGATATTATTAGCAGCACAACAAATCAGACACAGAGTTTACTCTCCACAATGTCGATGACTTTTTATAAACTATAAATATAGTAGTATTAAAAGTAAATTTTTCACAATATGCAATATTATATATAAGGTCCTTGACTTTAATATAATCTTACACCTCGAGCATATATACACCAATATTATTGTATTATATTATAATTATAGTATCATTTTTATCAATATTTATCATGTTATTTGAAATTATTATTGAATACATATGTACTCGTACATAGAGATATTAAAAAGCTAATTGTGCCGAGAATTTATTAGATGTTTATGATAAGAAAAATATTGTATACAAACATAAGAATAACAATTATATCTATCTATTATTATTTGTATATACATGTTTAGTATATGCTATTGTCAATTTATAGGTAAATATATGAACAATTCTATTTATTTTGCTATTGTTATTGTAGTATAGTGTAATAATAATAAATATCTGTCTAATTAAGTTAAGAGCAATCTTGTACGAGTATAATATTGTGAAATTTTAAAATAATGAATCTTTTATGAATTTCATTGTTATTGCGGTGATCGAAAAACTTATAAAAGGTGCTCAAAGTCGATGAATCTTTTTAAGTTTTCCGCTATTTTTTTTACAGACACTATTTTACACCATTTTTTTTTTTAGGTATATGTAGTAAATACATTTCGGTTAGTTAAAATGTATTGCTACACGAGTGAACAACGTTTTTTTCATTATTAAAACTTATTTTTGAATAATGTGAAAGTTATTCAGAAGAAATTTCCGTTCAACATACGGTAGAGAAAATGCTCCGACAAACCGTGCTATTAAACTTATTATTGATAAATTTGAAGAAACTGGTACAGTTCCAGATCAGAGGAAAAACACAATTTATTATATCGTATAGTGCTCGTTCAAGTGAAAATATTGCAGCTGTTGCTGAAGAGCCAAGAGCGTCGTCGTTCACACAGCAATTAAACCTCAAACCAATAACTTTGTTCAATATTTTACACAAAAATCTTCATTTAAAGGCTTACAAAATACGGTTAACAAAAGAATTAAAGCCAACTGTGACCACGCATTACGTCGGCAATTCGTTAATTGGGCCATAGAAACACAAGAAGAAAATGACAATTTTTTCCAGGAAACTATCTTCACCGATGAAGTTCAATTTGAAAATTGGCGGTAATGTCAATAAACAAAACTGTCGCATTTGGGGCGAAGAAAATCCTAGAGAATAGATTGAAAAATTAATGAAACCGTGCCATGAGATTTTACACCATTGGATTGTTTCTTATGGGATTTCTTGAAGAGGAAAGTTTGTGTGGATAACCGAATAATCTTAAAACTGTTCTACACCTCAAAGGCAACATCATCGAGCAAATATCACTAATTGAACCATTATTATGCGAAAAAGTTATTCAATATTTTTTTTATAAAAGATTGGCAGCCTGCTGAGCTAGCAGAGGAGGTCATGTATAAAGGACATTCTTTTTCATTATTAATCGAACCCAATGTACTTTAATTTCCAATAAAAATACAATTTAATTTAAAATTTAAGAAGATACGTCAAATTTGAATAGCCTTTATATAGAGTATATTTACACATAAGCTTATTTAGCATAAAAATATTATTTAATTGAACTATCTATACCTTCAAATATATAAATATTATCATAAATATTAAATATGTATTTTGCTTATTATTAATTCACGTATTTTATATATAAATAGTTTTTCATTTTATTATCACCTTTCAACCAAAATCTATATAATTAATCAATATGTACGCGAGCAGCAGTAATATTATATAACACATCCATTAATTAATATATTGTATATTGATGTAAATGTAATATGCTTCCGTGTGTTACATAATTATTTATATTTTACAAAATTAAATAATTAAATTTGTAAAAAAAAGTTATTTTTTACCTTTTATATAAAAATTTATTTTCAAATATGTTCATATTTGGTCAATAAAGTAAATCAATTTTCAAAAGTGTAATATATATTGTAATTAATATGCAAAGCGCCAAATATCTATTACAGAGTTGTGTTAAAAAATATTCTTATAAATTAATAATAGAACAATGCTAATTAATTTATTTTTATTAACAAAAAATATATAGTCAGAGACAAAAATTAGTCATACATTTTATTCTATATTAAGAGATATTTGTATAAGTATATAGAAAAACATTATAATTTAATTAACACAATTATTATTTAAGAATAAGAAAAAAAGTTCTAACAAACAATTCTATTTTATATGTAATAAAAGTTTTTCTAAAACGTAAAAGATTTATTTAAACTATTGAAATATTACAATATATTACGTAAGTTTAGTTAGTGTTAGTGGAAAAAATATTATTGATTAGCCTCTTTTTATTTATTATATTTTATTTATTATTTAATTTGAAACCTATACACATGTACAAATTCCTACAATTAGAAATGGGATGTGTACCGGATCGTCAGAAGCAAAGAAGGGCATATTGTATTTTTCCTCATGGGATGGGAAATCTATAATCATTGCGAACTTCTAACGATTGCATTGCTCCGCATCAATTTGACTTTGTTTTTGTTATAAATGCCATGGAGAGGCTATTGTATTAAATATAATAGTATAATAGCTATATCTATAATTTAGAGAACTATGGTATATAGAGGCAATATTAGTACATAATGCATAATATTCTTGTATATACCATATATGCGAAAGGTAAATCGGTGAAATTGGAGCATAGCAAAGTGTGCGGTGGCTTACTTAATTGTAAAATCTTTAGAAGGAATTTATATTATGTCTATAGCTTCTTAGAAACAGAAGGTGCTTTTAATAAATGTGAAAACAGAAATAACCATAATCTGATCTTTTTTGGGAAAACATATATGGTATATGTTCATATTGTATAATTAACAATACGGTACGGTACTAAGTTTTGCGGCAGAATCATTTATTTATTTATTTTAAGAACCATTAAATTCTATAATGTCTTCCAGGTACACAATTTAAAATTCTTATATCATTTATTTTTCAAATCAATTTTCTAACTAAATTCATCCTAAAATATCATGAACATATAGAGTTTAGTGGACTATAACGACCATAATTAGTACGATATAACTCTTAATTGAAAAAAAAAATTCATGTATCGTAAATTTCTGGAGTTCATCCTCGAGGAATAATTTAGCAAGACAATTAACCATTTAATAGGTTCGTTATAAACGAATAGTAAAATTGTTGGTCAACATTGTGTTAATATACTTCATAAAATTGTGAAAAACTAGAAGGTATTGCTATAGAGCTTAGTTTCATTTTCATGGATCGGTTCTTATATATGCATAGTCGCATATGTTGAGTTAGTTTTAACGATTGTTTGTCTAATGTTTTTGATGTGGATGTTTGTGGGAAATGCGTATAAATAAAAATTTTTTTAAAAAGATATACAACTACTCATAATCATATAATTAATTAAAACATATATATTATAACAGGCAGTATATTATGCGAAAATTCTTAAGATACATTTTATAAATCACACAACATAATTTATTATTTTCTAAGGTACATATACATCCCACACGAATCCTCCATATATTGAACGAAATGAGTGCTTCCGTATAAGAAAAATTCATTGCTTCGGTAGTGTATATAAATATGAATAAACAATCAAAAAATACGGAATATCCTGGTATTAATTTTTCATCATTATCGCTTTTTTATGAAACTCATGTTTACTATTTATTTACATTTAAATACTTCCGAATACGCTACAACCACACGTATGTAAATAAAAATTAAAGTAAACACCAAACGATCTAATCAAACATAAATAAATTCTTACATTCTTACATTCTTACATTGAGTTAACTCATTCATCTTTTTAAATTAAAATTTAAAAGCTTTTAAAATAAAAATCATATATTTATAGGCCAAAAAATATCGTTGAAAGCTCATATTACGGAATGAGTGTTAAAACTTAATCGTTATTCATAAGAAATTTTGTTCGGTAAAGTAATATTTTTTCTTCTTCTATATATTTTGCATTAAGCTGTATTTTGTATAAATTCTTATCTGTTTGGTGTGGTTTTTTATATATTTTAATTAATTATTATCACAAGTATTATTATTTTTTATATTTTTTAACTTAATATAGTAAAGACAGATAATATTAAATTTAATACACACGAATTGATCCGTGCGTGCGTATTCTCTATTTTAAATTTAATTCATCAATTCTGTCGAGTAGATATATAAAACACATATACTAAAATACATATACAGTCGATTTGATAAATAACTACAGATGTAAGTAAAATAATTAAAAAGTTATTCTGTCATTAATTTTCGAAAGTTATTTCATAAATTCGTGCGTGCAAAAGGCTAATGCAGCATGTGTAATGAAGCATAAGTCATAGCCACACGCATAAATTATAATATATTAATTTATTAATAAAAATATCAATAACTACAGACACAACGTCTGGGTCGACCATCTGAAAAAATTTACTGACGAAAACATTGAAAAAGTATGTGATTTCGTGAAAATCTTCAGCGAGATTCATCGAAATGGAGATTGGAATACCGAATTTAACTAATAATCAAATTTTTTGCTTAATTATTCACCACATTCATCTGATTTAGATCCATACGACTATCATTTGGTTAGGAAACACAACCGTTTGGCTTCAGTTGAAAACTATCAAAAGGCGACAAACACCACATTTTCAACAGTATTCCAATCACAGACATAACAAAAAGTCATTTGATTCGCACTTGTTGAACGTGCAAACCGATGCGATTTCAGTTGATGGAGATTATTTTCGGACAGAGGTTGTATATTGAACATATTTTATTTGATTGTATATTTCTCAGTTTTGTGCTATATATATATCATTCAGTTTGCAATGTGTTTGCATGCTATTTTTGCCGTACATATTATTTATATATGGGAATATTTTATATAAGCGAATTTGTCCAAAAATATTGTATTCAGTAGAATATTTTTATCCCCATCAATTTGGTCTAAATACAATATCCACTGTGTATATATAAATCGCAGTCTATACAGTTGTAATTCCAAAAACATTTTATGGTACTTCCGTAAAAAGAAAATTCTCACGCTTCGTGACCGATATACATATATGGATCTATATGAGTATCCGCAAGATACATCGCATTTTAATTCATTGCCGCCTAGTTTTGATAATATAATAAACAAATCTTATATTAATTACGTATGTATGTGTATCATAAATTCAGCTTATCATTTATTTTTTAACATTATCATTTAATTGTATGTACATTAAATAATCTGTTTATAGAAAATTAATTACGTACACACGCACTCATTACCACAAAATATATATAGAAAAAAAAAGTTGTGACAATCATTAAATAAATAAAAAAGTATTTTACTATTCAAAATTATTATTTAAAAACCGGACAAAATGTTTAATTTCAGTAAATTAAATTATTCTATGAATTTATTTAAATGTTTGTGAAAATGTTTCAAAAATGATATAAGATATTAAGTTTGTTTGTTGGCATCGAATGTACGAACGAATATGTAACCAAAATTATATTTTAATTTTTAAATTTAATATATATACGATGATAATTACTAACTAACTATACCTATACAGTATTGTTTTCAATGTTAATTTGATTACAAATATATTTTACATGTAAATTATTATTGCTGTACTAAACGGCACAAACTACTCGAATTTACAATAATTTCTTGCACACACACCTTTCTAATAACCAAAAACTATATAAATATAAATTAAATCTTAAATCAATCAAAAATCACATATTTATATTCAAATAATAATTAATTTTAACTATTTATATGTTAAATTTTCCGAAATGTAATATAATTTATACACTGTCTTTGCACATGCAGAGACAGACACACACAGCCGCAGCACTATGTATTTTAGCTATAGATAATGAAGAAAATAAAAATAATTAAAAAATAATTTATATTTTATAAAAGAAACACGCCGTCCGGTGGTTATTTTTCAACTGAATTTAAAAATTTGCGTGCTTTTTTTCTTATCATTTATTATATAGTCATTTACAAAAATAATAATAATAATATATAATACACTTTATGAGACTTAATAATAATAATAATAATAATGTGTTGCTTCTAGTAATTTATAATATGTATATTTGAAATTATATACATGCGGTTATGTTTGTATTGTATATAGTGACTATATAAATATAGATGTAATACTAGAACTAAATGTATACTGTATTTAAAGGAAAAACTCGAAAACAGAAAGTTATTTACAATTTCTTATTCAGTTTTTTCTATCTTTTCATTTTATTTATACACCCTTTAACCATAATAAACCAGAATTGCTATGTAAACAATAAAACACATAGCGCTACCTCTAATATTAGAATCACAATCCCGCTGCACTCACTGCGCTGTAAAATAGAAACAATAAATTTATATGGTTCTTCCCACAATGCTTCGCTCGCTACGTTCTCCACAAATTAGAAAATTTTCTAAGTTAATGGGTTATGGGTAATTTACATTATGCCTAATTTTTGAATCTAGAAAAAATTGAGATATAACATACAAATGTCAAACTAGTTAGAAGAGCACAATAGTATAAAAAATTAGAATCTAATTATGGGCCTAGCCATAATTTAGGTTGAAAATCTAGATTCAAAGATGAACATGTTCATCTTTTTTTATAGCTGAATTGCTAATTTGTAAAAAAAAAAAAAATCTGTCATTTCACTATAATAAAATATAAATATAGTTTGACAGTAATAAACAAATTTAATAACAATCTCTTTTTATTTTTCCTAGAAATTTTCTAGATTCAAAAATTAGGCATAATGTAAATGCTACATAACGCTGTTGACGCTGAGTACTAGAGAAATTTTCTATGAGTGAGAGAAATAAATGCATTTAAATTTTTAAATAATAACAAATAATATGGCAAAATAGAATCAAACAATTTGTTAAAAGAAATAATTAGTGGTAATAAAATAACATTTTATTTTTAAAGTACTATAATTAATTGTCAGTGTACAATTATAAAAAACCGCGAATACTATAAAAAATTTGGTTTGAAGTTTAGTGAGAGATTTTATACAGCGTCATTGTGGAAGGTCTGGGTCACCAGCGTAATGAGCGCTGTGAACGCAGTGAGCGCAGCGGCATTGTGTTTCTACCACCAGTTTTTTTGTGATTATATTCTGTGAACGTTCCACAACACATTCGGCAAATTTCATAACCTTACTTTCGCAGTAGAAACGAAAATGCAACACGCATTAAGTTACAGCTGTTTTTTGTGCGTCGGTCGAAAAATGAGTATAAAAACAAATCACCAACAATAAATTTTGTTTTAAAATTGGTAAAAATGCTACTCACACGTATGATTTGATTATATGGTAGTATTTGTGTGTTAACAGTACAAGTTTTTAAATGGCATAATTAATTCACAGAAGCTATAAAAAGTAATGATGAACGGCAAGGTCGATCATCAGAAGCAATTAACTAGAATATCTTCAGCGAGATTCATGGAAATGTAGCTTGGAATTCCGAAAACAAGAATTCATGGAATTTTTACTGGTCTACGATAAAGGTGGATTTCAAAGTTTATTCCACATCAATTAAAAATTACAATTACAATTAATTTTTTGCTTAATCATTCATCATAATTTAATTTAACTAATTTCTATTCCCAAAATTTCATTTGAGTATGAAAGGAAACCGTTTTGCATCAGTTAAAGATATTCAATAGGCAACAACCACCACATTCTCAATTCCAATAACAGACATAAAAAAGTCATTGGATTCGCACTTGTTGAACGTTCAAACCGATTCGATTTCAGTTAATGCAGATTATTTTGAATAAATAAAATGAGTTTCGTGGAAATTTAATATTTATTTTTGTGTTTTTTTAATCCATTCCGGATTATTATTCGACAGAGGTTGTATACTATGATTTCTATCTATATGATTCGTGTTATATACTAAATAAATTAAATTTATACTATATTAATATAAATTTGGGAGTATTAGTTGTGCGTGTGCGTGTGTGTGTGGGGTTATTTAGTATACTTTTATACATATTATTTATATTAAAATTAATATTGATAGATAGCCTAACATAAATGTAGTGATTTGATTTAGTAAAATTTGTATGTGGAAACAAAATACACATGTTTTAAACAATATATATAAACACGTTATTTATACAAATATATACAGATATTGTGATAATTTTATGTATAACATACGTCTACACTATATAAATAAAATACAGTCTTAATTAAATTGATTGATAAGAAAAATATTATAATATTATTATATGATTAAATGGACATATTGTATTTAATATATGTATATTTTTAGATACATTTTGATAACTATATTTTTGTGCACGAGGATTTTTACTTAAATTTGTGGAATTGGCGGCAACTATGTGTGTTGTCAGGTGCCATCTGACGTTTCCATTGGAAAGTTATATATAAGTACTAAGAACGTTTGAACTTAACCACATCTCTATTTCTTTTCTTTACAAGGGCTTCAAAAATTCATAAATAAATATTTAAATGGAATTAAGACGTGAATTAATTCTTAATTCTATATATGGCGCGATGCAACATCATCCTACAACACTGTGAAAACATGGTATAACGAACTCAATCGTGACCTACGTTCTCTCCTGCCAGAGCGAATTTCGTGAAGGTCGTCCAAAATCATTTGTTGTGCCACAAAACGTCAATGCTGTGCGTGAACTGTTAATGTAAGATCGTCATGTGACATACCGTTAGATTGAGGCATTGTTGGGCATTAATATGACAAGCATTAAAAAGATAATGCAATGATCATTTGGCTGTAAAAAAGATTTGTTCGCGTTAGATCCCACATAATTTGACGCTTAAAATAAGGCTCGTGTCGATAATAGTGAAAGGAATATTGAATAAATATGTTTTTCAAGAAAAGCCGAATGGAACAAAAGTTGTTCGCAGAAGAAGCACATTGAATCAAATGAAAATGGTTGTTAGTTCTTCGGCATTAGCGATCATGTATGGTTACAGTGGCGTATTAGAACAACGTAGAATGGTGAATGGCACAAAACCATTTGTTTGCCAGAAATGCGGGAAAAGAACAAGATAATAAGATAATGGGTGGTCATCCTCCGTACAGCCCTGATTTGGCACCCAATGGCTTCTTTTTATTTCCGAACATCAAAATAAAAAATTACGTGGTCAACGATTTTCGACACCCATCATCATCATCAAAACCACTCAGTTCTAACTATCATCCCCCCTACCAATGACCTCTGTTGCGGCACCTTCAACGCATGATATTAATTTGTTCCACATACTATTTATATTGCTTTCCTGCTGGTAATATTCAAAATGTGTAATAATCCTTAGGTTCTATTGCACCCATATACAATTGTTTTACTGCAGTCTGTTTAAGTATTTTGCGACTGCTAATTTCGACCTTACAGGTTGTGCCGTTGTATGTAACTGAATGGCGGACATTTCTTTCATGCGTTAAACGATTCCAGGTTACCCAGAAATGGGTCAAAAAACCATTGTATGCGGTCTTTTTGAGACTGTTCGAGTTTTGGCCTTATATTTTTATATTACTACATAATTATCCGAGTCAATATTCATTCCACAACAAGTACGAATGTCTATTATATTTGAATTGAACCCCATCAATTAATGTATCATTTATTTTATTATTTGTTAACATAAATTTTCAAGAATACCTACGGACGCTATCACTCGTAAAGTGATGAGTTACATATACATAAATAGTTGCGAATGATTTAAGAATTAAGTCCGTGTTGGAGCCGGGAATGCGGTGGCTGCGGTTGTGGATTTACTAATTGCAAATCTTAATTCTCTGCCTATTTATTCAAATATAGTTTTTATACTCTGTATTGACGAGAAACACGAAAAGAAAAGAAACAAGGAAAGAATTACAATTATCAACTTCAAATTTACAAAATGTTTCAAATGAATTCTAAATGAAAAATTTATTGTTCAACTTCAAAATTTCAATTAACCACAAGAAAATCAAAAAAAATTATATTCGCATTTGCATAATCAATTATTAGTTATTAATTCGTTGATTTAAAATTAGTTAAATATCTCGACACGAGAAAGCACTGTTATCAGTGAAAAGGTATTTTTTATACGCATATTAAACGACTCGTGTCGTCATTGTGACTATCTTGACTTGTGTCATACGTTGACGATATTTGGCATTTTTGACAGCACGAGAAATAAGAAAATAAAAATAATCTGGTTTCGATTTTTTTTGTGCTTCTGTTTGGTTTGTTTATTTTTTTGTCTTAAATCGATAATTAATTTCTAGAGAGTTATAAAATTTAATTAAATAACAAATGACTAGACACGCACGTAATTGTACAGCCGGTGCCGTTTATACTTATCATGAAAAAAAGAAAGATGCTTCAGCATCTGGATTTGGTACAAATCATCGTAGAATTGGCAAAGATTCGATAAAAAGTTTTGATTGTTGTTCGTTAACATTACAACCGTGTCGCAATCCTGTTGTCACGTAATTTAATATAATACATATTTTGCAAAATATTAAAATGTTATAAATATTTTTTTATTTTTGTTTTTATAGAAAAGATGGTTACCTATTTGATAAGGAAGCAATTTTAACTTACTATATTACAAAAAAAAATGAATATTCGAGAAAATTAAAAGAATATGAACGTCAAAAAAAATTAGAAGATACTGAATTGGCAAATGTAAATGCATTTGCAGAACAGCAGAAACTTCAAAAATTTATTAATTATGAAAAAAACATTGTAACAAGTAGCAGCAGTAGTAGTGGAAGTAGCAGAAGTTCTGGAACTGGTAAGTCTTTAAAAATATTATATTATTTAATTATTATTAGCAAGATTTAAAAAAATTTATTGTGAAAATATCTATATAATCTTATAATTTACTAAATGGATTTTGTTAAATAATTGACAAACATTACAATTATGATAAAAATTCATTTAAATTGTACAAAATATTCGAGTGTGTTTTCTATTTTTGACCTGAGAATATGATTGAGTTCATGTGGCAATGGCCACATAATGATTCAATATAAGAACTATACTCAAATGCATTTTACGTGTTATTGTATCACATTATGCGATTATCTGTGCGTAAATATCGTTTGTAAAATAATTATAGTTAAAATTAAAATATTTATTTGAAGTTGAACAATGAACATAAAATATTTAAAATATAATTAAGTTATAAAAACAGTAAAAAAAAAAACAAGTAAATAAAATTTATTTAGCAACACAACCAACACCATCATCATCGACATCAACAAAATACACATCAAGCATATCAAATATGTCGAATGGTAATGAAACACAATTACCAAGTTTTTGGGTACCATCACAGGCACCGACGGCAAAAAAATTAAAATTGGAAAAACCAGATCCAATCATTTATTGCCCCGTATCACAAAAACCATTTAAAATTAAAGATTTAATTAATGTTAAATTTACATTAGTTAATGATCCGGATGATAAGAAATCATTAATTACAAAAGAAAATCGTTATATGTGTGTTGTAACACATGATATTTTAAGTAATTCAATACCATGTGCTGTTTTACGTCCAACGTTAGTATTTTTTTAATTTCAATTAATTATTTTTTTATTATTTTTTTTTTCGTAGTTTAACAGTAAATAATTATTTGTAATTTTATTTTTAGTGGGGATGTTGTAACATTGGAATGTGTCGATAAGCTTATTCGGCCAGATATGATTCATCCAATAACAAATGCTAAACTAACAGAAAAAGATATAATTATACTTCAAAGGGTCTGTGTTACATACTTTTTAAAAATATAAATATTTCTTGAAAATTTTTGAATAATTTGGTTACAGTGGAATTTTCTTTCCTTTTTGTTTTTGTTTTTTTTTTGTTTTGTTTTTCTCACTAATACGTCACAGGGTGGAACTGGATATTCAACAACTAATGATGAATTAGAGGGAAAAGAAAAGCGTCCAGCATTACAAGTGTAAAAATTAAATGTGTTTACTTTTATGAATTTATTAACTGAATATTTTCGAATTCATTTTCTTGTATATTAAAATCTATAATTCACTGAAGCAAATATTTATTATTTTTAACAAGATTATTTTTTATTTTTATTTGTGAGTACACATTTACAGGCTTGTGTGTGCGTATTGGTTGAATTAAAACAATTAGCATATTATGAAAACATAATTTTACTGTTGTATGTAGACTTAATGTAAATTTTTCTAAATTGGCGGTTTGGTCTAATTGTTCTATTAAATTTGTGTTTGCGTTACGAACACAAAGAATTCTTTTAAAATGCATTTATTTACAAACTAATTTCATTCTTATACTATCCATCTACCTACGTCATATAATCATATTTTATTTTATTTTATGAAATATTATATTTATTATTATATTAAATATAATTAATTAATATTGAATCATTATTATATATGCAATTTGAAATAACAACTCGTTACATTCAAAACGGGGATTGTTTATTAAATTATAATTATAAGTTAATATAAATTAAATATAATAATAATATGTAATAATATATAAAATAAATAATAATTGATAAATTATGCAGCGACAACAAATTGAAATTTTTATATGATATTACTATATTCTCATACATATATTTATTTATAATATACACCTGTGTAATAATATATACAATGTATTCCGGGGGGGAAGATGCCATACACTTTTTAAAATATCTTTTTAAATCTCAAAATTATGCTATATTTTCTATGGTATTTATTTGTATATAATGTCATATCCAACCAAAATGCACGAACTTGTTCAGAAATAAAAAAATTAACACTTTTTAAACTATACTTTTGTATATTTACATTATTTTTTTACATAAATATATATTTTTAGGGCATATTTTTGGTATATTTCACCCTAAAATGCAAATACATATTCATTTTTTTTGCATGATTAATATTTATGTTATATAAAATGCATATTTTTCTTATAATATGCTTCAACATTTATAGATATTATCACTTCGCTTCTGTCGAATAGTTTTTCAGTTTTAATATCCACAACATGTTCTGGTATGAGTAGATTGTACTATCAAATCTTAATTTATACTTCTTATTTCTACCAGCTGATTCGAATTGTATAATTACTAGGCCTATGCAGAGGCCTGTATTAAAGTCTATTGTGTGTAGTCATAACCTTAAAGAACAACATGTTATATACATCTCTAGGAAAGATCAGTTTAACAGTGACAGATATGGTTATTGCGATGCACTTAAATGTATATAACATTGTCCGTGTAAATGAAGTTCGTTCATACGTACGTTTTAAAAATTGAATAAAAATGTATCGTGATAAGTTGAAACTAATCGATTGCTTGCTAAGTTATATCTGCTCTATCGGAAACAGATTGGTTACATTGACACGAAAGCAAAACATCCATATGATCAAACAAATTAATGATCCGTAATTGGTGTTAGTGTTGACATTTATTTTGAAACCATAACTGGTGAACGTTATCGATAACAATTGACTCATTTGGATGAGCTACATTATGTAACAGTTTTTCATTAAATTGAAAAATATGAATGTAACTTGAAATATATTAAAATAAAATATATACTTTCTCCGAAAACCATAATCTACAAATGCGGCGCATCTATCCTCGAATTCCCCTAACATTAGCTATACTTACTATAGAAAAGATGTATAAAAATAAAAGATTCTATCTTGCATATTATTATTATTATCTTATTTATTTTTACATATACGGGCATTCATTACAAGTATATACATATGTTTTTTTTTATATATACACATATATGTTTAGAAGAGACTGCGTTAGAGCGATACATATAATTATTATGTGTATATATCTACTTTTTGTAACCTTCAATTGAATAAATGCAATTTTATATAACAAACAAACAATACATTAATAAATGTATGTACCAAAATATAAAGAGACGTTATAAAAATATTACTACAATATATTATTATTATAAATTTTGTAATGATATTTGATATAAAAAATATATCTACTACTATCAAAAAATTCGCCGATCATCCGCATTTAAACGTAACATGGAAAACAAGTATGCATTTATAATTTCCTAGCTTCACACACTCATGTAATTTAAATTATCTGTAAATTTTAGTTTGATTGTCATTCAATATGTGCTATCAATACACGTTTTTAGGCTTAATCAGTCTTCTGGAATGGGAAAAAATAGTGACAGTGAGCCATATCAGGTGAATTCATTCCCCATTTGATATCGTTTTTATTTGGGAATTGTTGAATAATCAATTTATTATAAGATGTAAATGTTAAGAATTGTTTTTTTCATTTTAAACGCACAGATTTACTCAAATGTTTTGTAACACCAAAATACTACATTTTATTGATTGTTTTTTCTCATTCATGATGTATTCATCAGTTTACGACGTCGTTGCGGTCTTTCAGATATTGGATCATTTTATTCATAACCAGTTTTCAAAGCTCGAATATCACTGATTTGTTATTGATTTCGACAGGGCACCGATCATCATATAACATTTTATTATTTAACACAAATACTTTGTTCAATAATTGCCTACATATTAAAAATCGATGAAACGGAAAGAGGTGATGTGTTCGATGATAGTCTGCTGAAACAATATATGTATGAGGATCAATTTTGGACTATGTAAAACAAATTAAATTGGCGAAAATGGGAATAGGTCAGATACATTTTGAAGAGTATAGTGTGGTAGGCATAACAAGAAGGTTCATTGGAATGGAATCCACAGGACAGATAGAAGTTGGATCGACCAAATGATAAAAACATGTTATACAGAAATGAAATTGTCAAATCCGTACGTAGGTCAAGGTAAACTTTGAATAGAAGTGAAGACATTGGGTCAAAATACATCAAGATGTTTTATTGGTGCTCAATATCGAGAAGTAACAGAAATTTATGATGATTCTGATTTACGTGATAGGTTTATTTTGATAGTCGTAGTATAGGTATACAGAGAAGTGTAGTATAGAGAGGTACATATGTGTACCAGTCTAACGTCTTCTGTATATACATATATTTATTTGTGGAAGTTGATCTTTATATATGGGTGATGTTATGTAAAATAATACATATTTACTATATTATTAAAAAAAATTAAGAAAACTATTTTCTCTATTTATGTGAATAGATTTTATTTTATTGTTTTTATTTGAACTTAAAATATGTTATTATATAATTTTTGAAAAATATTTTTTCCGGTTATTAAAAAAAACCATATAATTTAATTAAATGAATATAAATTCTTAATTTTATTGTCAATTTTTATAATCGAATTTAAATATATATATATATTGTATTAACAATAAAAATTAATAATTAATGTGTTATTTAAAATTTATAATATTTTTTGTTTAATTTTATACTATAGAAAGACGAAATATATGCGAATTACATTTGTGATAGTGCAATTTTTATTATGCAGAATAATTATTTATGTGTATTTTTAAAATAGTGTAATAGTATTATTGTGACAAAATTACGCACTTGAAAAATTGCACAAGGTTATAGTTACACAAATAAATTGATAACACAACACACTGTAAATGGAAATTTATTATAGACGAATTATAAATGAATGAAAAATATGGAAGAATATATAAAAGTAGAGATTTATTACTTTAATATATAATAATAAAAACATGTAAGTAAATATTTTTATATATTTATCCAATTTAAATTAAAATATTTTGTAATTTCGGAGACACAGGTGGTGAAGTTTGTGGGCTATACTACACATATATATTTCAATTATTACATAAAATTATAGGGAATAGTTTACTGAATGCCATTGACGCTTTTTATTTAGATCTAATATATATGCTATTTATCGAACATTCTTTAAGTTTTGATTTTAGGTTTTGATATATGAATGAATTGTCAGAATTATCTCCCACATATCCTAAATGTATCTCAACGAATAACTCTTATGTAGAACAGTTTAGTTGATTTACTTAAACTGTTAAAATTAAACATTTGATAAGAAATGGCATTTTGGCCGCTACGAATTCGTTCAAAAAGTTATACGAAAATACACGTACTCTTGTGTGTACCGGCTTACAGTGGTATAGCGGGTAAAGAAGAGGCTGATATGCTTGCACGATCTGATACACGATCCACCTTCATCGGTCCTGAGTCATACCTGTTACCGGTAAGTAGATTCTGCATTGTATTGCTGACTGGATAGATGTAGAATTTGGTCGTGTATGGGGAGAATGTGGCATCATCTGTTGGGAAGCAAAAAACATGGGTTGTTACCCCAATTGGTGAGCGGTTGTTTCATTGCTGGGGTTACCCAGAAACAAAATAAGATTGGTTGTTGGGTTGCTTACGGGATACTGCATAACGGGTTTGGCTTTGTGCTAGGAGCATTTCTATGTGAATGTCCGACCTATGTGAAATATAGGCATAGGATATTTTGAAAATACGCAATGGCTACTTCCACAATGAACGGATAATATATAATATATAAAAACATATCTGGTAATACCAGACATGTGGAGGCTTAACTCACAGGCAGAGCACAACGGATCTTCCTTTCCGTCAAAGTGCCGCAATTAATTCCCCCATTTATAAAATCATCATAATCAAATTTGTACTAAATTTGTGGGGGTCCACTCTTTAGGGCACAATATCTGAATAATGAAGCAACTGATTTAAAATTTTAATAGTTTATTAGAATTATGGTATATATCAAGACCTTTAGTGCTGAGTTTATTACTTGGTTATTTTGTCTTTGCCTTTATTAAAGTCCTAATACATAAAGAAAATTTCATTGTTCATTTCATCGGTTAAATAAAGATATTATGTTTAGCATTTTGTTTTAAAGTTAGTGAACATATATATTTTTAAATATTGAAAGTTGTTTAACAAATACAAAGAAAACACTATGTTAAGAACCAGCATAATTTGGAATTTCGGTTATCGCTGATACGTTATGTAATGGTAAACAAAATGTTCCTTTAGGAATGGTATGACCAAGCTTAATTTGAGAAATCATATCATAATAACTTTTGCTCCGTATAAATTTAACTTATTGCGCTCCTATATTCTTTCTTTTTTGCTGTATAATTTAACTCTGGCACTCAATATATTCATTAAAATATAAAGATTCAGTCATATAATTTTTACATTTACAATTGCATAAATATTTTTTCGATATCTTTTGGGCTATACTGAGCGTACACCAATGTGGTGTAATCGAATTTAACACAAAATATAGACTTACGGGAATTCTCAAAAGAATGGATGCGCACTACATTTATACAATGTGTGTGTATCCCTTAAGAATACTAAATTAGATTACACCACATTGGTGTACACTTTGTGCAAGCCAAAAGATGTGTTTTTTTGCTTTATCCCAGAACTAATGACGAGTTATTGACTGATTTGCATTCCTACACACAACATACGCAATCGCATATCAAAGTAAAAACGGTTTTGATTTTCTATTTATAGGGTTGCGTTATAGAAAAAGTCTATGCAACTGATATTAATTCAAGTGTAGAGTTGATTTAACGAATTGAAGATCGTATCCAAAAACTTTGCCACATGCCACAATTAACTGATACAGTATAGTGATGCTGTTTTATGAGGGCATATTTTCTACAATTTCATTAGACACTATTGCTATGTCTTCACTTGATAAAGTGAACAGCAATGATTACAGTAATATTTATTAATCACAGAAGAATAAAGATTGCCAACATTAATATCAGATTTTGTCATTTTTACTCTAATGTTTAATATAAATGGATATTGAATCAAAGCACTATTTGGATCCTTTTTTTGCCTACCGAGGTGTTTAAATGGATTAATTACTCATATATATGGCAAGGCGGGATGCACCTCGTTTTACTGCATATAACCTAATATTGCACTAAATTAATCAGTATTTGAGTATAAAACAATATTCACCAGTTGGTCTACATTTAGGTTTCGAAATATAATTTTATTATAATCCAAATATTATCTTGTTTTGTTATGCTAATGCTAATTAAATTATGTATGAAATGTTAAAAATTTCACATAACATTTTCGGCTCAAATTAACATAAAGAATGAGGTTTTTTTTAACGTTTGTTTCAATAATAATGCAATAATGTTTGCCCATTGAATCGTGAACTGGAAGTCAATTGTTCTACATATATTTCAATATATTTAAAAAATGCTCGACAATTTATTATTACTTCTTATTATGAAAATTAAGTGAAAAAAACCAATGTCTAAATAAAATCTAATAAAATGTTAACATATTATTATCTCATTTATTATTTGATTAATAAATACTTATATATTATTTAATACATATTCAATAGACATTTTTTAGACAATGTATAATCTAGTTATTTTAATTAATCGCATAATTGTTATTGTAATTTTATATATATTATATTTATTTATAAATCGTGCATTATTGATATTGCTTCGTTACAACTCCTCGTAATCAAAGCACCATAACATGGATAGCCTTTAGCCATATTTTTTACAAAATATAAATATTGCAGATTCATATCAGAAAATTGGCCCTCGATAAGATCTATAATTGATATATTAATATTACTATAAAACCTATCCAATTCATTAAGATATAATCGTGATTTTTCAGCCACAACAATTTGATATAATTCTATATTATCATTGTTTGCTGCATAAAATTGTTCAGATAAATATATCATCAAAATTTTTACTATATCCTTTTCCTTTTCTGGATATGTTACATTTGAATTTAAATAATTTTTAATATATTCAACGGTGCAGTCGATATAAGCATACCGTGCGAGAATTATACGTACAATATTATAATTATGTAAAATTAATGCATAATGCAATGCTGAACGACCGATTACATCAACTTGATCTATATTAATTACACCTATATAATCTAATATATTTTCAATGGTAATGTAATCTGGTTGATGTATGCATGCTAAATGTGTTGCTGTTTTACCACTTTTATTAGTACTACATATTACTGATTTTTCTAGATGCTTACATAACAATCTAATACATTCAATTGTTGATGAGCTAATATGAATGCAAGCTAAATGAAGTGCTGTATTATTATCGTTATCAACTGCATTTACATTAACATGATATGCTATAAGATAACCTAATGAATTTGTTGATCCATACATACTTGCATAATGTAATGCTGTTTTACCTGTACCATCTGCAATTTTGTGATCGGCACCCCTTTCCAACAATGAAATGGTCGCTTCAAATTTCTCATGAATACAGGCATAATGTAATGCCGTCATTCCTTGATCATCGATTATATCTAAATCCTCGTCTTTCAAAAAATCAATAATAGTTATTGTTAGACTATTTACTGTAATTGATTCGGCACACATTAGAATATAATGTAATGCATTTCGACCATATTTATCTTGTAACATTGTATTCGACCTTTCTTCGGCTAAACTAATATGCATTATTAAATCTATTTCTTCATTAATAATTAAATTTAAAAATGGTGTACGACCATTTTCATCTACAATATTATTTATTGTATGCTCTTTAATATCCATCATTTTTATATTTAAAATTAATAATTATATATTTAATTAAAAAAATTATGTACAAAACCAAAAACAAAAAAACATATAGATAACAATTTTAAATAAAACATATAGCAAAAAAATTATACACGTAACAAAATTTAATTTAAAATCTCAATATTAAATAATTAAAAAAAGCGCTAACATGTCGCCTAACAACTATACTTTAAATTAGGTAAAATAGCAATAATTTATGCATACTACAAATAATATAATAATCACCGATTTAACAAAAAACCTAGCAATAAATATTTATATTTTACCGTTTAATAATACCGCAACTCTATCCGAAAAATAACCGGAATGAGTTAAGAAAAAAAGAAAAAATAATTAATTTATTTTTTGTAATATTCATTGTCTACGGCGAAATACCATACATCGATTTCAACACAACTGCATCAAATTACTTTTTTTTTGTGTCGCTTATGCAGGAACGTTGTTTGGTATGGCGGTCGTTAACCGTTCAATTAATTTGTTCGTCAAATAAATAAGTTTTGGGAATATAAAATAGTCATATGGAACTGAATCAGGTGAATAAGGTGAATGGTCAAACAAATAAATTTGATTTTTGGTAAATAAAAAATTGTATTGTTGTGAAATAAAAAATTGTTGCCCGATGAGCTGGTGCTTTATAGTACAATAATTGTAAACTGACCGGCTCTCGATATTCAGAAAAAACACAATACATACGGTTTCGCTTACACGGTGTAAGGTTATACAAAGTCATTCACCAAGTCTAATACCACTTGTTGAACAAATTCTTGCGGAAAATACATTTAGAATCGTAAATACATTTAAGCATTGTTTTGATTTGGACTTTATTAAAATATTTTTTTTTTTTGATTTTCTTTAACTGGTGACTGCCACCATGCTTGCAGTAGTTTGCCGCTTATTGTTAGTTTATGGTTCGTATGGAAAACATTTCTTACAATATATTTTTTTGTCTTTGATCAATTTTTGGATAAACAATTATCATTATAAGCGATTTTATAAGCAAATCATATCCGGCGTTTCGGTAGGATTTTTTCCAATTTTAAAATAAAATTTAATGTTATTAGTTCTATATAAATTTTCCGACCGACGCGCAAAAACTGCTTTCTCTACTGTTGTATTTTGGCTTACACATGAAGGAAATATCATGAAAATTAAACAGGTTGTTAGGTTTGGTTCAAAATACATAAATCAATCACTTGTACATTCAATAGTCATCCTAGTTGTTTTTCGTAGACAGGGTGGATGTATTTTAGTATGTAGGTTCCTTTGAAAGTTTCGAGAGAATCGCGTGTACTAGTAAAAGTTTGTTTTTTGTTAAAATTAGTTATATTGCGCTACTGCTTCTTTACAGGATCATAAAACAGTCATTAATATTCAAGAATAGAAAACAATTTGTTTGGCAGAAAGTGATCATAAAAATAAAAAATTCTTCATCATGACAATGAAATAATTGCATATATGGTACAAACATCATCTTAACCATTGATTATATATTTGAAGCCATCATATGGATTGTTGTAGTAGATTTATTATCATCATCATTGTATATTGTTATGTATCGTAAATCTCGTGTACTTACTGATATCGTGTATTCTGAAATATGCGTCTCCTATTTGGTTTGTCACCATATTATGCGTTTGATTTCACTATAGATTGGAATCAATTCAAAAAAAGACTTCTTCGTTTTGCACTGAGGAAAAGTACTTAGATTGAAGTGATCCATTATTAATGTTTCGTAGTATAATGAAAATATTTATACCATATATATTAAGCGTACACTCTGACCATATATATGCCGACACTATCAAAACCCAGACAATATATGTACGGTTTTACCATTATTTGTAATTTATTAAATTTTAATATTGATTGTCCGAAAAATTTTAAATGCTTATTGAATATTAGGATAAACACTTAATTGAAATTAATTTTAATATTACGCTGGATAAGGTATAATAAGGGCTCTAAATATTGATAATCAAGGAAGGATTTTTATAAAATTGGGTCAACTATTGGCGTATGCTAATGATATAGACGTAATGGGTCGAAATATGGTGACTATCAAAGATGCTTTCGCATCGGTAAACACAGAGGCATCTGTTTTAGGTCTCAAAGTGAATGCAGACAAAATAAAGTATATGGCGGCAACTAACACATTAGGAATTCGTAGTCAAACTGTTAATATTGGAGAATATAATTTTGAAATTGTAAATATAGTTTCATATTTTTATGGGATCGTTGGTAAATGCGGAAAATGATATTGAAGAGGAAAGCAGCCGTTCTAGTTTGCAATTGGAAACATGTGCTACTACAGGTCAAAAAAATTCCCATCAAAAACATTACAACGAGATCTGCAGTGCAAGTAGTATAAAACATTACTACGTCCAATATTAACGTATGGATCGGATGCATGCTGCATGTCGCATCACCAGAAACAATTATTTCGGGTTTTTGAAGGACGGTTGCTCCTTGGCATACTTGGTGTCATCAAATAACCAAATGGGGGAGGGAGAGAGAGAAGATACAATTTTGAAATCGACAGGTTGTAACGTGAAAAAACTATTGTCAAAACTATCAAAATCAATAGACTAAGATGACTTAGTCACGTTTCACGTAAGGAGTATGAACGTGTGGGAAAGACACTGTAGAAATCCATAAGCAAAACGAAAAGCCGGAAGACCTAATGCTAGATGAAATAAACTGTGTAACTAATATCACACCCGAAAATTTGGTATTGGTAGACGCTAACTGCATATAGGTCCGGTTGGAGCAGAGTGTTGGAGAAGGCTAAAACCGCACCTAGTCTTTATAATGCCATATAGTAAGTAAGTAGGTCACTATCTATCGAAAATATTCCTTTAGAAATTTAATAAAAATTAAATGTTTATCAATATTACAGTGAAAAAAAAAACAAAAAGTTAGGCTTTTAAAACAAGATTGTATAATGACCCTTTTGATTCACTTTATAAAGTTTACAGCAACCATTACAGTAAATAAATTTTATCCGTCCGAAGAATTAATATTATATTTTAATAGTAAATAATAATAGAAGCTTTTGAGTCATCCACTTAATAAACATTATACAAGATAACTTAATACACAATAAACCTTATCAAGTGAAGACATAACATTTGGCCTTGTATTTTTACTAATAATTTTGCATTATGCATATACTTTTTGTTTTGCTAAATAATACATTAGCTTTTAATGTTTTTCCTTTATAAATAACTTGACTCTATCAGATTACGATTTACTTATTTTGATGACATACGATGGCACTTACTTAAAAAATTATGACGAAAATTGTCTTGATAAATGTGCTTTTAACACTACATAAATAAACTATACCGAACAATAATAAACAAATTTAATATGATTTTCATATATAGGATTTTAAAGTTTTAAAAAACATTTACACTTGATAATTCTTCTAACATATTCTTCTAATGATTCTAACATATGTAATAAAACTAAATGTAAGTCCAATCTTTAAATCAGTTTAAACCAATTACAGTATTTCTATCTATATATAAGTCTTATAAATATATATTGTAGTATAGACGCTATATTTATATTTAATTACTTTTATTATATCATATACACTCAATAAAATTTTTAAAAATTAATCATGTTAACATTTAAAATATATTTTATTATTTTATGTTCTTAATTATTATGTTATTTTTATCCAATTTCATTTTCATTTAATGTTAAATTTTCCATAATCGCAATCAACATATCACCATACAATGGATACATTACATCTTTTACTTTTAACATACTTAGCCAGAATTCTCCATCATCGTTGCACTCTCCCTCAAAAACATCTGACATTGATCTATTCATATTCATATGAAAATTTTTCAATTCTAAAAAATATTTTCTTGCGCTATCTGTCAAAAGAATATCAGCTAAAATTTCATTAATATGGTCTTTATTGCATTGATCATAGAAATATAACATTAAAAGTTTAACTATATTTTTATTATCTTCATATGGTACATTTGAATTTAAACACATATGAATATAGTCATCCGTGTAGTCGATATAAGCATCCCGAAGAAGAATTATTTTTACAAAATCATAATTATGTAATATTAAAGCATAATGTAAGGCCGATCGGTTCTCTAAATCTAATTCATTAATATCAATCATTGATAATGTATGTAATGCATATGCAAATGTAAACGCATCATTTAGATAGATACATGCTAAATGTATTGCTGTTTTGCCACTTTTATTAGCATGGCATATTATTGGTGTGGTCATATTTTCGCATAATAACAATTTCATACAATCAATTGTTGTTGAATTATTACGAATACAAGCTAAATGCAATGGTGTATTGTTGTCGTTATCAACTACATTTGCATCAGTACCATATAATAAAAGATTTTGCAATGATTTTACTGATCCATACATACTAGCATAATGTAATGCGGTTTTTCCAGTATTATCTTTTATGTTGTGATGTGCACCTTTTTCCAATAATGTAGTAATTTCTCGATATTTGTTATGAATACAGGCATAATGTAATGCCGTTAATCCTTGATCATCGGTTTGATTTAAATCGTTTTTATGAAAAATATCAATAATAACGTATGTAAGGTTCCGTACTATTGATGCTGATTTCTTTGTGTCAATCATTAGAATATAATGTAATGCATTTCGACCATATTTATCGGGTAAAAATGCATCCCACGAATGTTCGTCTAATGCTGTATTTATCAATTCTAGTTCTTCGTCAATAATAAAATTTAGAAGCGGTGTACGACCATTTTCATCAATATTTTTAATATTTGATTTCTTTGCAACCATTTCTCTTTTTATTCATATACAAAATTTTAGAAATGAACAATTTAACACGAAAATTAAAAAAGGTAATAATAATAATATCCAAACATTAATTATTATAAACTATATTATTGTACAATAATAAAACTTATGTGCGGTTAGGGTGACCATTTATATTTTATAATTTCTTGTATTGATTTAACATTTACGCATATATAGTTCGGTTATTGTCTTCCATTTAAGCACAACGGCAATAATTAATTGCATCAATTGTTGATAACGTTTTCCAGTGTTGGTTTCGTTAGGTTGGAGTAGATCACTCCAAACAGCGATTTCACCAGATGCACAGCAATAACTTTTTGTCATGACCGGACTTACTCCACGATTTTCTATGCTCTGGGTTATGTTAGTGAATCAACTTTAAATCCACCGTTAGAATCGCTGGTTGAATCACTCCCAAATTTTCAGCGAGCTCCTCTTGAGTTTGGCATGAATTTTGGTTCAATAACGTCTCCAATTCAGCGTCTTCAAATTTTAGTGACCTCCCTTCGTGTGCTTTGTCGCTGACGATTTTAAATCGTCACTTTTAAAACGCCGGACCAGTGCTCACATGTATGTTTGCATATATATGAACACCCTAGTTAAACCATTAAGATTTCTATATACTAACATACATTTCATGTGTACAATACAGATTTAACCGTTTTTTTTTTTTGTAATTAAATTAAAATCAGAAATATACAACAAACGGTTATTTATTTAAAACTATATTTTATCATAACTAAATTTTATTTTATATTTATAATTAAATATGAAAAAAATTACTAAAAACTCTTGTACCATATGAGCAATATCAAAAAATTTATATAAACTATAATTATTTATTAAAACATTTTATAATGAATGATATATTTTATTTATCAAATATATCAAGTAGCAAATTCGTATATAATGGATAGCATTCAACGTTGGAATTTATATAGGTACATTTTATAGCTGTGGTTTGCACGTTAGCCTCAATAAAGTCCGGCATCTGTATAGCATTATTATAACAATATGAGTTAAATTCCTTAATATATGATTTTGATCTTTCACTAATCAAAATATCATTTAAAATTTCCAAATTAAATTCATCAACACATTGCTTATGGAAATATAAAATTAAAATTTTAACTATATTTTTATTTTCTTCATATGGCACATTTGAATTTAACCACATTTGAATAGATTTATCCAAATAGTCGATATAAGTATCTCGTTGAAGAATTATTTTTACAAACTCATAATTATGTAATATTAAAGCATAATGTAAGGCCGATCGTTTCTCTAAATCTAATTCATTAATATCAATCATTGATAATGTATCTAATACAAGTTCGAATGTAATACCATCTTTTATATAGACACATGCTAAATGTATTGCTGTTTTACCATTTTTATTAGCATGGCATATTATTGGTGTGAGCATACGTTTGTATAGCAATTTTATACATTCAATTGTTGTTGAATTATTACGAATACAAGCTAAATGCAATGGTGTATTGTTGTCGTTATCAACTACATTTGCATCAGTACCATATAATAAAAGATTCTGCAATGATTTTACTGATCCATACATACTAGCATAATGTAATGCGGTTTTCCCAGTATTATCTTTTATGTTACGATCAACACCTTTTTCCAATAATGCAATAATTTCTTTATATTTGTTATGAATACAGGCATAATGTAATGCCGTTAATCCTTGATCATCGATTAGATTTAAATCTTTTTTATATAAATTATCGATAATAGTTAATGTCAGGTTTCGTACTATTGATGCTGATTTCGAGGTTGTATTTGTGTCAGTCATTAAAATATAATGTATTGCATTTCGACCATATTTATCTTGTAAAATTGAATTCGATTTTTGTTCGGCTAACTTTGTGTTTATTAATTCTATTTTTTCATCAATAATTAAATTTAGAAGCGGTGTACGACCATTTTCATCAATATTTTTAATATTTGTTTTCTTTGCAACCATTTCTTTTTTTATTTATTAACTGAATTATTTAAAAACAAATCAAAATGAACAACTTAATACGAGAAAAAGGATAAAATTCTATAGTAAACTAATTTAAAAATAACAATAAATCAATATTATTTATAACTAAATATTCATTAATTATTAATTATACACATTTTGTATATCGGTATTACTATCACTATAATTTTTTGAATTATATAAAAGTAATGTATAATGTGGGTGTGGTGTGAGCTTATAGGGTGACCATACAATATATTGCATTTTTTATTTAGTTTTGACCGATTTTTGCATAAAAACTCGTTTATTTCTGAGAAAAAATCAAAATATTTTCCATCGCTTGCTACTATACTTTTGATCATCTTTCTGGCAATTTGTGAATTCCGTGGTGGTACAATAATGATTTTGGTTTTGAAGCAATCCATTCATCGAACCATTTTTTGTGTTATGTGAAGTGCTGGTCTTGAAGAGCACATTGCATTGACCGGAACAAGTGGTAATTCGATGATGGTGCGCAGTGCGGTGAATAGGGAGCATACAATAGAATTTCTCATTTATGCTCTTCCAACATATTTTTTCACTGGTTTTGCAACATGGGGTCAATCGTTATCGTGCAGCAAAATCACTTTGCCTTGTTTGTTGACTGGTATTGGACGATGCTCATTTCATTTTGGAGTCGATGTTGATGGCCGTCCTAGATCAATTCTCGATTTTTTATGTTTTGTGTTATCGTGTAGTGGATCCACTTTTCATCACCAACCACTTACTATTTGATGTAAAAAATGCAATCTTCGGTGGTTGCAAACCATTCAATGATGTTCAATAGTGGTTTCAGACAGTTCATGTGGCACACATTTTTGTTCTTTTTGAATATTTCCCATGGCTTGTAAACGTTTACTTACGTGACATTTAATGCTTCGGCAAGTTCGTTTAATGTCGTGGCCTCCCTACGAGTCAATCCTCGTAGCGTCCAGTTTCAGAAATGAAACCAGAGATGTTTCCTATGTATAATGCGTTCATTGGGGAAGGGTCCATTGTGTGTATTTAACTTTTTACACTCTCTAGTTAATACCAGTCTTACATGTGTAAGTCAAAAAATGTTCATACATTATCTCAGAGGGACCCGACGAGACCAAAACATGAACGCAACAATGATTAAAAGGATGAATCATCCAGTTCATATTATGATATATAATATTTCTATAATCTATGGACATTTTTGAATTTTTAACAACCTACCCTTGTTCAATAATATGATATTTCTTGTGCCGTGTTAAATAAGTTTTGTATTTATACTATCTAGAAAATTGGATTATATAAACATTTGACCATACATAACAGTTTTCCTATTCGGCTGAACAATGGTACTTACGGTTATTTATAATCCCAGAACTTCCCAAATATCCAGATTATAGAAACATTCTATATCAGAATATGAACTGGAGGGTTCAACCTTTCAGTAACTATTTTAATCATGTTTCTATCTCGTCTGCGGTTCCTTAGATAACGTACGAACAAATTCAGACTTACACATGCAAGACAATATCAGTCTTGTGAAGTGTAAAATTCGCATGGATAAAAGTTTTAAAATGGTGTTTTTAAAAATGGGTTCGAATCGTTCCCATTTGGCATATTAACTGTGCAGTAAATTTATTAGCCAAATATATTATGAACGAAGAGTTGACATAAAAAAGTGCAAATTATTTTAAAATTTAAACAGTTAGAATTTGAAAAAGTATTAGTCGGCAGAAGAGCGAATCTAGACACCTTGCGTGATATTCACTGTTGTTTATATATGGAATCCCTATAAATGTTTAAAAAACAACACTCATTTCATGAAAATATTGATTACTATCGATTTACAAAAATAAAATAAATTATTAAAACTTTTGTAAAACAAATAAACTATGGTCCGGTTATATTTTGGAATATGACAAAAGTACATCATCTATGATCTATCATCTAAGCAGATGTTGCAAATTCCTGCATCGTCAGCACAAATCGAAAGGATTTTGTATTTACTAAATGATCTGATGTAAATGCACCTATTAGAAATCGGCTCATGTAAATTATATGTAAACAACATTCTACATTTTATAGTCTACGGCAAAACAGTTTTATAAGCTTAATTTTCAAATGTATAAGAATGGGTAAAAAAACTAATATTGGCTAAACAGATTGGAACATATGGTTATACAATATATTGTTTCCACTATAACAACCCCGATAATTTCATTGCTTTTTATGATATTATTTAAAAAAGAAAGAAACGTTTTCAAATATATATTTTATACGAAAGGATAGTTTGTAATTTGTTTTTTCAGTATATTCGGTCACCCTAACGTATGCCCTTTGCAGACCTTTTTCAGTTATTGTAAACGCATGTATATGAATCTGTCATTTATATAACAATACAGTAAATATCGCTGAAAATGTACACACTCGGAATGAATATTTCAAAAACCGGAATAGCGATAGAAACATGAAACCAATTTTTAATTGCATCTTTTTAATAAGTCGATTTATAAGATTTCATATAAAATTTAATTATAATTTGTATATAGACACGAAATCGATTCCATATTGATTTTTTTTAAATTGGATTATGAACCCAAAACTATAATTGGATGATCGAACAAAATCATTTTTAACTAAAAGGCTCATTTTCATTTTGATGTCTTCGTTAATCGTCAAAATTTGTTGCATTGAGGGTTTTGAAAATCTATATATGAATGATTGTTGAGAAATAAAATGCATCCACAACGTGTCACTGTTTGATGCGGCTTTTGGGCTGTAGGTACCATTGGACCAGCAGCTGGTTAGATAGTAACAGTTAATAGTGCTATCGTGACAATATAATCCAGTTTTTTTTTGTAACTAAATTGCAGTGACGACCTATATAGCTATTTTTTTCTGATACTCGAGTTGAAAATAGACGATATAATGTAAAAAAAATTGAGCGTTCACCAAACGAAATTTGCTGGCAAAGCAACTTTTATGAATTATCAACTTTTTTAATCACTGCGGGTAATAATTTTGACGGATTTTCATTTTTGTATACAGAATTTCAAATGATAATCAATTTCCAAACTATTGTAGATTACATTTTTAAAATTGTTTCATGCGTTCAAAAGATACTACAGATTTTCCGTATATACTTGCACACCCAGATAATACAAAAAATTTATACAGTATTATTATTTCATATACTGACATCAAACGAAAGATCTGTAATATCTTTTTAATTCGTTAAGCAATTTTAAAAATCTCTTCTTTGAACTTGATTATAATTTTCAATTCTGTATACAAAAATGGAAATTCGTCAAAACTATGGTTCGTAATTAAAAAAGATTATAATTCATAAAAGTTGATTTACCAACAAATTTCGTTAGGTGAATACTCGATGTTTTTTCATTATTATGGCTACTTTCGACTGAGAAAAAAGTATATATTGATATCTGAAAACATTTTTTCACTAGCCTCCTCTGCTAAATTGCTAGATATATAATTGTGGACGAAATATGGTTTTAGGAAGACAGTGCCACATGCCATACAATCAGCGAAAAACCATTCAATTGCTACATGAGTCATTTCCTGGTCTTGTAATTTCACATTTTGGTGATCAGAATTGGCCGTCCAGGTAATGCAGTTTAACGCCGTTGAACCTTTTTTCTTTGAGGTTTTTTGTAGTCCAGGGTTTATGTCAACAACCTCACTATCATTAGCCTTCTCCAACACGCTTCTCCAACCTGACCTGATCTTTATATCTCAGGTTACTGTATCTAGCCATCTTTCCTTAGCTCTTCCGGCACTCCTTCTACCTACTGGATTACCATTCAACAGTTTTTTCGCTCCTCCTCCATGCTTAATACGTGTTCAAGTCATCTCAATCCATTGCTTTTGATTGTTTTGACAATATTTGGTTGACCGTACAACTTGTCTAAGTCAAAATTGTATCTACGCCTACAACCATTCTGTTCTGTTCAAAAGCCGAAGTAATTGTTCCTAGTTCTCTGGCATGCACCAAGCCTCCGATCCATACGTTATTGGACGTATGTCAATTTTTAATTAAAAATTTGTGATTTCTATCACAATTAATTTTTGCTTGTGAATTTTGGGAATTTGAATTTCTGTCCCGAAAATAATCATAATAGATAAGAGAAAAACACAAATCATTAATTAATTTTAACAAAATTTATTATATTTTTATATTAAAACGATTTCCTTACATTTTTTTAGGGAGTAAAAATTAGCAGCAGCTAAATCAGATGAATATGGTGAATAATTAATTAAATAATTGAGTCATCCCAGTGAGACCGGCATGTATCATGTATGATAACATCGATGATTGTCTACTTAGTTCTTGTCAGCACTACTCCATTCTTGCATTACTTTCTAGATTACTTTTGTACAGAGATGTCATTGGTGGTAAGTGTAAGTACTTCTTCTCTAGATCAGTTGTTCATGTTCGAAATGAGTGTGTTTTTCATGTGTGCAGAACCAGTGTATTTTTCATGGAATCGGATTGGGTGCGTTTTTCTTGGGTTCGCAATGGATGAACTCTTTATTTGTTCGGATTGGACTACTTTTTATGTTCACACATACTATAGACTATGAATCCAGCGTTTCACAATACTTTCTAAAACCTCGATGTAATGGGCAGCATTAACTCGAAGCCCCTGCGAAAAGAAGTGAGGTAACATAACATGACAGCTTCGTTGCTCACAACTCCTAAAACCATAACAGTAGCTGAAAATTTCGTGTTCATAACACGGGTTACCTCTGTAGGTTCTGAACATAGCCATCTATCATTTCTCCCAATAATTTTTTGGTCTTGATCGAAACTTATTATCATCAGAAAAAATCCATATCATATTGAGAACTTCTGGGTGCTTAAGCTTGTTTAAAAGACATTTTCCCGAAATAGTTCTCTGCTCACGAATTGGTGCCGACATACGCGCATAACTGTCCTAACCTGTAGCGTATAGGTTTTCGCGAACGACTCGACGAACTAGGCCTTCAGAGAGTTTTTTTATATAAATTATAAACATAATTCTCAATTGTTTTAAAAGTGGATTGATTCGAAGAAACTATTTCTGTATAGTTTAATTATATATTTATTCTTTTATACGTTTGCGTTTGCTAACATAATTTATTTAATTATTGTTTATTATCAATTTACGTATACGTATTTATGCGATAATACCGCACAATTAACATATATCTTAGCATATTATATGCATTATTATTTGTATGCATACAATATATATTATATTATATAATTTACCGATTATCATGCACTGTCATAATATAAATAAATATAATAATAACAAATAGTAATCATTTGCAGATATTATAAATATATAAACATTTTATACAATAAGAATAAATTCTGTTTCTTCAGTTTTAAAAGTATTTTATCGACAGGACGAAATGCTTGTTTTCAACATATAATTGTTTCCCCCAAATATATTATATAGGTGTATTATATACAATTTTCTTTATACTTATCTTATAATAATAAATTGTATATTGAAATAAAATTATCCTTTTTTTCACTAAATTTATACCTAACGATACATAATGTTAAATACATATAGATTTGTATCGTATATGTATTCAAAAATTCAATTTCGTGATGGATATAATACTCTGTATATATGTATTATATTATAGGTACGCTTTGTCCGAATAATAACCGGGGTATATGGATTAAGAAACAAACAAACCCAAAATTAATTAATTTATTTTAACAACAATAATTTTAATTATTCGAAATAACTGAAATGCATCGATTTGAATCTTCTGACAATTCAATGTCTCCAATCGAACGGTTGCTTTTCATCGTCTAATTAACTTTAGTTTAATAATTTCTATGTTCCCTAAACTTCACTGGGGCGAAGAAGGCGAATATTGAAGGTAATAAATTTAATTTTTCTATTCTATCTCACTTATACAGAGACTATATACTGTTTTTTTTCGAGTTGTGATAAATGGAAGGCGAATAATACCTATGAAAAATGAATAAATTACATTATAATCATATAAATAGGCATATATAAATATATATAAAAAGGGCACTCTGAAAATTAGGCAAGCTAACATTTGCGTTGTTATCCAAGAGTTTAGCACCAAAGTTTGCCGCCAAAAATCCTTTGGAACAATTTTAAATCCGATTTGCATGGTAAAGTGATAGACTATTGGAATATTACTTTTTCTCCTTATGAATTGAATTTAACTTTTACGGGAATATCTTCTTCTGATAACAATTTACCAATTTTGCACACTGCTGTTAACACTGATCTTAACTCTTCACCTGTAATTTATCAACTTGTACTGATTTTTCATTCTATGATGTTATACCAATTTTAAGGTGTATAAATCTATTAGTGCGTGTCCTAAAATCAAATCGATTAATTTTTTCCCTTTTAATATATTTCCATATAGAAGAGTGTTCAAATTTGAGTTAACTTCTTAATTTTTTATTCAAACACATAATTTATTCGAAAAAAACTGATATCTATTGAAAGTTTAAGGACTCAAGGAGACGTGATGCGGTTTATAACGAAAAAAAAAATGTCAGATATATTTGTGATCACCTCTTGCAGCAATCCTTCAATTTATTAGAAAAATTATCTATCACGTGTTCACTTAATTGTGGTTCAATTTGAATGATTTCCTCAATTATGTTTTCTTTCAGATTTT
The DNA here is from genome assembly GCA_910594885.2 of Bibio marci. NCBI lineage: Eukaryota > Metazoa > Arthropoda > Insecta > Diptera > Bibionidae > Bibio > Bibio marci. The sequence continues at coordinate 32,264,816 of OU343115.1, read as the reverse complement.
GTGAATGGTTTGAGGGTTGTCCGCATAAACTTTGTTTTTCAAAAATCCCTATAATAAGTATATAGTCTAATGGTGTTATAGCGCACGATCTTGGTGGCCATTTAACATCAGCTGCTCTAGAATCTATTCTATCTATCTATCTATCTATTTATATTAATATATTATAAAATGCTTCACCGACAACTTTACGGTTTTGCAAATTTTACTGTTAAATTATAACCAATATGGCGATATATAATTGCAAAATTACACTTTGGTTCCGCCCTAGATGCATTTATATTATAACATTATTCTGGTTATTTTTCGGACAGATGGTGGTATATATTTAGCAACGACAATACATATTATATACAAATTCATAAAATGTAAAATTTAAACGTAAACATTACAATAATATCCATATAATAGTTATTGTCCTTGACAGTTATTCAATTTTATTTAAAGAAAATATTATTTTTTGTATAGGACAATTAATCCTATGAAAAAAAAGTACTGCGAGCTTGCGAAAATAGTGACACGGAATATTTGTATAATACTGAAAATATTTAGGATATTAATTCCTTCGCAAAAAATACTCTTAATGAGTTTTTATTATATTGGTATTTCTTATTAATTTCGAAGTTATCACAGAATTAATATTCTTATAATGGTGTGCAAGATATCCATATTTTTAGAGTACATAGCAGTGTACCACTTATCATATCATGCTCTGGTGTTTTCTTGTGAATAATTTCCTTATAAATATAGTAATGTTGAACTTGCTCTATGGTGAAATATTTTATTGAGATATCCATTTGTAAAGGAGTTTGTAGAAATCTTGTTATTTCGCTGTTTTCATACTCACAATTGATAATTAATAATAATAATTTCAAAAATGTTCAACAAATACTGATGCTTTTTCTTTAATACATTTTGCCCATTCACCAATTGTTCATTTTTAAAGACGTTATTGAGGACGTTTTAACCTTCTAGTTATCTTCCATAATGAATAATCGGTATCTGTTAAATGTTGTAGATAATTTTGTATGGATTGCATGGCGATATATTTTCTTCATTTTTCAATTGTATATTTAATGAGAAGTTCTTATCCATAAGTGTTTTTTTTTTAGATTTTCCAGTTTGTAAATTTTGAATACAATCGATGTATGGTATATATGCGTGTTGTTTGTTTAAAATCTTTGTATTGTAGTAATTATTATCGGTGAGTGATTCGACGATAAACTGCAACATAATTTGACAGTTAGATATTTTTTTGCAACCCCTTTTATGATACATAAATCTATCATATCCTGAGTTATGGCTTTATCACTGGGCAAGTATGTTGGTTGCCCAGTTGATATACTGTTTAAACCATATATTCTTCCGTTGCCATTAATAATTGTTTACAGTTGTAGGTGATTGTCCTGCCACCATAAATCTTTTGTCAAGTGCTTCGTAGTATAATCAATAAATTATATAAACATTAATACATTCCACCTATTTTATTTAAATAATAGAAATTCTTTTAAAGTTTTACTTATTATATTATTCAGCTTCATCCTCTTCTTCTACTTTTTCTTCTTCATCTTCAGATTGACGCAATAAAAATAACAATTAATTTTTAAAAGTAAACATAAGATGGGAATATTTTGACATTATAATAATTACAATATTTATCTGTTGTGCGGCTATTCATTCTCTCTATCTCCATACAATATATATACACTAAAATGTGCAGGTTTATATTATAAATAAAACATATGCAGCCAAACCTCGATCAGAGCAACTTACAATAAGAGCAACCTCTAATATATATCCAACAAAATACAAATTATAAATAATAGTTTTATGAAAATGATATTTAATTAATTTGATAATTTCTCGTAATGTCTCGAATGTAAGCCAAATATATACTAATACGAATTGCTTTATTGAGTAGTTTCTAAAAAATTATAGCCAGGAATGGTTCTTACAGTAAAATTTGTCCATTTCTCACCGGATTTAGATCAAATATAGTATGCACACTTTGAAATTGGGATTATATATGGTGAAATTCTGGAAAACAAATAATAAATTTCATCAAAATCGGATAAGGAGTTCTTCAGGCTGAGCAGCCGGATATTAGCTAGAGCCTTTTTAGAAACTTTTTATATAATAACATCTTAAACCTATACCAGTTTCCAGGTTCCTGAGTTTCGCTCACGGATATTCCTGTCCTGGTTCAAGAAACTTCGTAATAATTGAACGTATTGCGCTCCACACTGAACTTATATTTCAAATTTTATCAAAATCGTACGAGAACTGACTTAATTAAAACTTTTTATTTATAGTTAAACATTATATTCGCAAAAAACTGTTGCTTATAATTTTTGGCTACTCTATGTATCAGCAACAGTTTCGGTATCTTCCAAATTGCACTTTTGGAGGTTTGGCTTTAGCTTATATACCACCTTTAATAATATACTATTGTCTATTACATACATTACCCTTACTTTATGCGCTTTCCTCTACAGAACTATATTACAATTTTTTTTTGTTAACAACATAACTATGGTATATAAATCTCAGGTGTTGAAAAATTATACAAATAATAATAAGCTATTCTTATTTCAAATGAATATTATAAAAATATATCTATAAGATTTATAAAGATATTCTCTATATACAATAAATCCATATCCAACAGAAAAGAAATTTTTCGATACCAATTAGATTCAATTATTGATTTTTTGTGCATACACTACACACATATATTTATATTTTTTGTATTATACGAGTAGATGTATACGGTTTTTCTTAATAAATTTGTAATTTGATCATTTTAATAATATATCTAATATAAATTATGATTGTATAAATTTATTATGTGCTGGTGTATACCATATATACTGCAATATATAAAGAGAAATACTGATTAATTTATAGATTTGTTTTTCCAGTTTTTTTGTCCGTAGGAAAAACTGATGGACATCTTATATTCATAAATATATTTTATATATACTATTTATGCAAGTAGTTTATGTTACATATGATGTTATAGGAAACAACTACACCAAATGAAATCGGGTTTTGAGAAAAAAAAAAAATAGATAATTAAATAACTCCTAACTATAATTTTCATTTCATTAAACCGTATATATAAACAATATACATGGTATCACCTGAGATATGCGACAGTTACGTACCACACTAAACCAAAACGGCATAATTCGAGAGAAAATTTAAACAGATTTTTATTTACATATATTTCATTTAAATATCTATCGATTCAGATGAGATAGAAATGAGAACAAAAGGCGTTATCAAAAATTAAGTCCTTTTACGATAAATATTGTTTTCAAATAAATAATATTTTGGAAATTCTGAATTTTAATGAAATCGATACAGTTTTATGGAGTTTAGTGTATCGATTTCACATATGTTCAGTACGAACTAACATTTACATATAAATTTTAATCAAAATTGGAAAAGAATTGGTCAATGTTTCCAGAACTTCGCCAGGAAAACTATTTTTTAGTAGTAGTTTTCCACATATTTCTTTATAACAATTAATATTATCAAATTCTAAACAAACTCTGTCCTTAAAATGTTCATTAATGTGTAAATGAGGAAACTACGATATTATAACAGTTTCAATTTAATTTACAATATTTTGGCTGTACATTGCTCTATTCATAGTTCCACAACTTTGAAGATCTCAAGGAATTTTCAAGAAATTATTATCGGTGTAACAACCAAAAGAAATTTGGCTTTCAAATCGCGTTTATTTTATGAATAGATTTTTCCATGGTTACAAAGTTATTCATTGTTATATAGAGAGATCGCATAAACCCTAAACCATAACGCATAATTCAAGAGCGTGGAGCAAATGGATGATCGCATTAAACCAAAACCTCATAATTCAAGAGCTGCATAAATCAAGGGATACCAGTGGATTTTTTTTTATGAAATACCTCCTCAGGTGTAGTTCGCTAGTATCGACTAGCTTTGATGTATCCCAAAACAAAATAAACTGAAGGTGTGAAATCACAAAATGTTGGAGTTTTTAATTCAATGGTTAATTTGTTGAAATGATTGATTTGTTGAATACTCTTAACAATATTATCGATTGTTTTAGTTGAAGCATGGAATATATACCTCATCTGGCTGGTATATATTGACTATAGCATATTTTTCAAATTCAATTGCAACCGAACTGCCATACATTGTCAATGCGAGTCAGGAGCGCTATTATAATAACTTTGCTATATACGTCACCTCTACCGATAGTCCAACGAATTCACAGAATGATTAAGTTGATTGAACGCATATGTTTAACTATCACCTTCGGAACAACAAGCTTCGAAAAATGGATAACATTTTAAAAATGTGTATCGATAAATTATTATTCTTTGTATAAAATAAAATCTAACAGTATGTTTTCAAAGATATTCAGTTTTTGATTACATAAAAACGAACAAATGGTAATTCAGTTGAGTTCAGTTGTCATAAATATGATTGAATGACATGTACTTTGCGAATCAATGAACTGAATGTGCTATCAATTAATATTATACATAAATAAGTTGGGTATGGCATCTCGGCTAGTCGGGCATCTACACAACATTCATTACAGTTAAATTGGTAAATTACTCCGAATTGAATTACATTACAATTAAGCAATTGGTTTGCAATTATCGAAAGATAAACGTTTCCTTCTTACCCTAATTCCATTATTTTTATATAATTATAATTAACCCATTTAATCGTGTGTGTGTATATACATTGTTAATTATTGAGTTGCGTCCAACAACATATTTTCAAAATCTGTTTTTTTTTCATATATACGAACAAATATTGCTAGTAATTAAAATGTATGTCATGACTTTTAAGCATATAATTTTACGTATCTGAGTATATTTACAATTTATTTATTTTGACCACTTTTCATATATACAAAAACATATTGCAAATGGAAAAACTTTTCGAAAACAGTGTCTCTTAACAAATATATACGACAACGTGTCTATATTGTCGTATTATTTTATATACCTATGTAAATATTAGATTTTTAAATCATTTGCTATTTCCGATACAATATTATTATGAAGTATTTTATATGAATTTTTACAATTTTAACTTTTTTTTACATAATATGTTAAGTGTTTTTTTTTACATGTGCGTATGGGGGAATGGGTTATTCTGAACGCGGTACAAAATAGGTTTTTAGGGTACATATATTTATTGATTAGATTAGAGCATACTAAAAATATATATATTGCAGTAATTTTCATTTCGAAGAAGAAATTCTAATTGTTTTAATTGAATTTAAAAAAGTCCTTAACCTACAAATAATATAGAATCTAAATCTTGAACAATATTTTTTAGTTACAGAAAACTCAAAATTTAAATTTAACAACCCTAACCGCCCTTAAATATGTTATGTCATTTTAATGTAAAATATACTTCAAAACTTTTTACCAAACAAAATATGTATATTAAATAAATAAAATTGCTATACAGGGTTACCTCTACATCAGTCAAAAAACCGTAAAAATAGTCTGTCCTTTATTCTATTTTTCATATGAATATTTTATTATGCATATTTAGGGTTTTATTATATAATTATTCTACAATCATTCGCCCGGTTCCATGCGAAAAGTGCCCATTTATAAAAAATGATTATTTGAATAACCCACCGAATAGCTTTCAAACTATCGACTTAAAAAATTGGACCTTATCCAAAAATTTTTCTTATCTCACCATTACCCTATCCTCACATAGAAATTGATTATTCGCGTTTGAATAATTAGAGAACCACTTATTCGATTATCTCGAAATTTTCAGCTGAAGTGTTTTATAATAATTTCTAATTATTTTAGGAAGTAGGTGAGGCGGGTGCTCTCATACAAATAACAAATTTCGAAAAGAATTTCTCGAGTTTCATTTATCCGATCAACCATTTCATCGGGTCATCGTAGCATGAATAAAAGCAAACATTCTGATAAAAAATGTAAGATTGGAACTATATAGATCGTGTAAGGCTTTTATCAGTACAACAAGCATTTTTAAATATAATTATTGAATTACTATATGTGCATTTAAAATGTTATTCACTTTAATATGTTATTATTTGCTTACATATATAGTTTCAGCGCCGTTGATGGATTCACTCATATATTTGTAATTGCTTTATTGTAAATATTATCACGATAACAACATGTATATTAAAATTAATTAATTGGTACATATCCTTCAACTCTAATTATTTCCATTCGATAAGAGATATATAACACTTATTAATGACAATATATACGGAATGGATACGCCATGTTTATATTGTCAATAATTATAATATTGTACTGGTACTGGAAATATATGCGATCGTCAATTCAATCGGCTCAATTTCCTATTTAATTCACCGTCATGTGTTAAATAAAAATGTTTACTTTCTATAGAATTAGTACTCTGTGAAGTCCTGGAAATGTTCTTGATCCCTCAAGTATTACGTGCTATTTTTATTTCCTTTTCTATAAGATAAATCGAACGATTATTTTTTAGATTTGTCTTTATATAGTACTGAAAATGTTTTTGATCCGTATGATGCGTCATTTTTGCATTCAAATCCTTTTGCTAAAAGATGTGATACATTTATATTTGAAGTTTATCCTTGAAAGGTTCTAGTAATGTCATTGAATCCTTTAATTTTTAGTTTTAATAAATTTCCTGTTTAATTTTATTTCATTAGATGTACTGCATGAATGTAATTCCAGAATTATATTTAGAAATATTCTGATATTCTGGTATTTATAAAAATCATTGATTGAGAAATTGTATGTTGTATTACATCGTTTCAGCCTGATCCTCATTAAAGCGGTTCACTGGTATTTAGAACAATAATTAATTATATTATGCTTTCCGTACTCCCGTGAGCCGTAAGATTACGTGTAATAGAGATTACGCTGTATTTCTTAAATATTTGAAAATAAAATCAAGAGAAAAGTAAATAAATTTCACTATAAATTGTAAGTTACACATTATACGTACGAATCGAACAATAAATAAAATATCAAATTCAAATATCTTTTTCTAATAACATTTCAATATAAAATATATTAGAATTAGATATATAATTTTTATTGCATTTCGATATATATAAAATATGAAATCACTTTGTATATACGAGAATAGTTTAATTTCTATATTTGTATTTGCTGGATGATTTTAGGATTTATAGTAACAATATTTTTATTGCATAATATTAAATTTTAAATGGCATAGTATTATTGCGATTATATAAAAAATATTAAATTCGTTAATTATAAAATTGTATTTTAAATTATATACCAAAAAATCGATTATAATTATAATAAATTATATTGAATTAAACAAAACAAAAAAAAGGCATCAGCAATTATAATATTTGACTTTGAAAAGCTTTGAAGTCACAATATAAATCTGCTGTTAGATATCATATCATATTGTTATTTATATACATATCTATTCGTATCCATATGCAAATGTTTCATTTAAACGCAGTATTTATTTACAAATAGTATTAATATTAATTTCTATCTACATACATTTATAAATAGAATTTACATATTATATTATAAATGCTATAAGCTGCCTATAATCTTCTTTATATGATTATATCTGTATATATATAAACGTAAATGTAGATGTTCATGTCACGATTTACTCATAAACAAAACAACAATAAATTAACGACCTCCGTCCGCACTCAGAAAGTATCCCTTTCATATATATTCGTCACTTCTTTTTATTTTTTATATGCATTATTTTGTAATTTCGTAAACATTTTCACAATAAAAACCATTCTTTAAAAATATTTTGTATTTATTTATTCATTAAACTCTGTCATCTAATTATAATTAATTAATGCTATATGTTATTTATGGCATATAAATATACAGTAATGGTAAAATGCGAAGGTTCCTTGTGGTCTCCGTATACGATAATAGTTAATCCTCGAAGCATACTGCGTTAAAAAATAACTAATTTTTTAGTATGACCTTTAAAATAATACTTTCATATTTCAAAATCGAAGTAACACAAATTAATATTTCTTGATGTATTTTATACAAAATATATATTATTAATTGTTTATACAAATCGCAAGAGTGACACCATCGATTCATATAGACGAGCAGAGAATTCTTCGATGAGGTTCCTATGGAAATGCAACTTATGGTATATCTGCAGAAAAAAACCGCTCATGAAATTTTAACTGAAAAATTCAGCTATGAAAGGAGTATTTCAAACAAATTGAATTGATTTCGAAGGCAGTATATTAAAAAGCTGCAACCCTAGTAAGACTGCCGTAGTTTGTCCGCAAAATTTTCGTATTATATGTAGTAGTCCGTAGTTTCAATCCAATGTGGATTTTTATAAAAAATAGCCTTGGATTATCCATATGTTTCCGATGATAATTTCAACGCATTCTTCTTAGAATTATTTCTCGTTGCTATTATTCCACAGAATATCCATATAGAATTAATATTCATGTTTTTTGTGAGCAGATCCACGGATTTTGGCAAAAATATCTGTATAGCGTTCATGTAATTTGGCAAGTAATACCTGTGAATTGTCCGTATTCGCAGAATAAATTTTCTTATGACGATGATGCAAAATCGCACTTTGATTCAATTTTTTACCGATAGACCAGGAATGAAGATGCTGAACGATGGCAAAAATTCATCGATTGTGCATTTTTTTTTGTAATAAACACGAACAAAAAACCACGGATAAAATCCATGAAAAGTTTTACAAAGTTCCTCGGAAATACATCGATTTAAGTAGCATGGTTGTTTTAAAAATTATGAAAATAAATTAAAAAGACTAAGGATTATATCTAGATAAGCGAAATATACAAAATTTGAACCATTGTCTTGGATAATTTGTGAAATAACTTATGAATACAATACCAAGGATATATGTTGAACATATTACTCTAACAATCCAAAGATATCAATTGACCTAAATAAAATATTATTATATTAAGTGGAAAATCTATGGACATTCTTTGGACAAATTCCAATATATCTTTTCCATGGAAAATATGTGGATTTTTTTCCAAGGAAATTTTCATCATTTTTCAAAGTACGGACAAATCGTTACTAGGGAAGCGAAGATGTTTTTATTCAAAACTATAATTGTAACTGTTGATGAAACATGATGTTTTCAATATACGAAACGTAAAAGTGCTCAATGGCGGTTACTCATCAGATGAATGAAAGCCAAAAAAATCTTGTTTTGTTGAAAACAAAAATTAAAATAATTCTCATTTGTTTTTACGATTCTAAAGGTGTATAAAGAATTAATTTCAAGTGATACAAATAGTTGCCTTCGTTCGTCTTGAATATAAAAAACTAGGCAAACTGGAGACTATTGCACAATAATTCACCGGGCTCTCATTGTGCAACACTTATCATCTCTGATCTCATTACTAAACATAAAATTTATATTTGTTGCAACATTCGCCTTATAAACTTAGTAATATTTCAATCTGTGGTACACTCGACGCACTTGTGCAAAACGATGTATTTCAGTTGCGAACGGGTTATATTATACAAAATAATTTTTGAAACTATCTGAAATATTACCGAATTATTGAAAAATTGTCAATGAAAAAATAACCTAATAACGCACTGCCAAATTATTAGCGAGCTAAAAACGTTTAAAAATTAGTAATTTATTTAAATTTTTTTTTCAGTCGTTATAATTTGATGCTAGAAGTTATTGTTTCTGTGACAATGGCCTTCAAAAGTGGTAAATTGTCCCATCAAAATTTATTATATGACGATTCCATGTGAAATTAATGAAAGAAATATTTTATCTGTAATTTTGATTTTAATATTTTAAAATTTATCTTCAAAAACTCATCTTTTTTAACGCATTGCTAAATGGCTGACCGTGACTGTGTATATAAGCCAAATAGTTAAAAATGGTTTCCTTATACTAGTCAATTCATTTTATTTATATTTCCTATTTAAAACATAAACATATGAAGACTGACATAATTATAAATATATGAATGCGTTTTTTTTTATTTTGTGATCAATATATTTTTTTAAATTTTTTTCTATTCAAGGTTATTTATAAATAAAAGCAAAAATAGGAAATTTTACATAATAAAATAATGTTTTTTTTTTGTTGTTACTCATATATAAAGTCAGTAGGTTTTTGGTTTATCAACTGTTTGCAAAATTGTTTGTTGTGCCGTGTAGTTTTCATTTTACGTATACAATTACCACATATTAAATACGAAATTTACGTATCCTTTACATATGTTAGCCCACCTTTTTCCATACAAATTTCTATTAACTTGAGATCGGCTTCGTATAATTGCTATATGCTATTGAAATGTTTACCCCTTTGTACCTTGGACCGTAGGTCAAACGTTTTATGTAAATATTTCGCCATATAAATAAAATTCTGCAAAGTTAGTTAAATTTTTACCTTTGTTTAAGCATTCGGAATGTTATCCCGATATTGTTATTTGATAGTGGGTTAGGTACTTCAATTGTCATTCGGTAGACATTTTATATCGATTGGTTTTGTAGTTATTGCGACAATTTTTTAATCCGGCAATGATGAAAACGTATCGCAGGCTCACAACAAGTTATGTGATGGGTTTTTGTGATGAAGTCTTAAAAAACCGTTACTATCATCGTTTGCTAAAATTCATTCTGGTGATTTTTCACTTAACGATGAACAATGTTCAGGTTTAAAGAAATCCGCTTAACACAACACATTACCGTCAGCAATTTGCTTATGAAAACTTAAAAAATCCATTTTAGAAACGATTGTGCGATGAAAAACATGTTGTTTATTATAATAAAGATCGTAGAGTAATCAAATTGAACATTCGTGGACAACATTCCAATTTGATATTTGCATCAAAATTGGTGCGATGATATCATTTTTGCAGGATTACAAAGGAATTGTTTGAATTTTTACCTCGCAACCAAAACGATCAATTCAAATTGTATGCCAATTTAATAAATAACCGCCAACTGAACAATGCATAGTAAGAAAAGCGGCCATAGAAGTTTTTGTCAGTTGAGGTTGAAAGTTACTAATTTTTACATACACAATATAATTATTTAGATCTTAATTAATAATTAAATAATAATACGGTAAAATACCTTGTAGTTTTGCGAATATATTGTATAATATTTTGAATAATAAAATTAGGTTGTGAATATGTTTAATTTTTTTAATGTCTTTTACTTTTCTTTTAAATCTATGTTAGCATTACGATCTATCTTATAATAATTTCATAACATTACGATATACTGTAACATTAGCGATATATTAACACTAAAAATAATTGTCGCGCTCATGAAACACAATTTCAATAGCTTCCAATTCCAATATCAAAAATTATTGTCGCACTTCGGCTTCAATAACTACAGATCTTTATAAAATTACATGTTTCCTACTCCTTGATGATTACTATACACCCTGGTAAACTTTATTAGAATCGGGATACCTCACCTCAGATGGTTACCATGCGAGTGCGTTTATACTATTGCACGCATTTGATTGAAACATTTCCATGATGTTTATAAGCGATATTGTTTCCTATTATTCCAGGTCATATGAACTTTATGTATATATGGTCTTGTATGGTGTATATCTATCTTGCAAAGCAGCGGCAGATAGGTTTCTCAACATCCAATATCATTTATTGAATTTAAGTCTTAGCTGTGTTTATTCTTATTTATTATATAAGCATTTTTCAATTAATTCGGCGGTCTACATGCATATACATCCAGATAAATTCTACTGAATTCTGCCTGCTGCGTATTGGTGTTTTATTGAGTATAACTATGGTAAACAATTATATACGTTCTTGTTGTTCCGGTAACATGCACAGATTTATTTGTGTTGGTTCCAATACTCCGCATGTATACAATTAGGAATCCTTCAATTTCTTTGCCCGTTTTTCTTGTAATAAGTTTGATATCGCATGTGTATTGGAGTTTGACTGCGCGTCTGTGAATCTTGTGGGCTTTATTTTTGTTTATAATACAATATGTTAAAATTATAAAAATTCTTATATATATTCCCGGATGACATTTATTGCATTTCATATATATAGTTATCATTAGGATACGTATAGGCTACAATATTAATTTGAAATATTATGTTGGTTCAACCCCCTTTGTATTATAATTATATATATATTCTTATATTCTATTATATACCTGTTGAAATGATGATAACAAGATATTTGTTCATTATATACATGCACGTATGAGTATTGTTATATGCACTATCACTTTATCGGTATATTACTATTAATATTGACGAGTAACAATTCAGTAAAATGTTAAGCATGCGCTGGTTTTTGCATTTTATATACACAAAAACAATGTTTATATACTCTTTTTGCCATATAATTTTCCCAAATAAATAAAATTTCTTTTAGTAAAATATGGAAAATTGCCTTAGTATAATTTTCGCTTTTGTTGATAACGTATCAACATTTCAAAATAATTCGTATAAAACTGTGATTTATTATATTTTTTAATTAATTTGTTGTTTACAATATATAAAGAGTATTATAAAATATTTATTATTTAATAATACAATTGAAAATAGTGAATATTGCATGCCAATTGTGCATATTATTATAAAATAATTAAATGTTTTTTTATGTGAAACTATAATTAAAGTTAAATTATTAAGTTGAAAATTACAAAATAATTTAGTGATATAATCACAACGTATTATATCGCGATATGATGAAATTTAGTGTAATGTATGGAGCCTCGAAATTTTAATACAATATAACTTTTCGTGTATTTTTCAATAAAATATTTGTGTGTACATTGTACGTGCAAATAGCTATATTTTGATAGTTTAGATAGTGTTTCATATACATTTTAAAGTGTTAAAACTAAAAATATCTGAAAAACAAATAACTATTGAATACTTTTAATATTATATACTACAAATTCTTGATTAAATTGTTAGTAATTAGTTAAAATACTACCTGTGTCCCATAATAATCCGGAATGGATTAAATGAATAAAAAAACTAAATATTAAAATTTCACGAAAACCATTTTATTTATACAAAATAAACTCCAACGTCTGGTATACATCCATTTTCACGTTCAACAAGTGCAAATCAAATGGTATAGCCCCGAAATATATAAAATTAATCATGAATATATTTTCATTGGAAATTTTTCGGTATGTATTTAATACTGAAATTTTTCTGCTGGGTGACCATTTGTTCGTTTATGGAATAAAAAGAAAAATGGATATCTTTGAAAATTTGGTGTTGGACTCTACTCAAAGATTAAAAATGTCTGCAAACACATCACTGTAGGCTAACCACCCAGATAAAAATAATAGAATTTTGAAAACATCTATATTTCGTTAATTGCAATACAATTGGTAAATTGTTATATACTCCTATGCGGAGTAATTTACCAACTTGGCTGTAATGATTACATTTATTAGATGACATAAAGCTCCAAAAAAATATGGTGAATGATTAAGCAAAACAAATTTTATTATTAGTACAATTCGGTTTGATTTTTGATCATCGCTTAATTGATGTGGAACAAACTTTGAATTCCATTTTCATGAATATCGCTGAAATTTTCACGAAATCACTCACATTTTCAATGTTTTCGTCAGTAAATTGTTTCAAATGGTCGGCCTGGATGTTCATCATCACTTATATGGCTTCTCTGCCTTCTGTGAATCATTTATTCCATTTAAAAACTTATGTTTTTAACACACAATTATCACCGCATACGCGATTTTAAACAAATCATTCGTTTGAGTAGTATTTTTACCAATTTTAAAACAAAATTTAATGTTGGTTCTTTGGTTTTATATTCATATTTTTCGGCCGACCCAAAAAACAGCTGTAACTTTATCTATTGAAAATACAACTACATTCTAATGAATGTAATACCATGAAATTTTCACAGTTTGTTTAGGTACAGAACATAATCACAAAAAAAACTAAGAGGTAACTCTACGAGTTCTATGGTACACATAACTATTCCGGTTTATTATGGGATATAGGGTGTATTAATGATCACAATCTATTGAGATATATGTCAAATTTATATTATATATATGATATCAACGTTTATAATACATTTTTACTTCTATATGGGACTCTGAAGTAAAATCGAATGTTTAGTCCCCAATCTTGCAGCAATCCATAATTTAAACAATTATAGCATCAGCATAAAATATCATTTGATAATTTGAAATAAAATTATTTACCGCTAATATGTTGACCCTATAGTTGTTTAAATGTTTAAATATCAATCATTTTTATACTGTGAAAAATGGATTGCAATAAAGCGTTTTTCGGATTGACGTTTTGCGAGCTTTGCTTTGAATTTAGAAAAAGTGTAACCTTTACAAAAGTTCATCACTATTGCTTGAAGAATGTTATTGGGTAATCACGCTCCATCATATACAACGCTTTTAAAGAGTGGTTTTAGAAGATTCAATAGTTATGTTTTTGAAGTGAATCTCTGGATAACCAAAAAATTAAAAGGCAAAGAAATTGCTATATAATTATTGGACGAAAATTATGCTCAAATGCAGAAAGAGCCGATGCTGAAGCAGTTATTTATTTTTATTTTTATATTTATCATTTACGTCTCCGGGGAAAGAATCCAAAAAGAAGGAAAATGTCTCCAAACAAATTCACGAAACATTTCATTGCGATTCTGAACAATATCGCGTTGTTTTTTCTTGCCAACCAAAAACGGAAAGAATTTTTTTGTGATGTATTAAATAGCCGGCGATGAAAAGTGGATCTATTTTAACAATCTTAAAGAAAAACAGTCATATGAGTAGACGCAGGAGAACCATCATTATAACTGTTAAAGAGGAACATCCAAGAAACACAAGGTAATACTCTGTATTTGATGGAATAAGCAAGGAATGATTTACCAGTTCTTCCTAACGTATTCAGCACACAGTACACAGTACATTGCAAAATTTGTTGTTTTCAAATTTTCGTTTCATAATTTTAACTGTATATATTTCAAGAGATATACTAAAAAACTTCCAGTTATTTCTTATTCTTGTGAATGAATATTATATTTGTTAAAATATATTAAATTCCTTGAAATCATTTTCCACGAACATTTTCTTATAACCTTTCAGTGCGTATACATTTTTGTGGTAATTTATCAATAAAATAGTAAAAGATTAATAGTTATATTATTTATTGAAATTCGTTCGGTTGGATTATTACCATTTATTAGTTTATTGAATAAAAATAACAGATTTTTTGAAGATATGATGTTGAAAGTATGCTCAAAGATTAACAATTAGTGAGTGTCATCATTATGGAATAATCATCCATATAAATATAATGGAATTAAGAAAACATCTGTTGATATCTTAATATATCTGCAAAGTATATTAATTTGGAAATTTGACTGTAATGATTTAATGTTCGCTAGAGAAACCATAATTTTGATTTCCATATTTAGTTAAAAAAACTTTGTTTTACTGTGGATTTTTTGATTATTTATAGTGTGATGGGTATCTGTTATCGCACAAAAAGATTTAGTAAATTAAATTGAAAATCTTAATCTTGTAACATTTTATTTCCACCATTAGTACTTTTGTTATTAGCTTAATCATCCATATAGGTGTAGTTAGTTCATAGCTACCATCAGGTAGCTCCATACCAATTAGATTGTTTAGATTATAAATTAGTTGTACTATGCGACTAGATATCTTTATATTTTACACGCGCCACTTCCATATCCATTATAGTAATGGTCTGGGTTTCCTGTCAAATTTCTATAATTATTTTTAAGATGTGAAGTGGCTTCGATGATAACAGATCTAGAAATCTAGTTTCTTTTATTTACAATGGCCCTTGAATATTAATCTATATAACAGTATCCTCGGTAGCGCAGTTGCATAAGCGCTGATATACATATATATATATATTATATATATTAATCATGAAATATAGCGGGTTCAAATCCGCTATTTTTCATAGGAAATTTTTCGGTATTTATTTTAATACTAAAAATTTTTCTGCTGGGTGACCATTTGTTCGTTGATGGAATAAAAAAGAAAAACGGATATCTTTGAAAATATGGTGTTGGACGCTATTCAAAGATTAACAATGTCTGCACACACATAACTATGGGCTAATCACCCATATAAAAATAATAGTATTATGAAAACATCTATCTTTCGATAATTACAGTACAGTACAGTACACAATTGGTAAATTGTTATATACTCCCATGCGGAGTAATTTACCAACTTGGTTGTAATGAAAGGTTTATAAGATGACATAAAAGCTCCACTAGGAGCAAAATATGAGTTAAAAAAAAAAAAAAAAAAAAAAAATAACAGTATCCTGACTGAGACCATATATCGTTTACGTATCCGTTGGCATGTCAACTGATTATAATAGATTGACTAACTATATATATTAAAAGAAATTATAATAACAAAAAGCAATGAACTGAACGACAACTGTTGCTATTCATGAAAAGGAAGTAATATTCCTATTGTTGGTCACATTTAAATTTATTCAATGTTTGTTTATTTAATTCACTTTCACATACACAGTAGACAAAAGGAACACATTTTATTCTGTCTGATAATATGCAAAATGATGTCACAATATTAAATTATGAATAAATTCACTATTTGGTTGCTTATTTAACATTAAATATAGAATTCCACGGTGTATAATGTTTTTTATCTAAAAAATAATAAGTATATAAAATTTACAATTACATGAAAGTGTGTACAAAACACAATATGTAAATAAATTTGGAAACTATCTAATAATAAAATTAATGTTTAAAGAAATTAAAAAAATAAATAATAAACAAATTATAAATACAAAAATATAAAAATATGGTTGCACGAAATTTATCTCTTCAAGATATATCGTATTCAAGATTATTACAAGTACCCGATGAAGAAAGAGAATTTTTAACATTAGATGAATTAAAACCACATCAATTAACTGTATTGGGAATACCAAATCAAATTTGCCATAATAATAATAATAATAGTGAATCATTATCATCGTCGTCGTCTTCCCATCTACAACAAATAAATAACCATCAACAAATTAATAACGTGCATAATCATCATAATCTACAACAACAACAACAGCATCATATTCATCAAGAATCACAGCAACATCAACAACCACAACAAATTTATACATCAAATGGACAAATATTTTATGATTTAAATGTTCCACATTCTACCGAGTAAGTTTTTTTAATTTATTATTGTACTATGTAATTTTCCAATTAACGTCTATTCATTTATAAATACATATAGTGATTCAAATTCCATTTACATGAGTGGAATAACACATCATATATCGCACAATGTCGATCCAAATAATGGTATTACAATAATGGATGGCGGGCAATTGAATGCTCAAACACAAAGTCTTACAAATTCACCAAATTGTAGAAAAAGAAAAAATTTTTATGTGTAAGTATTTTGTCATTATTATTATTTTTATTATTTAGTGCCATTCAACAATTTATATAAAATACGAATTACCGTTTGACACATTTTGATTTACGCTTCTTATATTACGACTGGCTGATAATGATCTGATCTGCAAATAACAATCGCACCCCTCCACTGATGAATTTCATAAGTATTTGACAATCACACTGAAAAGAAATAAATATTTTTCAAACTGCCCACCGTCACTTGGTGCAAACGTCGCTTTACATGATTTCGAAGTGGTTGTAAAAAACATAAAAGATATTAACCATTCCGACCGTCTAAATGAGGTGACATGCTGCCACATCAGATATATATGTTTAACAAAATCCATGATATTTTATGAATAAATTGGATAAGAGAAAAATATTTGTGAAATGAGTGTCACCGTATTTTCTAGCAGTAAATAAAAAATAAAATTTCAACAACTGAATTATTACTTTATCAGTTGCTGTTTCCATTTCATATATCCACCATATTCTTCAGATTTGAAACTGTGTGTGACTTTTAACTTATTTTAAAACATAACAAAAAATTTGAGTCAAAGAGATTATTCCATCGAATGAATGAAATTATTACTGAAATTGACCGGCTAGGTAAACGTAAAATCTTTTGATGGGAAACCATTTTCAAGGTCAGGTTTCTTATTTTTTTTAATATTACAATATAATAATAATGTGACGGGTACGGTGAATGTATTCAAGTTATTTTTCATAGGGTGATAATTTGCTGTCCGTAATCAACAACGTTCAGGCCACCCGAAAAAATTAACATGTTGAATTACTGGCATTAAATCTATACCACTCAAATAATTATGTTTTATCTGTTTTCACTCCATATAGAAATTATTCCGCATTCCGATTGGTTACCATTACCATATCAATTGCCAAAAAGTGCCTTCACTTAAAGTGCGAACATTTCTATTTCGACCCAAGTTTTTGCAATCCTAAATCCTTGTCACCCTCATTGTTGTAACATTAACTCACAAAGCGATATATCCATGAAACATGAAAGAAACGTTATTTTCTTTTGTATATATGGAAGAGCTGCTATATACTCTATGAACTTCTGAAATACCAAACGAAATTGCTACAACTGATAGCTATACCATACAATGGAATAGATTTATTGACAATTTCATGCGCAAAAAAAATATTAGTATAATTATCGACGAAAAGTATGTCTTTTTACTGACTCCATCAAATTACCATTTTTATTCCTATATCAGTGATTCTAAGAAATACAATTACACTGATTCCGAATATTGATCGATTTTCAGACAAGTTATTCATTTTACCCTGAATCTATTAATTAGTCGAATGATGCAAGAAATATCGAAAATGATGAATAAATTGAAATTAATGCATTTTTCATGCATAAAATCGGCAGGAAATAATGTTTAACACCTTGTTACAATATAATATAATGTTTAGCCGGATTGTTGCTGGTTAAATAATTTAAATATCCTTTTTTACTCACCCCTTTTACGATATATGAAACATAGTATAAAAAAGCCCTTTCCATATCTAATATTTACTTACAATAAAACGTTTTCTATCATTTTTATGATTTCAATTAAAAAACTTTCAAATTTATTGTTATGTGACAAAAGTAAGAAAAAATAAAACAATAATTATTTACATACAAATTAATTAGAACAAGTAATATAATTATTAGTTCATTTATACAGTTATACTATGTAGCTAACGATATACTTAAATATATATAGGCATTACACAATACACAACATACAATATATAACTTCTTGTTTCTTAATTTCTAATGTATATAACTCTTTGACTTCATCTGTTTTAATAACAAACACCTTTAAAATTATATTATTTTTTTTCTGTTTATTAATCTGAAACAATTATTCTGTATGAATACTTACGTAGTTTGTGCTGTATTTGTAAATATTGTATATCGTAGAAGAATAATTTACATGCAAATCAGAACTTTATATTTGTATTTTAAGAAAATCAAATATATTATATATGTAAAAGCGGAGATGAATCCATTTAAATGCATTTCTTGTTATAAAATATATTAAATACATTATACATTTTGTATATACCACGTTTATGCATATGAAACTGTAGAAACTGTAGATGGCTAACGCTTAGGTAAAGTTATTTTGAATTATCCATACTCGCATTTGCTTTTTTTATATTGTTTTGCCATGTGTCGCATCAATATTTAGTACACCACATTTTCAAGTTTTAAACACATTGGTTTTTTATATTATCAACAATGGAAATCTTTACGCCTGAAAATTATGATTTGCGTATGTCGTTACGTTTCTACTTTTTTCAAACGAAAAATGCATCTGAGGTCATCGTATGCTTGCTAATGCTTATGGTAAACATTCTCTATCGCAAAGACAATGCTTATAAGTGGTTTCAACGGTTCAAAAACAATGATTTTGATGTGGAAGACCACCAAATTGCAATTGCATTATTGGATGAAGATGACTCACAGACTCAAAAACAAATGGCAGAAGCTTTGAATGCTGATCAAACAACGATTTATAGAACTTTAAACGTTTGAGAAAATCCAAATGTGTGGAAAATATGAGCCACATGAACTGAAGGAAAGACAAATGGAAAACCGAAAAATGACCAGTGTAATTTTGCTTTTTTTTTACATTGAATTGTAACTGGTGATGATAGGTGGGTTTATTTTGAGAACCCTAAATGTAAAAAATCATTCGGGTTACACCACACTGAATATTTAATTTGAATCATGCTTAGCTCGAAAAATGATCAGAATGGGCCACAAGAAACATTAACGTAATTTTGCTCCATTATATACTGCACCGTCACACAAAACAAAGCCGATTGCAGATATATTCAAATCGCTTGACTGGCGAATTTGTCATCGTGTGCCATCATATTCACCATACTTGGTTCCTTCCGGTTACCATATGTTTTCCTCGATGGGGACACGCACTTTAAAATGTATGAAGAACTAGAAAATTGGGTCTCTGAATGGTTTTTATCTAAAGAGGAACAGCATTTTTGAGTGACATCCATAAATTGCCAGAGAGACGGCAAAAATATGTAGCGATGGAAATTATTTTGAATCATTACTTTCAAATAATCGCGTTTTATTTTTATTTTAAAACTTGCAGTTTCATATTCATACACCTATAGTATAATATGTGTAATTATACATACGAGGACTAGCATTTAATTTATATGACGTCATATGGGAATTATATGGTTATTATAATTTATTCATAATATTCACATTTATGAAATTTGTTTGATGTTTTTAAATGTTCACATATCCATATGTATTTAAGAATTACATGTGGGTATATGATATAGTATAACATAACGTTTAATTAAGAATTTCATTGTATTTATGGTACATGTTACGTTAAATCAAATATTACTTAATGTAACAGATACCCAAAATTTTATTAAATTTCAATGCACGATGATGCACTCTATCGCTGAAGCAAACATATTTTTTTAAGAATCGTCGTACACCATACACTTGCTTATTTTATACCTTGATGGATTTGAGCATATACTAAAATTGAATTTGCGTCACCGATATTCACTTTTCCACCTAGTATTCTATGCTAAACCTGTATACACTATTTGTGGGACTGGGCCCCCTAAATGAATTAAACAGAGTCGATATTCAGAATGAAATTGGAATGAATAGGCAAATGGTCTTACAAAATTGAAATGAGAAAAATCAAAGGGGCTAAACCACTACACAAAAATTCGCTAAATATAACTATATAAGAGGAGGCAAAGCGGTTCTATGACTAAGCATCAGAATGGATCTGAGAATCCTATGTGGTGCATTAACGAGACATTACACAAATAACTACAAATTCTTTAAACCTGTAAATACTGCTGCGAGGATGACGATACCATAGAATACTAAATAGCCATCAGGTATCCGGCTTTGATGCATCAAAGACTAAAAAGCATGGGCGAAAACATACTCTTAAAAGCAGGGATTATTGGAAGATTGCATACAAGTAACAAAGAACTGGAAAATTCCTAGGTTTAGGGTATTGTGACCCCTCAATAAACTGACTTTGGTCGTGGTGCTTGTGACGCTGTATCCCATTCTTATCGTTGATTAGTAATTAGTGGAATTCATTGTGTATATATTATATGGGCTATATAATATTTCCTATATAACTAATATTTCCATGTTGTGTTATGAGATTGATTAAAACGTAATAAAATTACAGACTAATTAAATAAAGTAAAAGTTAATCCTTTTTATTTTCTTTCGACATTTAATTTTTTAACAGCGCTGGCAGTGATTTTGAAGATGATACTGGTGATGATGCAAAATCTGTAAAAACAATTGACGATAATAAAAAGTAAGTATGCGCATGTTTTTTTTTATGCATTTGAATTTGCATTTTTATATGAATATTCAGTTAAAGTTTACAAAACATATCCCAAAATTGTTAATGAATAATACATTTTTTAAATTATAATGTAATAAGTTCATTGAAAAAGAAGCCACAAAAATGAAATAATAATATATTGATTAATTTTATTTTAAAATAAATAACTATAGATAGGTAAAGGTAGTTAGTTTTACTATACTATATAGTGTAGACATATGTATTTATAGTCACACTTATTTAGCATTGATTATTTTCGTTCATAAATATATAAATATGTGTCATTGTAAATTTTATCATTACCATTTATTTCATTCATGTTTTATTTGTTGTTAAAGCACAATTAAAAGCAAATGGGGGAACAATTTAACTCTCTTTAACTAATAATACTTAGTATTCCAATATTGATTTACGGCAGAAATGCACTATAAAAATACTATACAGATTTAACTTAAAACTCCATCTATTCAATATTTAAATCTTCTCTATTATATTGATCGTTTTTTCATTCAATTTATAATAATATTTTATTTTATTACAGACAAAATCATAGCGAAATTGAAAAACGACGACGTGATAAAATGAATACATATATCACAGAATTATCATCAATGATTCCGATGTGTCATGCAATGTCAAGAAAATTAGATAAATTAACCGTATTACGAATGGCTGTACAACATTTAAAAACAATACGTGGTGCTGTCCATTCATATACAGAAGGGCATTATAAACCAACATTTTTATCGGATCAAGAATTAAAAATGTTAATACTCCAAGCAGCCGAAGGTTTTTTATTTGTTGTTGGCTGTGATCGTGGACGAATATTATTTGTATCTGAATCAGTATCGGAAATATTAAATTATTCTCAAGTAATTATTGTATACATACATTAATAATACGCATGAAATACACACATACAACATATATTTTAAGAAATTGAAACTTAAAATTATTAATCTATAAAATTATTATTTAAATAAAAAAAAAATAGAGTGATTTATTGGGACAAAGCTGGTTTGATATTTTACATCCAAAAGATGTTGCGAAAGTCAAAGAACAATTATCATCACCCGATTTAAGTCCACGCGAACGACTAATAGATGCAAAGAGTAAGTATTAGTAATGATTATATTTAGTTTTTTATTTTATAGTTTGTAATAATCTCATCAAATAAGTAAATTATTATAAAAAAACCTTTCTAGCTATGTTACCGGTAAAAACTGATTTACCACAAGGATTAACACGTTTATGTCCGGGCACAAGACGTTCATTTTTTTGTCGAATGAAATATAAAACAATAGCACAAATAAAAGTAGAAAATGATATGCAAGGAACAACGGCAACATCAACTTCAAATGGAAGTGGTGGTGGTGGTGGTGGTAGTGATGATCAGACATGTCATCGTCGAAAAAAACAATCAAATTCAGATAAAAAATATTGTGTTATACAATGTACTGGTTATTTAAAATCTTGGGCACCCGCCAAAATCGGTTTAGATGAACATGAAAATGATATTGATTCTGATTTATGTAATTTATCGTGTTTAGTGGCTGTTGGTCGAATCCCACCAAATATTTATACATTAACCAATAATATTAAATCAATTACAATGCAACCAACAACATTAACAACACCAACATTATCATCGACATCAGCATCAGCAATTGAAACGACAATACAAATACCATCAATTACAATATCAACAACAACATCAACATTATTGGCAGAAGCTTCATCCATAACAACAACAACAACAACAACAACAGCAACTACAACGACAACCACAACAGCGACAACAACGACAACATTACTATCACCTCAAATAATAACGACCACAAATCAACATGCAGTTACATGTAATTCAACGACAACATCAACTTTATCGCCACCATCAACATTAATTTCATCATCACATTTAATAACAAATAATAATAGTAATAATAATTCAATATTAAGGACCATTCAATTTATTTCCAGACATACAATGGATGGAAAATTTTTATTTGTCGATCAGAGGTTAGTTTATAGGTTAGTTTTGAATTTAAATGATACGTTTCTACATACGAAAGATTATACGTATATTCTTTGATCGGTGATTAGCAGGCAGGTCACACGAATGATAAAAATATTTTTAGAAAATTTATATTACCATATAGTTAGATGTAGAAATTTTCCAACTTGGCTTTATAATGAATGTTTGGTATATGTGTACAATAAAACCTAATGGGTCTGTTTCGGTAATGTTTTATGGAAATAGAAATATAGCTGCGTCTACATCTGAGTTATACAAATTTCGTTATCATATATCGGTTCATTTTCTATGATCCGGAGCTTCGTTTGTCGGTATCCTGTAATGGGATTTCTTGGATGGATATGTGATGAATTAGGACGGAGATAGGAGATGAGGAGTGATTGAGGCCAGGCGAAAAGGATGGGTAGCAGTCTAAATGGGGGTCGGCTTCTGAGATATTAGATATGTCCAAGATTAAATTGAAATTGGTCACTGTTCACTAAACTACCATCTAAACAAACTGCTAGACTAAAATCCCGGTTGTGCTTAATGTGGTAATAGAATCTGCATGGCACTTTTTATGTGAATGTCTGGCATTTGCGAGGTATGGACCATGGACCTCATTTGGTCTAAGTGCAGAAAATTTACGTACTTCCTTTTATAATCATTATCATCATCAATGAGAAGTTCTTAAAGTTATGGACGCTCCCATAGGATTAAATATTTGCATTTAAAATTGATATAGCAGACTATAACATATACGATTATGTTGAAACGATTAACTGAAGTCTTTAATAATAAGTTCTCATGATGCAAGTGAAACGGGTTCTCATTCCTAATCTCCAAATATTATCTATAGAAAAATTGTAAGTGTATCATTTATTTGATTTTCCTGTATTTTCGAACTGTAATAACTTCTGCAGTTTACTGCATTTATAATTTAATAATGAAACACTTTTAAATCTGAGAAAGTGTGTAGTTTTATGAATAATTAGTTTAATCTACTAGATTGCCGTTACCATTAACCTTATCTCCACCTTCTTTGAATTCAGTCATCTTTTTATCTTTATCTATAAATTTGATTGAAATTATCTTTATCTTATATTGAATAATAAAATAATATATGACACAAATAAGTATATATTTTCTGAAGTGTTTGATGTCAACACCGTCTTTCCACAGCAAACAATCCACCTAGTCCTCGTGATTTGAAAATGTTTCGATTGAGTGCAAAACGATCTCCCCAATCTTCTATAATTTGTTTTTCATTTAATTATTTAATTATTTATTTATTTATTTTCACCTTTTAGAGCTACATTAATTTTAGGATTTTTACCGCAAGAATTATTAGGTACAAGTATGTATGAATATTATCAACATAATGATATTCCTGCATTAGCTGAAGCGCACAAAGCAGCATTACAAAATTCCGAAAAAATTACAACCAATATTTATCGATTTCGAACAAAAGATAATGA
Organism: Bibio marci; assembly: GCA_910594885.2. Lineage (NCBI taxonomy): Eukaryota > Metazoa > Arthropoda > Insecta > Diptera > Bibionidae > Bibio > Bibio marci. The sequence goes on along the minus strand of OU343115.1, from coordinate 32,239,451 downwards.
TTTTGTACGTCTTAAAAGTGAATGGAAATCATTTCGAAATCCATGGACAAAAGAAGTGGAATATTTAATAGCAAAAAATTCTGTGATATTGTAATTTATTATTTTTTTTCAAACATTTCAAATAATATTTTTAATAATTAACTATTAATTTTATAAAAATTTACTAATGTTATACACACACACACAGATCTGATATTAGTAATTGTAGAGATAGTACAAATTATCGCACCACCGCCAGTAGTACCACCGATAGTGAGGAAAATCATTTAACAGAAAATTTTGATCTTTTTCATCAATGTTAGTATTTGTATTATTACAAAACAATAGAAAAACTATAATAATTTAATCATGGCATTTATTTACATTTTTTATTTTATATGAATACATTTGTAATGTGTGTGTGTGTTCGGCTGTGTATAGCTAATGCACGAGAACAAATCCATCGAATAATTAATACACATGTTGAAGCCAGTAAAATTGGACGACAAATAGCTGAACAAGTTATGGATTATCAACGAAGAATTAGTGAATCTGAATCAGGTTATTTATTTATAATTAATATAAAGAATATCGTATTTAAAAATTGATGTTAAACCAAATATGTGGCTTTTTTTTTTAATATTTGTAGAAAGTAGTCCCGATCTAGAAACAAATGTTGATAACACAAATAATAATCAATATTTATCAATAATTGAAAGTAATAATAATAATAATAATAATAATCATCATCATCATCATATTGTTAATAGTGTAGATAATAGACCATATTCTTCACCAATATCGACAACGAATTCACAACGTATTAATGGAACATTATCTGGATATACGCAACAAATACGAAGTACACTAGTAACTAGTCCTGATCAAGGTTATATCATAACATTTTGGAAACATATTTTTTTGTTAAATTATATATTTATTAATTTTGTTTTTCCTTTTTTATTCCTATCCCTTCCCCCCGCCTACCTTATCAGATTCTGATTCGGAAATTATACGTTTAATGGGTAGTTCAACAATACCAGAAACATCAAATCATAGTACTACAACTGATGGAAATGATGAAGCCGCCATGGCTGTTATAATGAGTTTATTAGAAGCTGATGCTGGTTTAGGTGGACCAGTTGATTTTACTGGTTTACCGTGGCCATTACCTTAAATAAAATATTATAATTTAAATATTTAATTTTTCTTTTTCTTTTTTTTTTAGTCAATCTCATTTTGTTAAATAATTTATTAAATATTATTATAAAAATATATATTTTTGGACATAATTTTTAGTGTTTTGAAGTTGTTATTTTGTTTTCGAAAATTTTAAGAAAAATGTGAAAGATACAAAATACAAAAAAAAACTGCTGATTAGTATGTTGGATATCGCTAACAGTATATTTTTATATATGGTTTTGAATACAGCTGCACTGCTGCTGCGATTAATCACGATTAATGTACCATTTATAACATATTCTATGCAGATGAAATGGAAATGGATAATACAATATATATTATATCTAAATATGTTTACAATTTATAGAATCATTGGTAATTCATAGTTGAAATAACTGCTAAATTTACGCTAAATCTTATGTTGTAATAAAGGATCAGTCGCCCCGGTAAGTGTAAAAATATCAATATATTTTTGAAAAATCATAATACCGGCTTTAATGATATAGTTTATGGAAGATCTATTATTAACGAAGTTGGAATGTACTGTCATTTATGACATATACGATATTACATAAAGGTAAGAATATTCTTTTGCTAAGATTACATCCATATTATTATAACAATCAGTGGTGTAGTAGATAGCGTTCATGGTAATCATTCTTGAAAAACCGGGTTTAATTACCAAAATTTACTATTGAAATTTTTCGATATTTATTTTATTACTGAAATTTTTCATATCATGGAAACATTGCTCTATTACTATAAGTGAACCTTATGGTACATCTACCAAACATTCATTAGGCTATGTTCCCACTTGATATGACAAGCACATTTATACACGTTTGGTTAGTTAAAAATGCCTATATTAGATGGAAACAGCTTACATTCATATGATTTGTCGACTATGAAAATACTTGTTATACCCAGTGGAAACATGACTTGTAATAAAGTTGTTGTTAGGTAATCTGACACAGAACATTATGTAGATAATGTAGAACTTGTGTAATTGTTTCTATAATCATAATAATTCCATTCTAGAAAATAAGACATTGCCCATTGAATTTAATATGCGACACAATCGGAAAATCAGCAGTTTGTTGTATTTATTAATGAAACAATAAATTATATAAATTAAAATTATACATTTATTTTATCTTCGTTTAAATATAATTTTATATGGTTTTGGTGTTAATATCATACCCGGTATAAGTTTTGTAGACGGTAATGGCTCAGAGGGTGCTATTAAAATTTGAAATTTATTTAAAATTCCAGCAAAAAATGTAAATAAACAAGATTTTGCTAATGCATCACCTAAACATTTACGTTTTCCGATACCAAATGTTACTAAACGTTCAGAATTTATAATATTTAATTTGTCATCTAAAAACCGTTCCGGACGAAATACATTTGGATCACCCCAAAAATCTGCATCCATGTGAACATTACCCAAGCCCAATAAAACAGTTGTATTTTTTGGTATTGTATAACCCGCTAAATTTGTTGTTTTCATAACACGGCGTGGTCCACCGAGTGGTGCAATATGAAAATAACGATGTATTTCCATTATTACAGCATTTGTATACGGAAATTGATCACGTTCACTAAACATTTGTGTATTACTATTTCGAATACGTTCATCTAATTCTTTGTGAATTTTTTCTTGAATATTTGGTTTTAGCGCCATCATCATCAGTGCCAGATCAATTGTTGTACTTGTTGTACCTGAACCGGCAATAAACATATCTGATATTATCATAACTAATTGTATGTCGGTGAATGTTGATTTTGGATCATTTTCTTGTAATCGTTGTTCTTTTATAAAAGCATATATTAAATCATCGGTTGATTTATCATCGGTATAATTTAATTTATGTTCATTAATTGTTTCCATAAATAAATCATATAAATCTTTATTTAATTTATTGATAAGATTAAAACCAGTTTTTTCGGGTGCTATAAATCTTAACCATGGCAATTGACTAATTATACCGCCGGCCATATCAAAAGCTTTTGCACGTTTTTGCATTAATTTTAATAAATATGCTAAACGTTTCTCATCAATTCTTGTACCGGTTGCAAATATCCATAGTACATTTATAACACTGGCTGATAAAAATTCACCGGGCCAAATTGGTTTTTCATTATTATTTGTTATCACATTTATCAATTCCAATAATTCATTATGTATTTGTATGTCCATGGCATGACGACCAAAACCGGCCTGTCGTAAATGTTTAACGGCAAAATTACGATGTTCTATCCATAATGGTCCATCAACCGTTGTAATACCTAATCTGTAATTTATTTAAATTACGCAACGATAAGATTGTATTCAATCATGGTCTCAAATAATTAGCACTGTGTTAAAAATTTGTTTGTTAATAACTTTTCAAATAGCATTCAAAAATATACAAAAAAATTTTTCACAAAAGAATCTTCATTATAAATTTCGATGACATTTTACAACTTTTGGGGTTATTGCATTTAATTAATTAAAAATTGCCCAAATATTTTACCATGGCGAAACTTCCGCGTTCATTTTGTACCTGAAATATAAAGCAGTAGCCCTGCTGTAACGGCCACAACCGTAACATACGAAAATTATCAATTTATTAATGTTTCCATATATTTTAAGTCATTTTAAATTAAAAGTGTATCGTTGATGTGTTTACAGAGAAATTACTGCTGTATTTTCTCAGATCCAGAAACTCTGAAGAACTTTATTATATGAAGAAATATTAATTTTATAACTTCGATTTTAATATAATTGTTATTTTAAAAGTTTTCAAATTTTTTCTAAACACAATATGCTAGTTATTTAACGCGTGATTGTATAATATATAATGGATAAATTATATGTTTTACCTTGTACCCATAGTTCTTAAACGAAAAAAAAAATTATCTGGTCTTCCCTCAAATTCTTCTCGAGTATATACTTCACGAACAATTGGATAGGTTAATGCAATTACAAAATATTGATTTCCCAATTTTAATCCAATTACTGGACTATTATATTCTTCTGCCCATTTGTCAAAAGCAAGATGTTGCCCATTTAATTCAATCGTCTTTTTTCTTAATAATTGTGTATTACCAACAAACGGCAGCCATTTTGGACCTATAAAATAAAATATATTAAGTCATTTTTTTATTATGTTAAAAAATATAAGAAGATGAAACTAGTGAAAATTTATTTAGCTGATGCGGAAGTACGATTTACTACAACTAGCTGTTATTCCACATACAGCAAAAAACTAGAAAGACGAGATTAAGTATAATTTGTAATTATTTGAAGGAATTTAAAATTTTATGACACTGTAAGTATCAAGAGTTTAAACTGAAGTGTATGTTTGGGTTCGATCCTTATACGCACAAGCAAAATACCACTGTTAAAGCAGTTAGGTCTAACCAAATATTCCTATGTTAGGTACAAGAGACCACGTGAAACAATTGAATATAGTTACTATGATTTAAATTTTAGTTTAATACAATTTTAATCCATTATATCTTCCGATTATCAAACCAAATTCAAAAATTTCATAATACAATATATGTATGAGTATGTAATAAATAATAGATCATTTACTCCTTATCACGTATTATTAGCACGCTATCATAACGTTCGTGTGACAAGACACTTATAATAATGTTATTATAATTCATATCTTAATTTATTATGATCGATATTTTGTTTATATTTCGCGCATGGCTTTGTATATGAAAAGACTCAAAACAATAATTAATCAAAATAGCTTTTTGTTATATACGAATTGTTAGTATAAGTTTAACAAAGTGTAAATAAATAATAATTATTAGTATTATATTTAAGGAAAAAAAAATACAATACAATGATTGATTCAAATAGTTAATACTGTTTACGCTATATTATTAAGTACACTGTCCATGTTATTTGAAAGTATAAAGTATAAAGTATTTGAATCAATCATGCATTGTATTGTTCGTTTTAACATAATAATAATAATAATAATAATAGCAATAATAATAATAATAATAATAATAATAATAATAATAATTAATAATAATAATAATAATAATAATAATAATAATAATAATAATAATAATTAATTGATTAAATATTGTTCTTGAGCATTTCCCAAATGTACACCTATTACCATGCTGCTTTATATATGTCACACATTATCCATATTTGATCAATTATTCACACTTTTATTGCTTGAAATGCAATGGGGAGATTTTGCTTTACTGTATCCTTTTGTTTTGAGTACCAGGATCAGAAATTCCAATCCAAAGCACTACTTAAGTAAATTAGTTATAGTTGATGGATCTACCAGGAATAAAACCATTTTATTGCATGACATATAATAGATAACTAAAATTAAATGCAACCACATCAGTAATTATAGTTTCAAATTTTTTTGGAATATAGGAAAATTCAACATCCGTTTCATAGTCTTCAACATAACCATCTTACCACACCTTTTGTAAAGCCGAATAATGAATGAACTTTTCCACAAATTTGGATAAGAACCACTAATCGTAGAGATCTCGTAAATTAAAATACAAGTGGTAATGATAACAATTCTGCACATTTCGCACAGCTCAACAGATGAAATGCCATCAGGACCAAAAGAATATTTAACACAATATTTTAAAATATAGTTGTAATGTGATTAACATTAAAATTTATATTGTAACAAGTTCAGCAAATTAATTAATCATTTTAAAGAAATGCATTGCAAAAAAAAAATTAAATAACAATTGATGAAATAGTATTTACAGATTGATCCTAATAATTACAAACCGTTTTTTCGAAATCAAATCGATAAATCGTATCAAAAGGGGACACTTTTGTAATTCGATGCAAATTTATATAGTATTAAATAAAATAAGCTACTCTGTGATTACGATCTATAAGGGATGAAATTTCATCCAACAATGGTGATTGGAATTCGCTAGTAATATGAACAGCAATAAATTATCAGCATCCAAACAATGATTCTTGCCGTTACCGTGCCACAAATTTTAAATCTCCAAAAACTATTTTATTTATTGCACCAATTTGTCGCCTATCAACAATGAGTGAAATATACAATAAATAAAATATATATTAATTTTTAGCATTTAATTTAATTGAAACTCTATATACATTCTAAAATGCTACAATTAAATACACATTATCAATCGTACAGTATGAAAAAATAACTGCACTGCAATAAGAACTCCACTTCTTGTGGAATTAGTATATCCATCGCGTCTAAAAATATGGTAATTTAAATCAAATTATTCGCAGAAACTGAAATATTATTATGAAGTCTGGTATAATAATCAATTACGTCACTAAATTCTCGACTATAATTTATGTAAAACATAATATATCCGTTGACTGTGTACATTTAACACACCACTATTAACATCTAATCTAATCTAAATATATTGCTTTATAGGTAAAATATTGGATATCACTTATGGAAAAAATAAAAACCAAACTTACCTGGTGGATAATTTTTTGGTCGTGTTGTTGAATAATGCCAATAAATATAAATTAAAATTAATATAAGTATTACCAATTCAATCATAATTAAACCCACAAATTTTATTATTAATATAATATTAAAATAATATATTTATTAATTCTTTATTGTTATTTTCAACGATAGATTAATTTATAAACTGATAGCAAAATTTTAAACATTACGCACTTTTAAATAAAATTCAATGTTATCGACTATTGTCATTTATTGATAAATTGTATCATAACTATGAATTTGTATTTATATTGCGTAACATAAACTTGATTTGACGGTCACATCACCATAGCGTACTGTTATTACAAGCGATGAAAAGAATTTCTAGGTGTGTCTGTATAATTTGCACTATAAAATTAAATGGCAATTACTTAAATTATTTAGTTTTTTCTTTCTTTTTATACACCACACTTTAAATGACCAATCACATTTTTTATAATTTATACAGGGTGTCCCAAATTTCGACGGCTATACGAAAACCCTAGGTTCTCTGGGTCAATTTGCGTCTAAAATAACATATAACATTTTGGCGGATTCGACTTCGGTACGAAGTTACACGCAAATAACCAAATTTTCAATCAGACCATGTTTTGCACTCTACTGGGATCAATATCTCAATAACTAATTAACCGATTTTAAATTTTTATACACTATTAGCATTAGCATACCGAGATCTTTAATTTGACGTTAAGATGAGGCAATTCGGACATGTGGTTATCCAGATACTTACAGAAATGTTGACAGTTAGCTGAACGCCATTTTTCCTTTTTGAAAGTTTGTTCAAGCAGAAGTCGAAAAATCATGATGAAAAATTTTTTTCAGTATAAGTTTAAAAACTTGCCACATTCATAAGCTTATCTTATCATATTTAAGGTATGACATTACGATAGGTCTCAACTGGTTCCAAAGATATTCACAAATGTACGATGTAGGCATAAAATCTATTTTCGCTATGGAAAAATTTCATCTTTCTTTGTTTTTATCCAAAACCAACAATATGGACGTGACAGATAATTGATTCCATACACTCCTATGCATTCACACAAACCTTTACACACACACAAACGATCTCACACACAAAGGCCTACACACATAAACCCACAAAAGCACACGCACGCATATCACCACAGTTTTAAACAAACAATGCCTAAAGTAATTGCTGAAAATGTGCTCCTTCAGCTCGAATACATAGACAACAATGCTTTTTAATAGACCGAACCAATCTAAGTGTTTTCTGTTGCTTGTGGCGAAGGTCTTGAATAAGCTGAATTAACTCTTCAAGTGAATTAATCACAGTTGCATATACTTTTTCTTTAAGGCAACTCCATAAATAGAAATCCTATGGATTTAAGTCTGGAGAACTTGGCGACCATCTTATGGGCCCACTTCTGCCTATCTATCTTTGAACGAGTGCAGATGTAGTTTCAACATGATGGTGGCCCAGCGCACTATGGAGGAAATGTTAGATGCTGACTGGACGCAAACTTTTATAAAAGATGGATTGGCAGAGGTGGGCCCATAAGATGGTCGCCAAGTTCTACAGGCTTAAATCCATTGGATTTCTTTCCAACTACAGAACCAATGACAACATTCTGCCACAACGGAATGTGTTACTATGAATGAATGAAACCTCAATTATCATATTTGTAGTAATTAAATATGCGTATATAACAGCAATTGCCATTAAAAACTCGATTTTACGACCTTAGTAAACATGCACACATGATAAACAGAATATTATGGTAATTTTGATGTACCAATAAACATTGTCAAAGCACATAATTACTTATAAATATAGAGACCTTACAATTCGATTGTCGTCTGTACCATTGATTTCGATTAACGCATTAAATTGAAAAGTATATGTTATATAATTCTCTTAATACAAAAAATTTATTATTTTTATATGCATAGGTGAATGTGAATAAAAAAAAAATCAACAATTTATCTACGTTTAAATAACACTTTATATGGCTTAGGTGTTAACATGATTCCTGGTATTAAATTGAGCGATGGCAGCGACTCACCATTATTTACCGCGCATATTTGAAATGTTTGCATTACACCAGCAAAAAATCGAAGTAAACATGAACGTGCTAAAATTTCACCAAGACATTTACGTTTTCCTTGTCCAAATGGCATTAATCTTTCGGTATTGATGACATTCAATTGTTCATCTAAAAATCTTTCTGGCCGAAATTCATTTGGATCATCCCAATAGTCTGGATCCATATGAACACTATGTAATCCAATTAATATAGTTGTATTTTTTGGTATTTGATAACCACCTAAATTTGTTGTACACAATGTACGACGTGGCCCTGTTATTGGTAGTATATTAAAAAAACGTTGAACTTCCATTAGCACAGCATTTATGTATGGAAATTGTGTACGATCATGTAAATTTAATGCTGATATTGTTGATGTTGATGTTGCCGTTGTCGATGATGGTATACCATTATGTAATTGTTTATTTAATTCATTATATACACATTCTTGTATATTTGGTTTTAGCGCCATTATCATAAATGCTAAATTAAGTGTTGTACTTGTTGTTTGTGAACCGGCTATAAATAAATCAATTATAATCATAATTAATTGTATATCGGTGAATGTTGATTTTGGATCATTTTCTTGTAATCGTTGTTCTTTTATAAAAGCATATATTAAATCATCGGTTGATTTATCATCGGTATAATTTAATTTATGTTCATTAATTGTTTCCATAAATAAATCATAGAACTGCTTATTTAATTTATTTATTAGATTAAAACCAGTTTTTTCGGGTGCTATAAATCTTAACCATGGCAATTGACTAATTATACCGCCGGCCATATCAAAAGCTTTTGCACGTTTTTGCATTAACACTAATAAATGTGTTAAATGTTTGGCATCAATTCTTGTTCCGGTTGCAAATATCCATAGTACATTTATAACACTGGCCGATAAAAATTCACCGGGCCAAATTGGTTTTTCATTATTATTTGTTATCACATTTATCAATTCCAATAATTCATTATGTATTTGTATGTCCATGGCATGACGACCAAAACCGGCTTGTCGTAAATGTTTAATCGCAAAATTACGATGTTCTATCCATAATGGTCCATCTGTTGATGTTATACCTAATCTAAATTTATATTATATCATATTTGTATGGAAATAAATTTTAAAATTAAAATATATTAATTATATTTAATTAAAAAATAATATAATATTTAAATTTACCTTGTTCCCATCGTTCGTATACGAAAAAAGAAATTATCTGGTCTTCCATCAAATTCATCTCTTGTATGTATTTCACGTACCATTGGATATGTTAATGCAACTACCACATATTCTCCACCCAATTTTAAACCGATTACTGGACTATTATATTTTTGCATCCATTCTTTAAAAACAAAATGTTGTCCATTTAATTGTTTAGTTTTGTTACGTAAAAGTGAGGTATTACCAATGAACGGTAACCATTTTGGTCCTATACATGTGTAAAATGTAAATTATAAATAAAATATTTCACTATATAATAATAATAATAAAAAAGCTGTCAATAAATCTGTTCGTTCATTGAACTCTCCACAAAATGACCGTGTACTATAAAAATAAGCTAATGTTTATTGTATGGCTATTCAATTAAATTCAGATTGTAAAATATTTAGCCAATTTACAAGAAAATTTATGAATTACTTCGAAAAAGAAAGATATGACCACTTTGATGTGATACATTCAGCCCAACTTTGCAACTTCTGCTTTTGAGAGATTTAAATTGTTCGTCAATAAATCCATTTAACATCGAAAGAAACAAGTAGAATTTTAATAGAATAATGCCTGGACAAAACCTTTCACTGCATTGCTTTGCCAACATGCGTTTTACGTAAAGTAAAATAATGTATTTTTGTATTTTCTTGCTGATAGCGACAATTAATTAAGTAAAAGTTTACACCAGCATTAACAAGCTCATAATAAATCTCATTCTTATTCCGATATCCTATCCGGATCGTGATTTGCCATCATTCAAATCAAAATCACTACGTTTGAAATGGTATGAAACAAAGGTATAAAAATATGATCGTTCTGATCATATCAATAACATCAATACAAATATTTTTCTTAAAATGAAACAAGAGAAACAAAACCGGGCATTTTCAAGAAGCAACAATATAAAATACTGTTTACACTTTTAGTCCGCATAATACTGCAGATAACTTAATGAATGGTAAAGACTTGAGTGTACCTTCACATGAAAAATTTGCTGACAACCAGCTTCTGCACCACAATAATTTATACGAAATATAACAATATTTTTAAATAACCGATTACGTTTAAACCCCATTGTAATGTATTTTTATTATATTGCTAAAATTCCATTCAATTAATAAATATATTATTTTTTTTTTATTTAGTTCATATCAATATATGGAAGGAAATATCGAAAGAAGACCACTGTACTAGGATCCATTATATATATTCGCTACCGATTAAACTGTATACGAGATGATTACCGTATATGTGGCAAACCAACATCTATCAATATTATATTACATTATAGTCAAGTATAGGTAAATTACTTCATAGGTGAGTATATAATAAGAATTCTACGATAAATGCTAATATTAATTAAATTGTCTATAGTGTGTTGTGCCATTGTTAACCTCTGAATAGTGTGTCCAACATCATAATTTTAAAAGATATACTCTTTTTTTATTCATTAAATGCGAACACATATATGGCAATTGCAGTAGTTTCCAATTGAATCACAAATTATTTCGGTTATTTTTAGGTCAGGAGAATTCCAATCTATCGATTCAAAGATTCAAATTTAATTTATTTACAATAGATCACTTAAAAACACATTTAATTAATAATTTACTTTAAATATATAAACACAAACACACACACACACACATTCTACGAACCTGGTGGATAATTCGTTGGTCTTTTTGTTGAACAATACCAATAGTTAGATATTAATATTAATAATAATGATAATAATATTGATAATATTTCTATCATTATTCTGTAAGTTTTCTTTTATATAACGTGATATTATAATAAAATAATAGATCTTATTTAAAATCAACAATCAAATGATTTTAAATTATTTTGCACTCATTTAATAAAAATCACATCATAATTCACAGCATTTTTTTGCTTTCGTTCTATTAAATTATAATTTATTGTTAGTTAAATAAATAATAAATATTTTTTTTTCACATACCACAATCAAAATACACAAAGCACTGACTTAAATTAAATGTAATTTAAGTTAACAAACTAAATTTTATCAATATATATCTGACTCTGGTCACTGTTGCTGCACTACTAACACTATACAACATCATATTTATTTAATTTAATTTAACCACATATGTGATCGAGCGTATAAATACACGTTTGTTGATGTGTATTGCATTGCATTGAGCATTTCAATTTATTTAAATTTATATTGTTGCCATTCTTTGAAACATATTTAAATGAATACCATCACGCATAATTGTCTGAAGATAAAGACAAATAAGAGGGTGATGAATAATATATTTTTGTAATTCTTATAAATATAATTTTGTAAATTATCTTTTGCCTAAAAGATTAACACGCACACACACACTCACATACCGATAGATATAAGCACTATTTATGATTATAATAATGTAGAAAGAACCGATAAAAAGGCTTTACGATACATGAAAGAGGATTTTCAAATCCGTTTATCAAATAATCGATCTACCAGTTATTCGACACTTATTACAGTACTGTTGATTAAATTAACTAAATTTACTAAAAAAAAATGGTTTTAAAACAATGGAAAATTAAGTGAAATGCAACACGTAAAACATGGTTTTTGTTAGCAAATGTTGATGATACCAGTGTGGATACAAAACCTTTTTATATTAGTAACGAGTTGAATGAATTGAAAAAATTAAAATCTTTCCACGACTTATATCTTTGTTCAACTACGACTAACTAAAAAAATTACTGTAGTAAAATTGTATTATTAAAAAAGGTGTTTCTTTTGATTAAAATAAATGTCAATCGTTTAATTGCGGCTATTCACTTCTTGATTATTCGAAAAACTCTATTCATAATATATATTTTATTATTTATGTATACACAGAAACACATACAAAAGAAGCTCGCCTTTTTTTATATTATTTGTGAAATTGTATATTATTATTGAAAATTTGTATGGATATATTAGACTTCTAAACGAGGGCGGGTCGCTAAGAAATTAGTAGAGATTATATTTACTATATTATCGGGATCAGTAAACAGCGTCGCTCACATTCTGGTTAACAATAGCATTCAAAGATATTTTTCACATCACTCTATGAATTTCAGTAAAACCACTGCACTCAGAATATTATGTTGTGTTCTGTATAGCACATGGATAGGTTAACAAATTGAATCAATGTTTGATTTCTGTTCAAAAGAAATAAATTCTTCTATTATTTGTTGTCTTCTTTGTCAACCCGCTCACGTAAAAACGTAAAAGATTAAAAGAATAAATGATTTTTTTTCTTAAATATCCTGTAGTTATAATCAATTATGTGTGTTTATTTTGATATATGTTTATTTAGAATAAATTAATTCTTAAATCACATATATTTTAAAATTTTTTTTTTATTTTTGATATATAATAAAAATATCCATTTTAAATATTTTATCATTTCATCCATGTGTGTAGGATCGCATTGTCACTTAACAACACATAAATAAATTTAACAGTGGGGATGCATGCCTATTTTGGATTAAGGAATTTTTTTCTTTTGTTTCCATGGTGTTTAATGACGCATCATTTAAGCTACATAGAATATTGTTCAAGAGATTACTCATTTAATGAACTTAAATATTTGCATGATAGTTATTGGCAACTGAATTGTATATTGCCATTATCTTCAGCACCATCATCATCATCAAGTCATCTTACTCCAAGTGTAACTTATATGACATCTATCGTTTACATTTATTACAGCCAAGATGTTAAATTACTCTCCATATAACAACTCACCAATTGCTCTGCAAATTATCGAAAGGTATTATGTTTCCTTAATATAGCATTATTTTTATATAAATGATCATTAGCCCATATAATACTGACATTTGCACATTGTTAATCTTTGAGCATAGCGTCCAACAGCATAATATAAAGATTTTCGTATTTTTATTCCATAATCGAATGAACTCAACTGAAAAATGTTAATATTAAAATAAATATCGTAAAATTTGTCATGTTAATTTCGTAGATTGAAGATCTCTTATATGTAGCACTGCAGGTTACTGTCATACAAATTTAAATCTGTTGATTACTTATTTATTATAAACATTTTTAACCTAAAAATGAGTGAGTGCCAATTGTAATATATTTCACTTGATGTCCAAAGTTAAAAAATAATAGTAATTGAAATAATTTTAATAATATAAATTGAAACACCCATTAAAAATTTATGTATGTATAATTTTACACTGTGCATATAAAATCAATTTTTAATATTATAAAAATATTCAAATTCATAATCATAAAATCATAAAGTTACAAAACTTATGTTAAATTTTAATCATATACTACTCTGATCAAAAATACCTTCCGAAATAGGGTAAAAATTGGTACATAGCATAGTATGTAGGTTTTGTTTACATTCCCATCACTTAATTTCCGATTGGCATATGTCATTTAGTAATTTTATAATTTGTGTTTTAACAGCAAAGTACAGAGAGAACATTTTGTGTACGTAAACGTTTAAAAAGGTATCGCGTATCAATTAGAGTAGATACATATCAAAATTTTGATTAATTAATTAATAAAATGAATAAGTTATGTTATAGTTTGGGTAATTTTTGATCAGAACTGTTTACGCTATAACTATATATATAAACAATGAAATATAATAAATTAATGAATATTGTAACTATTACAATATTATAATAAATTATATCTATATTGTATTGTCAACTGCACACATAATTTATTTAAATTATTTTTATTATAAATATAATATAAGCGGTCGACTGAGAAGTCATGTAAAGATTGCACTGAATGTAAAATTAATATATAATATAACATTTGGTAACAAGTAATCAAACGTTGTGATGCAGCAACACTTTATCATATCGACTATTTCACTTTCAATGCACGCTTCAATTCAACCAATTTTTGTCGGCGGTGATCACATATTACACAACTATTTGTTGTTCCAACCAAATACACCACTTTTCCATGGATATTGTGTTTTGTTGTCGATTTTACTATGGTTGACCTGGATCAAGCCAATGGTTGGATCGTTTAGAATTATCAATGATCATCATCGCGCAATGACAATCCGATATAAAAGCGTATTTCTTTGGTGTGTTTTTCATTGCATAGTTCATGCAATACATATGAAAGAATCGATTTCACTTTTCAATTGCTCGCAATCGATTAGAAATGGCTTGTTGACTTAAAATAAATGGCGAATCTGTTTGTTGTTGTTGAGTAAGTGTATACCGTCTTTATCCAATATATAATGTTTTTAATTTTGTATCTTTGAATTTATTAGGTTATTATCTATCTGCATGCATAACAAACACAATTTCAGAAGTAATTATCAAATTTATGAAACTATTATTAGGAAATCGCGTGCTTATAGAGTGAAGAAACACTTTGTATGACAAATTCTTCGACATCTTTAATTGCATTCTATATGAATATTTATGACAATTTACCCTTTGATTGATGATAAAACATAAGTGTATCATTATATACGTCAGCAATGAAAGAAATATATATCAAAACAATAAAACGTTTGATGGAAAGAAAAACCATGACCATTATGGACAAATCATTAGCTCTCATTGATCAGCAGTAGCTAGTATCGATGCAATAACTTTCACTACAAAGAGATTTCCATCAAAATCTAAAATCGTTGCCACGCAACAAAACACAATAAATCAAGAATATCGTTAAAAATACTTGAATATCGAAGTATAAAAGAAGAGAATTAAAAATGCTTTGTTTAATTTGTAATTGACTTATCAATCGCCCATTGTATGTTTGAATATTGTAAATTTTTAATATTATTATTAATTGATACTAAATAGTTAAAAAAATGCAAATGCATATGCAATTTATTATATTTTATAAACACGCACACACACATATATACAAAGCTAATAAATGAATTAAAATGCAAAACTTAGCACATACTTAATTAAATAAAAAATAAAAAATAGAAAGAGTAATCAAAAGCGTATGCAAAATACGTTACAAAAACGAATGATTATATTAAACAATATGCATTTAATGAAATGCACGTCTTTTCATTACAATTTTATATGGTTTTGGTGATAACGTTATTCCATCATAACCATTTAGATCGGGTAAATTATCACCGTCAGGCATATTAAATTCAAATGCATGCATTATTGTTGCAAAAAATAAAAATAAACTTGATTTAGCTAAATTTTCACCCATACAACGTCTTTTTCCTGTTCGACAAAAATAATAAAAAGGAAATGATTATTTCAAATATATTATTCATATCATAATAATAATGCTTAATTATAATTAATTAAAAAAATATATAATGAATTAGTGACATGTTATTATTTTAATAAAATATTGGTATTGATTGCAGTTTACTGTTTTAATACGCACAATACATATCACTGAAAACTTACCCATTCCAAATGGTATAAAATTATCGTGTTGTATTAGTTTACCATCACAATCAAGAAAACGTTCCGGTCGAAATTCCATCGGATCTTTCCAATAATTTGTATCCATATTTAAACCATACAATGATACTAATGCCAATGTACCTTCTGGTATTATATAATTACCAAAACGTACAGTTTTCATACAACGATGTATTAAACCTAGCGGTGCAACATTTGACATTCGAATAATTTCATACGTTGTTGCTTCTGTATATGGTAATTGTAAACGATCATCTAAATTCGGTAGGCGATTTAATCCTACGATTCTGTCTAATTCTTTACGTACTTTATTCTGAACATTTAAATTATATAACATATAAATAATACCAAATGTTATTGTATTACTTGTTGTCTCCACACCCGCTTGAAATATGTCCAAACAAACAGAAATCAATTGTAATTCATTAAATGCGTTTATTTCGTTGCCACCGCCTGTTGCATGTGCCGCCAGTAAACGACAACGTTCAATTTCTAATAGATAATGTTCAATAAAACAATTTGGTTCATTTTCATTTAATGTTTTTTTAATTCGATTAATTGCTTCCTATAAATAAATAAATTTGAAATTAATTATTTATGTACGTGATCGAATATTTTTACTTATTATTACTTATTCTAACTACGCACATATAATATTTAAAAAAAATACTTACCCCTATAAAATTATGCAATGGTTTATGGACATCAATTAATTTACTATACTTTGACCAGTCCGGTGCAAAATAACGAATAAATGGAAATTGATTTAATATACCACCCGACATGTCTACAACTCGAAATGTTTCATGATTATAATATAATAATTTTAATAATTTATCATCATCTAAATTAAATCTATGTGTGTAGGAGGGTGTGTATATGAAAAAAATTATTATCATTATGTTAATTATTAATAATTTTATTATTATTATAACATATCAACATCATAATTTTTCGTTACCGACAACCAGCTAATATTGACCACATAATATTTCCCATTGCTGCATCAACAATATAACCAATATTTATTGAATTGATTGATTCCATTTGTGAGACGAATTTTTCTTGTAAAAATTCAATCATATTCATTGATTCACATTCAATAATTTGTTTCATATATTGTCTGCCCATACCCAATTCACGTAATATTTTGATTGAAAATTTACGTTGAATGTCCCAACTATCACCATCACGAAATACAATACCAAGTTTTTTATTAAAATAACGTATACAAAAGAAAAAACCATTTGGTCGACCATTAAATTCTTCAATATTATAAAATTCTTTAATTGCATCTTTACCCGATACAATAATCAATTTATCTTTACCGATACGTAGACCAACAATTGAACCATATTTAATGGATAAATAATTCCATACAAGATGATAATAACCATAAATTTTATGTAATTTCCTTATATAAAATAATGTTCCAATTAATGGTAACCACTTTGGACCTAAATGTATAATAAATAATACTTAGGTGTGTGTAGGTGTATATTTATAAAATAACTTATATATAATTGTATTATTAAATAGTTAATTCAGTTATGATGATGGCGACAATGTATTACAGTGGTACGTTTTTGAGGACAGCGTCAATAAGTTTACAAATTTAAGTATATTAAAAATTGATCGGTCCGGAAATACACCACGTTGAACTCAATGGTGCATTGTTAATCTTTGAATAATATCCAATACCATATTTTCAAATATATTTATTCACTTTTTGATTTAATTAACTAGCAAATCTTAATTGAGCCATTTTTAGTATGAAAAATATTGAAAATTTTTTCCCGCTTATGTAAATACCTAAAATCGAACTCCACATGGGATATACATATGCGAAATTTCATCGAAATCGATTGAGAAATAATCAAATTATATATATTTTCAGAAAGTTACTCTTTCCTGATGAAATCAATTTAAAGTATAGCTAACCCAAATTTAATCCGGAACGAAAATTTCACTATAACGTTGCCCAAAAAATTTTGTATTAGTTTGGAGTATATTTACAACTCTATTGGCGAATTTAACTCCTTCCTTCCTGAGTGTGGGAACACGGGATTTCATTTATTATTATCTCGCTGCGATTTTTATGCACGGCGTACCAAATTGATTTATAATTTTAAATAAAAAATACAAATTTAAATTTATCTATTTTCAACCCAAAATAAAGGATCTCTAGAAAGAATGATGGCGGACAGCACCACATATACTGATGAATGTACGAGATACTGAACACAAGGAAAGTTAAATACCAATAAATGGGAATATAAACACCATTCGGATGAATACAATACGAGTTGCTATCACCACATTAATGTGGAGCCTATTTGTAGATGAACTACTGATTAAATTATAAGCCAATATGATATTAAATGCAAATGCTTATCCTAGGAAAAGACGAGTTTGAGGCAACACAATCTGTGTTGATAATTTAAACATTAATAACATTTACCAAGAAGAGAAAGCTCGAACTAACGCACCCAATCAGAATGGACGGCATGGAGTTAGAATGGAAACTGCAAGAAACTAAATACCAGTAATAATATCAGGTAAAAAGCTTCTTTGAAATTACTAAATAACAACATGATATGAATGCATTTGATTTTCAGAATAAATTCGCATCAAAGTTAGATAAAGAAATACTGATAAATAATTTTGATGTACTAGATGGGATCATGTCCTAATATCTTTTAAACAGAGGTGTATGTCATCAAAAGATGTGCTCTAGAGAAAATATAGCGATAACAACATTGTAATTATGACAAGAAGTCAAATAGTAAATAGAGTCGTAAACTAATCTGGGGCTGTGTAAGTTGGCTGTATGTACTTTGAAGGAACCATAAAGTAATATCATACTGGGTGCCTGCGGTCACGCTAGTACAGTAGGGAATGAAGAAATGGACAGCCACGCAAGAAGTAATACTTACGGGTCACTGTATACTAAGGAAATATCTAAATAACATTGGCTTACAGGTAAATAATAGATTTTGCAAATCTGTAGAATAAACAATTCCAGAACATCTACAAAAAATATTATAGAGTACTTATATGCAAAAGAAACAAAAAATCTGGAACCGTATTGGTTGTGTGAAATTCAGGTTGCACGACTGGAATGAAAACTCTGAGCATGGGAAACGTACAAGCAGTCTAGAAGGTGAATAGATATTTTAGGTCGCAATACTATCAAAACCACAAAATTTAATGTAATCTAATCTAAACTCGTGGTCTAAATATTGACTCAGATCATTATCTAGTTCGGACAGTGCTACGAGCCAGAATTTCGGCCAGTAATAACACACAACCCGTAGAGTTGAAATGGGCAATCGAGAAACTTGAACAGGCGGCGGTAAAACAATTGTACATGGATGCAATGGAACAACGAATTATTACAGATTTGGAGGCCTACCAGCAGGAAACTAATATAAATAGTATGTGGAAAAAATTAAAATCATGCGTTGAAGGTGTCGCAACAGAGGTGATTGGAAAGGGGATGGTAATAAGAAATGAGTGGTTTGATGATGAATGTAGAAATGCTCGGGATGCAAAAAATGCGTCCAGGCTGAAAATGCTAACGCGAGCTACACGGACCACTGTGGAAGACTATCGCGAGAAGAGGGATTTCGAGCGTAAATTGATTCGTAAGAAAAAACGAGAATTGGAACGAAAGGTTTACAGGAACAACGATAATAGAAGATTGTACCGGAATGTCAATCGTTTTCGCAACGGGTACAATCAACAACCTTTTTTGTGCAAAAACAGACATGGTCAGGTTATGGCGCAAGAGGAAAGGTGCCTCGAAAGATGGGCCGAGTACTTTAAAGATATATTGAATGTGAATACGCCAGTGAATACTATGGAAGATGTGCGATTTCAAACCGCCCAACCATTTATAGCTGAACCATCAATACACGAAGTAAAGAATGTTATTCAGAAGCTCAAGAATAATAAATCACCTGGATCTGATAGCTTACCAGGTGAACTCTTTAAATATGGTGGAAATGCATTATGGTATCAACTGCACGAGCTAATTGTAAAGATTTGGAATAATGAACAGGTGCCAGATGAGTGGAAGGATGGTATTATCTGTCCATTGTACAAAAAGGGTGACAAATTGGATTGTAACAACTACAGAGGAATAACTTTATTAAACATTAGCTATAAGGTATTTGCTAATATACTATTCCATAGACTTATTCCATACGCCAATGAAATTTTCGGAGAATACCAGTGTGGTTTCTGCGCAGATCGATCTACATCTGATCAAATATTTAGTATACGGCAGATCTTGGAAAAGTGTACGAAATTCAATGTTGATACACACCATTTGTTTGTTGATTTTAAAGCGGCATATGATAGCGTCAATAGGTCAAAGTTATGGAATATTATGGAAGAGTTTGGTTTTCCAAAAAAACTGATAGATTTGGTGGCTATGACGTTGGAAAATGTGAGGTCACAGGTACGAATCCGAGGTAAATTATCTGATCACTTTGAGACGGTTGATGGACTACGACAAGGCGATCCATTATCAACACTGCTATTTAATATTACGCTGGAAAAGGCAGTGAGGGTCGTAAATATTGATAAACAATTTTCACAGAATCGGGTCAATTGTTAGCGTATGCTGATGATATAGACATAATGGGTCGAAATATGATAACTGTCAAGGATGCTTTCGAATCGTTACAAAAGGAGGCATCAGGTCTGGGTCTCAAAGTGAATGCAGAAAAAACGAAATATTTGGTGGCAACGAATACATCACGAATTCGACATCAAACGGTTAATATTGGAGAACACAATTTTGAAATAGTCAATAGTTTTGTATACTTAGGATCGTTGATAAATGTTGAAAATGATATTGAAGAGGAAATACGCCGCAGAATAGCAACTGGCAACAGATGTTATTACGGGTTAAAAAAACAATTCCGATCGAAAACATTACAACGAGATCTTAAGTGCAAGCTATATACAACTTTAATACGTCCAATATTAACGTATGGGTCGGAGGCTTGGTGCATGACACAAAACCAGGAACAACTACTTCAGATTTTCGAACGAAAGGTACTCCGTGGCATATTTGGTCCCGTCAAAGAACAGAATGGTTGGAGGCGACGATACAATATTGAATTAGACAAGTTGTACGGTCAACCAAATATTGTCAAAACAATCAAGATCAATAGATTGAGATGGCTTGGACACGTAGAACGCATGGAGGAGGAGCGTGTGCCAAAAAAACTGTTAAATGGTAAACCGGAGGGTAGAAGGAGAGCCGGAAGACCTAAGGCCAGAAGGCTAGATGCAGTAAACTGTGATATAAAGATCCTAAAAATTCGGGATTGGAAGACATTAACTGCGGATAGGTCAGGTTGGAAAAGCGTGTTGGAGAAGGCTAAAACCGCACCAGGGTTGCAACGCCATGGAGTAAGTAAGTAAGTAATCTAAACTCCATTTGAAGTAGCATATAACTTACGTAAAATTGACTGCATCACAGATGCCAAATTATTCACTTGTATGTAGTTTAGTAACATGACTTGATGTGCGATGATAATTTAGTCTAACTCTCTAAGTTAAACGAATTTTATATTTTTAGTATCCGTATATATTGAATTATGAATAATTCTATGTTCGTATTCGCCTTCTGATTTTCGCAAATGTATATGTAAATTCATCGCATTCATTGATAAGAACGTGTATTTTGTTATTTATATGGTTACTTAAATGTTACACATCGTTAAGAGTTTATTGACTTTTATTTATATTCTTTTCAAATACTGCACTATTACTGTTGAAAAAGGAATATAAACTCGTATATAAAATTAAATCTTCAGGCTTTTATATACTATTCGTAGCTGTAGAGAGATACACATTGCATTTGCACATGAATATTCTCTGTGTGTGTACATTATTAAAAGGAATCAGGTTTATTCAGATGACGAAACATGTATTCAATATTTAAGTGAATTTGTTGACCTTTCTTGTATCTGGAATTAATTCTAATTTTATACTAAAGAAATTGAAATTAAAAATATTTTATGTATGCGATAAATGCTCGTGTGTATTTATTCTATTACAAATGCGATATATTGGGTCTAAAACTAAGTCCTGGGGATAATCTGATAGGCGTCGTAAGTAGTATTGCTTATACGCAGTGTGAAGTGGCAATATTTCGATATTGTAGTAGTTGAATCCACCATTCATATTCAGTATATGAGATTCAGTTGAAGTGTAAACAAGTATTTTTTTTAGTTGATTAAAAATGGGAAATTTTGTACCAACAAAACAGTATTTGCGGGAAGTTATGTTAAGTAATTTTATTCAGAAGTAAACAGCAGCAGAAACTTGTCGCTTTTTGTTACAAATTTTTGGTGAACATTCCCCATCACAAAACAATTGTACAATTGAGTATTGGATTGTTTAGCCGGTTTAAAAATAATGATTTTGATGTTAGCGATAAAGAAAACATTGGAGCACCAAAAAACGCGGTCCATCGACACCAAAACGCAATATTCATGGTTCTAAGATTATGCTGTGTATCTGGTGGGACCAGATTGGTGTAGT
This sequence comes from Bibio marci, assembly GCA_910594885.2. Classification (NCBI taxonomy): domain Eukaryota; kingdom Metazoa; phylum Arthropoda; class Insecta; order Diptera; family Bibionidae; genus Bibio; species Bibio marci. The sequence goes on along the minus strand of OU343115.1, from coordinate 32,216,550 downwards.
GTACTATGAGCTGCTTAAACCGGGACAAACCATCACTGCTGAACGTTACCGAAAGCAATGAATCCATTTGAGCCGAGCATTTCATCAAAAACGACCAGAATATGCCAACAGACACGATGACATGATTCTGTAATTTGATAATGCTAGACCACACGTTGCACGATGGGTCAAAGAAACGTTAGAAGCACTTGGTTGGGAAGTCCTACCCAACCCGCCATATTCACCAGACATTGCTCCATCAGACTACCATTTGTTCTGGTCGATGCATTTAGCCCTTTCTGCACAGCGGTTCAATTCATACGAAGATATGAAAAAATGGATGGATTCATGGATTGCTTCAAAACCTAAGAAGTTCTTCTATGAGGGAATCCAAAATTTGCCACAAAGATGGTCAAAAGTTGTAGCTTCAGATGGTAAATACTTTGAATAAAATATAATGTACCGTTACTTTCAAATAAATGTGTTTTTCTTTTCCAAAATATCCCTAAAACTTAGATATAGACCCAATAAATATTTATGAGAGAATGTTAATTTCGTTAATATTAGATTGAAAACGAATTTTTTAATATTATTGTTTCATTCAACTTTTGTGCGCGCCTCACATTTTTATTGTCGTTGGTCAAGATTTTTTTTTTTATTTCATTTTATTTTTATTTTTTGTATATTATAAAAAAAATATTAATCTTGACCGGTTTATTGCATTAAAGAAAATATGGAAAATATTGTCGTATTTATTTATTTATTTATTTTTTATAGAGAGGAAGCACCAGAATAATAATCAAAAAAATTTATAATATATTCAACATATGCGCAAGAAGATGTCGTCAGCCTTCTAATGAACATACAAATTTCTGTTTTAAGATGAAAACTTTCTCTTTTACATCATCATGCAGGCGCATAGCCAAGACAATTTGAATTACAGAGTATTATTTTCTAATTTATAATTTTTATATAATATTTCATTTAAGTTACTATATACGCATACTGTTTATTTTGCTATAGTGTCGATGTTATATGATGTTATAAAGTATTTTGCAACAGCTGAGCTCGATTAGTAGTAAATATGAAGATTGCGGCCGAAGTAAGTGTACAAATTTCATCGATCAACTGTACAATATTAAATATTTAAGCATCCGATGTCATTTTCACAAATATTTCATATATGAAATATTGCAATGAATAATTGTAATTGCAAAATACGATATAGTGAATATATTCACAAAATTATAATGGAATAGGTATTCACAATTAACATATTTGGAAAATCACGTCAACAAAATACGATGCTATATACAAGTTAAAATAATCAGTTTGTGTGTTAGAAAATGTATGCAAATTGAATAATATTTTCAAAGATAAAAAATATAAAGATCCAAGTAGGAAAAAATTACCTATAATTTATGATACCTTGTAAGTATATTAAATTTACTGTTAATTTTATAATAGTTAGTTAATTTAAGATAGTTAAGCTTTAAACGCAGAAAACAGACCTTGCGATTCACTTTTCAAATATGATGCCCCTAAAGAATTAAAATGAAACGCGGTTATATCAATTCAATCGATGCATTTTTAGCTTTCAAATCATTGACACTGTATTAATTTCATTAATTTCTGTTATTCCCGCAACGGAGCATAGAACATCAATAAAAATGACTCATCTTGTTTTATTTTGAGCCAAAGTCTAAAAACTTTGGCCAGGTTTTACCCTAGTCTTCGACCTATGCATTTCAACATAAGATTTCCCTAATATAAGGTATGTACGAGTCATCCCAATTTTTGCCGTTTGCTTCCTATATCAACTCTAGTTTCGTCCAATGCTCCTCATTGTCAATAAGTTAATACCACGAAAAGTTCTGTTAACGAATCTCATTATATACGACAACGATAATGAATAATAGTGGTGAATAAATGTCGTAAAAAGACACATATTTGGTAGAATGCCGAACCGTTACGCTGAGTTACATATAGGCAATGGCTCACATTTATTTGACAATTATTTCAACCGTACGAGCACAACAGTCATTCAAATATTTCGGAGACTATTGAATCAGACAACCATCACTCTTTGTCCGCTACAGATTGAATTATACGGGTTGGATACTTAAACATACGCATAATCAGCCGCTCGCCTATCCATCTTACATTTTAGTTAATTTCACCAGAAGAATAATCATTTTATTTGTTTAAGTTTATGTCTTTGTGGTGTCATTTGTATGAGGCAATTATATTTTGATTTGAAAGCTAAGGTATTATTACAAAATACAAAATTTTTGCAGTCGAAGTAAAAGGGAATAACTATAGAAATATAGAAGGCTATCATGAAATTTTCCAATATCGTTAAATAAATATATTGTATAATCGAAATAATATCCATCCATTCATCACCCCAATTATCCGTTTCTGCTTAGTTGTTGAAATGGTTATCTTTCAAAGTGTTTTGCATCGATTGAAGCGGGTCGATAGTCACGCATGTTAAGTCGCAAATTTCGCATCCATTCGAATAATTAATTAATCATTATTAAAAATTATTCTATTTGTTTTGGTTGGCTATACCTCATTTTAATGTTAACCTTAATTAAATATTGTAGTAATAATTATAACTGCACCCTCAGTCAATTAATTCTCTGCATCCATTGTATATGGTATGATATTAGTGGTTTAATGGCAACGTAATAGTTAAACCAAATGTCATTGAATCCAGAGAATGCAATTTCGATCAGCGGTATGAACATGAAAATATTTTGCCGTATTGCTCAATTGAATTACCATTTGTTCGTTTATGAAATCAGAAATCCGAAATACCTTTGAAAATATAGTTTTGGACGCTATTCTGAAATTTAAATGTCGGTGCGTACACAACAGCACGAGTGTTTTACCCATTAGGATTATTGAATTAATAAAAACATGTCGAGACATAATGGCAGTCCCAATTGGTGAATATATATTCACATACGACGGCAGAGTAATTTATCAAATTTGTTGCAATGTTAGATGGCAACCCAAATTGGGAACTATATAGTGCGAATGGTTTGGCCTTTGTCTAAGTAAAGTACAAAAAAAAAAGTATAGTTCCACTCTTTTCTAAAAACAACTGTCAAACATTACAATCACTTTGGCATTATGTTACGCCATATGTGAGGCAACAATTCACAAATTCATTTGTAATTAAATTTTTTTATAGATGCTTTATTTATTCAATTATATTTTTAATTAAGTGAATATAGACCATGCAGTCTTGAGTGATAGATAGATATGGACATTAATAATAAATAATTCAGTTGTATAATTTTTAGCAAAAAAAAAAGACTGCAAAATTGTATTTCTCTATTTAAATACCGGAAACAAACAAGCCGTATTGATATTGATTCACCAAACTGCTTCACTCTGTTTTTTTTACACATTGCCATGTAATTATGGATAATAATCATAAATTGGTTTTGTATTGTATATTTATTGCTTATTATTTTATATTTATCACACAAATACATATTTTATTAATTTATTGTAGAAAATGCTGTCGTAATACATTTTTAACACACTAAATAATCTAAAATTTAATTTAATTTCGCAAACAGTTCAAAAGTTATGGTATATTGACCTCCTCCGATGGGTGTGAGTGAGGGAGGAGGGAATTCAAATAAAAACGCACAAAAATATGCTGGTTTCTACAATCAAATTAATCACTGTTTGTTAATATTTTTTGTAAAATTAAAAATGAGTTACAAATAGTAATAAAAAGTAACATTAAACGCTCGGAGAAATTTGTTGGGAAAAGATTTTATTTATTAGAATTTGCAAAAAAAAAAACGATAAAAACGTGTTAGTTGTTAAGTTATTTTATAAATATTCTTTAAATTTAAGTAACAATTTTCTTTTTCTAATACTTGCCTGGTGGAAATAAATTTGGTTTTTTCATATCATGCCAACAAACTATCACCAAAAACATAATAAATAATAAAATATAATAGAAAAAAGACATATTTTTCTTAAAAAATTTTCACAACAATATAATTTAAAATTAATAAAAAAACACTGTTTTGTAAATAAAAAGAAAATTAATAAATTAATTTAAAAATAAACGACGCTCGTTTAACTTTTAATATGTAACTTATAATAACATATAAAAAATATGTTAAATATACCAAAATTGAAATTGAAATGAATTTGATATTTCAAAATATGTTATATATCGAAAATGGACTATTATTATTATTATAATTTTAAAGTCTTTTAAAAAGAATATAAAATAAAAAATATTTGAATAACATTAAAATTTATTCTAGTCGAAAAATAAAAAAAAACATCATCATTTTATTGTATTATATGCAGTTAAAACCGTATATTTGTATGTTGATTTATTCTATTATTTTAAAATAAATATAATGTTATCATTTATATTTTATCCAAAAAAAAAGAGTAGGATTCTATTTAAAATGTATTTTAAGAATATACCTAAGAGCTATAGTAATAATGTAATTTTAAAAATATATATAATAATAATACTAATAAAACGAGAAAGGCCAATGGACTTTATTTGTCCATAGGAATACCATTTAACTTTGTATAACCTAATACATGGCGCTAACGCACAAAGTTCAAAATGTATTACGAATATCGATTAATTTCATAATAATTCATGTTAAAGTATTCATTCCCACAAAAACTGCTTTAATTATAATTTTTAAAATAATCGAATCCATAAATTTTTCGACAAAAAGTGAATTACATAATATATATTTGATAATTACATTCGAATAAGACTGAGCTCTGGTTCTATATTTTCAGTTTATCACAAGAACATTTAAGAAGTATAATCATATCGTAATTGCAGTTTTAACTTCAGATAACAACGTTCTTCAAAAGAGATTTATAAAAAAGTACTTTTCGAATAATAGCGTGGTAAAAATATTATGCATCCCTATCACAAGTTGTTTTATTAGATATATATAGTTATAGTTTGCCATAGACCATTATAATACCTAAGATTTAGGATTTTGGATTGGAAGCACTTTTTTGTAATTGAATTACTAACCGCGCCATTGATAGTAAGATTCATATTATTCTTGATGGATCCAATATCAGTACGTTCACCTATATAATTTTCATCAATGTATTATTAGCAATAACTACTAATTTCATTCATTCGTTCAATCGTAGAATAAATGCGTTGAATTTAACTCGTCGGATTACGATATAAATGAAGAATATTATAGCTAATTGTGGAAAACTATATATCTAGTCAAAATTTAACTATTAGAGCCTGTTAACTTACAAACGAGAGTAGTAAATATTGATCCAATGTAGTCTTTTTTTGTAATAATCGTTATCACTATGTCTTTATCAGGTAATGGTAATAACATATTGTAAGACAAAAAAAATTGATTTTCGTATATTAAATTTTTAAGAAGAACCAATCGATTTGTAACGTCTTATAAAACTTTTGTTAGACCCATATATGTTATGCTTGAATCCTTGAATACAATTATTGACATATTTTGGGCGAGTATAAATCGATTGTAATTCTATTGATTTATCAGATCCAGTTCCAGAACGTCACATACATACATTATTTATCTACAAATTTCTCTCATATAGATGTGAAAAAATGTCTACTTACCTAGAACTTATACAAGACTTTGAAATAAAAGCTTCCATTAAATATATTCCCGTGAATATTACCACCTTTTAGAAAATTTAAAGTCAACAAAATTATTTAGCATAGCTATTGTTCATCTAATATGGACCTCGGCGACCCTTATTCAAGTCAATATGATCTATTTTTTTTCATTTTTATTATTAATAATTTCTTCAATTAACAATATTTTGTGTCTAAAATAACTTCAATGTATACACAACACATTAATAAAAGGGTCTTCAAGTGATTTCGCTCGGGCTCACCATGATTTGGTGGGTTCAGTGGATTAGATACTCCGTGAAGATTTTTAATATGGAGCCTGCTATTGGCAGGTGATCAGATCCCTTATATTATTTATATATTTATAGTGGGATATTCTTTGGACTATGAGTTTAATCATTTGGGGGAATTTTGCAATTGGCACATAACCCAAATGATTGGATATCGTTTCGCAAAATCTTTATAGACACTATATGGATGAAGAAGAAATCGGATATGTTCAATCTTTCGTGTGTAACTGACAGTGTAGTGAGTACAAGTATCCTATAACGATATGAATGATATAGCTGGAAATTATTGCCAGACTTAAACAATTTTTTAAAGACATCTTCGAACTGAGAGACATGATTAGGTGCTACAATTAAACTGTTGTGACCATGGATTAACATGTTGCAGACTGAGGATACTGGAATGTCATTCATCCATACCATAAAATAATGACTTTAACCCTTTTTGTACCTGAAATATATATATTTCTTTGTATACAAATCACCGATTCACAATAACTGTCTGTCAAGTTATAAAAAGCTACTTAAAAAGAAAATTAAAGTAAAGTGCTATAATTTTCATACACTTTTCATTAATTGGGTGAGAGTCAGTAATTTTTAAAATAATTGCAAACTCATAGAAATATTGTATAAATCCATCAATGTGAAGAATTGAGTCTTATCTTGGTTATCGATAGATGCAGAAAAGCTGACATATTAACGGATGTTTTGACATTTATTAATTATTTTTATTCATTTTTGTAGCCCATTAATTCGCCAAATTTAAATTAATAGACGGGGGGAAAAAGTAAATTAAGTTGATTGTGTTTCTGATATGGTAATGATATGGTTGTTTAAAACTTTGGGTAACAGATTTATCTCAGGAGGTGACTATAATGCTAAGCATACAGAATGGGGTTCAAGATTGATCACACAGAGAGGCAGACAACTTTATATGGCGATTCAAGAATGTAAATTGAGTCATGTATCTACGGGAAAACCAACTTATTGGCCCTCTGATCAAAACAAAATTCCAGACTTATTGGACTTCTGTATTACAAAAGGTATTACAAAAAATCGAATAAAAGCGGAATCGAGTTTAGAATTGTCATCGGATCATACCCCTATCATAATTACCGCATCCACAAGCATAATAAATACACAGAGTAAACAAACATTACATTCAAAGCGCACTAATTGGAATTTATTTAAAGAATTAATTGATAAAAAAATAACATTGGACGTATCATTAAAAAATAATACAGATATATCAAATGCAATTGAAAATTTTAATAACATTATAAAGGATGCAGCTAAAACATCAACACCAGTGCACTCCGAAATTATAAGACAAGAAATTTGTCCAGCAGCCGTAAAAACAAAAATTAAAGAAAAAAGAAAATTAAGAAAATTATGGCAAAAAACAAGATCACCTGAAAATAAGTCTAAATTAAATCGTGCAATAAAAGAGCTAAGAAAACTAATGAAAGACATCAAAGACGAAGCAATTCAAAGCTACCTAGAGAGCCTTACGGCAACCGAAATAACAGATTACTCTCTTTGGAGAGCAACGAAAAAAATAGGTCATCCACAACAACATGTTCCACCCATTCGAAAAAGCAACGGCGAGTGGGCAAGAAGTGACAACGAAAAAGCTTTTTTATTTGCTACTCATCTAAAAAATACGTTCACACCTCATCCAACAGAAAGGTCGATAGATGAAGATCGCGAAATTTTAGATTTCCTTGAAACACCATTCCAAATGAACTTGCCTATAAAAAAATTTAAAATACTAGAAGTACAAACATTTATAAAACAAGAAATAAATCCAAAAAAGACACCGGGACTTGATAAAATCACCGGAAAAATGCTAAAAGAACTTACACCAACTGCTATGAAATATTTAACCTATATTTTCAACGCCATACTAAACACAAATAGCTTTCCAGAACAATGGAAGACCGCTAAAATTATTCTTATCCCAAAGCCAGGCAAGAAACTCGACGATGTAAAATCATACAGGCCAATTAGCCTATTACCAGCTATTTCAAAAGTTTTTGAAAAACTATTTGCTAAAAGATTAAAAGTAGTAATGTTGCAAAACTACATTATACCAAATCACCAATTTGGATTCCGTCAACATCACGCAACTACAGAACAAATTCACAGAGTGGTTAATCAAATAATCAATACATTTGAAACAAAGAGTTATTGTTCTGCGGCTTTTCTCGACATCTCACAGGCGTTTGACAGGGTATGGCATGAAGGCCTCCTGTATAAATTGAAAAAACTACTACCTCACCACTACTTCCAAATTCTAAAATCATACTTGGAAAACCGTAAATTTATTGTCAATCATCTTGAGGAACACACAACAACTTTCCCAATAAAAGCTGGGGTTCCACAAGGAAGTGTTTTAGCGCCACTCTTATATCTCATTTACACGGCGGATCTTCCAACAACGAAACATACCATCACAGCAACTTTCGCAGATGACACAGTAATCATGGCAACGCATATAAATCCAATGATGGCTTCAAAAATACTCCAAGAAAACTTAAATGAAATTCAAAAGTGGCTCAGAATATGGAGAATAAAAGTGAATGTAGAAAAATCGATCCACGTCACATTTACCCTGTGTAGGTTAAATTGTCCGGCTGTAAATATTAATAATAATACAATACAACATGCTAACTCAGCAAAATACCTAGGTATGTATCTAGATAGACGCTTAAATTGGAAAACGCATATTATAAACAAAAACAAGCAACTAAGACTCAAGTTCAACAAACTGTATTGGTTACTGGGAAGATCGTCCCAGTTATCACTAGAGTGCAAAATAATTGTATATAAGGCAATCATAAGACCAGTATGGACTTATGGTATAGAACTATGGGGAGCCACATGTACATCAAATATAGATATAATAGAAAGATTTCAATCAAAGGTGCTCCGTAGTATAGTTAATGCACCATGGTATGTGCGCAACGATCTTTTAAGAAAGGATCTCAACATTCGTTCGGTTAAAGATTTAATTACGTCTAAATGTACATCTTATTATAAAAGACTTCATGAACATCCAAATCAACTTGTGATGAAATTTTTAAATGCCAACGAACATGCACGAAGATTAAAAAGGCATATACCATCAGAATTAATAACAAGATTTAAATAAACAACACCCATCCTAATAAAACAATGATTATTAATGTTTATGGTTAATTAAGGGTAATTGGATCACTGGATCCATTACTAACATTGCAAATAGTAAATCAATATATATAATTTAAATGTCAAATAAAATTACTTAATATCTTTGGTTCTTACAGTATACAGTAAGAAACTAAATGTAAGATAGATTGTAAAGATGCTAATAAAAAAAAAAAAAAAAAAAAAAAAAATATGGTTGTTTGTTTTATCTTTAATTTAATTCTAATGAATTAACATAAGCCTTTTTGACTTTAGTCGGGGTTTTTTTTTGTTTTTTTATGTTATGTATTGTAATTAAACTTTTATTGAAACATATAATAATTTACTGATGCGGTTGTAAATTTAATATATGTGGCTATTATAGAATAATCACCTCCATTTGATTCGGACGGATTAAGAATTGCATTTGAATTTAATTTTAAATGTAAGTTTTATTTTTGGTAACGTTGTAGCTGAATCCTGGGTGTAAAGAATGTCGTTATATATCTATATAGCTTTTCAGTAGTCAATATAAACATTTTATTATATTTTATGTCATCCATTTACAACACAATTATTACGATTGACATTGATAGTGATAAGTGAATTGGATTTATTATAAACGATTACAGTACCAAATATAAATTCAGATAAAATAATCGAAACTTATAGTGTATTGGTTGTATCTAGATGATTTTAACAGCATTTATAATATAGATTTTCATTTTATATATTCGAATATGAAAATAATTCTATCACAAATATAATCATGCTTTTTTAATTATATTTAATTTATATTACTATCTTTTCAGAACACAACATTCTATATTCAAATTCAACATAAATAATCACTGGATTGGAATTAACAACTGCTACTAATTTGCAACCGGCTGCATCAATTGCTGCTAATAATATTATAATAGTTATTCAATTATGCTGTTAAAATTTTATGAACATTTTACAAAATAGTTCTAAAGAAAATTGAATTTATCTTATTACGGAAATAAATAAATGTAATAGATTATAAAAAAAAACTATCCTAGATTTAATAATTACTTAATTAATAAAGAAAATAATTAATTATGAATAATACTTGAACTAATATTAAGCTATAATTAAATATTGTTAAAAATGCTCAAAGATCGCTCTACATATTTACCAACAACGATTTACTATTTATTATTATTATTTAGTTAGGTTACAACAAGGTCGTAATTTAGAAAGCATTAAAGTATATATAACAATTAATCAATTGTATTGTAAATTTAGAACAAATTTTGACAAATTTCGTGCTGTTTCACTCAAAGATGAACAACGTTCACGTTGTCCAAGTTGATGACGACCATAATCAAAGTTATAATCGATGTTAATCGTCATAGTACAGCGAGCTTGTAATAAAACTTGATTAATCTGTTTCTCATGAAATTAAAGAATTCCACTTAATACAACGGGTTATGTCATCTGTGATTTGCTTATGAAATGTAATAAAAATGAACAATACGATGAAAATAGGTTGTATAGCATAATAATAACTATGGGCTAATCATCCATACAAAAATAATAGTATTATGAAAACATCTATCTTTCGTTAATCACAGTACAGTACAGTACACAATTGGTAAATTGTTATATACTCCCATGCGAAGTAATTTACCAATTTGGTTGTAATGAAAGCTTTATTAGATGACATAAAAGCTCCACTAGGAGCAAAATATGACTTCAAAAAAAAAAAAAATAGCATATTGTAAATCGAAATCGTATTGCGGAGAAGAACCAGCATAAATAACATTTAACCCTGATGTCATAATAACATCAAAATAAGTTTATTATTATCAGTTATTGTAAGCCATTGTTTACCACGTGACCAAGCGATCTAGTTAGATGTACGCATTCAACAATTAACCAAACTGAAGATCAACTAATATTTGTACAAAATGAAGTAGTATTGTGTTTCACCAGGCCAAACAACTTATTTAGTCACTCAACAAAATTTATTGTATCTTTGTTAGGATGTGTGTTGACACGCCATCTGTATTGTCCTGACCTTGCACCATCAGATTACGCATTTATTTTGTATTTTGCAACATTTATTAAATGGTAAGAATTTCACTAATAATAATGAAGATGTCGAAAGATACTTGGTTCAATAATACTAATATGGAAAAGATGTTCTCTATGAACAATCATTTATTTGTCAAACCAATAGACAAACAATTATTATTCATTTATATAAAAATCTATTACGAAGATTTCCTGTAATCGACTGTATTTTAATAGGTCGTCAGTAGTTTAACACTATATATTTGTAACTAAAAAAAAAGACATAAAATAAGAATCCATCCACATTATCTATTCATAATATTTTATAACAATGATCCATTTAGGTCATATTTTCTAATAATAACTTATTTATTATATTACATTATATTTTTCAACTTCAATATAATATGTTAATCAAATGTCAATAGATATATCGCGTATCTTATTAGATGAATCTTTTATTCATATTATTATTATTAGAAATAAAAAAAAAATATCAGCTATAATTGTTGTTTTTTCTATCCTTCACCTTTTTTCTATTTTTAATTATTACGTATATTATCCGAAATATTATAAATATTTGTTATTGGCATTGAATATTTAGTAGCTGACATAATTAACACAATATCCATAGTTAAAAATGTCATATTAATTATTTATTTATTATCCTAAATTTGAAGCTAATAAATTATTAACATTTCCCACAATATATGAAAATTGATTGTGTATTGTAATTTAAAAAAAATTACCCCATTTAAAATTATCTCTAAATATTTGTCAATGATCTTCGTTATGACGTATAAGACCAAAATATTATCGATTATAAAATTCAAAGTGAATCATGTTGGTAAATTACTCCTTAATTTAATATATAACAATTCACCAATAGATTTTATGCTTTAGTAATTCAATATTCTTATGATTTGATCATCGTCCCTTATAGAATACCGTGTGGGAGAAAACATTATTAATCTTTCAAATAGCATCCAACATCAATATTTCTTTGTGAATATTTAAAGGCACATTAGACATTAAGAAAAAAAAAAGAAAAAAATCATTGTGAGTGTGTGATATTAGGAAAATTATACATTTTTAAGTGATTAATTAACTTAAAATTTTTTTTTAATATTAATAAAATTTATTCTTTGCTTTTATCGTGTGGAAATTATAATTTTATATTGATTTAAATGTGTATGTGCGCGTTAGTAAATCGGTATCGTTATCGGTAAATAAGAAAAAATACTAAAAACAAAATATATGTACAATATATCCTGGACACGATCCAAAATTGCTTTTGCATCTCCAACTGTTGTCCGTTCTAATATGTTTATTGGTGAGTAGTAGATTCACATTATTTTATTATAATATTGTATATTTATTTATTTATTTATTCGTTTTTATTATCTTTACATTTAATATAAGCGTTATATTATGATTAAATGTAGTTATTTTGTTATTTACCGCATATATTATTAACCGTCTTTATATTAATAAAAAGACAATTACATGGAACTTTTAAGGATATGCCTCATCAAAACCGAACGAAAGTAATAGAAATGTACTTATTTAATCATTATGAAAGTGATAATTTGTAAAAAAAAAAAAAGTGTTGTATGCACAAAGATATTTTACGCCATGAACACCTTAATTATGGTCAAATTTGTGCATTCCTTAAAAGCGAAGTCTACCGGGTTTTCAAATTTTGGTGGTCTCTCTGCTTGCAAACCATGAATATTTAACTTAGTTAATGTATCTCGGTGCTGACAGCTGATTATATGGACAAGTAATTGTAATTTAATTGTTCCGGTTATGTATAGATGTAATGTCTTGGTTATTTCAAAAAAATATATACCAGAAATGACGAACATAACTATTCCTCATTCTGAATCCGTACGCATCCAGCGGCTGAATTATACTTGTCGTGCTCTTTTAAATAGTCTTTTTTTTAATAACCAAGATATTAATTTACATAACCAGAACAATATATAATTAAATTGCAATCACTTGTCCATAATCAGCTGTAAATTTCGGTGAACAATACTTTGTTAACCATAACACCGTACTCATTCAAAACAACTTTTTTACCGGTGTATGATTTCACCATTTTAACAAAAGTGTCAAAACCGCCTTTGTTTCTGTTGTTGTCAAGTATTATTTTTGATTTCCTTTTAGATACATCAACATCTTGTGTAACATGTGCTGTTGATAAAAGTAAAAATTTTTTCTTATACTACTGCTGTAACTAACTATACAAATTGAACCTAAGTATCAAAATATCGAACTAAATTGACTCCTTTTTGTAATTATTGACATTAGTGAAAATAAACTCCAGTTTATTTGATTGTTTCCACAATAGTTGTATTGTTTTTTAAAAGTTCCTCAGCGAATTGAATACTAACGAAAAAATTATTCATGGTTATGTTGAAGTCACCATTCAAGTAATTCTTAGCTAATCGTAATACTAGATCGGTTGCCACATGTCTTGTTCCGTTCTGACATGGTTAAATTCCGCCATAAACTTCACCAGCAAGTGAATAGTTAGTGAGCGAATCAAACAGCAAAAAAATTTAAATGACATACTTACCCGGTTTACTGGGTACTTATTTGCGAAACGAGCATTGTTCTAGTGTGGAAACTAATTGTTCATCAACGCGGTGAGTTCTAAAGACGGTTTGTACAGCACATGTAAATTGTCTAAAAACAACTTCCGTGTATGTCGGAATGCGGCTAATTTATCTTCTTCACTTTATAACAGAACGAGAAATATTTGATTGATAAAACCGTATTGATTTACAATTTGTTTCCATCACAACTTCTGAAATAATAGTTGGTGTAAGTAAGCGACTGAAAACATTTTTATCGAAACTTTCTAGTAAAATAGGGTGGCAGTGTTTTTTTCGTTTCTTATTTGCAGTTGTAGTAGTTCGACGTTTTGCCAACCATATCCGCGAAATATTGTTGTATGGCGCTGTGAACCGTTTTACAGGCCCGAAGGTTTGAGTAGCTGCTTCAACATACTATAATTGAAACAATTAGAGAAATACCGTTGCAAATAGAATACAAAATAATTATTATTTTCAAAAAGTATACAACGAAAAAATTTTGAGAGCACTCAACGAATCCGGTTATTGTATGTATAAATTGTTTATGAATATATGGTGGCATGCATATGTGGTGGCCATAAATGAAATAACCAGTAAATCATTTTGGCATTTTTAACGATAATACACTATGTATTCTCTGAAATTAGGGCTCACTTAAAGTTTACTTAAAACTAAAGTAAGTACGTTTTGTAGGCATTTATATTGTTTGAGGCATAGAGGGCGCCAAACACTGTTTTAAGGCTAAAATGTAATGGTGAATGTTAAGCAACATTTAAACAAGTATTTAAATTTAAAGAAACACAAATAATTACTTATTTCTCCTCAAATTTTAAAACAGATTTTATATTCTAACAAATTCTGATTATATTCCCTAGTAACACTATTCGTAGGTTGTCCGTAAAATTTCCATATTATATGTAGTCCGTAGTTTCAATCCGAGGAAATATCATGGATTTCTTATTCCAAATCGCGGCTTGATTTATTTTTTTTACCGATACATCAGAAGTTCTATGAGCACGGAATGAAGATGCTGAAGAATAGCAAAAAATCGACGATTGTGTATTTTTTTTTGTAATTAACAAGAACAAAAAACCGCGGATAAAATCCATGAAAAGTCTTACAAAGTTCCTCGGAAATATATAGATTTAAGTAGCTGGTTGTTTTAAAAATTATGAAAATAAATTAAATAGACTAAGGATTATATCTAGATAAGCAAAATATACAAAATTTGAGCCATTGTCTTGGATAATTGGTGAAATAAATTATGAATACAATACCGCGTAAATATGTTGGACATATTACCCAAACAATCCAAAAATTTCAATTGACCTAAATAAAATACTATTATATTAAATGGAAAATCTATGGACATTCTTTGGACACATTTCCATTTATCTTTTCCATGGAAAATATGTGGATTTTTTCCACGTAAATTTTCCGCATTTTTCAAAGTACGGACAAATTGTTACTAGGGTTCGTACGAGTAAAATGTGTTTTAAAATTTGAACAGAAATAAGTAATTGTTTATGTTTTTTTTAAATGTAAATATTTGCTAAACTTGCTTCTTAATATTTCCCATTATTGCATTTTAATAAAATCTTGTTAGTGTTAGTGCGTTAATTGCAAAAACTAAAGTTATTCTGTTCGTTCGTTCTCTTTTGATGCGCCATATTTATTATGTATTTAACATTAAAATAACATTAATTTCTTGAATTTTCGTACATTATATTGTGATAACATCTGAATGGAGATGAGTGCTGCGGGTAGGTCAGCGCGTAGATTAGGTCAATGAGCATCACACAAATATCTTTGTACTAAACGTACTTAAATTAAATAATAAATAATTTTTTATTTTTTATATTTATTTTTTATTTAAATTAATACAGAAAAAATATAACCTCTCTTTTAAATTTATAATTATACATTACATGCACTCGCATATATACTTAATCATATTATCATTTACATGTACAATTTACTTAATAATTATATATTTATATAATATATAATATAATATTTTAATTAAATAAACATTAATACTCTCACATATATATAATTAATTATTTAATTAAAATTTTTATATTCTTATATTATTCACAAAATAATAATTATATGGATTTGTTTGTGGTTTGAAAAATAATATTATCTCATGTCCAATATATATTTTTTTTAATTAAAAATATGTGTTAATTATAATTTTCATTTATTACGATTTTATTATTAGTTTATTTTCAATATTGTGTGTATTTTTCTAATTAAATTTTAATATTATATTTTTTTCCAATTTATTTAATAAATTTTCACATTATATGATTGCGATTTTATTTTTATTTATATATAATTTCTCAGTTTTTTATCTAAAATATAATATTTTTTGTTTTACAGATAAAATATAATTTATTCTTAAATATATTTTTAATAAATATATTTTACATACAATATATTTATGTTGTTTATATCTTTCTTCTTACAATTAGTAATTTTAATATTATTTTTTTTTGTATAAGCAAAGCTATTTTGCGGACATCAATTTCTTATAACATTAATATTTTATAAATTTTTTTAGTATTTCGATTTTTAAATCCATTAACATTATTCTTTATAAAATATTATTCATTTTGTTATTAACATATATTAAATTCACACGCAGGAAAAATTTTTGATTAAAATATATGGAAAATATTATGAGACGCGACACTGCAGGTGTGTGTGTGTGTAATTTTATGTTTAAATTTGTATTTATAAAAAAAAAAATAGAACCCACACCCACATACTCTCTAGATATAATTTTTTTAATAAAATAAATATTCCTTATAGAAAAAAAAATGTAATCATATTTATCGTTAATTTTAATATAACTAAAAAAACACTTGTGGTTGGTACCTTTTTTATTTTTTTAAATTAAATTCCTATTTTTATTAAATTCATTTTTTTTTGTAATAATCAAATAATTTTTTAAAACATAAATACTCCTTGCTCAACAATTTATATTTAATTTTTCATACGTGTACTTTAAGTACTTTTAAAATTTATCTATTTTTTCGTATATATACAATATTTTTTATGGACGCTCTTTTTACAAATCTTTTTTTTCGAATTTATATTTTGTATTTAATCATATTTTTTTAAAATTTATATTTAATTTAAAATATGGGAAATAAAATTATTGAGGAACAGTTTACAAATAATTTTTTAAGCAATTTAGTCACCGTACTAAACTAGCGACATCGTCTTAAATCCGTTATTTTACAGCAATTTTTATGAAATTGAGGAAATATTATCTAATTTATTAGTTGAAAGAGGATCTTTACTTGCAAAAATTGACGATGACCATTCATTAATATATGGTAGATATAAATTTATATATAAAGTCAAATATTATACTAAATTCATCAATTAGCCCGAAATTGTTCTGTGCACTCTTGAGAAGAAAAATTCCTTGGGTATCACTAATTGAATTGGTTAATACTTACTATAATTAATATATTGAATGATACCATTCGAAATGAATCTGTTCATCTATATTTAAAATTGGTTATTTTGGGTAGCGATCCTTTATGATATGGACAATATTTAATATGCATAGATACCCAATATCACAACATCATATTCCAATTAATTTGAAATTCATAGAGATGTGTAAAGGTATCAATATGCAAATATTGTAGTTAACTGAATGTAATATTGATTCTTAAATGAAATCAAATTTATAATTATTTTACCAAATTCAAACAAAATTTGCAGAAAATCTTCTAATTATAATTATAGACGTATTCAGACATTGCGACGCATCAATTCAAAATTCTACATTGAGCGTGTGGACGTTTTGTAATTAATCGACATTTTAAAAATATTACATTAAAAATTGATCACAAGAATTTGTTTGCGTTTTTATGTAGAAGATTAAATGGTTACGTTCGGTAATTCAAATAAATCAATAAGAAGCGAATGTGTTTTTAAATCGCGTTTATCATTTTATTAGAAAAAACAATCTTATGCATTCCCAAATTGTTGATCCACTCTTGGATGGAAATCTCACTCTTCTACATATTTAATTATCAATCATATATGACATGTGTAAAGAGTGCCTACGAGTGATGAGTAAAGCTTCGAGGGGTTGATAGAACACATAATTCTAAGTGAAAATTGGTATAATATATTTTAAACTATTGGTATTATTTTTAAGTAATAATATTATTATTTTAGAATTAATATTATATTTCAAACCTTCGAAATTTAAAACAACTTCGATAACCGAAATATTATAAAATTATGTATACAAAATTGTGTTATGTATTTTAAAATCACATTGATAAAATACGGCACACCACTTATATATGTCAAAATTGAGTTTATATTTTCGGTATTCTCGAAGTTTAAAAAAAAAACGAACTTTTCGGTTAGGCCAGCAATATTTTTTAAACTTCTTAGGTTCAAAATTTATTCTATAATGGTTTGATTATTATTTTAAAACTTTCTAGGGGTTAATCAAATTTTGGACTTATATGTTTGTGGACTTATATATGTAACCAAAAATAGTTTAAAAAATATGTAATTCTCTACAAAGTCGGTGAACACAATTTTTTTTTGTTGTAATTACCTGTCGCAGTAATAGAAACTTTAAAGATAAGACTATGCACCCATGTAAATTTCTTTGCAATCAGAGTCCTAAATCGAAAATTATCAATTAGTGTTTTCGACTTAGAATGACTATGAATGAAAGCAGTTAAAGAAAACTCGGTGACAATAAATAAAATCAAATTCACACATATAATCGCTATAAAAAGTTTGTAATTTCATTTTACTTTGCCCTTCTTCCGCTTAATTTAATTTAATCAAAAAAAATATATTTATAATAATAATAATAATAAAGAAATAATTATTAAAATATAGAAATAGCAATTTTACAATAATAAAAATAATATATATATTTTAAATTTATTTTGTATTTAATTATTATATTATTTTTATATTATTTAATATTAATATTTACTTTTTATCTGGTACTTGGTTTCATGATTTGTTTTTCTATTTATATTTTATTTTGTTTGTGTTTAATTTTTATTATTGAATATATTATTAATATTAAAAATATATAATTTTATTTCCTTTTTAAAATTTATATATATAGAATTAAAATTCCTTACAACATAAATATTATATATTTTAGCCATATATAATATAATAGAATAATATACAATAATTTACTGCATTATTTGTTTATCAATTTATTGAATTTTTAATTTTTATAAATAATTTAAATATTTATAATTCTTTTTAAAACATATACATATACTAAACGCACACATATATATATATATATATATATTTAGTAGATAAAGCAAAAAATTAATAGTTAATTTTTTAAATTATTTATTATTTTTATTAATTATTTTAATTATACACTAAAAATATACGCATTGAGTTTTATTTTTATTTCTGTACATAGTAGGTGTGTATGATGAATTATTATAATTTAAATATATATTTTCCATTTTGATAACAATCTCATAAACATAATATTATTAAAAATGTACATTGAATTTTGTTACATTAATATTTTGCTTTACGAATAGGCGATATTCATACATTAAAAGCGTGTTGCTTTATTTATACATGCGAATAGTTATTTTTATTCACAAATATATAATTAATACAATTTTTTCTATTTACACATATGTACATTTATCATATATTTATAATACATGAACGATTAAATTTACTACAAGAAAATATTATATATTAATTTAAAATTTTCGATTTTTTTTATCACATCAAATTTACGAGCTTTTTTTATTTTGATTTTATTTATTTACAATTAATTTTTTCAAAAAAAAAAACCTAAAAATTTTATTGAGTTCTATATTGTGTTATATATTAACCCGTATATGAGAACTAGCTTCTATAGATTGCGATTGCATTCTCGCGTAAGTATATGGCAAATAATTCCTTCTTTGAAATTTCTTCACTACAAAATTCATTGAATTTTAAATATTCATTAAAAATATTGTATATATTGCAAACAATGACGGTGACAAAAATATTCTAATTGTTTGCAATATTTTGAATTAATACGCTTGAATACAATATTTTTGATATGAAAATTTAACTTAAAAAATTGTTACATATTATTTATTTTGATATTAATTGAAAGGGATTTGATTATATTGCTTTGAATGCAATATTCACTGTATTTTCTGAATAATTATTTGCACACCATTTTCTGTGAAAATATGTGAAATATACAGAATATTTAATAGTATATTTTTTTTTTAACTCATTTTAAGTTTGTGAAAATATTAAATTGTAAAATTTTGAAGAAACAATTTTTCTGAAAATCTTCTGTAACACACAATCCATAACTCTTCCATAAAACTTTTCATATAATACTAATTAATTTACAAAATTATCGATAGTTATTTATAAAATGCCGCCTAATATTTTATAAAATTTTAAAACCAAAGTTTTATGGTTGCATATGGTAATGCTCTTATTTCAGTATTAACAATTATTTCGGTACGTAAGCTTTTGCTATTGAAATTTATAACTGCTATCGCGGGTAACTCATTTTTGTGTTTATGTTTAATAAAATATAAAAATTGAATTCGCTTTAAACAAGACTAAATTGAATTAAAAAGAATAAATTTTTATCTTGGACTTTTCCAATTATTTTTAAAATGTTTAATTTTCGTTGAAAACTAAATAATTTAGAACATATTTTTTAGTTCTTTTTTAATAGAAAATTTTTTTTCATTTTTACGTTTCATTTGGGTTCCTAATTTTTCTGAAATATTTATTGAAAGAAATCATTATACTATTGTATTTCAGACGCGGTATACATTTCGGCCAAACCCCATAGAAATATATGACTTACTTTTATACAATTTTGATAATTACTTCCAAATACCCATATATAATAGTTTAAAATAAAATTATAATTATAACGTATGTAAAGACACTGAAATTAATATCTCAAATTTGCGTAAAATGAATATTGTTTTACTTCAATGTTTGCATGCATTAGGAGTTCAGGGGCTCACTGTCATGATGATACTACTAAGCGCAACTTTGAAATCTGGAAGGAATACAATTTACGAATTTTGAGTTATGATGAATGCGGATTTCTGCAAATCGGCAGAAGAAATATTACAACACTCAGTGGTGATCAATTCCGAAATTTACTTGTGAAATTTTTTGGTATATTTATTTTACTACTTAAATTTTTTTGTCATATGTCTTTGATAATATTGTGTTGGATGCTATACGTGCCACGATTAACAATGCGTCATCACGCACCTATTATGCTAATCACTCACATAACATATGATGGCATTTCGATAATTGCAGACCAATTGTTGAATTGTTATATACTCTCGCATGATAATTTACCAACTTGATGCGGTAATAAATGTTTGGAAGATGCAATCAGCTCCATCTGGAATAACGTGAGTTATGCGTACTGTCACCATATATACTATATTTTGAAGGAACAGTAAAATTTAAAAAAGGATAGGGTATTATATAATATAATACATAACCTTATCATAATATACAAAATAAATTGTATGGAAAAATTTTTTCTACATTATTACCAAATTGTAGAAAAGTAATGTAATCCGTGCCATACACATATATATTTTGTGAATTGCCCAAAATATATAATTTCACTGCATTAAAATCAGCAAATATTCGGTTTTGTTCTTAATATTTAAAAGTTATCCCAATCTAATTACAGCAAAAACCCTAGTAACACTGTCCGCAGTTTGTCCTCAAAACTACCGCATTATATGTTGTAGTCTTTAGTTTCAATCCGAGCAAAAATATCTATGGATTTTTTACGGATGTCCGATGGAATTTTATATGATCAGTGCAACCCTGTCCATGGATTTTTATAAAAAATGTTCTTGGATTATCCGTATATTTCCGATTATTATGACTACGGAATCTCCTTAAAATTATTTCTCGTCGCAATTATTCCACAGAATATCCGTAGAATTTATATTCATATTTTTTGTGAGCAGATCCACGGATTTTGACAAGAATCCGTGATGCGACAAGTGCACTCGCACAAACATTTTGTTATAACAGGTTGTAACTGGTCGAAACAAAATTTAATGCAATAAATAAGTAAGTTATATTAATAAATTCATAAAATAATTCTGTAGAAAATTGACAGATAAAACGCTTGCATAAACAAGAAACAAAAACAGCGTGTAAAATTCATGAAAAGTCTTACAAAACTCCTCGGAATATATAGATTTGAGCAGCTGATTGTTTTAAAATAATTATGAAAATAAATTAAAAAGAGTGACGATTATATCTAGATTAGTGAAATATATAAATTTTGAACAATTGTCTTGGATAATTGATGAAATAAATTATGATAATAATATTTGTTGGAAATACATATTAGCCTGACAATCCGAAGATTTCAATTGACCTACATAAAATACTATTATCTTTTGTGGAAAATCTATGGACATTCTTTGGAAAATATGTGGATTTTATCCATAGAAATTTTCCTCATTTTTCAAAGTACGGACAAATTGTTACTCGGCGAAATTTTATGTTTATTATATTTTATAAGTTTTGTTACGAGATCAACAACAAATGCTTATATTTTATATAGATATGTAGACAATTGTAGATCAGCGATTAGACCAGGGACTTTTTGACCCATGTGTTATTCCATCACATATATAATTAATGTATCACAAAATAGTTTAAATTATCTTGATTATAGTAATATAGATGCGAGAAAATAACATCGTATTATCTATTATCAATTTCTTCACAAAATTCTCACAAACATTTGTATAGCTTAACAATAATTATGTATTATAATTCACATACGTCTTGCTATTATTCTATTTTTAATAATACGCGTTTGTCCCATGTGATTTCGATTTATATAATACATTTATTATAAGAATTATATTTTATCTAAAGTTAAAATTAATTCTGATAAATTTTTAAAATTTTTTTTAATTTGAGAAGAACAATAATTTATTTATTATAAAAAGATAAGAAAAAAACAACAGGTACCAAGAAATAGCTTTTTATTTATAAATGTTTTTATTTTAAGATTAAAATAGATAAATTTTTAAAATTTATTTTCGCATTTAATTTAAATTGTTTTATAATGAAACCATTACAAATTTTTAATCAATATATTGTAGTTTATATTTATTTCATATAGCAATTCATTCTAAGTTTATGAATAATTTTAACAATTTTAACTCACTTTCGGATGAAATTTCTAAAGTAAATATTATTATTGTGAGTTTTCTATTAAAAAACTTGTTTGTGTTTGGATGGTGGGGTTGTTTTTTTTTTTTTAATGAGACCTTTATATTAGGTTAATTTTGTAAGTCGTTCCAGAAAAGGGCGAAAGTTTAAATACATATAATATTCATAAAGATTCTAATTCTTTTTATGGTCGTTTTAGTTTATGATATGATAAAAGAAGAGAATTATTTTTAAATAATATACATTTTAACGAATTTTTGTTTTAGCAGTTACTAAATTAAAACTAAAATAATAAATATAAAAATTAAATATAATTGAAAAATTGCATACTAAAAATAACTTAGTTTTTATCTTTCCAAATTATAAAATATAATGAAAATGAATTTATATATTTTTTTTGATTTTAAACATATTATAAAATATTAAAGCTTTATTTTATTTTATATTTTATTTGTATTTTTTTTTTTTATTTTTTTTTTAATAAAATCAATTTAAATTGTGGTGGAAAATTCGGTAATACATAAAATCAAATAATTTCTAAAAGTTTTGTCCTTTATTTATTTATTTATCTATTTTTTTCACAGCATTTCGTTTCACACATATAGAATATTCATTATTATAATATTCGATAGAAAATCGATCGCAATACAATAATAAATATATTTTCAATAGCTAATAAAGTAATAATTATGTATTTTTAAAACACAAAACAAATATTATACCCGTTCTCTCCCATTTTCTAAAACACATATAAAATTAAAAATATACATTAAAATTAAAAAATCTTTTATATTATTTTGTGTTTTTCTTTTCTTATCTTTAAATGACATAATTTCGGTTTGGAAATTAAGAAAAAAAATAATTTTTATTTAATTTAGTTAATAAATTGATGAGCAAGGAGGTATTTTATAATGTGTTTATGTGTGTGTGTGTGTGTGTGTTGTGTCTCTGTGTGTGTGTGTATATAGGTGATTTTGTAAATATATAGGCTCTTTTTAAATATAATTTATTTATTTTTTTAATTATTTTGATTAATTTTATATTAATTTTTTTTTTCATATGCTATCTACTACATACATATCTATTTATATATATATACTTTCAAATATATATATATGTATACAGAGAACACATATTTTTTCTTTCGACTGGGGTAATATGTTAAAATAATCGAATATATGTTTGCATATGTGAAAAAAGGATATACATTTTATTTAAAATATTAAAATAATAAAAAATAAATACACTTATATACTCCCCGGTAATTAGGTAAATTAGTTTTTCATTTTTATAATTACATTATAAATTACGCCAGTCACGGAAACTCATTGTAATGGTCAAATTTTTGATATAAGAATAGATAAAATTACAAATTTATAAAAATTGTGTTTAAAATTGTAAAACTTTTAATTCATTACAATTATTTTGAAGATTAACCATTTTTTGTGTTATAAATAAACAGTTTTTATACGTGCACTTTTTCTCTTACACATATGTAAGATTAACAAATGATAATAATGCAAATTCGACTAATATACAATTTTCATTGTTTGGTTTTATAGTCACACAATATATAATCCTTTTTATTATACATAAAATATAACTTACAAATAATTGCGGTAACAAAAGATTTTGTTTGTCGTCGAGTTATCGTGAGCACTGCGAATATTTTTCGTGTAGTTTGATGTAAAATTGCATTCAATTTGTCCAAGTTAACATTGAAATTTTTATGGGCTCATATAAAAATAATGGAATTATTAAGAAATCATCTATCTTCCGATAATTACAGATCAATTGGTGAATTACTATAAACTTCAATTTGGAAAAATTTAGCAAACTTCACTCTAACTCTATGCTGAATGATTGATATACACACGGCATATATAAGTTCCGTTTGGACTAACATGTCTTGATAATAATGTATATTGAATATAGACTAGGTCTTCAATCTAAACCTATAATCGTTAAGACTTATATATTTATCTATTTCTTTATGTTAATGTTTGTATAACGTAGCGTTTGCCATATCAATCGATTTTTACTAACAATTTCAAGCAATTTTCGACATTTCCCGTATACGTATGGAAAAATATGTATGATTTTAATTGTATTTGGTACTTTTATATAATTATATACATTTTAAAATTTATTAAAATCTGAATATTTAGAATGACAGTTTTCTGTCATTTTGTATCTTTTTTCTACCCACAAACACATTCATTTTTTTTATTATACAATTGTATAAATATTCGTATTGAATAATTATTAAACCATCGAATATATATTATTTATAATTGCTCTTTGGCTAAATTCGAACGATCGCTACTTGTGTGTAATAGCCCAGTTAGCCAAAACTGAGTGCCGAATTCATTTTGAAATACTTACCGAGAATAAGAGAAGTTCATACTGTGGAAGCTATTCTTTTGGAAGTATATACTTTTGTATGGCCATGTCCGTTTTTGAGATGATGCCATGGAAGTCATCACATACATCATACAATAAATTAAAAATTCTTTAATTATATTAAATATTTCAACCACTATTTCAATAATCTTTTTCAATATAACTGATAAATGATAGTGTTTCTATATGCGATTAGATTAAGAATATATGGAAGTAAATTTTAATAATACATTTAGCTAGTGATTATTATGTCGTACTATTTAATATTGATACTGCGCTAAAATTTACTTCATATTAAAAACTGCTTCTATAATATCATATATGGTATTGCCTTCAATAGGAAAAGTATGTAAAAACGAAGTACAACTATAAAGTTCATAGCGTCAAAACACATATAAAATTATAATATTGGAATATTTAAAATTTTAATATTGAAGCAGTTTAGCATAAGCACTTGTTCACATTTTTACAGCGCCCACTTTTTTAGTATTAATTAATTTTAAATGTATTATTCGGCGTTACGTGAATCGATTTATCTGTACACAATGAATTTTCGTGATGTTATAAAAACCATTTATAAAATGTTGTATTATGTCACAAATAATTGAACATAGATTCGTCATAATAAAGATATAAATTTCCAAATAAGTTTCGAATTATGTGTCTAAAATTAAATCATCAACAAGTAAAGTTTTTAATAATTCTACTATATCATTTTTTGTATTCCAACTGTTACTGTTATTTTTTTAATTGTTTAAATTTAATTTAAATTAAAATTATAGTTTTGTAAATAAATATTTAGGAAAATATTATAATTCAATCATATTTTTATAAAAAAATTAATCCATCATTACGAAACGTTCTAATTTTGAGGCCCTCTTTCTATTCAAATTGAATTTCAATGTCATATATTTAAGTATTTTGTATGGTACTGACAAGTAATTTCTTGTGCTATGATAAAACTTTAAAATTATGTAAAAAAAAATACTCAAGTAATGGTCAAAAACTATTGTTCTCTTTCAATTATCCAACTGACAAGTTGTTCGTAAAGACTGGTTTATGTTGGTTTCATTGCACTTCAATGAATAAATATGTTAAATCCAAGAATTTGTAAGTGGAAATTTTTAGTGATTTCAACGATTTCAAATGGCTCCATTGAATTCATTTTGTGTTTATCTTTTCTACGAAAATGATCATTAAATGTGGTAACACTGCACGGTTGAAAATACAGAAAATATAAACTTAATTTTGACATATAACAAGTGGTGTGCCGTATTTTATCAATGTGTTTTTAAAATACATTAACACAATTTTATAAACGTAACTTTATAATATTTTCTATTTTCGGTTGTCGAAGGTGTTTTAATGTTCGTTGGTTTAAAATATTACAATTTTAATCCTAAAATATTAAAATTATTAATTAAAAATAATACCAATAGTTTACAATATATTGTACAAATATGTATTTGGTTTGAAAATTTATCTCAAATGGTTTAAAAATCGACGTAAACTTTATTGTGTTTATTATTTAATATTTCTTAGTTTATAAAAAGAGTGTAAACTAATTTTGGTTTATGGATTAGTCCAAAATTTTCAACAATTTTTGTGTAAACTAATTTTGGTTTATGGATTAGTCCAAAATTTTCAACAATTTTGGTGTAGAATTTGTTTTCATTTTAATAATAAATAAAAAAACGCCATGCAATTATCCGAGTGTAAAATGAAGAAAGCATATTTAGGTCAATTTTTTTATATTATAATTTAATTATATTTAAATGACCCACTAAGCTATATGTTCAAACATAACTCTCTGTATTTTCGTATACTTAAAGAACTATTCTGGATTTTTTTCCATCATGGGTTAAAAGAAACATTTTTTATAAAATCCAAAATTTCTATTCCTATTATTTCTGTTAATTGATCGAACGGCGAATATAACGCCTGTCATTTAACAATATTACTAGCGCCACTAGGCCGATTTCATTGTCAATATCATACATTTTACGATTTTATATAAATATTCGTCTAAATATTAATTATTTTTTATTTTCCATTAATTTCATTCGGAAACCATCATAAACCAGCTTTAAGAAATCGGCAAGAAATAATAATGTGATGGCTACTTTGTGTTTTTCTGATGTATTGATATATTTTATCCTTGATATAATTTTGAAATTTCAAATGTAAATTTTCTTAAATACATTTTTTTCACATATAATACATACAAATCATATAAATTGTAAAAAAAATTATTAAATTATTTATTATTTGCATGCTTTTATTTTATGTCCATTCAAAATGTTAGAATTTCTTGACCTAATGTCAATTTTAATGGAGGTAAAAATATACATTAATATCTTGTTCTGATATCTTATCAGCACCATACTATAACCTTTAACCATTTCAGAACTTTAATTGTCCATTGACCATTGCATTGCATTGAATTCTAATATGAAATTTATGTTTTTATACAATATATTTAATTATTAATAATTAAAATAATGTTATAAAAAATTAAAAGTTTATGCAGAAAGTGAGGAAAATAAAATCGTCTTTTATTATTTATAATTAATAATAATAAAAATGAAAACAAACCAAAAAAGGATTACGTCGTTTTGATAAACTAAAAAAAAAAAAAACAAAATAAAAAGAAAATAATAAAATAAAAATAAAAATGATAAAAAAATAAAAGAAAAACTAATTAAAAATCTAATTAATTATATTTTTAAATCAACTATATATACATAAATATAATACATAATAATTTTTGTTTATTTGTTGGTTTGTGTTTTGTTTGTTTTTGTTTTTTTTTTTATTGTATTACCCCAATTCTAGGCCATTTTTTTTTTTTTTTTTTATTATTATTAAATAATTTTAATTTTAAATTTTTGTAAAAATATAAGTTATTTTTTGTAAGGTTTTTTTTTTTGTTTCCATTCATTCGCATTTTAGAAATATCTGAGAATTTCTTCTGTACAGTATTTAAATTTACAATATATATTTATTTATTTTTGAACAACGTGTGATGATGGTCACAATAATACAATAAAATAATTTCAATTAAAATAACAAATTTTTTTTTTTTCTTTTTTAAATATAACTTAATTAATTTTTTCCTTTTTGTTTTTTTTATTTAATATATAAATTATTTATTTTTTTTAATTATTTTCTTTTGCATTATTATTAATATTATTTTCTTGTTTTTTTGTTTTAATTAAAATTAATATTTATAAATATTTCTGTGTTTTTTAATTTTAAACATCATTTTTTTTCCGTTTTTTTTACATTTTGTCTTAATTATTTTGTCAATTAATTAATTATTAAAATTAATAAAAATTAGAATTAAAATTAAAATTAAAATTAACATAAAAAAAAAAAATAATAATAAAGAAAAACAACAAAAACAAATTGATTGTTTGTTGTTAAATATGCGCTTTTTTAATCTACAAAAAAAAAAAAAAAAAAATCATTTTTAATAATAAAATTTAAAAACAAACATAATATAAAAAATGTATTAAATTAACAAATTTGTACAACCCTTTTCCGAAACATATTTACATATACTCAATGATTTTTACAAGAAAATTAAAAAATTAATCAATTTATTATAATAATAAAAAATTAAATGAAATTGTTTCAAATAATAGTTTTTTTTGTTTTTTTTTTAGTATAAAAATAATTACAATTATTTATTTTTTTTTTTTTTGTGTTGCAATTTCTAAATTAAATATTTTTATTTTTTTTTTTTTTTTTTTCCTAAAATAAAAGACGAGCGCAATATAATTAATTATTGGGTTTTATTATTAGACAAACAGAAAAATCGTTGCATTAAATTTTTAATTAAAATAAAATATTCGCTCGCAATTTTGTATAAATTTTAATAACATAATTTTTTCTAATATTTTAACAATTAACAATTAAAAAGATAAAAAAGAAAAAAAAAAGTGCTTCAATTGTTAATTAAAAAATTTAATTCTTTTCATAAATAAATAAAATACACTGAGCAATTTTAAATAAAATTTTTGGGGGCTTCTTTTGAATCATTCTGGTTTCTTTACGTAACCACTTACCGAGTAATTCGCACTACAAACGCCATTCATTTAACTCATTGTAGTCAAATTTGTATATTATTCCTTTGTATGTGGAAGTATTCAATAGTGTCGCCATTATTAATTCAATTATTCTTATTAGAATGTGTGTGTGTGTGTGGGAAACATTTTATTAATCTTAATGAATAGCATTTAAAAGACACAAATGTTTTCAAAAATTATCGTTTCTTAATTCCGAAAAAACCAAATCCAATTGAATAATTTTTTAAAAAAAGAACTGAAATATTATTTTCATTTCATTACCGGCATATTGGATTCGCAACTTTTGAATTGAATCATCATCATATTGAAGCGACTTTAAAAAAATATAGTTTTTTTATAATAAATTATTTTTAGAAGTAATTTAAATATTATTAATATAAAGAATAAAATAAATAAATAATTTAATATGAAAAATTGTCCATATAAATGAAAAACACGTAAAATAGTTTTATTATTATGTAAGACGAACGGAATCTAAAATACAATAATGATGGTTGAAACCAAATTTAGTCTGAGAATTCGTTTTTCATACATAGACATGCAATCCAATTTTGGGAACGTTTGTACAATGTATTTACAAACAAAAGTTAGTTTTCACATTTGTTTCGTATGTAAATTATTTAAAATCAACCGTTCAAAAGTTATTACCATATATGAAGAAATATATTCCATCAACACATTGTGTGACATTGCTGGAATGATTTGTATTTTATACGTTTTTTCGTTTATTGTTTATTAGTAAATAATAAATTGTATATAGTTCCAAATACATGTTAAGTTAGAAAATTATGCAACTTATTATTCCATTTTGTTATGGAAAAAGTTGTAAAAACTAAATAGATAAAAAATACTCCAGGTCCGTGGAATATTTTTTTATATGTAAATATCTGCAACTATTATAATTATATTTATTATTTGCTCTAGATAAGAAACATATCGAATCAATAAAATAGATTGTATGCAAATTCTTTACGTAATATTAATTGTATTATTAACGATTCTGTTTTTAAATAAACTGATCTATTTATAAATGTAGTCGTTCGTATATAAAATAAAAAAATTGTAATAACAATAACAATTTCTAAATCTTCCATACAAGCAGACTATTCCGCTGGATGTTGACAGAACAATGTCTAGTCTTATAGAGCAAAAATTCTATGTTTATCGAAGAAACAGTTGTCACTCGACAACAGAAATTTTGCAAATACCGCAAATTTACATTTGAAAAAGTCAATTTACATAAGAGCAGTAATTTCTACTATTAAAATCGAAATAATTATACCAAATTAGGTAGATATTAAATAACAGAATAAGAAGAAATTTCACATAAAAAATGAAATTGACGCAACTAAATTTAAACCAGAATTATATGCAATATTAGCATAAATAATATTACACAGAAATAGTTGCCAAATGGAAAGTAAAGATTTTCATATACAGGAGACTTTATTTATTTTGCATGTACACATTGGAGCCTCGCATTTCTGTTTAATTTCATAAACTTATTTGAGGTTATTTCTATTATAATGACTTGATCTTAATGGAGGCAACATTTCGATTTTTTAATCGATTTGAAAAACTAAGTCAACATAGCAAAAAAAAATTTTTTAAATATTACAAATCCGTCTAATTGTATTTAGTGTGTAATTTAGAAAAAAAAATACTA
Organism: Bibio marci; assembly: GCA_910594885.2. Classification (NCBI taxonomy): domain Eukaryota; kingdom Metazoa; phylum Arthropoda; class Insecta; order Diptera; family Bibionidae; genus Bibio; species Bibio marci. The sequence goes on along the minus strand of OU343115.1, from coordinate 32,185,408 downwards.
ATAATTACCAATACTAGCTAAAGAATTTCATAATACAATCATATCTATCATTAATTTACATTTAATTTAATTAAATTATTGTTTTAATATCGACAACACATCTTTTACTTTATTCATTTAATTTCTTGTTCTAAAATAAAATTTATTTTCTATTTCATATTTTAAAATTTATTTATTTTTCTTTAACGAATTTTTTAGGTAAAGTACTCAATTTTGACTTATTTTTTTGAGATGTCTCATCAGGTTATCAAATACGTATTATTTCTACTTTGTGAATAAATGTGAAGCAACTGGAACAGTTTTACATTTACAATTCAGTTTTATGGTCACAATAGTAAATTGAATTTTACCAAATGGCAGACAAAATTCTAAAGTGGTCTTCTGTTGAAAACGAAAAACAGATTTCTGCGATATATTTTATGTCGAAGTGGTTCTGCTGTAAAAGCAAAAAAGCAGAGCAAATATTTTGGAGTGTTTCATAATATGTTTGGGCTATTAATTAATTGTTTATTTTTTTTATTTTGCAATACACCATTTTTATAATTTATTTATAACTTAAAAGTACAGTGAATATTACATTCAATTAAATATAATCCATGTCACATTCAATTAATATGAAAATAAGTACTAATCAATATACAAACGCGGTTTGAGTTAAAGTTTCATATTAAAAATATTGTTGGAAAAATATTGTATTCAAAAAATATTGTTATTCAATGGAATATTTTGGTCACCGCCGTCGTCAGTTTAGCGACTCTATACAATATTTTTTTACTGTATATAAATTTAAAATAAAATATAATTCAATCAATACTTTTTTTAAATTATAAAATTAAAAGTTCTAAATTGCCAAATTAGAAAAAAAATAAGTTCGTCGTCGCTAAGTGTATTTTAATTATTATTTATATAGGTTTTTTTTTTATTCAAATGAAGCGTCATCCAAACCAAAACCTTTGCCCAAACCTCGCCTCCCTCATCATTTTCAATTAATCAAATTTTAAACTTTACATAGATAACTTTCTATAAATAAATAATATACATATATTTTTATAAAAATAAATTAATTTTATAAATCACAAAAAGTTTACTTTTTTTACGGTTGATAAAAAGTTTTAAAAATTAAATTTTAATTTATTTATTTATTTATTGTTTTTATTTTATTTATTTCTATATTATTTATTTTCAAAAAAAAAACAACAAAATATATATCTTCAATTTCTTAAATAAAGGAAAATATAAAATCCTTTTCAAATATATAATTAATTTTGTTAATTTTTTTTTTATTATTCTCTTCACAATAACGATGACGCTTCAAAACTTTAACTGTATTTTTTGTAATAACATTTTTTTTCATTTTAAAAATTTTTAATTACATTATTTTCTTTTGATTCTCTTTTATTTCTAAAAAAAAAAAAAAATTATTTTTTTTACTTAAATGTACATTTAATTTAATACTTTACAAAATAAAAAAAAGGAAAGAATTAAAAAAAGAAAAATAAACAAAACTAATTCTTAATTAATTAACGAAAAAAAAAAAAATAAAATAAAAGAAAAGAAAATTTGTTATTCATATTTTACGTGAAAAAAAATTATTTATAATTAAAAATAATGTTTTGTTTTTTTTTTTTTTTAATACATAAATATTTAAATTTTACTTTATTTAACGACGAGAAACAGGTAACAAGAATCATTTAATTTTAGTATTAATTTATTTTTATTAATTACATTTTAAGTTTTTATTTTTTATTTTGTTTTGTTTATTTTTATTTTTATTTAACTTTATTTATTTTGTTGTGGTTTTCTATTAATAATTGTTAAATTATATTTTTTTTCTTTAAAATCACTGCGTGTTTGTGTGTGTGGTGTGGGTGTGTGATGAGGTGAGCCAATTGTGTGTTAAATAAAGTTTTATTTTTAAAGAGATTACCATTATTTTTTTTTTTTTAAATATTTCATGATTATTATTTTAGCAATTTATTGATTTCGTTGATATTTAAAGACTTAACAAAAAATATTATTGCACAACATTTTAATTTTCTGTTGCATTGCATTGTTGTTAATGTTGCTGATATTGTTGGTGTTATTATTGTTGGTAGTGGTGTTGTTGGTGGTAGTGGTGGTTGTGGTAGTTGTAACATTAATTATAGTATATTTAAAAATAAATTAAAAATGAAATTTTAAACAAAAAAAAAAATTTAACAAATTATAATTATGTGTTTTTAAATTAATTATTTCACTGAGTTTTATTGGTAACATTTTGTAGATATTAAAGTTGGTTGATTATATTGCGTTTGTTTTGTGTGTGTGTTTGTGTAAATTAATTAGGAGTGGTAGAGTTAGCATTATTTTTTCATATTTTTTTAAAATATAATGTTTTTAAACAAAATATTTTATGGTAAAGCGCAACAATTAGTTTTAAAATATAAATTATAATAATGCTTTTTTATTGTTGAAATATTAATTATTTAGCGTTGACAGTTAGGTGTTTCATTTTTTTTTTTTTTTTTTGTAGACCAAAAAAGCAATATCTAAAAATAAAGAAAAAAGAATTAATTAATATATTAATTTTTAATAAATATATAGAAAAATGAAATAATAATAACCACTAATTTTTTGTTATTTTATTAAGGGCGAATGGAATAATTGTAAAGCAACAAAATAGTTAATTATAATATTCTTATAATAGTTGTTTTCTTTTGGTAATCGCCAAGTATTTATAAGTAATTTGTTTTGAGCTAATGATGATTTTTCTACTTTTACCTACTTGTACTTTTTCTTTTGATCGCTTGCTAGTAGCTACGAGTAGCCAGTCTCATAAGGGAAGGAATATAATTTTTTGACATATTGATGGCTCTTATGTTGATTTTAGATGTAATTTAAACCACTCGGTAGCGCAGTTGCATAGCGCCGAAATATAAATATCCGATATTTTTTCATAGGAAATTTTTCGGTATTTATTCCAATACTAAAATTTTTCTGCTGGGTGACCATTTGTTCGTTGATGGAATAAAAAGAAAAACGGATATCTTTGAAAATATGGTGTTGGGCTAATCACCCATATAAAAATAATAGTATTATGAAAACATCTCTTTCGTTAATTACAGTACAGTACAGTACACAATTGGTAAATTATTATATACTCCCATGCGGAGTAATTTATCAACTTGATTGTAATGAAAGGTTTATTAGATGACATAAAAGCTCCACTAGGAGCAAAATATGACTTAAAAAAAAAAAAAAAAAATTTAAATTAAGTTAATAAAATTGATTTGGCATAAAAAATATTAACCACTTATAGCATTTTTAGATTATTTTTCACTTCTGTCATATTTAAGAAAACATCTATTGTATCTGAGAAATAGCATTCCGTTTTCAATATCACTTTTTATAACCTGGTTGAAATTAGAGTAAATTATGACAAAAAAAGTAATATTTTGCCGGAAAATCGAATTTTACGAATTAGGCTTTCAAAAGATATGACCGATTTTACAATCGATTGAAGAGAAAATTTAAAGAAATTTGTGATACTGTATAAAGTGAACACTTACATAGCCAGTTGCGACCGATCGCGTCCACAGGTTGTGGATAGTAGAACGGTCTTTATTATAATGGGTTAGCTACGAATAAGCAATAAGTAGCCGCGGACAACCTGGCAGCTGTGTATGAGTATTACTATGATGTGTTGTGTGAAAGTAGCATCCGATTACAACTTAGTTAATTATTCAATGATTACATAGTAACTGCGAATCAGCGGCGTCATCTCTAATATATACAGTATCATTACCAAATCTATACAGTATCATTACTTTATACAAAATTTCACTGACATCAAGCAGAAAATCAGTTTTATCTTTGGAATGCCTGAATCTAGTATAAAAATCTCTGATATAAAAGATTGGAAATTGATTATATAATTTGCAGTTCTGTATACAAGAATAGAAATCCATTAAAGGTATTGCCCGTAATTCAAAAAGATGATAATTCTTAATTGTCGTTTTTTCGGAAAATTTAGTAATTTATTTTGCATAATATAATCTACTTTCATCTCGGCTAACCGGAAAAATATAGTGATATTGTAATTTGAAAGCATTTTTTCACGCTACGTCAATGATTGTGAATATACCATAATAGACTTTAATTATGCGGTTCCGAGATTTGATAGTTTCGATAATTTTGTAGACGTTTTTTTTTACACAATATAATATCTGTTCTCAAATATACTGGTAATATAATATTCCTATAAGCATTACACACAGATACATAATAACGTCTTGTTTTAGAATTTTAGAATTATCTGAACAAGAAATTTATAAAGACATTTTTTAGTTTTGAATCTACTGCTTCATATGCAATGTATAAAAATTTAATTGCTGAATTTATAGGTGATCGCGCATATGTATTTTGTAAATAAATTACATACCATAGGACGACCAAATTGTATATACTCAAGAAATCACACATATTACAAGTATATTATATGAAGTATACTAGGACTGTGAATTAATTTTGAAGGATTAACAATAGATTTACTGGAAGTTTTACTTTTTCATATTAATTTAAAAAAAAGGACCACTGAAATTCATCGAAACTTACGGTAAACAAATTGCTTCGATAAAAAACATGTGTGTGTAAAGTGGTGATTTCGATACAATTGACAAAGAAAGTCCTGGTCAACCGAAAAAGTTCGAAGATTGGATTGCATTACTCGTTCAAGATAAACTTACTGAATCGGTGAATGTTAATAGCAGTTTCCAAATGTTTAAATGCACTCAAAAGCAAGAAAAATTGGGCGTCATATGAATTGAAGCCAAGAGATGTTGTACGGCAATTTTTTTCATGTGAACAATTGCTTCAACATCTAAAAAGAAAGAGTTTTTTTGCATCGAATCGAAGATACATTATGATAATCTGAATAGTAAAAAATTGTGGGGTTTGCCTGGCCATGTATTAACATCGACGACAAGCCTGAATATTTATAGTTTGAAATTTATGCTCCGTATTTGGTGTGAACTTTGGCCTAATACTATTTTTTTCAAACCTAACAACAGAATTAGCTTTCTGTTAACCGATTTTTTTTTTTCAACGGTTGTAAACGGTTTTATTTTGCAAGACATGAACGAAAAAACAATAATAGTGGGGATAATGTATTAATTTGTAACAAAAATTTTCGTGACGTTCCTCTATGTCAAAGAGTGTGTGATATACAAAAACAAACGCATTTTTAATTTAAATTGACTTATATCAAAGATGTTTAAGTCAGAAAATGTCAAAATAAGTGCAATCCTCATCGAGAATTCTTCACACAATTAGATGGTTTAAATATACCAGTGGTGAATTGTGAAAAAATAATAATTGAGGTTTAAATGTATAAATATATTTTTCTTAAGTTCTCCTCGCTACTTAATTCTGATGGTTAATATATTGTAAAATATTGTAGTCTGTAGTCTAAAATTGTCCGGAAAATTTCCATTTATAAATTATTCACTTTTTTTAATAACAGAAATAAAAAATTTATTCAATTTTCAATCTTTCTTGGAAGGAATTTTGAAAATTTTTATAATCAAAATATTTGCGAAAAGAAAATCGACAATTTTTACCGATTGACTGAAGCAATTTTAAAAATTTCTTCTATGAAAAATTTGGAATTGATTACGTTTTGTAATAAAATATTAGTTTTAATAAAAATTGAAAATCATCCGATAAAAATTATGGTCCGTAATTTAAATAAATTGCAAAGTTTATATTAAATTAGCTTAATCAATTGCTGGATCACCGCCATTGGAATATACCCAAATATGTGTATATGATTGGATTGCTATAATGGGGTAGTTGCATAGGTTTTTTTTTACGTTTGTCTCATGTAAATGAATTAAACAGTAATGTTTTCTATTTGAACTATACACCGAAAGTCATTTGTTCTGTCGATATTTCCATATTTCCAGAACCTGAGGTATATTTTGTTTTTCAAGTTTTTACAAGTAATTCATAAATATTAATTCTTATATAAAATAAAACTTATAAATAATAATATTTGTAAAAATAATAATGACTCACCTAACTTGGTCATACAATCAATATGTAGCAAAAATAAATTATAATAATTAAAACAAAGTTAAAAAAAAAAATAAAATAAAATAAAAATAAACGTTTCTTCTTAACATTAATTAAATTATTTTCAAAATAAAAATTGATGTTTTTTTTTGTGGTATTCTTTTTTTTCTGTTAAAAGTTGGTTGGTTTTTTCTTTATTTGGTAAAATTAAATGTTTTTATATTTGTTTTATCTTTTTTCTGTCATCCATATTTATATAATTATTTTCGTTTAGCATGTAACATTTCCATAAGTAGTGTTTGCGTTGGTGCACTTCCCGTAATATGTTTTCCATATAGAAATTCTTCACCATGTCGGGCCATATCATGTATTTCGGGTATGACACCAATTAATTTACTAAATTTATCCTAAAATAGAAAAAAAAAATTTAATATAATTATTTTCAATGACTACAAAAAATTAAATTTATAATCACTTGAACAGTTGGATAGCACGTTAATGTGTAATCTAAAAGTGAAGCTTGAACATTTTCATAACCTTCAAGTACTGTTTTTTTATTTGTAATACCTCGTACATCGGCATAATCTATATATTTAATATTAATTGTACGGAAAAAAAAAATGTAATTAATTAATTTCGTTAATTAAGTATTTATAATAAAAATTTAAATAAAATTGTTTGTGTTTTACCTGGATTTAATAATAGCAAAAATTTCATACAAATATAATCACCAACATCAAATTTTAGCTCAACTAATTTATCTTGTAATTCATTAAAACGTGCGGCTAATGTTGGTACACCCAACAAACCTAGCCCAAGTAGATCAAATTTTTGGCCATTATGGAGAACGGTTTCATCCGGTAAATTATTATGTAATCTGTGATGCAGATGATCTAAGATAAGCATATCTGACCAGGAATTTTGTAGTAATTTCATTTGATCATCAACCTAAAATTTAAATATATATATTTAATAGATTAGAATTGTTTTATTATAATTTTTAAATTTACAAAGTCTTATATATTGTCTAATATATTGTTAAACTAAATTTAAATCTAAACAATCGAATTCTATTCAAATATATGGTTAAATAGGCGGAAATGCTGATAGATTTTTGGAAAAGTTTTGTGTAGATATAATTGTGGAATAAAAAATATACTTCAGTATCTATACGACACAAATTGGAGATGCTTTCAATAATGTACTTCTAATTATACGATACTCTTCTAACATCTTACTATACCAATAATGCTCTAATCCGTTTATGCATTGTATTTATTTATTTATCTGCATATTTGTTTAGAAATTGTGAAAGGAGTATTAATTTTGACTGAAGATTTCGCAGAATCCTTTATGTGTTATTATAATTAACATTCGATATCGAATAAAGGATCAGATAATTATATTATAATATAGAATGATGAATATTTCAAACGAAAATTGCTGAAAATTTATTAAATATTTTCTAATTAAATTGATCAATGATTTTACTATAATTTTGTGTTGTCTGACAATCACAGTCACTATTCAACTGTCTTTCCTTTCTTTATACTTATATTGAATAAAATAACTCATTATCGCTATATATAAAAAGTTTATTATTAATATAATGTCGAAAATATGAGTTAACCATTTAGATAATATTTATATACAAAAGAACTAATTACAGATGTTCTAATTGTTAATGTGTAAAATTCAAGCATTATCATTAGTTCATATACAAAATTTCACTGACATCAAATAACGGAAAATCAGTCAAATCTTTTGAATGCCTGAATCGATATTAGAAATCTCTTCTATGACAGATTCGAAATTGATTATAATTTGTAATTTGCTGTATGCAAAACTCGAAATCCGTTAAAACTATGGCCCGTATTTGAAAAAAATGATAATAGATAAAAATTGATTTTCCGTAAAATTTATAGTAGTTTAAAATTCAAATTTTTTTGTATAATTTAATAGTCTACTTTGAGCTCGGCTACCAGAAAAATTAATAGTTATGTAAATTAAAATGAGAACATTTTTTCATGCTGTGCCACCGATTCGCATGTTCTTTATTAAATGGTGAATATAGAAATGAATACTATACTGAGTATTGAATATAGGCGAAAAAATAGAATTAAATTAATATTTAATAGTAAAATTAAAAAAATTTAATTTTCCAGAGTGTAATGAATAAACGAATTAATTAAATTTATTAAATTACATAATATGGATACAACAATATTTTTATATATCTTCCATTGTGTAACATAAAATAAACAATTAAACATATATTAAATTAAAACAAATAATAATTTATTTTATATTATTTATATAAAAGTGAAATTTTTCAATTAAATTAAATGAATCTTTTTTATTTTTGTTTATATATACATTATAGATACGAGGTGTGGCTATAAAATAACGAGACTAATGCTACTCTCCATGCCACTTTTTCGTTGTTAAAAACAGTGCTGGAAATCTTCTTCTGTGAGCTTCTTAATTACACGTGCAGTTTTTTCCTTTCACAGCTTCAATGGTCTGTTATCTTGTTTCTTTTAATGCATATTTGACCTTGGGGAGCAGATAAAACCACGTGGTTGGCACCACCGTTCAGCAAATATGGTCTTACACTGGGACGTTATAGCTTGGCTAGCAACGTCTTCGATTATGAGTATTTTAAGCACCATTTTTGCATGTTAAAATGGTTATAACTAATTTGCCTAACGCATTCTTTGTTAATTCCTAAAGTTTCAGCAATTGCACGAATAGTTAGACCATCAGATCGGATTAGATTACCTACTTTTTCAATATTTTTATCCGTTTTTAACGTAGTACGAGGATACCCGAACGTGCAACATCTTTAACGTCTTCCCGGCCATCTTGAAAACGATTACGAACGTGATAAAATATTTCTATTTATAAAAGATAAGTTTCGGTAGCGATTTTTCCAGGTTTCACATAAAATTTTCCGACAATTAAAACATTTATCATTTTTTCGTCAAGAAAACCAGAAAATAGATATTAACCAAACGAAGGCTACGGGGGACCAGACTAGCGAGTACTAGACTAATGTGTTTAAAGTCACAGGAGGGGCAGCAATCGAAGGAGAAAGCCTCAGGCTACACAGCCATCGGACGTAAGACTTTGAAGCATACGTATATAATTCTTCTGTAGAATCTCGTTATTTTATACCCACACCTCATATTAAATGCACTTAACACACACGTAATGCAGATCACAACGCAGACAAAAAAAAAAACAACAACAAAATATTAATATATTTTATAATTTAATTAATTAAATAATATTTGCGATAGAAATTTAATTGACTTCCAATTTTAAGTATACAACAACAACAAAAAAAAAAGATATTAAGTATATCTAAAAATAATTGTTATTTATTTATATGTACGTATGCGTATGTGGCATAATATTGGTGATACGGTTCACTTAATCAATTTTTTACGCATTTATTGTCTGTGTCGTTATTATATTAATTATTTTTCTACATTTGTTACGGCAACGAGCGGAACTGTCCAATACATTTAAATATACGTATTATAATATACTGAACGCAAACAACATGCAATAAAGTAAAAACAGGTACATATATTAACCCTTTCCATCGCGTGATGGATATGGTGTGGTGTGGTGTCTGCGTTTGTGAGGTGTGCGTAGAAATTATTTTAATCCAAGAATAATGCCCAATAACATATAATTCTCATATATATTTATAACTCTTAAATTCCATATATATAAACTAACAAATGATATAATTCGCAGTTGAGTATTGAATATGGTATGCCCTCACCACACAACCACTGTATACATACGTCTCTAAACACCAAACAAGGTTAAGTTGAAGTGTATATATTTATGTTGTGTGTAATGTATGGCCGGTTAGATTAAGATTGCATTTTTTTTTCAATAAACTATATTGAATACATAAAATAACAAAATAAAATTATGTACAGAAAAAAAACAATAACAAAACAAAAACAAAAAACTATTGTACTTGACATAAATCATGGCATAGACCTATTTAATTATGTAATATTTTAATTATGTATGCTTAATTTTAAATTTAATTAATATTTACTAATAATAATAATAATAATTATAACGCATAAAAATGTGTTTAAAATTCAATGATTATAGTTTTTTGTTTTATTACTTTTATATTAAATCAAATATTGAAAAAAATCGTTTTGGTATTGTGCAAAATTTTAATTGAGAAATAGTTGCAGATTAAATTAAACTAAGTGTGTACATTTATTTCTATATTAAATATATTGTATTGGATTTTGCTATTGTTGAGAAAATATCTTATTTTCTGAATAGAATTTTTTCTAAAAAAAATCGTATTGTTAGGCTATTTCTCAAATATAGTACAATTCAGTATACCATTTATAAATATTCTATTAAATGTTAGTATAGGTATAGATAGTTCACCAAAAAGATTACAAAAGTATTCATGAACCATATAACGGAAAATAATCTTAACCCAACGAACATTAACATATATAAATATAAATAACCACAGAATTAAAAATAATAACAATCATGACTCCGCATGTTATAAGAATTACTTACATCTATTAAAATAATTACTTTAAGCTGACTCCCATATGAATGACAATGTTGCGAATACAGATGAGGAGAAAAATATTGTAAATACATAGTATTAGGTGTACCGAAAAATTCTATCCGTTGCGGTTACAACAAGTTTCGATGCGCATATTCATTTGACGCATATTTGGATGTCTTTTTATCACTGACGATATACATACTGGCCTAGCTACGTAGCAAATAAACTAAAACGAAGATGATTCATGTTAGCATTAAGTGAGACGCGATCGTGTAACCATATAGCTACTGATAAAGTTCATTTGTGCCACTGTATTTTGCATGAATTCCAACAACGAAGAAATGCACTACAGAACCGTGTAAAAATTGATTGAAAGTGTTTGGTGAATGTACAGTTTCTAATAGAACATATAAAAGTTGGTTCGAAAAATTTCAAACAGATGATTTCGACCTTTCTGATAACCAACGCTCTGGGCGACCATCTTTGATCGCCGACGATACTGTCAATATCATGTAAAAGCAAAATCCTTTTTTTAAAACATCGGAGATTGCAAAAATGTTTGATTCAACTCAACAAACCATTTCGAACCATATACACATACTAGAAATGCGCTGGAAATATACGCGATGGATGGCCGCACATGAGTTAAGTGAGAGGAATTTGAATGAATATAATGCACATCTCTGCATGCATGAAACAAAATCGAATCCTTTTCTTGAACCAGATACTAACATAGAACATTGTAAGGAAAACGGTATAATGTAAATCCGAAAAAGCTGCCCGCGCCAACATTAAACTGAATTTGAGCCTGAATAAGAGAATTTTGTGTATATGGTGGAACATTCATGAACCAATATATTTTAAGAAGTTGAAACGGAACGAAAACCTGCATTCGGAGAGTTACTGTCAGCAATTGGATAATTTAAAGACACCGATCCAAAAAAGAGGCCAGCGATGTTTAACAAGAAGAACATCATACTGCTTTATGATAATGCCACGCTATACTTATGATAATACTGCTTTGGGGACTCATCAGCAACACACAGAGCTAGGCTGGGAAATTCTGTCGCATCCACATGTGGACGGGGCAAAAAATTCAAAAACGAAAAAGACACAAGACAAGCACTGGTTCAATTTTTCGCCTCTAGCGATAAGGCATTTTTTAAAAATGGGATATACAAATTGTCATCATGCTGGAAAGAAGTCATAAATAATCATGAAAATTATATTAGTCAATAAAGTTTATTCAAGGGATATGAACAACTTTATTGTTTGGTTTTATTCTAAAAACGGACAGAACAGACTTTTCGGTACACCTGATACTAATACTATTATTTACCATATTACAGATTTACTATGTGATATATCATCTTTATTATTTCACATTGCCGATCGACGACAGCTTACAATATATATATATATCGCATTTCAAATACACACAATAAAATAATACATTAAAAATTCACTAGAGATTTGGCATTTTAAACATTATATATTTTTAAATATTTATAAACATATCATCAGATCTTGTACAGAATTTGAATATAATATCATATCTTTATTTATTTTAATCCTTTCTATTGTCACCGCGTGAATGTATGGAATGTGGATAATATACGATTAAATGTAACTCTGCAAATAAAATGAAAAGAAAAACGGTAAAAAAAAAACCCGACACCAATAAAGACCAGGCCATCGTAACTTCTAATGTGATAAATTTTAATCCTATATATATTATATTTTTTATCTAAAGTAAATGTAATGATTCGATGATGATGCGGTGGCGGTGATGATTGAAAACGATTAGAGAAAAGAAGATAAAGATTCATAAAATTACTATTGTTGTTTGGTAAATAAAATATCAAAACGAAGGATAAATATATCTCTGTAAGGACTTATATGTATATAATACATGATAAAATATATACAAATTGTTACCCAATGCCTAAATATACATCGCAGTATTGGCACACATATTCACATAACAATATGAAATGTTTTACTATCAAGTATACAATGTGTGGCTATAAAATAACGAGATTGATGCTGTGAGGAACGGCAGCTAGGCAGCCTTCTGTTTCAATCGTCGCACCTCTCGTGACTGTAGACATAACATTTTAATTTTTGAGTGGTTGAATCCTTCAACATCAAAAACGGATAAAATATTGAGAAAATCTGATCTGCTATACTGTCGTTTAACTATTGGTGCTGAAATCGTAGGAATTGACACATTTACATAACAATTTTAACATGCAAAAAAATGTATGCGAAAATGGTACAATTCTCACAATCGAACAAATAGAAACTGATAAAAATGTTTGTACTGACACTTTGAATGTCATTGCAAATGAACCAACCATTCTAGAAAAGAGTGTCAAAATGTGTTGAATTTTGATTTTTCATTTATGACTCAGAAAGTAAGCGTCAATCCATGTATTGGAAGGTGTTAACTTCACCGAGAGCTAAAAGTTTGAGAGATACAGAAGGAGGTATATATTGAAGGGGTAAATAACCAAAAATGTATAAATTTAAAATTTGCAATAGTCTCGTTATTTTATAGCCACACCTCGTCTGTATATAAGTAATAAAAGTAACAATATATATATTTATAAAAGATTTGGATTGAAAAATAAAAATAAATTTTCTAAGAAATAGGAAAATTTTTCCAATCTTATTCCGTTTTATAAATAGATGTTTTGTTTACTATATATTTACAGTATGTGTATAGTTTTTACAAATAAAATTTAAAATTCGAATGCTTAAATATACAAAAATGGATGTGCGTGTGCGGTGGTGAAAACGGAAACGGAACAGATAGAAAGTTGTATCGATAATATTCGGTCACCTTACAAATATATAATATTATGAAAATTCAATTAAATTAAAAATAAAATCATGTTTATATAAAAATTCGAAAAAGTTTATGTGAAGGCGTTATGTGCCCAACAAAATTTATGAAAAATCTTAAAAAAAAAATTACCATATCCTAAATAGAGAATATAATGAAGAATTGGATCCTATATAAACAGAAAACATATAATAAAATTTGATTATAGAAATTTTCTACATTCACTCAAAATTCTATGCATAGAGAAAATTTGATAAAATACAGTAGCGATCAAAATTAAAAAGCAATTTATTCATGTATTTTTTTAGTATGGAAATTTTGAAATATCAATAATATTTTGTTAAATATAAAAATGAAACGATTATATTCCACATTATAAACATTTGGAAAGAAACCAATTTTCCAGTTTTATGTGTTATTAATAATTTTTACCAATACTGTGTGTACTCATATAATATTATATTATTTATTTAAGTTACTTTCAAATGTTCTCATAAAAGTGTACAATAGCTTTAATTTATATTGGTACAAAGCGGCGTTAATACATTTACGATATTGCAATTATTATTACTACATGGAAAAAAAACGCAGAAGATTTTAAAATGTGTTTTTATTTATAAAGTGACAATAATTCTTTTCCTTCTCATATTTATTTAACGAAAACTAATTATTTAACATTGCAAATGTTTTTTCTGCATTTGTAACGTGCAGTTTCATTTATATTCTTCGTATATTAATTAGACAACACTTAAATTTAATTAATTATTATATATAGGGCAGACCAGGTACCCTTGACTGCCATACGAATCACATATCGGAAATAAATTCTGTATTCTTGTCAATTTTAAAATTAAGTTAGAAATTCAAAACTACATAGACCATGAAAATTCGAACTGAAAACGTCCATAAAAAACATCAATATGGTGGAAATTGTATTTTTAACCCGGATCTTTATGTAAGTAAATTCACTTTTGGTTTTTCAGTTTAAAAAATCGAAAATTTAATATTTTTTGGTAACATGTACAAACCGGCAGCCTTGGCGCACATGTAATTTACTTTACAATTTGATTTTTCGTGTATTTTGATATAATTCTGAAATTATAAAAGTATCTTTATAATTACTTATGGCAGTAAAATTCTTGAATTGCTGATTTTCTGATTTCATTGTATTAATATACTATAGTGTAAAAATTTGAAAAAAAACACGTTTGATCGAGCAAACTAAAAGTTTTGTTTCATAATCTCTTGTGAAAAGTTAAAGTCGAAGTCAAACTACTCCGAAAAACAACACAATGCATTTGTGTACGTTTTCTATCTGACAATTGAACATTGACTTTAACTTTCACGTTCACGTTCACTTTAACTTTGCACATTCTAAAAAAAACCAAGGCTTAACATGGTCACTGAGATATGATCCAAAATATTATAAAATTTCGCCAAGGCTTCCGGGTCTACCCTATATTATTTGAACATGTGTGTACTGTGTGTGTTTTGATGCGCTTCACACGCAATAAATCGCATAAATTTTATATGAAAAAAATAGTGATTATTTATATATTTAATTTAAGATAATTAAAGCAAAACTTCACACACGACCAAACCAATTTTCTCATTTTCGTCTATACATTTTTCAATTTATAAAGCATTGAAAGATATATTTTTGTGACAAAAACGTAAATAACTGAACAATTAATGAAATTTTTACTTTGAACAATTCAAATAATTGTTTTAAAAATATACAATATATATAAGATTTTATGATATAATGTGTCGTGAAAACGAATACAATAAGTTAATTAATAAGAAAAATTAAGATCATTATTTCTTGTAAAATATATATTTAATGTGCGAGTGTGTGTGTGTGTGTGTGTGTCGGTGTGAAGTTAAAAGAAGTATACGCATTCTAAATACGTGCACATATGTCACATAAATATATATCCATCAATTTGACGAAAATAAACTTTGGATTTTTTCTTTTTTTATATCACTTTTGCATGCAATAATTTTTTTAATAAAAATAAAAAATTCAATAAAAGAATGAGTTAACATTCTGATATTCAGCTGAACACGTATTTTCGCTTCCCTTATATATTATACGGGCTATATGTGCACACGTTTGGAGCATGATTTTAATGAATATGATATATTTTTGGTATTTTGAAAAAACCAAATGTACTACAGCAAACAAAAGCAAACAAAGTTTGTCAACAACCAGAATTGTATACGAACTTGCAAATGTTATTTATGATGTGCCTACCAGCAAATGCTCTGTTGAGCGCGATTTTAACAGATAGAAGAACTGTAAAATTTTCAAACATTTTGGACGACAATAATAAAATTAAATAATAACATTTATTGATTTCTTATTTTTGTGTTTCTCAACTAAAATGTTTGTTTGGTTTTTGTTCTTTTTTTAAACACATTGTTGACCGGTGACGAGTTAACTCGTCATTATTGCACTTGCATTATCTATTTCAATTTACAAAACCCAGGACGATATAGAATAGTAAAATTGCCGGTCAACAATGTTTTAATTATGAAATTCATACTGTAATAGCAATAGCGATAAGTACGGTTTTTACACCGAAATCCCAATACCTCCAATATCAATGTAACATACCACAAAAAAATTTTGGTTCACAGGTCTGAATAAAAATAAATTTAATGTAATTGTTTTAATGTAATTGTTTTGTTTTATATAAAAAGAAAACTATAATTACTTTACAACTATAAGTTCAAACATTTTTATAATTATACTAAGCGGACAATATAAATTTATCTGAAATTGATGAAATATAAAGATAATTGATAAAGATTTAAATTAATTATTACTTTAACTATTGAACTACTTTTAGAAATATTATTTTGATATAATATTATAAGTTTTTAACTTCAAATTCAGACTATTCCATAACAAATTCCGTATTTTAAAAATCAAATTCAGAAATTTCCATTTCAAATTCATGGATTTATTAATAAACAGTTGAAAAAATAGAAGTAAAAATTTATAAATAATATAATGAATTGAATTAATGAAAAATAACATAACTTTAATTTAATGGAAAAGTTATTCAGAAACAGGTGATGACAATTTCATCGCCATATCCAGGAAATAATATAATCACATCACATTAAGTGATTGTTCTCACAGATTCTTCAATTATATTAACTAAATTTAGAGGATCCGCAAACAATTCTCGGGCGTTGAAGTTAGTTTTAGAAAAAATCATTTCAATTGTATTCAGCATTAGACAGTATGACGAAACAAAGACTAAGGTATAATTCGTCACATTCATAATATTCAGCAATTTTTGTTTCTTCTGAATTGCTGCGTTATTTAACCAGCATTCGTTAGATTTTCGTCATGCAATTTATTAATTAATTCTTCGAGAAATCCACAAAAAATTTCGCTGTTCACATAGATGAGGTAATAATTATTTTTATTGAAAAAGCCTAAATGTGATTTGGAAAATCCTGAATTTGATTTACCAATGTGTAAAATAACATTATTTAAAAATTAGGCTAATATGTCAATTTATTTATATCATTGCAGTTTTATTATTGACACAAATAAATTTCCATCGAAATTATAGAGTACAAAATAATTTGTTATGAATAATTTGAAAACAGAAATGAAAACATAAAATTGATTTCTTATTAATAATATTTTTTTTATAAACTATAAATTTTCATTTGTTTTTCTTTCTAAATATAACAAAAAAAAATAAAAACTAAAGAGAGGAAAATTTAGGTCACGGTCAATATTATTTAAATATGAAAAGTATTTGTATTTAATACACATACATAATTTTATGTAAATTTATATACATTTTCTTGAATCGAACCATCTCTTTCTATTATATTTATATCATTATCTATTGTATATATGAATATGTGGTTTTAAGGTGTACACGTCACACATATGTGAAGAAGAAGAAGGTGTATTATATACACAGTCTGTCACACAGAAAACGAAACTTTATTAAATTACTAATTTTTAGTGGCGCCCTCAATATCGTGAAAAGGGAAGCTGACGTTTGTTACATGATAATGCATGATCTCATTGCTAGCGTATCACTGATTTTCTATCTAAAAATGACAATTTAACCATCAACCATTCACAATATTCACCTGCAATTTCTATCTATTCTCCAAGCTACCGATGCCGATGAATGGACAGCGTTATGCCAATATTAAAGCCATTCAAAAGATGTCGACAGCGATTTTGCAGGCCATGTCTAAAAAGATGAAATTAAAAATTCATTCGACATGTTAATTGACCGTGCCAAAACGTTGTATTGAAACCGAAGAAAACTATTTTGAATAAAACTAATGAATATTTTCAAAATAACAAACTCTTGTTATTATTTTCGAAAAAGTTCCATTTTCTGTGAGGCAGACCATGTATAAAATATTCATGCAAACTTTTTGGATACATTTTTGTTTTAGGAGGATTTTTGTTTTAGACTAAAAGAGAATTGGTGGTGGTGGATGGTGGTGGTGGATGGTGGTGGTGGATGGTGGTAGTGGTGGTGGTGGGAGTTGTGGTGATGGCGATGGTTGTATATAAGAACACACGTAATTTTATCAATGTATGTATAATATTACGTATATATACTTCTAACATAATTAATTGGAAATAAATTATAAACAGAAATTAGTATTATAAAATAATATATTTTTCTATATGTGAGTGTGAAAGAATAAATCCCCAACAAACAAAAATTCTAATATTCGTAAATGTGAATGAAATAAATATGAAAAAATTATTATTATTTGTAATCCAAATAAAAGCAATGATTAATCGACGAATTCCACTGAAAAATGATAATCAAAATCGGAAGCGGAATATATTTAACATATTTCGCGACTGCCATCGTCTTTGTTTATTCTGGCAAAATACAGCGAATCGGGTTAGACTAAAATTTTTTTTATTCATTTTAGTGTAATTTATGCAAATTTTCTTAAAATGTTATATAAATTTTCTCGTGTTCTGTTCGCCATATAATTTATCAATCAAACCGCAATCCATACGATTTACATTCCATATTGAAGTTTAAAATTTATTGTAATTATTTAAAAATAATAATTGTTGTATTGTGGTCTCGTATAGATCAAGAAAAATATAGCTATAATTGTTATTCTCGATGTTCTTTTGTGATTCTTGTCGATTATATTACTTTTGTGAATCTTTTTTATGGCTCTATTTTGATTTACTTATTGGTATATATGATTCGAATTCGTGATAGATTTTAATCCGCCAAATGTTATAAAAGCAAACCTTTTTCTCACCAGAATTCCAATCAAAGTAAATCAAAAGAGTATACGAATGTTTGATGGGCAAAAGAAAAACTATATATTCATATTTTTTTTTCCATTTCGGTTGAGTTGATACAAAAGGAAATGGTGTGAGATAAATAGCGTCGAGGCGCCTCTGCTGAATACAATACATTAAAATACATATATCCAATACTATTTTATATTATTATGTATTTAGTTTTTTTTTAATTTTCCCATAGAAATATAAAAAATAGAGTACAACAAAATAATATATAGAAATGACCCGTTAACCTAGTTTTCTTTTTCTAATTTCGTTGTTTTTCTATTACTCATACATACGTACATAAATTTTCCTTTTTCCATTTATTATGTGCGTGTTTGTGTTGTGTGTGAGTGTGTTTTAGTTTATTTTATTTTATTTTATTTATTTATTTATTTTTTTTATAATTTTACCTATATATTTTTGGATTTATAGGAGGAAAATTTAGTCCATTTCCAACTATTAGGAAATAACAAAAATAAATTATTAATTCATATAATCCATATAATATTATAATAGGTGTGTCTGTGTATGTGTGTGTGTGTATGAATAATTTTTGGTTGATTAATTTATATAGCAGTTTTCTTATGTCCTATATTTAATAATTATTTTTATATAATTGTTTTTTGTTTAAGTGTGCGTTAGTCATTATAGTATAATAATTGCTTTTCATTGATAGTAATTATTGATACACTTTTATTGTATTCGTAAATGATATATTATATAAAACCATAATTGTTGTATATTTGTATATATGTAAAAATGTAATTCATTTGAAGTGTGGT
The DNA here is from genome assembly GCA_910594885.2 of Bibio marci. Lineage (NCBI taxonomy): Eukaryota > Metazoa > Arthropoda > Insecta > Diptera > Bibionidae > Bibio > Bibio marci. The sequence continues at coordinate 32,165,831 of OU343115.1, read as the reverse complement.
AAGTCACGAATGGTGTGTCATCCTGTAAGGAAGCGATGATTGATAAGTATTTAAACTAAAAAGAAAAGATTTCCGGCATTGTGCTCACTCACTAACGATTTGATGACAGACATTTTTAAGTTTTGAAATGTATAATTTGATCATTTAATCAATAATATTTGTATTCAATTTGATCTCTCGTATAAAGTCTAAAGCAATCGTGGAAGTATGGTACGCGAACACCATATACGCAATTGATAGACACGCATTAGATATTGTATTTGTTCTAGTTGTTTTCAGGTCATTTAGCATTCAACATTGCATATATAAATGTTAGAACTCTTTTTACCTTGTAAATTAATCGCAAGATATTTTATACCATATTTGATTGCATAATATATTTTATTTAAATTGAAATTTTGGATTTTAAGTGAATCGCGTGTTCTGCGCTTATATTTTTTCTATTTTGCGTGAATAGATTCATGGTACAATTTTGTTAAAGTTTATATAATTGTTTTCGGAAAAATATTACAGAATAGCAACTAATTAAATCAACGACAGCCGCGTATTTAGAAAATATATAATCGTGACAATACCGCTTACTGGCTCATAAGACCATTGCAAAACCATCTGCATATTTATTTTAAATATTTCAGGGGTATTGAATCAGTATTTGATGGGCCCCTTTTCATTCCCCGCCTCGATTTACTAACTATCTAACATCGCAATCAAGTTAGTATATTACTCCGTATGTGAGCGTACATAAGAATTCACCAATTGGTCTGACATTATGTTTCAATATATGCTTTATTAATAGGCGAATCGCCAACAACGTTGTGTGTTGATAAATTGTTAATCTCTGAATAACGATTTTTCAAAGGTATTCGCTTTTTGATTTCATAAACGAAGCTGGAAAAAATTGTCGAATTCGTCATCTTCGGATTGAATCACATATATACGGTTTAAACACTGCACCACTGAACCCATCTGCGCATCTAAATGTGAGTGTGTATTTGTTGAGATACTTACTCATTGGTCAAATCAATCACAATCAGCAGCGAAAGATCTACACACCCCATGTCGGGTATAACGCGAATGCTCGTGATTAGTACAATTATGATTCTTTGTTGAAAGATGCGTTCCTTAATCTTAAAAACTCTCTTTCTTCGATTTACCATAATTGATGTAGAGCAGTCTCAGCGGAGTAACCTTTTTTGGTGTGTTTTTGTCTACTTAATTTGAAGCATATGAAAGTCGAAATATAAATCGGGGTCGGAGACTGCAGGAGACATAATTCTAAACCGAAAATAATAATAAACTAAATAAATTATTTTTTTATCGAAATAATACTATCCAATCAAATGGAAACAGAAAATTAATTCACATCAAAAAGAATTGTTCAAACACCTAAATTTTGAACAAATACTTAAATTCATTTATAATTCTTTTGTATGCGAAGCAGTTCGAATAAGGTATCTTGTGCCATATTTGTTGAAAATTAATTGCGGCAAATATTTTGAAATTTATTAATACTCTACGTGTTTTCGATTGGCGTATACATACAAAAATTATAATGAGAAAAAATGGTTCCTTTCCCTTTAAATATTTTTAATAAAACGAAAAATGATTATTATACCGCATAAAAATAACATATGCATTTCGAAATGTGTCTCATATTTATATTTATCAAATATTATCTATAATTAAAAATTAAGTATGAATAAAGAAATACAAATGAAATACATATTTTCAAGACCTGTTCTATATTTCATATATTATTAACTGCAAATATAACGCCACCGCGCTACTTAATATTTTAACTTATCAATTAATTGTAATATTATATTTTCAAGTCAAACCCAATTTTTAACGTAAACAATTATAAAAAAAATAGTAATATTACATAACCTATAATTGATATTGGTATTCTTTTATAAAAATGTACACAATATATACAATTATTGTCAGTGTATGTATACTCGAGTATATATAATATTATTTATTCATTCATTCATTGATTATTTATACATTTTTATTAAACAGCTAAATAGTAATAACTTACAATTACAATACAATAATTATATACAATACAACAATATAACATTTTTAAACAATTGAAGAAACTGCTGATAACCGCATAATAATAAGATATTATGTGATCGTTCAATGTTGATGTGAATATACTGGGTATAATATTCATTGACTCACTTGCATTTATAAGTATATAAGTATAAGAAGTATATAACAATTATTGTGCTTATACATATTTAAACACCAAAAGATAGATACCAATATCGATATAGTCATTGCATATACAGTCAAAACTCTAAAAATAGTCATAATTGAATGTGCCAAAGAAGAGACGCTTCAATATAGTTACTTGTGCTTAAAAAAAGGAAATATAGCGAAAATAATTATATACGAAACGTGAGCCACTATAAAGAGGATGCGTGCTTATATACGTAGTACGACTAAAAAGAGGTTTGGCTGCACATATTATAATAATAATATAGAAATAGATGCAGGGATATAAAAATATATTAAAAATATTGCAAAAATTAATTCTATTTGTAAAAAATTTATATAACGTGTGTATTTTAATCTTACATATACAATACATGTGGTGGGGTGGCCTGTTGCGGATACAATTATTTAAATTTAATGTTATGCTAATTTTTTGGTTTTCCATCCCTGAACATATTGTATATTACATATTTTATTTCGAAAAAAAAATATGAAAAACACAGAAAATATAATAATTGTTATTATTGGTCTGTCTCACAGAAAACGGGACTTTTTGAAATTAAATACAAAAGCTTATTAATTTGAAAAAATCCGTTATTATTCAAAATAGTCTCTGTCGGCTTCAATACAACGTTCTGCACGCTCAATTAACATGTCGAATAAATTTTTAAATTCATCTGTAGAGATGTCCTTCAAGATCGCTGTCGGCGCCTTTTGCATGGATTTGATTTCTATATATATAATATAACGCTGTCCTTTCATCGGCAAATTTAGTTTGGAGAATAGATAAAAGTTGCAGGCTGCCACATCAGGTAAATATGGTGAAAGATTAAACAAAAAAATTTGATTATTAGCTCAATCCGGCGTAATTTTTGATCATAATTTAATTGATGTGGTTATTCCACCGTACGTAGACCAGTTAAAATTCGATGAATTATTGTTTTTGGTATTCCAAGCTCTATTTCGGTGAATCTCGCTAAATATTTTTTAGAAATCTTCACGAAATCACACACTTTTTTTCAATGTTTTCTTCAGAAAATTGCTTCAGATGGTTCATCATCACTTATAGCTTCACCTGCCTTATGTGAATCATTTATACCATTTAAAAACTTTTACTTTATTTAACACACAATTATCACCGCATACGCGATTTTAAGCAAATCAAACGTTTGCGTAGCATTTTTATCAATTTTAAAACAAGATTTAATGTTGGTTCTTTGTTTTTATATTCTTTTTTTTTGACTAATGTTATAAAAACACATTGTCAATTTATGTCGCTTCTAATGTTACAAACCTCATGCAATTTTAACATAATCTTAGTAAAAGATTTACCTTTCCGAAACTGGTTTTTGTTAATAGATGTCACGGCACCACTAAAAATTAGCAATTTAAATAAGTTCCGTTTTCTGTGAGACACCCTGTGTAAAACTTGTATCCGATGTATATACAACAATTATAAATATACCAGAGATATAACAAATATTTCAATGTGCGATTCAATTGTTTTGTTGTGTATAATATGATATTTTACAATTGCAATAATAATAAAAGAGTACCGATGGTAGTAAAATAGTAGTCAGGCTAATATATAATTGTATAAAACAATAATAATATGTTTTAAGTATAAGATCATCGCGTCGATATGATTATTGTTTTATATTGTTATTTATTAATATATTTTATTACAATTATTACAATTATTAAAAAGCGAAATTGAAAATAATAACATATAGAAATGGATAAATTTCTTACAGAGTAGCAAGAGCTAGCCGCAGTCCATATAATAATGCCAGACTACATGTATTTTTTTTGTTTTATTTTTGAAGTAAGAACCAACATAATAGCAATATTATTAATAAAATTAAAAAAAAAAGTTGTAAATATGTGATTACACTAATAAAAACCCATATAGTATTATTAATATTGTTGTGTTGTTCGGCTCAAATTGATATGTAGGTCAGTAAATGAAAGAAAAAAATTTACATATAAATGCGAGACACACACAACGCAAGTATCGCGAGCGCAACACTGCAGAAATATATAATTTTAAATGTCGCTTTTTTTTTTATTTTTTTCTTATATGTTTTTTATTACTTTTTATTTATCTTTTGTAAATGTATCATTTTAACGCTGTCTGCGAAAAATTTTGCCACACAATTAAATTATAATGATATTAATATAAAAAAAATAATAAAGAAAAATAATTAACCCCATCAAATATATTTTGTAATACAAAATTTAAATTAAATTTGAAATAAATTTAAGAACCTCCTTTGAGGTCAAAAATTAACTGCATACATGTGAGAGGCGGATTAGATAATTTTTGGCCATGTGAATATAATAGAAAATTAACAATTGTTATCAAATTTATATTCGAAAATGACGAAAATAATTTCTTTAAAATAAACAAAAACTAAATAAAATTAAATAAAAGTTATATTAAAATAAAATTTACCTTGAGATCCTTAAAGAAAACTGTATTTCGTGCCCAATCTACTTGTGAAAATAAATTTTGATCTAATACTTTACACATTAGTTCAAATAGATCCACCTCACATTGATTATACGATTGATCTTGTAGCAATGTATATAATTGATTTTGCCATTCACGATCGTCCACGGATGCTACAAAATCCCTAATAGCCGGTGATACCCTGGGAAAATTTACACTTTTTGAATTCTTCCAGTATGGCTTTTTGCTATATTAAATAACGAACAAGTAACGGGAATAATATATCATTTTTTTAATTATAATATTTTTTTATAATCAGTTTTAAAAAATTGTTTTTTTTTTGCTATCGTATCCAAAAGAAAATTTTTTTTAATAATTTAAAATTTTAACAAAAAGCAATTCATTTCCAAATGTTAAAAATAATCAAATTAAAAATGTTTTTCATTTTATTCGGTCACAAAATTTATTGTGAATGCAATTTTTATAAATTTTAAAACTATAAACTATACATCGCAATGTTGTCTTCTTTAATAATTCACACGCACGCAACTAGATATAAATTATAAGAAGCCTAACAGAGGACGATATCGATATATAGAAACATTTAAAATCTATAATTAATTGCAAACAAATAACAAATAATTTGACACGAATATTATTTTTTTTGGTTTTTTGTTTTCGATTTTTCTATAAAAAAATACTATTATATAAAAATTTAATACCTAAGTGGTTCTATTGTTCCTGAATCGGCGGTACTTGTAGGATTTGTTCCTGAATCATAATTAAATGTTTTTGGACTAATTGAATGCGGTGATGCTGTTGTTGAATTAGCAAACCATAATTTTGAATCGGATGCTGTATTATGTAATGATGTGCCACCGCCTCCTCCGCCGCCGCCACCACCACCACCACCACCAACTCCGCCTGACTGAGCCGTTGTTGATGCTGCCGTTGTTGTTCCACTTAATGTTAGCGTTGTTGTTGTACTACCACTACATACTACACCAAGTCCACTACTGCCACTGCTACCATTACCGCTACCACTGCTGTTACCATTACCACCATTACCACCATTCCCATTACTATTACCATTGCCACTTGTATTATTAACTTGACCTAATGCTATAGCAATTGGACTGGGTGATGAATCCGGTGATGACGATGTCAGTGATGATATCTGTTTTGAAGATTTTTTCAAAAAAGTTGTTTTCTTAAATTTTTTCTGTAATTTTCATAAATAATAATAAATGCGGGTAAAAATCCCCCCCATTTCCCGTGCCGACAAGCAAAAAAAACCCATCACCGTTTATTCGTTTTTTGTATATATTAATTAATATATACTTTAATTTAATTTAATTATATAATAATGAAATCAGCTGAAATCGCACCAATTTTCGTGTTCGACAAGTGCAATTCAAATAACTTTTTTATATCTGTGATTGCAATCCTGTTCAGAATGTGGTGGTCGTCGCCTCCTTTTGAAAGTTTTAAATGAATATGAATTTTGAATATTAGTTAAATCCGGTTTAATTTTTGATCACCATTTAATTGATGTGGAACAAACTTTGAATTCATCTATCGCAGACCACTTAAAATTCGATGAATTATTGTTTTCGGTATTCTATGCTACATTTCGATGAATCTCGCTAAAATTTTCTTAGAAGTTCTTCAGTAAATTGCTTCAGATGGCCGACCTGTACGTTCATCAGCAATTAATAGCTTCTCTGTCTTCTCTGAATCATTTATACAATTTAAAAACTTGTGCTTTTAACATACAGTACCAGTTACCACTGCATTTTTACCAATTTGCAAACATTGGTTCTTTGTTTTTATATTCATTTTTCGACCGACGCACAAAAAACTGCTGTAAATTTATGTGTTCTATTTTCGTTTCCACTGAATGTAATGTTATGAAATTTTGACATAGTTTGTTGAGGTACGTTCACAGAACATAATCACAAAAGCAAACTGAGTCATGACGTGTTCGTGTTTTATGGTTTACATAGCCATTCCGGTTTGTTATGGGACAGAGTTTGTTAAATTCACATTATATATATACTATAATTTGCATATATGTACATAGTATTATTAAAGTTTTCTATAAAATTATGCTCTCACCTGTGGAATTTGTATTTCTTGTTTTATATTCATATTTGTGTACGGTTGTTGATATTCATTTGGTGATAATTGGGATTGATTTACATCGGATGCACGTATTGCTTGTATCGCTATTTGACGTTGTCGTAAAATTTGTAATTTTCTCGCTCGGTCACGTTTATACATTGGTCCGAATTTATTTCTACCCCCTCGCATACGATCAGCTCGTACAGCTAAAAATTTAAATAATATTATTAGTATTTTTTCATATAAATATTATATATTGGTAATTATACAAAATAAAATAAGATGTGTATTAATATAATTAATATAATTAATATATAATGATAAGATTGAAATCATTCATTAACAAAATATTTTCTAATTTAAGTTAATTTTTATTATTCCTAAATGCTATAGGCTAATTAAAATCATTCACTTCATATCAAAATCCCATCAATCCGCAATTATAGTAGTAACATTTTCGTTGCAAGTTTTATAGCAACTATATCGAGAAATGTTAGTTGAACTGCTACTAACAGGTAACGGAATACTTCTTTTAGAACATTTGATAGTATGTTTATCAGAATAAAAACTAATCATCAACTATTCTTAATCCGTGTTCGTCATTCATAAAGAATTATTCCTACGCTTTCGGGTATTGTTCGTGTTGTATAGTGGTGTAAAATCGAATTTTGATATAGCATAAAATTTAGATTATATATTCTTGAAAGCATAAGTTTTAGTAGTAACTAATTTGTGGAAAACAATCGACTATTATAATTGTTAAAATCTCAATTACACGTTCGAAAGATAAATGATCCTTTTTATTATTGTATATCCAAATTTTATATATAAGGTTGTCAAATATCTCCCTTCCGCCTTTTTGTCTTTTTAATTTCGCGGCTATGTACAAAGCGCTACAGAGCTCGTATCTGGCAACACTGTACATAATTTGAAAGCTCTTGACATAACAAACAAAACGACGCTATGTATGATTAGTTTGGATATTGCGTTCAACAGTTATAGACGTGTAAACATGGAGTTCACTAACGCCGAAATTCGCGCTATTTTAAAGTTTTCCTTCGTTAAAGGCAAATCCGCTAGAGAAACGTTCCGTGAGATTAATGGTGTTTTGGGGGATGGTACTCTATCATTTCGAACCGCGGAGGAATGGTTTCGACGATTCAGAGCCGGTGAAAACGACACCATGGATAAGCCAGCCGGCGGAAGACCTGTGACGACAAATACCGATCAAATCATGGAATACATCGAGTTAGACCGGCATGTGGCATCTCGTGACATCGCCCAGGAGATGGGAGTTAGTCACCAAACCATTTTAAACCATCTGCAGAAGGCTGGATACAAAAAAAAGCTTGATGTTTGGGTGCCACATGAATTAACAGTGAAAAATCTAATGGACCGAATTTCCATTTGCGAAATGCTGCTGAAACGGAACGAATTCGACCCATTCTTGAAGCGGATGGTGACTGGCGACGAAAAATGGATCACATACGACAATATCAAGCGAAAACGGTCGTGGTCGCAGGCCGGTGAATCGTCCCAAACAGTGGCCAAGCCGGGATTGACGGCCAGGAAGGTTTTGCTGTGTGTTTGATGGGATTGGAAGGGAATCATCCACTATGAGCTGCTCCCATATGGCCAGACGCTTAATTCTACCATCTACTGCGAACAACTGGACCGCTTGAAGCAGGCGATCGACCAGAAGCGTCCAGAATTGGCCAAAAGGAAGGGTGTAGTGTTCCACCAGGACAACGCCAGACCACACACTTCGTTGATGACTCGTCAGAAGCTACGGGAGCTCGGATGGGAGGTTTTATCGCATCCACCATATAGCCCGGACATAGCGCCAAGTGATTACCACCTGTTCCTGTCCATGGCGAACGCCCTTGGTGGTGTAAAGTTGATCTCAAAAGAGGCTTGTGAAAAGTGGCTGTCCGAGTTCTTCGCAAATAAGGAGGGGGGCTTCTACGAGGGAGGTATTATGAAGTTGCAGTCTAGATGGAAACAGATTATCGAACAAAACGGCGCATATTTGAACTAAATCCGATTACTGTAACACTTTTTATAAAGCATTGAATAAAGAGCAAAAAGGCGGAAGGGAGATAGTTGACAACCTAATATATAGCAATAGAATATATTATATTTTGAGTGAAAAATTAATTGTTTGGGGCTACTCGATAGCAAAAAAAAAATTACCCAAATTATAACAATTTTCTAGGTAGTATTAGGACAGAAAAATTCAAGAGATAAAATTTAAAAAATTTCAATACTTGGAAATGACAATTTTTAAATATGCATTTATATGAAAACATATTATTTTATGTATTTTGACAGACAAAATATCAAAATGTAAAGTCAATAATTTAAAAAATAATTTATTTTAATTTATCAACATCGCAACATACAATTAAAAACATATATTTGACAAACCATATTTCTCTTATTATTTTTCACAACATTTACACATAAATTACAATTACAATTGCATTGCATTTTCCACAAAAATATACTAAAATCATCAACCAAATAAAAAATATAAAATTAATTATATAATAATTGTTGTCCCGAAATGTATAATAAAAATACATATAAAATATAATAATTATAATAATAATAAAAGAACAAAGAGCAAGCAAATAAATATAAATTAAATAAAATAAAAAAAAAACCAACAACAATAAATCCAAAAAAATATACAATAATAATAATAATAATAAAAATAAAAAAATACAAAAAATAATAATAATAATAATAATAATAATAAAAAATATATCGCAACGAAAGTGAAATCGGTCCGAATATTAAATTAATTTTTTTAAATAATTTCCACATAAATTCATAAAATGTATATGTGTGTGTGTGTATTAGTATTAGTGTAAATGTTAACAACATAAAAAAAAAATTGCATAAAATTTATGCGTGTACAAATTGAAATTTTAAATAAATAAAAATATAATAAAAAATTAAAAATTAAAAAAATTAATGATAATATGCCAATGGAAAAATTATTTTATCAAATATGTAGCAATTTTACTATTACAACCAACTCAATTTCACTCGTGAAATTTTTAGTTATACATTTAAGCCTCATTAAAATCGAACGAACGAACAGAATTTCTTTACTTTTTGCAATTAACACTAACGCTAACAATATTTTGTGAAAAAACAATGAATGGGAATTATTCAGAAACATTTTTAGCAAGTATTTTAATTTAAAAAAACATTTTAAATGCAAATATTTGTGTATTTTGTCTCATTTAAAGGTTTTATAAATATTATATACAAAAACAACATATGAATTAAGAAATGTCATTTCAAAGATGAAATGCCTTTAGAAAACACTTTATTTATTATTAATTACTCGATAAAAATATTTATTATTTAAAAATTAATAATTTAATAGCAATATCTATTTTAATTAATGTTTTTGTACACATGTTCCTTAAATTAATTATTACGCAAAGTTATTTGGAGGAGTGATTATAAAATTAATAAACAGTGAAATGGAAGAAAAACAAATCAATAGATAATTAAAAATTTAATTTCAATAAAATAAATGACCCACTTCGAAATTCTACTTTCGTTTGATTGCCGCATGTATCCATATAATGTAATGATTTCGACATAAGAAGAGAATATATACGTTAATTCATAACAAAAGAATGTATATACACTAACAAATGTATATTGTCCTGAGTCTCTAAAGAACCCATATAGCACATATTGAGCATAAATAATTAAAGTGCCAGATTGAAAAAACTAAAAGTTTTTTGTTCGTGTACCGGAGGAGAAAATATTAAAAAAATTAAATTAAAGCAGAACTATATTAAGCTAATTGCAAAGATTTGGAATAATGAACAGGTGCCAGATGAGTGGAAGGATGGTATTATCTGTCCATTGTACAGAAAGGACGACAAATTAGATTGTAACAACTACAGAGGAATAACTTTATAAAACGTAAGCTATAAGGCATTTGCTAATATACTATACCATAGACTTATTTCATACGCCAATAAAATTATCGGAGAATACCAGTGTGTGATTTATGCGCAAATCGATCTACATCTCATCAAATATTTAGTATACGGCAGATCTTGGAAAAGTGTTGGGAGTTCAATGTTGATACACACCATTTGTTTGATGATTTCAAAGAGGCATATGATAGCGTCAATAGGTGAAAATAATAGAGAATTATGAAAGAACTTGGTTATAAAAAAAAAACTGATAGATTTAGTGGCCATGACGTTGGATAATGTGAAGTCACGTGTGAGAATCAGAATCAGGCATCGGGTCTAGGTCTCAAAGTAATAGAAAATATAAAATAATAATAATAATAGAAAATATAAAATAGTCGCTGCCGCTTACAAATTATGTAAATATGGTTAAAAGGATGCGTGTTAATAAGCCATATTTGGCAAAAAAAAAATCCGTACACATTTTTGAGTAAGATGTCAATTCGAATTATCACGCGATATTTTCGTCGCATACGATGGATGCGATGAAGCAAACGATTCATAATTCTTAAATAATATGCATCAGTAACAGCTCGATATCACTTGAAACGAATACTTTGTTAATAATTACTTTGGAATCGTAAAAACAAATAAATATTATCTTGCAGTTGCAGTTTTGACTTTTGGAGACGATTTTTATTTATTTTTGTTGTGTTCCTTCTTCTGGTGATCTCCATTCAGCAGTTTGCCATTTTGTTTGTGGTTTATATTTAAAAAAAACCATTTGTTACAATGCAATATAAAAAATTTGAGTAATTTTTATTACTTTTAATAATGCCTTCTGAGCATTAAATTCGAAGTAATTTTTGAATTTAAATTCTATCATTTAATAATTCCATTTAAGCAATTTTTAATGATGATTTTTTATAAATTTTGAAGAAATTATTCACTTTTTCGATATTACCTTCAATAATCACCGACTTTGGTTTCCACTTTTTTTTTCATCATCACCAATGTCTACACGACCATTTTTGAAATGAATTTACCATACTCATAAGTTGTTGCAATCAATAGACTAAGATGATTATGTTTTCCGTATATAAAAGATGAACGTGTAACCTAAAAAATAAAAATTGTTGAATGATAATCCAGAAGGAAGAAGAAGAGCCAATAGACCTAAAGTAATATATGGCTAGATGCAGTAAACTGTGATATTATGTGATCCCTAAAATTCGAGATTGGAAGACATTAGCTGCGCAGATAGGTCCAATTGGAGAAATGTGTTGCGGAGAAGATTAAAACCTCGCCTGAATTTTAATGACATGCAGTAAGTAAGTGGTTGTTCGCCAAATACAAAACCATCACATTTTTTCGTCATTTCAAAGTCTCGAAAAATGTTTAAAACAAAATTTAGTGTATTAGCTTTTTGTTCGTTGTAGCTCATTTTTGTACCGCTGCCACTAAACTAATAGGCTAATAGTTTGACTTTTGTTTGTATACAATGAAATGTTATGTAATTTTAACACTACATCAGTTGAAGATATGTGTATTTTTAACAACCAAAATCACAAAATCATATTTATGAGAAGTGAATTGCTATTGTAAGATTGGTATCTTCTGTGCGGTATAATACATAATCAACATAATCAGATTACAATATTACCGGTAGTCGAGTTAGACTAAATTATGAAAAAGTAAACAGGTCACCACTGCCGCCACAAATCATTTATTTCTTTTGAATCGACATAATTTTGTAAAAAAAAAAAATGTAAAATATTTTTATATTATTCAATATATTCCTCTCGCCGCATTTATTTCTAATTATAATGACAATAAATAATACTAGTATTGTATTTAGTCGTCGTCGTATGTGAATGTATTTGACTTTTGACTTTTAATAATATCTATTTATTTATTTATATATTTATTTGTATATATATGGACATATAACCTACCTATATTTTATTTATATTTCAAACAAAAATCAATGTAATATATTATTATAGAGTTTTTAGATAAAACATTGCTGTATACAATTTTAAAAAATGTGTTATAATAACTTATAATATAAAAGAAATAACTAAATATGTACGAGCAGACAATAGGCTTATTTTAAATATGTTTTATATATATTTGACAATAATAACACCTCGCACGCCTATATAAATATTACCTAATAGTTGTTATTTGTCATATATTATATATTATTAAATAGAGAGAGGTGCTTAAATATACAATGCATAAATAATATTTGTAAGAAAAATTAGAGAACTATGTGTATTAAAATGTATAATGTAGTACAAAATGATATGCAAATAAAATTATCTCTTTGCGCTACATATTTTGATATATATTGCAGGTAAATACGCACCATCTCATAGTTATTATTTAAATTAATACACGGCGCGTATGATTGACAAATATTGTAATATAAAATACTCTGCTACTGTTGTTGCTCATATATTATATTAATATTTGTGTTACCGCAATTGATGTCAACAATTATTATTATTATTATAATTATTATTTATTTAATAAATTAATATAAATATACGCAGAAAAGTTAAGTAGCTTATATTGCATACATATAAATACAAGACCGATGTTAAATTTAATTAGATTATTTAATTATTCGTATATGTTAAAAATATGTATAAAATAAATAAAACACTGTTGCTGTGATGCAGGTGATAAATAATAAATAATTGTTTTTTTTACATATAATCAGATGGAATTAATAATTTTTTTTTCTCATACCATTTTTTTTTTAAACTATTATTTAATTTTTAGCATAACAATATCATCGGTGCGGTTTAACATATTATAATATTAATTACAAATTTCGTAAATATATGCACAGCGTATTATTAATATCAACGCGCACAGATCTCACATTAATAAAATTATACATAAATTATAAAATTAATTCTTATTAAATTAATTATATTAAACACTTGCAGCTTTTTTATTGTTTTTTATACGGCAAATACGATATTGAGAAGTAATCAATTAATAATTATTGGGTACACATATTAAAAAAAAAAAAAACGGAAAAGAAAAAACATATATATATTTTTTTTTTAAATATTTAACATTTAATTTTAATTTGCATATGAGAAATAATAATATTACTATAGGATAATACTACAGATGTAGGAGAAAGTGAGGGAATATGCATTAGTTTAAAGGAATATTCATAAATATGAAAATGTTGCTTAAAAAATTATGTGCCAATGGTGACACATTGCTATACATAAGTAGTAGAAAATAGAGAAGATCACTACTGGATGCCCGTAACCGATGCGGTGCCTATGTGCATATTAAGACCTTCTTCTTCTTCTTCTTCTCCTTCTTTAATTGCCCTAACCGTTCCGGACGTTGGCTATCATCATGACAATTTTTACTTTATTGACTGCAATTCGAAACAATTTTGTAGACTTGACTCTAAAATATTTTCGCATATTTGCCAGCCAAGATATATGTCTGCGACCTGGTCCCCTACGACCATCAACCCTTCCATGTAAATTAAATTGTAGAAGTCGATATTTGTCATTCCTCATGATATGGCCAAAGTATTCTAGTTTTCGTTGTTTTATTTTATTTAATAGATCAGGTTCTCGACCAATACGTCGAATAACTTCATCATTATTAATGTGATCCACCCAAGAAACCATTAGAATACGTCTGAAGAGCCATAACTCAAATAAACGAATGAGTTTTTTCTGCATTTTCTGACATAGTCCAAACACCATAACGTAACGGCAATGATCCCAAAATTCGTTTAAATAGTATAGCCAAGATAATGTAAAGCTTTGCACCTTTTCAATTATTTCATTGTTAGTTGTTGTTAGTTTTAGAGACCATACTGTTTTCTATAGTTGAAGAAATCTGACTAAAGATTGTTATATCAATAAAAATAGGATAAATGTCGCTATCAGAAATAGATTTGAACCAATTAAACTGTGTACTCCATCAATTTCAAGTGAATGTAATATGTAACTAAACATGTCAATAAGTCTCAACATCAACGACAGAATGATTACAATTTCGAATGGAAAAGTATTTGCAAAATATATAAAATGGTAGGTGAATGTATTCTGGTTTCGCGACACACTTGGTGCATCATACAGCTTAAGTGCTGGAGTAAAACCAGTGTTCAGTATCGTCCCACCAATATTATTCATTTTATCGTTATCAAATGTAAAATGAGATCCGTTAATACCAATGTTCATGGTATTGGGTAGACACCGTGCATTCAATCAACTGACGACCTCGATTTTGCCGATCATACATTTGCTTGCTGACACATGCGAAGAATGACATACAAAATTAAATATAAAATTTTTGTAAATAAACTTGTGGGTCTTACGATGAACGTGCCGAAAATTCAATGGTTACATTTGGCCAAAATCGTTTAAAATCGATTGCGTAATTGAGGAGGTTGATGATTTCTACTTTACCTCGTATAAAAAGTAGAATATATGAATTCTGAGTATAAATTTAACATGATAAACAACATCTTTGGGCGTCATCCAAAGTGAGTCTTATTACCAAATTATGAATTTTTGACACAAATGTCAAAAGTGTTTTGTTATACGTATAGGAGATTCACGTCAGTGATCTCATCACGGACATACAGGTTTATGTAAATAAATGCCTTCGAAGAATCCTTAGTGATCGATGGAAGGAAACAATTGGAAATGAAGAGTTTTGATCCAGGATTGCATCCTATTTCACCTATATATAATTATAATAATAAATAAATATGAAGTATAAAATGTATACAAAGAATCACAATGTTGCACAATGGAACAAGAACAACAAATAAGGTAAACTTTATAAACAGTAATAAAATATAACATTTCCTTATATTAAAATTTTTTAATTTTATAATTATAATAAAACAAAAAAATAGTTAATTGATTAATTTATTGTTGTAATCAATCATATTATTGATTTTTATTAGAATGTTGTATAGTCGATGTATAAATAAATATATACAAATACAGTCACGGTCAACAAATAATTAGCGCACTGAGTTCTTTTTTATTTATATGTGACTTTTAAAATACAATAGAAATTTATATTATAATCAAAATTATACACAAAAAATATTTCTAGATGAATTTTAAATTAAAATCTCAATAATAATAATTTGGATGACAATCTCCAATTTTCGGAGATATTACTAAAATATTTTACCATGCCGAAATTCCCATTTTCATTACTGTTTCAAGTCATAAATAATAGCATCCGTTAATGCCAGCTGCAGTGAATAATGATCTTTAAATTTTTTGTACCTAAAATAATGCAACAGCAATTTCTTCGTAGACACACGTCACCCTGATATAGTATTATGAAAAAACTTATATGGAAATTATTATATTATATTTTTAATTTAGTTATAAGATATTGAATTTTGGTATGATTGTCTCAGTTCAATACCGGGTGGATCGGACTCACAATCGCCGGGTTGAATGACATACGCTTTAACCACTGAACCTACACTTTTAATGTAATTATATTTTAAAAATTATTTAAAAAAAAAAAACAATTAATTTTTTTAACGCATTGCTTAATATTTGACAGTGACTGTATGTAAAAACAAATAATAATAAATATTATTTAATTATTCATTTGAGTTGAGTGTCTTATTTATTTATTTAATTTTTTGTGTTTTAAAATATTTGATATTTCAACATTACAATAATTTAAATTATTTTGTTTCCGATTTTAATGATTATATTATATTGTTATAGAACGTGAATATTTTGAAAAAAAAACCACGCAATGATAAGTCATATTGAACACTATTTCTATATATAGAATATTTATACATAAACAATCACATTTTAATCTAGGAAATCAACAGGCAGATTCAGTAATTTGAACAAAAATTTGACATCATAAAAGAAGAATTTAGTTTTTTTTATTATTTGATTATTGATTACTTTTCAAATATATTATTTATTTTTATATTTATATTATTATAAAATCAAAAAATTATAAATCGCATATTTACACTAGTCTAGCAAAAGGAGCTTTAGAAGGATATATTTTTTGTGTAAAACATTAAAAAAAAGTATTTATTCTCAAAATAATATGAAAAATTCATATTCAAATTGGTAAAACTAATATCAACTATGAAGATATAACCAAAATAATAATAACAAATTGTTATGTTTCAAAAGCAGGTTCACAAGTGTACTAATAACACCAATATATGTCCCTCATTACGTAGTCATAATTCTGGCAGTCGAGATGGCATTGTGTTTCATATATTTTCTACTCTCATTTGAGTTGATGTTAGGTCTTAATGCGTTTAAATTACGCGTGTCAATTCAGGTCAGACAGAACTCTGCGGAGGCCATTCTAAAATGTTTATATTGTTATTGCTTACGATATTGTAACAATTTTCGTTCGGTTAATGAGCACACAAATTAATGATAATTATAAAAGGATTTATAACTCCTTTTGATAGATTTAAATGAACGTTTACCTTCACTACTTGTATCACAAAGTTATAAATACCCCTCGCCGCAATACATCCCCAAGCGAAGGCCTTTAATATGGGTTTAGCATACTTATAACACAAAACATCAGTAAAATAAAATTTTCATGTATATAGCGGAGTCGAATCATAGATTCGTAGGTCCTCAATAAGATGTTATAGCTTAATTTTATAGATTTTAGAACATTATCATCGTAAAACTGCATGGGATTTTTTTTTATTTAGCATTACCCACATATATTTTGTGACACTTTCTCGTATACATTCAATATTTATTTTCGCTCGGCTTTTTGTTGAAATATATAGATTAGTTAAGAAAAAATAATAATTGTGATATCTCGTGTATTTGAAGTTATAGTCGTGGACTCCTACCACTTCGTCGAGTTGATGCTATATGTCCGTCAATGGAAACACTTTTATAAATTTAAATATTGTTTGGCAGATAACTATCTGAAATATATTACGATTTCACCAATAGTTCTACCATTTGCATACATTTTTATAATTGCTTTACTAAATGTTTAAATTTACCCATTTTTACCTTTAATATAACGTATTATGAATAAACGTAACATTGTATGTGTTAGTTAGAATAGAGTGGAGTGGTAAGCTATTTATGGTTTGGACACGAAAACTAATTGTTTTATTATTATAAAATTTACAGTATCTTAATCATAAATTTTAGTATTGTTAACTTACTTTTGAGAACCATTGTATATTTATTAACATTTATTATTATTACTATTAGTAAACCAACAATTGATGAATAATCCCTTGAGTCAATTTTCAAATTATTAAATTTAAATAACGTGTTGAAAGAAATTATTTAAAATAGCAATAACAATAACAATATGTAAAGAATGTCATAGAATTTTCGAAATGAGTCTGTTTGGGTTATTAATTATAAATATATTTTGTATATATGGAAATTATAAAATTTTTCAAATTCATAGTAACATATTATATAGAAGGTACTTTAAAATAAGTCATATATAATAAACAAACTCTCGCATTTGAATAATTCACATAACTTTGATATTAGATTATAATTGAACAGATAAAGTATAAAATTCATAATAAATAATCTGCATTAAGAAAACAATTTTGATGGCATTTATTCTATAAACTCAAAATGTTATTCATTTTCATTTCAAGACGTTCATATAAAATTGTATCGTAATGACAGTCCTATAACTAAATCATGTTATCATATATCGTATAATTTTAACATATAAAAATTTCAAATAAAATAAACACTTTAGTGCTGCTTAGGTTTAGTAAAATGTTGTTTAGTGTAATAGTGATAAGCATAAAAAATTTAATTTTCTGATTCTTATAGTTGTGCTTAAACTTCGTTTTTCTATTACGCTACAAAATAAATAAATTAATCTCGAAATTATAACTTAAGTTACAATATATCCCAATTTTATCAATTATTATAATTTAATAATCAAGAATAAAAATTGTACTAGAAACTTTTCTAGTACATCTCACCATATCCAAAATAACGCAGTAAATGATGAAATTTGCATAATAATATATGTTATTAATAATTTGAAATCACTCATCAGAATAGCGCAGCACAGTTTGCATATGTGTTTATGTTAATCAATCGTGAATTGCATCGGGTTCAATTCTCGCTATTTACGCATGGGAAATTTTTGGGTATTAATTTTAATGTTACTCAGTGACACAAGATACACACGAAAATGGCAGCAATATGGGCTGGAGACATGTCTCTTTGTTATCCTATGCCTATAGGGACAGCAAAACCTCTGACGCCATTTTTGTGTGTTTCTTTTGTGCCGTTGTCTTTTGTGCTATAGCATAATTCTGAAAATTTTCAGCTGAGTGATCATTATTTGTTCGTTTATGGAATAAAATCTCTGCAATAATAATGTTCAAAAAAATTAACAATTTCTGCATACACACACACCATCATTATGGCCTAATAAAATAAAAATAATGGAATTTAGAAAACATGTATCTTTCGTTAATTGCAGTACAATTGGTGAATTGCTATATATACTCCCATATGCGAAGTAATTTACCAACTTGACTGTAATGAATGTATGGTAGATGCCATATAAGCTCCACTCGGACTGACTTGCTATAATAATTTATATATAAATTGTTTTCGACTGCATCAACACTTACGGGTATACTATTTTTTAATACATCCTATATAAGTTGTGTTGGTAAAAGATGTTTTGCATATATCTTAATGTATACAAAACAATAAGGTATACATTAAAAAATTAATTAAAAATTATAAGTGCACGCTTGGTGTTATTACAGTATGTGTGTATGGTATGTACAATCGTTTGTATATATGCGTGTATATTATTTACACTAATATTACAAATACAATATATTAAAAATAAACAAACTGCAAAAGCATTAAGTTTTAAATAAAAACATGGAGATATAAATATATATAAAATATATTGCTTATGGAGAGGTCTGAGGTATCTATCTATAAATACATAACATAACACACCTTTTGCGGTATTATTGCGACATTTCTTTGTGAATTCGTAAATGTAATACGAATATACATTACATTTTACATATGCCATTGCTTGTTGATGATTATAATAAGTTCTATAGTACCTACAGAGACCTATAATTTATATTGATATTTTGGTATATATATACTTTTTTTTTAATATTCATAATTCATATTTCTGTTTGTATACCAAAATGTAATATAAATAAATAAATAAATGATGACAGAACAGAAGAGACATCGAAACAAAGGAAAATAAAATAATATATTTTTATTATAAGTTTTCCAAATTCCATGATAACAACAATTACATATATTACCACATGATATTACATGATATAACATACAGCAGTACTTTTTGTATACGCGGGTAAATAATTTATAAATTTTTTATGTATTTCGTGAATGGCTCCGATTTTTTAAATGTATTTATATTTAATATTTATAATAATATTGAAAATGAAAGTGAATACTATATGGTCTATATAAAAATTATAATTGTATACGGCCGCCGGTCGGTGGTCGGTTATGGTAAAAATACAAATTTTTTTTGAACGGAAAAAAAAGATAATACATTTTTTTTGTTACAAAATATTTAAATTTTATTTCCGGTGAAACAAAGAATATGACAAAATTATTATACATAGAATTTTATGTTTGTGTATTACATAGTGACTACATTCAAACATTTCAACAATTCCATTTGTTTTCATATATAACGACAATATAATGCAATGCATATATTGCATACATATGCGATGAAACTATATTCCAATATACAATTCATTTGAAAAAAAAGTTAAGGTAAAAAATCATAATTTCAATGAACTAAATTTGAGAACCACATTAATTAAAAAAAAAACATAAAAAACAATCATTCTTAAATTCATTCTATATTTTAATATACTAATAAGAAAAAATACGTTTCTATATAAACATCATCTGTCCCATAATAAACCGAAATGGCTATGTAAACCATAGAACAAGTACCGCTATCACTTAATTTCTTTGTGATTATGTTCAGCAAACGTTCCTCAACAAATTGCCAAAATTTCATGACATTACAATCAGTAGAAACGAAAATACATAAAGTTACAGCGGTTCTTGTGCGTCGGTGGAAAAATGAATATAAAAACAAAGACCCAATATTAAATTTTGTTTTATAATTGGTAAAACGTATGATTTGTTTAAAATCGCGTATGCGGTGATAATTGGGTGTTAAAAAAAGTATAAGTTTTTAAATGGCATAAATGATTCAAAGAAGGCAGAGAAGCTATTAATTGATGACGAACGTCCAGGTCGACCATCTTAAGTCATTTATTGAAGAAAACGTCGAAAAAGAGCGTGATTTCGTGAAAATGTCTAAAAAATCTTCAACGTAATACATCGAAATGGAGCTTGGAATACCGAAAACAATAATTCATCGAATTTTAACTGGTTCATACGATAGATGAATTCAAAGTTTGTTCCACAAAAATAATATTGATCAAAAATTGCACCGAATTAAACTAATAATTTCATTTTCACCTAATTTCTATTCCCTAAATTTTATTTAGCTATGAAAAAGAAACCGTTTTTGCCTCAGTGGAAGACATTCAAAAGCCGATGAACACCACATTCTCAACAATATTCAAATCACAGATATAAAACAGTCATTTGATTCGCACATGTTGAACATGCAAATCCGTGCGATTACAGGTGATGGTGATTATTTTGAATAAATAAAATGATTTTTTGTGAAAATTTAATATTTATTTTTATGGTTTTTTTAATCCAATCCGGATTATTACGGGACAGAGATTGTAAAAATACTTTTTTAAAACAATTATAACATACTCGCGCGTATATATTGCTTTTTTTTTGCCTTTTCCATTTTTTTATATTATTATGACTATTATATTTTTTGTTGTTGTACCATTTGGTCATTGAGGCGAAACATCATCAATTACAAAAATAATACACATAGTCACAAAATTGAAGGAATCATAATTTTATTCTAATTATTAGTAAACACTTAAGTTTCAGAACAAAGAATTGTATTCATTATTTACATTTAAAATATAGTTTTTTGGCTATATAATCTCTCCAACCTCCATATGAACGAATCCGAAATGTAAATTTTCATAAGATTCTTGACAAGCAACATTATTCGCTTTGCTCGGGCCCGTATGTATTTGTTGGAATGTTATTTTATTCGTTTTGTTATTTAAGTGATAATTTTATGATTTTAAATTTTTGTGAAAATGGTAACATTTAAAAAAAATTAAAAATACAAACCACTAAAATTTCTGAAATATAAACTCAAATATATACTTTTACAATAATAAAATTAACAAAATTCTCATATTTACAACTCATTTTTATGCATCAATTTTGTTCAATTATTTAAGTTTATATTATTTGCGATTGACTTTACATATAACATATGTCATCTAATACAAATTTCTAATCCGAACTAAAAATAATCGATTGGGTTTGGACTGTAGGCCATGCAGTAAAGTATGACACAAAAGGAAGATTGAATTTGATTGAAATGGTTTTTAAATTGGGTAACTTCAACATATAAATGGATAGAATTTTAAATTATATAATTATTGCGACTCAATTCAACCACACCCGTTTAAATACCCATATACACCGCATTACGTTGCATGATTTACTCATATTTTCCTGCATAATCAAACTACAAATGGATTCTTCTATAGTCTAATTTATAATATTTTCCATATATATGTGTTTGGAATCTCGATATTTAAACTACTTCTTCTCAATGCAACCAATAAATTTGTTGTTGTTATTGTTGTGATTTTGATATGTCTGTATTTTTATGAGAAATAGATAGACATTTTAAGAATTTCGAAAGAATTTTAATCTGTGCGTCTGTGTATATACACGTAGACTTTCAATTTTGTGACTATATGTATTATTTATCATATAAAGACTAACTAAATTGTACATACCATACAATTGTAATAATATATATACTAAAATATATTTATTTAGCGTATAGTTATTGCTAACTTGTTCTTTGATTAGCTTCACCACCTTAGCGTCATAAATCGTGTAAAATAAATCAAATACGTATGAAATGAATGTATATAGGACTATTATTATTGGTATATATGAAAGTATTTATTATACATTTGCAGGCATTCTTTATTATTATAAATATAACTATTATTAATCTTATATATATTATAATAGAGTATCATGGGCGTTCTTGTGAAAAATGAATTCGGATTACAATATCAGTATATATAATTTTCTAATAGGTTGAAAGTAGACTATAAAAATAAGATTACATAAAAATAAACGTTGGGTGTACACACCTTCAAAATTTTCTGAAAAATCAAATTTTATATAGACAATGCGATGTTCCTTTTTTGTATTTGGGTGCCGTACGTATTTTGAACGGATATCTAAATTCAGCAGATTTCCATAATATATTATATAATTTTAGTGGTTCACATTATAAGCCATATATCACAAATTTCTTTACTAACACAAATAATTACTATCAAATGAATTCAAAGTCTAAATTAATATTATACCACAAAATTCAAATATTTCAAAAATTATAAATTATTTACTAAAATCGTGTATATGGACTTTCAAGAATATCTAAATAATTTTATGATAGCGAGCCGATTTCTCACGACATGCTATACAAACACATTTATAGAAAAGGAGAAATTTCATTAAGACTTAAAACTAATCAAATTTTATACATAAGATAATCGGCCTATATACCATATTTTTGGGAAAATTTATTTTCATGATTCATGAACCTTCTTTTGAATTTCAGACCACATAATTTAATTGAATTTTAATTATCTTTTAATATTTTTAGATTATGAAAGTTTAATTTGTACAAGATGATTTTGCAGATTACACTGCATCGGCAAATGAATCAATTTAGACAATTTACTAATCAATGTAAAAAATGTGACTAAAAATATAAAAAAACAGCCAATAATTTACAAAATGTATAGAAAAATGGTAGTAAAACGAATAGAATAGAATAAATCATAAAAATATAGATTTTCGAGCAGAATTGTTATTCAGATATTTTCTTTCCACAATTTACTTATTATTTTTATTAAATTATAATCTTCACAATAAATTAGCCACGTGACGTAAGCAAAGAAAATTTTATATAACCCAAACAAATACATATAATCTCATTGAAACACATTAATCCATTACAAAAATTCGCCCTAAACTAACTAATATTTTTTTAGCATAAATTTCGTAAAGTAATAAATAACACTGAAAAAATATTCGAATGGTGAATTTAAAATAAAAGCTCAATATTTGGTAATAAGTTTGATGACAAATTATATAACTTTTGGGAATATTGCTTTGCTTTTTTCTGAAAAGTGCCTATATATAGAAATTATTTTAGTATGTATACAGAAATTCTCGGTAATTTTAGTAAATTTCAGCGACATTTGGTGAAAATTTTGCCAATACATTGACTGAAGTAATTCATTATAAAAATATAGTGTACCATAGTGCCACAGTACGAAAAGTTAGTTAATGTCCTTAATTTAGGTTAACATATTGTTACACTGCTAGTTAAATTATATTGGATATATACACGGATTGCCGACATACGCGAAGATGTCGTTAATAATGATAAAAATGTAAAGTGAATATCGTTGAATTCTTTGTAATATATTTTATCGATTCACGCTTAAACAAGATATGACCGAATTTCCATTCCAAAATTCAAAGAAATTTGTGATACTGTATCAAGTGCGAAAACTAAAAATATAGTACAAAATATTTATACAGTATCATTATTTTCTTAAAAAATGTCATTAACATCAAACGGAAAATCAGTCAAATCTTTTGAACGCGTGAATTGATTTTTTTAAAATCTCTTCTATGAAAGATTTAAAATTGATTATAATAATTGCAATTCTGTGATTAAAAAAAGATGATAATTCTTAAAAGTCGATTTTCCGAATAGTTTATAGTAAATGGACATTTCATTTTTTTTTCATAATGCATATGGGGTTTAGTATTAACTCGGCTACCAGAAAATTATTTAATAATATTGCAATCTGAAAATATTTTCGTCACGTTTCGCCACTGTTGGGATTTGTAACATTTTATAAATAACATATGCGGTTTATTGCGATTGACACAGACGCTGAACGCGCTTATATTGTTATATTTATGATTAATTTTATAGAATAATAATTGAAATATGGTTTTAATTTCAAAAGAATAATTTTTCCATATAAAATTTAAATCACTGTAAATATATTTATTTTTTAATTTTGTAAAACACTTTTTAACCTAGTTTAATGATATTTTTTTTTTATCTCTACACTAATAATATTGACCATATTTTAAATATATGTATTGCATTATCAGAGAAAAAAAAACAAGTGAATTACATAACGATATATAATTTAATATTGCAATAATGCACATATTATACTACTGAAACAAATTACTAATATAATAATTTTCATAATTCTATAGAAATTTTAATTTATAAAGATTATTGTTATGTATTACAATATATAAATTATAATACCACAATTATTATTATTATTATTATTATTATTATTATTATTATTATAATATTATAATAGTTAGAGGTATTAATATAACGTTTATATATTTTAATCATAAATAAATTCTGAAAAAATAATAAAATTCTGAAATACTTAGTTAATTCAATTAATTTTAAATTATAAATATATGATTTTTCAAATCAACACCGCCGCCACACCACTGTTTGCGCACTATTTTAAATTGAGTAATCCACATAATACTATACTATACAGGGTGTCTCAAATTGTGACAGCAATAAAAAAAACGCTAGATTCTCTGGATCATTTTGAGCCGAAAATATAATATAAAATTTTGGTCGATTTGATTTCGTTACACAAAAATAATCACATATTCAATGGAATCGTGACTTGA
Source organism: Bibio marci (assembly GCA_910594885.2). Lineage (NCBI taxonomy): Eukaryota > Metazoa > Arthropoda > Insecta > Diptera > Bibionidae > Bibio > Bibio marci. The sequence continues at coordinate 32,140,119 of OU343115.1, read as the reverse complement.
ACTCTATACTGGGTTCAATATCTCAATAACTAATTAATCGATTTTAAATTTTTTATACACTATCGGCAGCATTATAGCCTACCGAGGTCTTTAATTTGATGACGTTAAGATAAGGTAATTCGAACCTGTGGCTATCCATATATTAAATAGGAATAAGAATGTTGCAAAAAAGTTTAAATCAAATAATCATAATAAAAAAATTTTTCTCGATGTAAAATTAACTTAACTGAATTGTCTTATCTTAACGTCAAATTAAAGAACACGGTATGCTATAATGCTGTCAATTGGGTATAAATAACTTAAAATCGATTAATTAGTTATTGAGATATTGAAAGCAGGAGAGTGGTTTTTATTAAAAAATCTGGTTATGTTCGTAGTCGAAGTCGAATCGGCTAAAATGTTATATAATAGTTTTGCCTCAAAATGACCCAGAGAAACTAGCGTTTTCGTATTGCCGTCGGAATTTGTGACTCTCTGTATATATAATATAGTTACTAAAATATATAAATATTACAATACATAAATATATATTATAATGAAAATTATATAGTTATAATAAGAAATTAAAAAGGAAAAATTGCACATTATATAAATATTATTTTATATATACAAAGACAAAATTCTATATATATATTTTAAAATTTTGAAACAACATATCTTATCCATTATAAAACTGTTGTATTTTTATAATAACTATATTATTATATATTTTCATAGAATATATATATATATAAATTAGTTGTGTATATTTCTAATTGTGAATTTTATACATATATACACTCATTTTGCATAACAATAAACATATTATTATTATTATTATTATTATTATTATTATTATAAATATTATAACATTATTAAATATTTATTATATATAAATAAATATATATAATTATGCAGCAGCACTTGTTTTGGGTCATAACTGAAAATGCCTATATAGAGTATATTTCATGTATTTACTTTAAACACATAATATTACACATAACAGTCATAACCCAAAAGACGTTAATAATGTGTACAAAGTTGTTGAGTTGCTCATAGGTAAATAATTCATTTATATTACAAAAAAAAATAAAAAAAAATTGGATAGAGACTTTGTTTTTTTTTCTTACACACATAAATAATATTATAACAACAAAACACAATACCATATAGAATTGCGTATCAGCACTTAATCTTATATAATATACATCACAGCATATGATCTTAAACATAAAATATACAGACTTAAAACAGAATAGAAACACATTAATAAATGTTTGGGTATTGTTTTTCATTGAGCACGTGGTATTATGAAATTTTATTAAATTTATTTCTATTGTACAATATATTAAAAAAGATTCATTATTATTATTATTATTATTATTATTATTATTATTATTTGTTATTAATAATATGTACAAAGTAAAATATTTACAAAATACAGAAGAAGGAGAGATATTGTATACATTTTATTTGTACATTTAATATTTAAATTTATGGAAATAATAATGAAATATACAGGCGAAAGTGGTGACCGTGATGAATATTCTTAATAAAAATATATTTTAAAAATTATTATGTAATAACATTAACATACACAAAAAATAAATAAATAAATAAAAATAAGGGTAATTGTGAAATAAGAAATATATTTTTTTAAGAGTTTTATGTTATAATAAATATTTATATTAATGCATATTATTATATTTATAATCAAGAAGCAAGAACTTTTTTTGTAATACATTTAATAAATTTGAAGAAGGTTGAATGTATACTGGACTGGACACGAATATTTTATTATATATAATTAGAGTTATTTTTCTTCATCAAATTATGTTACTTCAAGTGGAACATATCGCATCTATAGCGGTTAAATTATTTTATCTATATGAAAATAAATGAAATGTACAGGATATACCCGTATACCCCCTCCTCTAAACACCTTAATAGAGCATAATCCTGTAATTTTTTCCAGCAAAAATTTGATCTACAGTTATGCCCGATAGTAAATCCTTTGTTTTTCGTTTGAAAATTATAGTATCGCTACATCTACAAATCAACTAAATGATTGATAACAATAACAATAACAATTCGGAAAGGTTACAAGTACAACAATTTCTAGACTTTATTAAATTTTTCAAAATCAATTTTCCAGTTATTAATCATCAAAGTCGAAATATAATTATGAAAACATGAAAAATTGTCATTGAAATATACGTTTTATTTATACAAAAAAGCTGTTTTAAATTTTTCCCATACGACACCTAAACTTTATTAGTTAAAATCGTCTTTTTATGGCCTCACACATATCAAAACCTTCAAAATTATTGCCTATCATATCATTAACTTCATCAATTCATAATAACAGCTGTTCGAATGTGTAAATACAAATGCTCTTACATAAATCCCTATAATTTTAAGGATATAAAATACACAATTCTTTTTTAATTCCATTGCGTGTATAGGATTACGAATTTTCTCCGAAAGGTTTTAGTTTTGTGATATACATATTTATGTATGTTGATGGGTTGCCCTGCCGATGAACCAATCTTCATGATTATTTACCGTTTATATGATAATGAATTCATTTTTAATCACCGCAGTAACAATTTTATGGAAAAAGGTATATTTTCTAGGTTAAACATTTGTCTTTCGAATTATATGCAATTGATGTGGCAACCCATTTTCCTTCCTTGCTATAATCTTTACTTTCAAACAGTTTTTGTGTCTTTTTTTATATAAATATATAGAATAAATTATTCGTGTATATTATATTTCACATCAAAATCACAATTAAATAATTAAGTATTTTAAATTTCAGTATTCTATGTTGATTAAAAATATAAAATCGCAAGGTAATATTTTTCATTTAAAGGTAACAATATATAAAATAATAATGTTGCTTTTGTGGAGAACACCACCCAAATGGGTTAAAATTCTACTACATAGAAATGTCATATAAAGCGAGTTTGTGTTTCTTTTCGCCAAACAAACAAATCAATTTTGATGAAAAAAGATTTTTACTTTCTTCCTTTTTAAATATTAAATAAGGGTTTTTTATTGAAACTTTTATGATTAATAATTTTTTGTATGATATTTGCAATATTTATGTTTCACTTGTGATATATATTTTGTATTGCGCCACCGATCGGTTATTATTTAAATAAACAAAATTGTATCCATAAAAATAGAAAATAAATATTCAAAATAATGAAATAAATAATTTAAAATGTCATTATTATTGTTATTGGATAAAAAACGAAGCAGTATTTTTGTTTGACAACAAATTTTAAAAATAAGGAACCATATTATTTAATTACATAATACACATTTATTTACTTACCACAAATATTCAATTATAATTTATTTAATTTTAATACCATAATAATTATTTAATAGAAATGAATGTCGCGCATCGCATACTAACCTGAAAAATAAAAGAAAAATAAAATTATTAATATATTATTTAATATATTATTTAATATTGCAAAATAAAATAATCAATATTCAATAAATATGTTTTTAATTTTATAAGTAATTAAAGAATTAAATAAATATCTATAATATAAAAACCACGATTACTTTATTAATATTTTATTTATAAACAAAAAATTTATTGTTGTGTAAAAAATTGCAAAATTTATTTATTTTATAGAAAATTAAAGGATGTCAACATATTTTTACTATACACATTATTTTAAAGTAATATTAATTCATTAATTATTATCATTAATATATTATAATTTAAAAATTCTAATAATATTGATAGTTAAAAGAAAATTTTCCGAAATAGATTACTGTCAAGGTGTTAAAAATAAAAAATTAAGAAAATCCACAACATTATACTGCGAAGTGGCGGCACACACCTTCCTATATATAAAAATATTATAAAAATATATATCATTATTTTGAACTGGATAACATTTAGCTGTAAACTTTAGAAAAAAACTATCACATGTTTTTTTAAAAAAACCTACTTGTATACAGAATCGCTATATGTATATTCAAATGTATTGTAGCGCAGTGTTTGAAATTCATAGTTCTATATTAAATTATTGCAGTATATTTAAATATTTTAAGGAAATGTTTATAGAATTCAACTATATATATATATATATATAACATCAACAAAATATCAGTATATATACAATATATATAGTGTAATAATATAGATATAATTATGTGAAACACCCTGTATATACATAAAATATAGTATATAAAGATTTGCAATTTTGTACAATTTAAAAATAATGAAGTTATTCAAGGTTTTTTTATATTTATATACGAGTAAGTCTTGTAGAAGATGTAGGAAAGTTATGTATATGGATATTATAATAACATAATTATTTAAAAATTGATAATTTTTAAAATTACAATAAAAATTAGATATATAATTTAATAATAATAATAATAATAATATAAAAACACTACACATTGATCTTAGATTTTAAGAAAGAAAAATTATTACATTTCAAAAAAATTAAGAAAAAAATCTTAATAGCACCACAATTAAATTATTTTAATACAATAATTTATTATACTTAAGGTTTAAACAAATACGTATATATTATTATTATAAATACATATTAGTTATATAAATTAAATTAAATAAAATATAATATAATAAATTAAATTATATATAAATAGAATGAATAGTTGAAATTTAAATTGTATTTATATGTACAAAAAAAAACTTCAAACTTTTATTTAATTGAATTTATATGCAAATTTTAATCTAGATTTTAAGAATAATATGTTCAATTACTGTAGATACGTGTATCAGTGTGTTATTTGTTTATTTTGTTTTTGCAAACCATTTACGAATTCGTTCAAATTAGTAGATTGTATTTAGATTTGAATATATTGGTTATAATCAAGGACGTATTCTTTTCTTTTTATATAAAATACATAATTAACATTTTACCCAAAAAAAAAAAATTACTTTACATATTCACAACATTATCGAAAGAAACCGAGAGGAGAAAAAAATTGTATAATATTCAATTTGATTTAGCAATTGAGCGGCAAAAGTCAAAGAGGATAATAATTGGTTACAAATTTATAATAAATTAATTTAATTTTCATAGTCATGTAAAGAGAAAGTGAGAAAAAAATTACACAATTAGCTAGAATAAGATTTTTTAAAATTGCTATTGATATATATAAAGATATATTAAGTGATACAAATCAATGACTTAAATAAATTCCTATTATAATATATTCTATAAATGCAAATCGAAATTATACCACACTTAACTAATATGGTGTGTACATATTGAAAATAATATTACTCTCTATAGATTTGTGCGTATAATACCGGAAGAATCTTTATTTGTTTAGCAAGTCACAAATTAAATGGTAAATATAACATTTCCTTTTTTATAAATAAATCACCAAAAAAAACGTTTAAATTTTATATGTAATTGCAATGCCATAGTCGTTATTTAGTTTATCATCCATGCAGCGGTGTCAAGTAAGAATTGGCATTCAATAGCTTTTCTTATCACCTGAACAAAACTATTTATAGACTAAATTATGAAAAAACAATCAATTTTCCATAAAATCGTTTTTTAAAACAATTATTATCTTTTCTTAAATTACGGGACATAGTTTTTAACGGATTTCCATTTTTTGTATATAGAATTAAAATAATAATCAATTTACGAATCTTTTATAGAAGAGATTTTTAAAATCGTTTCATTTGTTCAAAAGTAATACTGCGCGTATAAAACAAACGCTTAAACGGTACAAAATCAAACGGAAAATTGATCATATCTTTTAAAGAAGAGAGCAGCGATTTTTAAAATCTGTTCTACATAGGAATAATTAGAAATTTATTTTAATTTGCAATTATGAATACACAAAACTGGAATTCCGTTAAAACTATGGCTCGTAATTGAAAAAGATGAAATTCATCAGAGTGGCCAAATTTTCACGTTTAATTTAGTCAACTCGGTTAACAGAAAATTGTTTTAATGTTGTATAATTTGAAAACATTTTTTCGTGCAACGCTTACATCGTTATTTTTAAAATTAAATTTTCGTAATTAAACGTTGTAAATTGATGCAATAATTCGGCTGCACCCTATAATACTAAAACTCATTGTGTATTAAAACGTATATATCTATAAAAAATTAGGATAGAAAATGTTCTTGTCAACTAGATTAGTCTCAGCAATAACGCTGAGAATTAAAAGGTATTCTTAAAACAATTGTAAATATGTAAATAAAAAAAAAATTCCTGAATTTATTATAATTTTAATAAAAAAAATGATTCAATATGATATTTAATCCAAAGGTTGCTATAGTGACTATAAAAATTACTGAACTGAATACCATATTGTTTATTTTTATGAAATCAAAAAAGATTGTCTTTGAAAATTGGCTGCATTGAAAATATATACAGAGATTAACATTATCTCCGTACACATAACCAGCCAAAATTAATAAATCATCTGTCGAAACAAACAAATGGGCTCTATAACGACAAGTTTTTGTTATACGTTTTTTACTGCCGATAGGAATAAAGAGACAATTATGTTATGTCCTTTGAACCATATTTCCATATATTACTAATTTTATTTTTCTTGCCAAGAATGAATCCAATTGAGCAAAGTACAGAATGTATTCACCTATCATTATTAACATTAATATCGGTGATGCCAGAAAAATGCATGATATGGATAATATACGTTCATTCTATTATTATTTCATTTTGTAAACAAATAATAAACGTCCTTTACATAATCGAAAAGGATGGAATCATAGGTATATATATATACTATATCCTTGAGTATAATATTAAGTATACTATAGAGAGACCAAAGAGATATACAATAACTATACCAATACCGAATTGATAATTATTTTGAATTTTAATTTACAGGAAATAATTGTGTAAATGTACTGCAAATTCATAAAATGTAAATCTATAATAAAAATATAATATAAAACGATAACCGCGCGATCCTATTTGAACATATAGAAACAATGACATAATTTTTATCATGTTTTATATAACTCGCAATAATTCTATTTAATATTAAATCACTATATTCACACTGGTGTGTCGCTGCTGATATATGAAACTGGAAAAAAAAAACTTCCGTTGTTACATGAGAGTTAAAAATAAAATGAGAAATTGTTGGCTTCTTGTTGGTACACATATAATAACTGAGGAATTCATGTTTCTACATTCAATCTACATATAATACCCACATAATAAATGTTTGTAAAGTGTATATAGACAAATATATGTAAAATATACCATAACAAAATGTTGTATTCTCTATTTTAATAATATTATAAACATAAAAATTTCCGCATTTTTCATATATTATTGTATTAAATCCAAATATAAATATATAACAATTATTATTATAAAGAAACAGGATTCGTCATTTAAAAGTATTTTCATTTAATTTACTATTTTTATGTGTATATATGCGTAATTTATTTATATATATATATTTATAATTGCCTATTGTACACAATACCTGTATATATTTCAATAATAATATTATTATTTTTACATCAATTATCCACACCCACTCCACTCACTGAAAATGTATATAATACACTTTTTAAATAAATGTATATGTAATATTAAAAAAGTGTCGTAAAAATATAAACTAACAACAAAACATTCAATGTTTAAATACTAGTTAATTTCGAGGAGAAGTTATTAGATGTATTAAAAATTTAAGAAAAAATTTAACTTCTTATAACGCAAGACTATACAAAAAAAAACATCATTCAATATAAAATTATAGGTAATAAAATATTGTTGTTAGTTAATAACAACATTTTATATTTAAATTTTTATTTTATTTATTTTTTGTTTTATCATTATTTCAATCAAATACATTAATAACTATTTTGCGGTTTTTTTTTTATAGATATTATTATAAATAGTAATTCGTTACAGAATCAGAAATAAAAAATCTGTACTTACAGTGATGTGAAAAAAATAGAATGAGTAAAAGAAATCACAGTTTTGGAGTTTTTAATGTTTTCAAATAATTTTATATAAAAATTCACTTTGTCTAATCTATTTCTTCTTCTTTTTAACTTCAACTATTCCGGTTAGGCAAAACTAGATTTTTTTTAAGATATTTTAAAAACGATTTGATCATTCTTTTTGTACAATTATTGTTTAATTAAACAATACTAGTAATTGTAGGTAAAGGTACATCTTTTTCTAATTTATTTTTCCAAATAGGTCCAAATAAGTTCCATTGGATTTAAATCTGGATTTGGGGAAGGTGTTTCAATTATGTGAAAACAATTATATAAAAAATTCAGTTGCAAACAATATAGAATTTATGTTTCGGGTTCGTTATCTGGATAAAAGTAAAATTCATTTTCGAAACCTATCAATCGCGCTGATTCTTTAAATTTTTATATTGTATAATTTTATAATATTATTAAAATATTGCATCTTGTCCATTATGTTTTTTGATAAACACTATAGATTACCAGGTCTATTATAACTAATGATTTCAGTGAATTTTTCTGCCTTGAAAAATTACTGTGAATGCTAAAAAAAAATCAGAAATTAACAACTTAAAAATGGTGGAAATTTAGTAAATAAAAAAATATTTTAATTTCTTCGTGTCTCCAAGAAAAACGAATTTAAGTAAAATTAATATAAAAAAAATAGCGACTCTCATTTGCTAAAAATTACCCAAAGCAAATGTATTGCGCTACTGAGTGTTTTAATGTCCAAATAAGAACATTTTATTTTCGTTATTCTACAAATTATTTTCGCGTCTTTATTTAATAATTTGAAATCAAAATTTTTGAATACCGAGTGCCAAACTGATTTTGATGAACAGTGTCAACACTAAATATTTTATTCTTTTGATGTCCTACAAATAGGATGTGTACCAACTATATAACTATACATGTTCGCCAGAGGCCACTTCACTAGTTATACAAATATACCATTGCAGTGCCATATGGCTTCATTCAAAAGTGACAATGTTTTTTATACTAGTAACTGTTATACATATGGTGTATGATACAACCACCTGGAAAACTTCACTGTCACTCATATATGAATGACGTGGCACTCAATGTGTTAAACATTAAAAAAATTTAATAGTCAATGCTGTGATTATTTCTTATACATTAAAATTTGTCCAAAAACTTTTTCACATCACAAACATTCGCTTGTCGTGTATATTTTGTAAACCCAAATTTTATTAAATCTCACAAATAATATAAAAACAATAAATAGTCTCTATCTAATAATAATACTAGACTTTTTATATTTTCTGTCTATATAATTTTATATATTAGTTAGAGCTGCTAAAAGCCATTCAAAGAAACGGAGAGTTTTATTGTATTTTTCTATATTTATATTGTTTAGACTTTATATTGTGTTAATAAATAAAAAAGTAGTATATTCACAATACACTTACACTTACACACAATAATGGAAAATATACTCGTATAGTTAATAAAATTCATATAGCAAAAGCAGAGCAGAAAAACAGTAAAAAACAATAATATAGAAATAGAAATAACATAGAAAAAATTGTGTAACCAAACTGGGTCATTGCCAAGGCTTCGAATGTATTTGTATTTATATATCACCATTAATACATAAACAGAAGCATAGTATTTCTATTCCAGTATTATTATTATTATTATTATTATTATTTTTGTATATGATTTTAATATATAGTTAATGTTTTGCTTATTTTCCTCTACATTTTGTTATGCTACTTTTTGTGTTGATTTTTCGCTATGATATAATCGTCGGAACGTTATTAGCAAAAAAAATAAAATCGACATCATATATCTGAAATAGTAAAATAAAAATATGTATTTAACAACACTAACCTAGACCATTATACAGCGCGTTAAAAAGTAAGTTTTTTTTTCATATATAAGCACATTTTCGGTATATACATTCAGTCAAATAAGTACCCGGAAATTTGAAATAAAACACAAACAACTTATCAATCATCTAAATTTATTATATCCCCTTCAAAATAGGCCCCTTCTGAGGCAATACACTTCTTCCAACGAACAATCCAATCATCGAAACACTTTTTAAAGCTATATTCCGAGATGGCCTTCAATTCTCGTTGCGAATTAGTTTTGATGTCTTCAATGCTCTCAAAACGGGTTCCACGAAGTGGTAATTTGAGTTTTGGAAACAGGAAAAAGTCACATGGTGCCATATCTGGAGAGTACGGTGGTTGTTCGATGATATTTGTTGAATTTTTGTTCAAAAACTCGTTAACAATGATCGCTTTGTGCGCTGGTGCATTATCGTGGTGCAAAATCCAACTGTTGTTCCGCCACAAATCTGGTCTTTTGCGACGAACATTCTCTCTCAAACGCTTCATAACGCCAAGATAATATTCTTTATTGACGGTTTGTCCCTCCGGTAAGAATTCCGAATGAACAACACCACGAATATCGAAGAAAACGGTCAGCATCACCTTGATTTTCGATTTGCTTTGGCGCGGTTTTTTCGGTTTCGGCTCATTTTTGGCGCGCCATTCCGATGATTGTTGACTTGTTTGCATGTCGTACTCGTAAACCCATGTCTCGTCACCAGTTATGATGCGTTCGATGAACGTTGGATCTGAATTTACGCGTTCAAGCATGTCTTCAGCCACCTTACTGCGATTCATTTTTTGAAGAAAATTCAGATCTTTTGGCACCAATCGCGCTGCGACTTTCCGCATACCCAAAACATCAACCAAAATATGACGAGCGGTCTCATGAGACATGTTCATTTCTTTGGCTATCTCTCGCAAACTATTATGACGATTTTCGAGCACCATTACCTTTATTTTGTCGACGTTTTCTTCAGTTGAAGAGGTCGAAGGCCGTCCTGAACGTGGCAAATCGTTCACTTCTTCTCGCCCCTCTTTGAACGATTTATACCAATCGTAAACTTGAGTTTTCGACATGGTTGAATCACCAAATGTTTTTTTCAACATTTCCAATGTTTTGACACAAGAAATTTCGTTTGAAACACAAAATTTCACACAAACTCTTTGATCGATATTTTTATCCATAGTAAAAATCGCAACGCACACAAAAGGTTGACTTGTTCCTAATGACGCCGTAAGCAAACTAAATCACACATAGCAATAAAAATTCACAGAATGGTGGCTGACAGTTGTGTCAACCTGAGAAAAAAATTTTTTTTAAATATTCTCAGAGAGAAAATTAAAAATGAGAATTTCCGGGTACTTATTTGGCTGAATGTATGTTTAATAAAACTTTGTTTGTTGTTGATTGCGTCCGAGTATATAACCTACATTTATTTATATACCCATATACAATTATATATAATATATACATATTTAATCAGTAATTTGCCTCATAGATTATGATTGTGGTGGTTTTAACTTGTTTCCATCATCATTATTTTGTCATCATCATTAAAAAATATATCATCAAAACAATCATCAATTGAAAATCGAGTATATTATATACAGAACAATATTATTTTTATATACAGGTAGACCACATATAACACGGTGGTAGTTACGTACAAAGAACTTATGTAAAATAGCACGTAGTACGTGTTACACAAATATTTTGGTGTACGAAACATTGTTGTTATAGAAAAATATAGGTATTATGGTTCTGCTCTTTTTCAAACCAATAATAAAGTTTCAGATACTCATATATTATTCAGACACTTAACCAATTCCACTTTTGATATGTGTTGTCGCACATCTCTTAGATATCCTAAAAAGATCGCCTGATCTATCCTTGAAACATCAAGATCATTACAATTGTTATTCAATTCCATTTCATATGAGCGGTGCCATATATTTAGTTTTTTTTTTTTTCAAGTTATATTATTGCTCCAAGTGGAGCATTATGTCATCTAATAAACCTTTCATTACAGCCAAGTTGGTAAATTACTCCGCGCATGGGAGTATATAACAATTTACCAATTGTACTGTAATTAACGAAAGATAGTTGTTTTCAAAATACTATTATATTTATACGGGTGATTAGGCCACAGTGATGTGTGTGTGCAGACATTGTTAACCTTTGAATAGTGTCCAACACCATATTTTCAAAGATATCCGTTTTTCTTTTTATTCCATAAACGAACAAATGGTCACCCAGCAGAAAAATTTTAGTAATGGAATAAATACCGAAAAATTTCCTATGAAACCACATATTGCTGAACGAAAACCAGTCTTAAAATTTTATCATTCTTGGAACATTGCATAATTATTCGAATAATCATTTCATATGCGAATGTGACACAAATGCACCAGAAACACAAATTTAGAATAACCTAGAAATAGCCCTGCTCCTTGGAACCCCATGATCATTTCAATCCTTTGCCAAAACTCTTTCGCATATGAAGTGTTACGTAACACTAAAACAAATTTTTTTTAAAGTATCCTGATCCTTGAACAAACAATTATCAGAAAAATTTTACAAAGAAAAATCATATCCTTTATAGACCAATATTGTTTAAATTTGCTTGGAGGTGGGAGAGAAAATATGGGGATATATTGAGGCTATCTTTAGCCTATGTACATTTGGATAACCAAAAGCCTGAAATACAAAATTTCTGAATATTCTATTTAGATTTCTCTTATATGTTTATAATTAAAATGTGAAAATTTTCATATTGATACAAAATCGTGCTACTCTGGTGGCAAATGCGTTAGTCATAGTCACTCAATCATCGACCTGGCAACAACATATTTTGTCGGCAAGTTCTGTGCACGCATATCAAAAAAATTGACTTCAATCCAAAACTGTCACAAATTTGTTTAGTTTATTTTATTTTAACTACACTTTGATTACTCTTAGTTTTCTTACAGTGAATTATTCAAATTCAAAAATTTTTTATTGGAGTAAAAATTGAAAAATTAGCAAATTCACATAATATTTTTTTTATTAGGATAAAGTTGAAGAGGAAGAAAAAATATATAAAGGAAAAGAGAAAAGAAGTTGGTGTGGTTAAAACCGCATTATTCAAAAACAAAAAAAGAAAGATGATATGGGTACGGAAATCACAAATAATTCAATTTGAAGAATTGGATAGTTGGACCATATATAACCGAATCGTATGTAAATCGTGAACCTATTCATCCTGAACTGAGACTAAGAATTACATGTTTTCTTACAATTTATTTCATAGGACAATGTACTGTGAAAATTTCTTTTTAGGGTGAAATAGCAAAGAAGTGTTTTGTAATTTTGTTTTAACCTTCTACTGCTACGTCTTTCAGTAAAAAATTTTCAACAATGTTCGAAAATATTTAGTAATGGTTGACGGAAACAAATAATTAATAAATAGGAAAAATTACTGCATCACTATAACATGTGTCACTTATAGAAGTCAAAAGTGTAATATAAATTCGTGTTATATGAGGCCTATCTGTAATTTATTTTATGTTATTCATTATTGTGTGTGTCTATTTCCATATATTTTTTTGTATTAACTATTTTATTATTATTATGTTTCAATTTCATTTTCATTTGTAATTCGATTTTATTATTTATATGTTGCATATGTAATAATTATTTTAATAATGATATAATAATACCAATAAGAATTATAATAATAATAATAATAATAATAATGTATGTAATGTATTCAACAATAATAATATAGCTAATAAATCCATACTGAATTCTTATTTACATTTATTTGCTCGTATGTACATGTGTAGTAATTATGTTAAATAATATAATATTATTATAGTAGATTCGAATTCTAGTATATTATTTTGTAATTTTATATCACTCAAAAGGAATAAATAGGATATATAATAAGTACACGATTAAATTGAATACTCAATCATTGTGAATATACATAATTTTAATTTAATTAACTCCTTGTTTGGATAAGAAGTTATTTTCATATATATATAAATAATACAATACATACATTACATAAAGCATAACTATAACAATAAGACTTTTATAATTGACTTTTAACAGCATAAAATCTGTAATAATATTTTATAACAAACATATAATCGTATTTTAATTAATTTATGTATTTATAAATATATCATATATGTATTTGTATTCAATGCAAATTTAAATATATAAGCAGGCAATACTTAAATGTTAATAATGAGAGTAATTAAGATTTAAAAATTTAATTAAAGAATGTGATTGTAATAATTTAATTATTTATTTTTATGAACATTTATAGAAATCTAAACCATATATATAGTTATAAAACGTTAACGCTCGTTATCATTGCAGAAAACATATGTTGTGTTGAAATCTCGAACGAATGACCATTGAACCGCACAGACGTGTGCGTGAATGATATAATGTATGTTGAAAAGTTTGTGGAATGTTAATGAAAATACAAAATAGTTGGATGTTGACGATTATATAGTGGATATTAAAAAGCTATTTTTAACCGAATTCACTACAAATTTACCAGGTGATTGTTGTGCGTTTTTAGTCGTTATCATCGACTTTCACAAAATTTTGACTAGAAAATTGTCTTGATTTTTGTGATGCCACTCATATGATTCATCAATAGTTATGAATCGACGCAGAAAATCACTTGGATTATTACACTAAAACATGTCCAAACAGTGTTTAGAAATTGTGATACAATTGTATTGATTATTGCACACCGCCGCCACTGACACTTGCAAATTAGTTATTTTGTAATGTTTACGCACTACTATATAATCATAGAACTGAATTTATTTGATTGGAATTGTTTAGAGATAGTTATATTTTTGTTTATGCATTAATTTACTTTTATAATTATATTTTTTGGATATAATAATACGACGGCTTCTTATAATCGTAGAAATAAAGTATAGAGGTTTTTCTGTAACACTGGCATTAATCATGTACATTTAATGTACTATTGCAGTATGATCCATATGTTTTCGGTTTAATGATCGGAATCATTCTTATATAAGTATTTTAAAAATGGGCACCAATTTGAAAAATAATCCGAGTATGCATTATATTAATGATAAACGAAATGTTCGTAAAGTTACCCTTCGGAAACTGAGTTATGATATATGGGTTTTGGGTGCGTTGATGATTATAATTGTAATTTATATATATTATTTACTATAGCATTGAAGCTATATCCGCAAATGGCTATTATAAAATGTAAAAATAAATATACATATAAGGACCAGACGGTATTGGTATTGTCGTTATAAATTTTATTTAACAAACCACTGTTCAGTTGTTTGCATTTCCCAACATATGGAAAACAATTAAACAATACAAATATGATCATATAAGAATGATATTTCTAATTATCGACCAGTTGTGGCAACGTTGTCTGCTATTCCGAAGATTTTTTAAGGGTATAGTATATAACAACAGCTACTGCGTTTAACATAAATTATAGAATTATTTATATATGCGTAACATGGTTTTGTTAGTGGTAGATCTACGACATCGAATTTACTCGATTGTATTGTTTCGATATTATCAACTGTAAATTCCAGGTCAATTGCGTATATTTATTGATTTTAGTAAAACTTGCTGGCAAAATTATTGAAGATTGGTTTCGAATATAATTTTGTAGTTTGGCTTATGTTCGTCGTCGTTTGTGTATAAGATTTTTATATTTTCAGTTTTCACAGTGTTTGAATTTCGGTTTTATTCAGATGCGGTTAAATTGGGAATCTAATAATTCAAATTATAATTATGTTTGCCATTATGTATCGAATAAAATAAGAATTTTGTAATTTCTTATAATTAATAATACATATTTCCATTATATATTGTACATATATTCCAATACTTTCCCATTTTAATATAAATTTTGTTGAATTATTTATGCATATTTCTTTTCATATTGTTGCTTATTTATACTCGTTTTGTATAGAAAATATTGATGCGTGTTTAAAATCTATAATTTTATTCACTCTTAAATGAATATAAATATAATAACAAAATTTTTATAAATACAATATTAAAATAGCAATTAGTTAACAATTTATTAAAAATATACTTTTAAATTTTACAACACAAATAATATGCATATTTTTGTTCATTTATTGAACAAATTAATAGTAATCATTAATCAGAAATATTTTCAGTGAGTGAGTGTTACATAATTTCTTTTATTCATTATAATAATAATAATAATAATAATGTATTTTTTTATATTTTGTACAGTTGTGTACATATAATTATAAGAAAGTGTAAAAATAGAAAAACATAGGATAGTTCTGTGTAATTTCAGTCACAATAGATAATACACCATTAGTTTATTTTTTATAATTTTATCCTTTTCATGTAAATAATAATAAATTTGAAAAGAAACCTTATAATTCGATGGTAATTGTATATATGTCGATTGATTAAATTCTTTCATTTAATTGAATGTGGCAGAGGAGCTGTGATGAAATTTTCCGATATCATATTTTTTGTCGATTTCGTACATATTTGGTATCTTGAAAATCTTTCGCTTTCGTAAGAATATAGAACAATCCGGCGCATTATGAAAATAAAACGGCGTTTTTATATACGATAGCGACCTATCAATTCCGATTATTTTATATATTTTATAATAATAAATATAACCAAAAATTTCTGCGATGCATAATTTCGAGACTAAATGTATTGTATCATTTCATGATAGCTCCTGCCGCAGTAAAGATGCGGTTTATATGATATGATGATGTACTGTATACCATATATATGTTGTCCACCACTGTATATATATATGCTAATAAACCATATGAATTATTCAATAATTATAGAAATACAATTTTAAAAAAGTATATCACATATAAATAAATGTTTTTTGTATTAGTTTGATTGGGAAAGGTCATAATAATGTTCGTATTCACATTCTTATTCATCGATTCAAACTTTTAAAATTTATTGTTCATAAAATATCGTTTTGTTTCATATAATTTAAACATTACATAACATTTTAAAATTAACAATTTAAAATAATAATTTTAGATTATTTATAGTTGTGTGTGTGTACATAAATATGTTATTAATAGTTCACAGATTTTGTCTCTTGTTATATTATGTACAAATATGATAAACTTGACCCAAAATACATTACCACTTACCACCACATTATTGTTAAATTTATATAGAATATTGTAAGGATACATTAGTTAAAAAAATATTTATTTTTAGAATTTTTTACTCCAATTTATAAACAAAAATAAGGTCAAGGTCAAAATCAATACATAAACAATAAAATGATTAAAGTTATCGCGATAGTTCCGAAGACAAAATAGAATTTCTCATATATGTCCTTATTGCGGGCAAAATGGGCTTGTGGTCAATGCTAAGGGGGGTAACAATTTTTGCAACTTATACAAATTAATTTAATCGGTCTCCCATTGCAAATATACTTAAGCACTTAAGAATAATATAAAATATAGTTAACTTCTTTAACTATTATAATATATTAAACATTACGCAGTTTTATTATTTATTATTATTATTATAATTATTCAACTTACATACATATAACAAATAATATGCATTTAAATTTTAAATTCGTGGAATGCATTTCAATTAAGTTGATCGGTGCGTTTATTACAATAATATATTTGTATTTGTTATATGTTATGCAAATTTTATAATAATTTATATATACGTTTTGTTAAGATATTTTTTTATATTTTTGTATAATTTTAAGAAAAAAAAAAGTTATTATAATATGCAGTTTTGATCAACCTTTTTTTTTTGCATCAAAATATGTTTAACATTAACCGAATTCAATTTCCAAATATGGACACAAATCACTAACATAAAGAAAAATTATATAAAGGAAATATGCGTATCGAAAGTGAATTGTTATAAATCGCGCGCGCAAGGGAAAGTAATTTTCATAATAACTTTAATGTATATTTGATATCGGGTCCATATTTACTCCTACTTGGAGTAACATGACATATATGCATAAGGGATAAGAAAAAGCGATGCTTAAATAGACGAATATTTTCTAATAAATTTTTTACACATATAAAATCCACCCACAGGATTTTAACGGGATTTTTATAGGAGAAATAGTAGCAATTATTCTGAAAATCTGGTTTTATTCTCATTTATCATTTTTCACTGTAACACGTGTGTGGTATGTTTTTTTTTTGTTATTTCCGACTTAAAGTAAATATTGTGTCACACCGCATGCGGAAGGAATCATCTATTTCAATTTCCAACAAAGAAATGAATATTATAAATGGTTTTTGGATGTTAATTAAGCACTTATTAAATCATACAAATATACGTTTTAGTTAAATACAATTAAAATTTAATGAAGAAAAATAAATGTATAATTTTTTTTTTAAATTAAATGTTTTACAGACCTGTTTTAAAAAAAAAAAAAATAAATAAACACTAATTAAATACAATTGCATTTGAATGACACAACAAATGTAGACACAAAAAAAGTGTTAATTATTTATATAAAGAAAAATTATTGTTTTGCGGTTTCCCTTTTACAATGTGTGGTGTATAGTTAGTTTTCTGCCCCCATAAGATATATAGGGTAGTATATTCAGTTTTCTATCACTTATTATAAAAACAACATAATTTCAACATAATAAACTAATAATAATTAAAATGCATATTTTTTTTATAAATACACCATAATTTTAAAATATGCGAGATTCTATGATAAATAAAAACAGTATTGTTGCAACACGAATTCTTATCATATCGTCCATTATAGTATACTCCAGTGTTTGATCAGTTTAATTGAATGACTGATAATATATATGGGAACCATTACCCTATATTTATATATTGATTGAATCATTAAAATTCTTTCTATAGTACATTTCCATTGTCAGTATACATTTTATTTAGTATTCAATTTCATATTATCACGTAAACTTATATATATTTAAATGCTATTAAAACAATTTATATTATTATCTTCAATTAATTGTTTGTGAGTGGGTACTGTGACACACAAATGGCATTGTTACTTTCAGTTTGATGGATGTATGTAGGGTTTTTTTTAATTTTTATATAGCTCAGTTGTTGTTGGGTGCGATGGAAATTAAAATTTTTCTGAATTTAACTTATTTGCATTAAAATCTATATTTCTGTATATTTACGGTGCGATTGCGTTACATCGATTTGGAAACGTATCACAATATCGTTGTATGAATTCCTGAAATACTATAGTGAAACTAAAGAATAATGCAAAAAAAATGTTGTGTCTTCCTAAAGCATATCATACACATTGTCAATCAAAATTGTAATCGAATAAAAATGTCATAGGAATATGTTTATAACAACGTTTAAGTTTAATTTAAATGGATCATAAAAAACTGATTCATATCAGTATCACAAATCATAATAATGGATTTATACAAAGGAACCTCTATCTTGTATAAATAAATTTGATCATGTAGGCAATTCTAAAAAAAGTAAAAATTCTTTATGTATGGGATTTAAATCCAAGGGATTAATCTGCTATATTAGAAATATTATTTTTATTTAATATTTACTAATAGAAGTAATTTAGAATAGCAATGACTCTAGGGGGAAGGTTTTGGTTTCATTCAATGGCTGATCGTATTTGGTTAGATCAAAGGATTTTTCTATATTGTGTTGTAATTTTTTTTTTTTTTTAGTTTTAGTTGAAGAATGGAAAATTAAATTGAGCATTTTCATCTTATTTTGAGTTTTTGCTTCCATGAAGGAAACAACTTATCACAAGATGACATAAAAAAAATATGTGCTAAGTGTATGGGTGACAGAAACCATTAAAAAAGAACGACAGTTTCGAAATTGGTTTGCTAAATTCCGTTCCAAAGAATTTTCAGTCAACAAACATTGAAGATTCGTCAGCGTCGGTAATGTTATGGCTATATACTGTCTTAAATCAAGAAAGAATTACCAATTTCTGTGTAACCAGGAAAAAAGTAGTTTTTCACCGCACGACAATTTGTTGCGTTGTAAATAATATTGCAATTTCAATTTGAATTGGAATAATAACTGATTTATATATTATATATTTTCTTCTTACAACAAATTTAATAATTATTCAGATTTTATGTATTGATATGAAATATTGAAAATTTCACAGTACACAATTTAAGGTAATATATAAAATCTATTACATTATAATTTTAATAATATGTAAATATTTGCAATTAAATATAATTAAGAAATAATTTTGTTGATTAGGTACAGTTCAATTTTTATGCATTTTATAAATATAGATAATGAATAAATATAGTTATGGTAGTTTTGTACTTTCATTTTATTCTTCAATTATTTATTTCATATAGGTACACATCTTTTATACATATTCATATATAAATATATATAGATACGAATAATATAGCCGCACAATCATTCCTATACAGATTTTATTACAGATAGGTTACATATTATAAATATTGTTGCAATAATAACTATATTATAAATACACGGCGAGAGAGAAACTATGACGACGAACTGACATTTAATATAATATTTATAATTTTTTTTATCATATTAAAATAATCATTTTTCTGACTGTTTACCAATTAAATTTAATATGTTTTGCGAGATGGATTGAACGAATATTTTATTTATATTTTTGTTAAGAAAATATTTTTTATATACTGTATGATGCGTATTATATTAATATTAATAATAATAATAATAATAATAATAATAATATACCCACATTTTATTTATATACAATTTTTATCGACTTTTAACTTTTAAATATAAGTAAATATAAAAATAATGTATGTGCATACACTCTAAGAGTTAACAAAAATATACTTTAATTAACAATTTATTACTTAATCATTTTATATATCACATAAAACACAAATGTGTGTGTGTGTGTGTGTAAATAAATATCGTATATATATAAATTTTGTTCTAAAATTGAAGACATTTCAAAATATTATTAGTATTTTTATGTATAAAATCGAATTTTATATATAAATTTTATTCATATACCGCTCATATTACTAATATAATATTACAAAATATACACAAGAGTAGGTATTTAATTATATATAAATATTTTTCTATTCGGAATAAAGTATAAGTAGCCAGTAGGACAATCTGGCAGCATGTGTATGAAAATTACTTATGGGGTGTTGTGTGAAAGCAGTATCCGAGTATAACTGCTTTCGGAAGAGATGCTATATATGTGCCTGTAAATGCCCTACGAATTTACAGAATGATTAAGAACGTTGAACGTATGGTTAACTACCAATTTCGGAATAACAACCAGAAAATATGGAATGTTAGAAAGATAAAATGGCTAGATGCAGTAAACTGTGATATAAAGATTCTTATTAAATCGGGATTGGAAGACATTGACTGCGGATGGGTCAGGTTGGGTTATAACGCCATGGAGTAATTAAGTAAGTATATTATATAATTTTTTTTACATTAAAGTATTTATATAATGATTATAAAATTTAAAATCACTATAATAAACACAACACCAAAAAAAAAAGGATAAAAATGTCGATAAAATAGATTTAAATTAAAAATTTCTAATGTTCATATGAATTATGTTTTTATACATCGAAAAATGTATTTATAATTCGTTTCACTTTCCCTTTTCATTACATTATAATAAAACTTTACACTAAAATATTTTTGTAAATATTGCAAAAATTATATATTTCATTAATTTTTGCAATTTATAAAGATATTTAACTTATTTTTAATACATTACACGTATTATTATTATTATTATTATTATTATTATTATTATTATTATTAATAACCCTCGATAACATATATATGTTAAGTTTGCATTATAATGTATGCCATATTTTTCAGTAAATCTCTCTATCTCTGTGAACATGTAGTTACTTCAAATTACATATACTATAATATTTCAAAATAATTATAATAAAAATATAACATATAGTATTATTATTATTGATTATACAATTTGATAAACTCATTAAGTTTTATTGTAATAATAATATAATTCACAAAATACTTATATTTAAATTATATGCGCGAATATTATATGCAAAACACCACCACACACACACACACACAATAAGTCAACAAATAAATTAGAACAACATATTTGCTATATAAATTTTAATAAAATATAAGAGTATTATAAACATTTATGTATTTATTTTAGTGCATTATAATATATTATTATTATTATTATTATTATTACTCTTATATTCTATCATATGTGTACGAAGTTAAAGTATAAAATGTATAATAAATATTAGAGTAGACCCGGCTGCTATAGTCTGCCGCAAATTTTGATATATAGAAATATATTAATTATATGTTATTTTCATATGGAAACAAATTGGACTAAATAAATTTTCATAATTTTCAAAAAAAAAAAACTAATAGGGAATATCAAATGGAAGCCAAAGTTCTTTATTTCTATATGATATCGAATTATCATAAATGTCGTTACGATCAATATTTAAACATTTTTATTTTTCCAGCTCGAACCGAATTATAATAAGCACTAAAATAAACAAATAAAATATAATTAAAAAGAAACAAATTAATACCACAAATAGGTGGTGTAAGGTATGCGAAATGACGAGAGCTTGCTGCAGGTTAGTATAGTCAGAAAATTTTAATGTTTCTATCAAATTTATTGTAAATTTAGTTTAAATAAATCAAAAAGCATAAATATTTTGTATTAGAAATATATATTGATTATTAAGGATATACTGAAACGTGTATTTATCTGAATTTGTTTTCTCCTAAAGGTCCTCAAATTTCGAGTATCTGTATGTCACATTGACGGTTCATAATATTAGTAGTTTTTTTGTTCTTATAACACACGACGGAAATATCAATGCCATATTCATACATTAGTCACAGTTTACAAAAGCAAACCTAAGTAGTAGATACTTATACTTTTAGTTCAAAACATAAGTTTGAAAAAATTGAAGTAAATTCTAAACTTATGCCGGAGACAATTGTATTTTATAATAACACCAAATATGGAGCAGATATTGTTGACCAAATGACACGAAAGTATAATGTGAAAGCCGGATCTCGTAGATGGAATCTTCAAGTCTTTTGTAATATGCAGGATTTATCAAGGCATGGAAATTGTATAAGGAACCCACAAGAATAAATATAACAAAAAGATTTTATTTTTCCATTGATCGAGGAACTAGCAAATGGTAATAAAGAAACATCCAACATTGATCCCAATCCACAGTCACACACATAAAAATTCACTGTACGAAAGTCAAATCGTGAATATTGTGAAAAAAACAGATCGAACAATATTTGTGCTAATAAGTGTTGTGGCAAAGTTGACGCGTCTACCCTAATACATGTATTAGTACATATATTATAAATTTAAGTATATTATATTATTATAAATTTTGCTATTATATTATATTACATATGTTGTTTGTAAATATTGGGTTGTGCATAAAGCAAGTGCGACTTTTTTAATGAAAACAAAAGACAATTATTTGATAAAATTAAATAACTTTATATTAAATTTTGTATTGTCCGTTTTGTTCGATGAAGGTTTGCCATTTTTCTGGGTTTTCTGAGCAAACAACTGAATTCGATTTTCCGATTCTGATCACATTCATTGAATTTTATTGCACCATATGGTTTAATTGTGGAATGTGTACACTCTGAATCGATCGTGCGTTGTAACACTTCAAAATACATAATGCCTTGGTGTAATCCCACCAAAATAATAACCAGAACGAAAGATAGCAAAACAATTTTGATACCGTAGTTTTATTAAGGTTTCGTCACCAAACATAGCCCATAACTTTTTATAAGCTTACGATTAATTTTTACCTTTCCACAAGCCAAAATATGACAAAAATGGGCATTTTGATTATCCATTTTCATCTAAAACTAAACAATAAATACACAACCGATCGATACCAAATTTTTTACAGACTGACGACAATTGAAGTACCTACTATCGCAATTAAAAAATATGGTATGACATTTCGAATGAATTTAGATACGTTAAAATTCATCAAAAGACATTTATAAGTGAAAACCGCACTTGCTTTGTTTACGCCTCAATATATTTTTAATAAAGAATATTTTAATGAACTAGAAATTTAACAAAATTAAATGCATATATAGAAAAATTGAATGATTTTAAATTGAATATTTTATTGCATGTTATTATGGATATAAATAAACATTAAACTAATTAATTGTATATTATATAAAATGCACATATTGGGGTTGCCATCAATATACTACAATAATATTAACTATAATATTTATAATAATAATAATATAGTCAGAAAATCACGTAAATTCATATCCACTTCCTACATATGTGTATTTATAAACAACTTTTTATATATTACTTGATATATTTTTATGTATGGAAATATTTGATCTTCTGTTTCAATTGTATATATATTTTGTGTGTCTTATATTTTATTTCAAATTAAAATATATAGCGTTTGTATAATGGTCGCAAGTTGTTAGTTAGTGTTGCATATATGGTAGATAGATAGATAGATAGATAGATAGATGTTAGACAGAGTGTTAATTAATTATTCCATTTATTGTTACAAAATTAATATAAAATCATCTGTTTGGAATATACGTAACATCACAATAAAAATCATATGGTACTCAAAGTTGAGCATATGGCAACTATACCAACAAACATTCATTATGTAAAGTGGGAGTGAATAAAAATTCACCAATTGCAAAATGCAAATATCGAGGATTCATTAGTTTTTTTCTTAAGTGATAACACCCATAATGATGTGTGCGGCAATTAACAATACAACATGTTTTTGCAAAAATATATTAGTCTGATCAAATAGTACCGGTGCTACCTTGGTTGCTTAAAATTCGAGAACTTCCCTAATATTTAGATTATAGAAACATTCTATGCCATAATATGAACAATAGAGGTTTCAACCTTTCAGTCATTGTTGGGTTCATGTCGCGTTGGGTGTCTGCAAGTAATGTATGAACAATTTCACAAACATACACATGTAACATTGACTGGAGGTTGTAAAAAATTAAATTGGAGTTAGGCTATTCACTTAAAACAATAAATTGCAATAAACTGCATGAGTGTAAGTGTGAGTGTAAGTGTGCATAAAATAGCATTTCAAAAAAATATTAATGAGGACGAGCCATAAGATATATGTACTATCATGTTCATATTTGCGGCGGAATTTATTCATAAAATTTAAAATACATTATTATTGATCAAAATTTATGTTGTCTCCTTCAAAGTACTGTTATATACCTATGCCAGGTTAGATCCAGCTCTCGAAACACTCCCGGTACTTCTTCTTTGGTATACCATTTAAAGTTTCCAGCGATTTTTGTGTTGTAAGCAACTGGCGTGATCTCATAACGTGTACCTCGAAGTGATTTTTTTTGTCTTTATCAAATAGAAAAAAATAACACGGATCATGTGAATTTGGAACTTGTTGAATGACTGTTGTTTTTGGTCAAAAATTTACGAATAATTCGTGCATTGCATGATATGGTGCATTATCATGATGCAAAATCCTATTTTTACCGATTGATATTTGTTGATCTCTTCAGCAATCTCCCTTATTACTGATTTTCGATTTCTTATTTTTTCAACATTAACATGTTTCACCAATAAAACAATTTTCTATCATTTTCAATGCATCTGAACATTTAATTTCGTTTTTAACACAAAATTTAATGCAATTCGTTGTTCAATATTTTTATCCTTATAAAAAATCGGCCGCGAGAAACAAAATAATGATGTCAAATCAACAACTAACAAGTAATCAAACTGTAGTAATGCAAACAAATGGGTTCGTGCAAAGAAAAACAAAATAATAATTTGACATTATCTCAAACGCGTGAGATTTAAACGATAAATTCCGCATCAAATTTGAACATGGCAGTAATATAAATTAACTATTCTATAGGATAATGGATATACCTAAATACAAATACAACATATATGTAATATGTAATAGGTGTATATAAACAAAATGCTAGTAGTAGTCACTTGAAAAAGGTATGTAATATTATTTAATATATGTTTTTTTGTATAATATGGAAACATTTTTTTTTTGCTATTTATGTAATCGCATACCGTAAAAAATTTATTTGCGATTTTATATGGTAGATTTGTTATTTTGATATACTACTCGTAAGTCGTAAGTATATGTATACACTTCATTTATGGTAAGTATTTAGGTATAATAATTTACAATATAGAAAATCATATAGAGTATAATAATATTTTTTTTTTTCTAATAAATTAAAAATACATGATTTTCAATCATTTTGTGCACCACAATACAGCAAAAAAGGAGAAAAAGAAATATATTTGCTAATAATAAATTCAGATACAAATCAATATTATAATAAAGTTGTTGAAAATATATATATAAATATTATATGGTATATTGAAAATAATATTACAATATATATTGTATTAGTTATATTTTATTAGAGGTAGCTATATATTTATATGGGAAATAATACAATATATAATAAAAAATATGATTATTATTACAGCGTTGTTCAAAAGTATACTACATACATACATGATATAATAAACATGTAAAAAATTATAGAAGAATCAAATACAAATATTGAGTATATTACATATTTCGTGATGTTGTAATTGATCTTATTTTTTTTTTAGCTTATATAGAATTTTTTGAATTATATAATTATATATAAAATATATACTAAATCATATTTTAAATCAGTTAAATATGTGTAATTTTATAAATCTATATATTAAAAAGATAAATTATATATTAGAGTATGAAAACGTGAATTTCAATCTTATTATTTGCATTACAATTTTTTGTTTTACAATAATAAAACAGGCCAATTGAAAAGTTCCCGGTGTGACACACAGATGGCAGTGTTAGTATTAAATCCATATGATTTTTAGTTATTACCAACCTTCAAACGATACGTGTCAAAATTTGACAGCAGTCCGACCATTAGTTTGTGAGATATTGCGTTGTGAGTGTAGCTACTTTTGTTATTTGAAAAAAGATGGAAAAAAAAGAATTTCGTGTGCTGATAAAATATTGGTTTTTGAAGGGAAAAAATACAGTTGAAGCAAAATATTGGCTTGATGAAGAGTTTCCGGGGTTTGCACCAGGAAAATCAACCATCATTGATTGGTATGCTAAGTTAAAACGTGGTGGAATGGGCACCGAAGATGGCGAACGCAGTGGACGCCCAAAAGAGGCTGTCACCGACGAAAATATCAAAAAATTTCACAAAATAATTTTGAATGGCCGTAAAGTGAAGTTGATCGAGATAGCAGACATTGTGAAGATATCATATGAACGTGTATATCATATCATTCACGAATATTTGTACATGAGAAAATTGTGTGCAAAATGGGTGCCGCGCGAGCTCACAATCTATCAAAAGCAACAATATGTTAATGATTCTGAACAGTGTTTGAATCTGTTCAAGCGCAATAAACCTGAATTTTTGCGTCGATATGTGACAATGGATGAAACATGGCTCCATCATTTCACTCCGAAGTCCAATCGACAGTCAGCTGAGTGGACTGCATACGATGAACTGAATCCAAAGCGAGGAAAAACACAACAGTCAGCTGGCAAGGTTATGGTATCAGTATTCTGGGATGCGCAAGGTATAATATTCATTGATTACCTCCAAAAGGGCCAGACCATCAACAGCGATTATTATATAGCGTTATTGATAGTTTAAAGGATGAAATCGTTAAAAAACGGCCCCATCAAATTTTGCCAAAAAAATGTGTTTTACTATGGTAGGCCGGGGACTTTTCAATTGACCTGTTATTATATGATTATTTAACTAAACATATATTAGGATATTAGTCAGTACATAAAATAGTCATAAGAATTACAAATGTATATGTATTTCCTAAATAACGATATTTACATATAATATTTTTTTTCTTTTCGTAACAATACCCCAACACACAACCAACAATCATAAAAATATCCATGTATTTACAAACATATTTTATTCGTGTTTAAAAGGTTTTGAAAAAGTTCAATTGAATAAATCACATAATATCCGATAAACATTTGTTAAAGTATTAAAATAATGTATATATTTTTACAAAATTTACATATAAATATTTAGCATATATTGTACAAGATAATATTTATAACAATTATATAATATTGTATATGCGCAGGGTTTCTATCAACTAATTTTTATGATAAATACGATTAACTCAAAAATTACCACATACACGAAGTGTATGCGATGACATTTTGTGATTTACTCTGTGTTTCTTATATAGGATATTTTTATATTGGATATATGCAAATTAAAGTTTCGTTTTTCTAATAGATGACATAAGTATTCTGTTGGTGTGTCCAGTATCTGGTAATACATGCTCTATTATTTGCATATGAAAATGAAAAGTGTTGCACCAAATAAACAACATTTACGGGTATTATTATTTTATTTTCATTTAAAAAAAAATCTGAAATTGTGACTGAAGATGAAAAATGTATTTATTATGATTTGTAAGCGTACAAAAAGCTTGGGTACACCCTGGCGAAGTTGGTCCATCACAGGTAATACTGAAAAGGTTATGTGTTCCGTATTTGATGTGATCAAAAATATGTTGTGTACTATAAATTACTGAAACTATCACTGGTAATGTCTACCGCCGACGACATCTAATGCCTTTGAAGCAAACCGATGATGAAAAATCGATGTGAATGGGTGATTGGACATAATAAACTGATTTTGCAAAATGACAACGCAACAGCACAAGTTTGCGCAAAACTGTAAACGTTGTTAAAGCCTACTTAGGAAGGTCTATCCGAAACGCTCATATTCGCTATACATTTCTCTTTCGGATTACTATTTATCCCAGTCGATGCAGTCAGTCCTTCAAGACGCACGATTCACATGTTATGAAAGTATGGCTTCGCGCATGGATCGCTTCAAAAGACGATGACTTTTTCATACAGGGAATCCGTAAATTGCCTGCATGATGGGCAAAGGTTGTGGCTACTGATGGGATAGCATACTTTGAATAATGTGTACCACTTTTATATAATTGCTAAATATTTATGTAATTTTAAATAATAAAAAAACGGAACTTATTTTTGCATTAATCCAATATATCATATAATGCGGACAATTTTAACAACTTGAAAACGGAAAATCATATATTATGGCAAAATAAGTGATAAAATATTACATTGTATAATTTCCGCTATTTATAATGCACTCTGTACATACATAATAATATAATAATACTATATTGCCTATCTCTATATTTAGAGTTTTTATAATAAAATGCATACAAATCGTATAATATGAAATTTATATTGTATATAGTTATTTCTCTAAAGTTTAAATATATATTTATAACATAATCTGATAACTTATTTCATGTATGCAAATATTCGCGATAATATATAATTATAACATTCAGTATAATTTTTCATTTTAAATATGATCATATAATTCATTAAATTAATATACAAATAAAATTTAAAAAAGTAATTTTCACTATAGCACGCGCGCGCTGGTACTTTCTTCATATAATATATTGAAAGTTGAATCAAATTAATAGTTTTCTGTTTTAATCATTTTTTTGCCAACAATTGACACGTATAAATACAATACCGCATAATTACTTATATATATAATAATATTTAAATCATAATGTCGTAAGTATTATAAGTAAAAATTAAAAGCTTTTAAAACACTTTTTGAATAAAGCTTTAATTATACAATTTTATATTTTCAATATGCAACAAATTTACTTCAAATAATAAAGAAATATTTTAAACAAATCTACACATAATTACTAAATTTTTCTGCATATGCACTAAGACCTTGAGTTGCGATGTCGGTCGTTATAGTAATATGCGTTCCAAGAAAATGCAACTAATTAACTACAATATTTAAAAAAAAAAAACCATTTCTGCGCAATCAATGTGTTATTTGAAATGAAATCAAGCGATATATTTTAATTATTAATATGTATTTCAATTTATCAGTGGCAAAAAAAAAATAGTTATATATCAGAAATTAAGTGACATCCACTATAAAAAAAAAATCATAAGCGATAACCACCAAAAAAAAAACGGAATGATTAAATTAAACTTTTACTTTCTCATTTAAAAAATATAAAAACACACACTCACAATATTTAGTAAACAGATATACGGCCAACAACAAAATGTTAATGTTAATTTCATTATTTATTTAATATTTATTAATTCTTAAATTTATTTAACATTTATTTATTTAATTTTTTTATATATATTTTTATAAATACTCATAATAAGTCGATTTTGATAGTTATTCATGTTGATTTATATTATAAAGTGACAGTTTTGTCTGTAACATTAATACAAAAATTATATAAAATCTATGATAAATTAATAGGTATATGAGTATGAAGGAATCGCCTCACGGATTAATCTCTATGGCCGCCTCTACTGTAGGCGGTTTTGGCTCTTAAAAATTTTATATCTTTATCATTCAAAGTGTAAACAACAAATTTGTTTTCGCTTGTTGAAAATGTCATGTTTTTTTTTCAACAGAAAAACGTGATTTGCAGACAGAGATTTGTTGTTAATTGTTTCACATTACTGTACTAAAAGTCATCGAATTATGATCGAAGATTATGAAGAACATGCTTTACATGAAAACCGCTTCACAACAATTCAAAAGCGATGATTTTGATGTGAATGACAATGCACCAAAACAAAAAAAATGTAGATACCGAATTCAATGCATTATTGGATAAAGTGCTGGCTAACTATTTTTCAATACTTTCAGTTATTATAGAAACTTCTATTTATTCTTTTAATTTGAACATAAATACTAATGTACAATAAAAGTCGTACACATACAAGAGTACTTTTCCTGAAAATTTAATTCCATCATGAAGACTACACCACCATACGATATTTAAATGTCCATTCGTTTCTAGATCGCACTCAGAAACAACTGTCGATATGGTATATCCAATGCATACCACTGCAGTTAATAATACCCAATGCAATCAAAAATTACAGCTAGCATTTACAAAATAAACTTACTTTTCTTTAAGTCTGAACTTTTTATATTTAGTAAACAGTAATTTTATTTAAATTGATTCCATTTAAAAGTATGCGAGATCAAATTTATTTTAATCTTATACATATTTTGATATTTTGAAAATTTAATTTTCAATATATATGAAAAAGCGAGTATAAGGTGCTGAAAGTGAATGCTAAG
Organism: Bibio marci; assembly: GCA_910594885.2. Lineage (NCBI taxonomy): Eukaryota > Metazoa > Arthropoda > Insecta > Diptera > Bibionidae > Bibio > Bibio marci. Next base: position 32,109,016 of record OU343115.1, on the reverse strand, counting down.
CTGAAAGGGAATCATGATGAGGTGCAGACAATTTTAAACTTAATAAAAAATAAAGATTGCAATTACTGGACCAAAATATGAAGATTTATCGAATTCATAGATATATAGACCAATTGTAGTAAAACTATTCTCTGTTTGATACGTCGATTTTATAAGATTTAAACAGAGGGTAATTTATTTTACAAATTTTTTATAAAATCTATTTTAAATTTGACTAAACAAAAAATTTAAAATGTAAAAATATTTTCAGCTTTTTTATTTTATATTTTGGTATTATTTGCGATTTATATGTGATTTCTGTGTTATCATTCTTTTTCGAAAATGAGTTTGTTTAATTCCACAATATATTAATATAAATTAATACATATATAGACACGTTCAAAGTTAACGATTTAACTTTCGGGTAAATGCCTGAGTGTAAGTAATTCTCAGCGTAGTATTTGTTCAAAGCTTTCTGTTATCATATCACATGCATAATCAAATTTATGTACCAAACCAAAATGTAATTTTCAACCGAATTCGGATAATTATACATCCTATGGCCGAAGTTAAAAAATCTCTTTATTATTTTTTGTAAATTAAAACTATATAGAAAATTATTGGTTTTTATTTCTAGTCATTTGATAAAATATAGTCGCATAAAAAACTATAAACAGTTGAAAATTTTGGACTAATTTTTAAACTATTTTTGGTTACCCTTATAGGTCCACACCGAAATTTGATTAAAAAGTAAACCCTAGAAAGTTTTAATTATAAAATCATATCATTTATATATTAGAATAAATTTTAAACCTCAGAAGTTTAAACATATTATTGCCGAACCGAAAAGTTCGTTTTTTTTTATTAAACTTCGAGGGTTTAAAATACCGAAAATTTAAACTCAATTTTGACTTATACAATTGGTATGTCGTATTTTATCAATGTGATTTTACATTAACATTAACTGTTGACGGTGTTTTAATATTCGATGGTTTTTAAAATACAATTTTAATCCGAAAATAATAATATTATTACTTAAAAATAATACCAAAATAGTTTACAATATTGTACACAAATATAAATTTGGTTTTAAAAATATAATCTCAAATGGTTTAAAAATCTACGTATGAACTTCGTTGTGTTTATTTTATCTAGTATTTCTTAATTTTTATAAAAAGTGTGTAAACTAATTTTGGTTTATGGATTAGTCCAAAATTCCGTGTACTTAATAACTCATTTTATTCGCATCAATTTTATAATAATGTTTTTTAATGTTAACTAATTAAATCAATTTTAAATTTTATAGTTATAGTAGCAGATACCAATATTTATATAATTGCAATATATATATGGTAGATGGACTAAATATAGCGACTTAAATAGAGATAGCAAAGATCAAACTAATTTTATATTTCGTAAAAATAAACAAAAACAACATTTTTTTTTTTTTCTATTTTAAATTATAAATAACATTATTAAAAATGGATATAAAATATATAAAAACTATAATAAGTGGCATCAACAGCAGGTATAGGTATTAATTTAGTTATGCATATAATATTGGTATAGAGATGGAAATGGTAAAAATATATTTTGTATATTTATTACGCGGACGGATGAACATTTCACAAATAATTTAAGATAAAAACAAAAAAAAAAATCGTGTAGTATTATTTTATATTTTATATTTAATTCAACACTAAAATAGTAATAATACAATATTATTAAGGTTGTAGTAGTATCCTTGAACTAAAAAAAAATAAAATAAAATAAAAAATATAAAAATTGTATGTGGTTTTTTTAGTGTATTTTGTGTTGCATATATATTTTTATTTATTGTATTTATGAGAGACTCTAGCTATAATATAGCAGCAATGATTACATAGAGATAAAATGAAAATACATAGAGATGTTATGAATAAAACCAAAAGCAAAAACAAAACACAAAAGTATATTATAATTTTATAATAAAAGAATAAGAGATATTATTAATGTTTTTATATATAAAAAGTTTTTCTACTAAGATACTAAATTGTATTCTACTAAATTATAAGTAACATAATAATATTATTATATGGTACACGAACAGCAGCATATAATAACTCGCATATACAGTGTGTCGACGAGCAGTGCGCATTTCTTCAAGGGCGTGATGGAGAACACAATTCTACCTCGAAATTATTAAATAACAATTTTCGATTTAGAGCTTTGTTTTCGAGATACGTCCCTAAGAATTTTTATCGGCAGTCCATCATTAAAGTACCAATAACTTCGAAAGTAAGATAAATACAGGAAATTTATAGTAGACCGAATTTGTAGAGAATTAAATTCTGAATTAAAATGTGTTATACATTTTTTTATAACTTGCTTCAGTTTCAAGTTATTGAACAATATAATAGAAAAATAACTATGTTTTCTCAAAAATTTTGTACTAAAATGAATTTTTGTTAAAACTCTAACGGCGCAACATCTTATTTTTTTTTGTCAAAAAAGTAAAACTAATTTATTTCTCTACAATTTTGTAAAATACTTCATTTAGCTTTGACCCTAACAATTTAAAAGTTATAAATGTTTGAAAAAGTGGTGTAATTGTAGAAATAAAACACTAACAAACTAAAAGTATAGCTATTTGAAACAAATTTTTGAGAAAACATAGTTATTTTTCAATTATATTGTTCAATAACTTGAAACTGAAGGAAGTTATAAAAAAAATGTATAACACATTTAAAATTCAAAATTTTATTCTCTACAAATTCGGTCTACCATAAATTTTCTGTATTTATCTTACTTTCGAAGTTATTGGTACTTTAATGTTGGACTGCCGGTAAAAATTCTTAGCGGCCGTATCTCGAACACAGAGCTCCAAATCGAAAAATGTTATTTAGTAATTTTGACTTAGAATTATGTTCTCCATCACGCCCTTCTTGAGGCAATGCGCACCGCTCGTGGGCACCCTATATATACCATACGTTGATGCAAACACTGTATATTTATATTATACTATTTTTATATAATAATTTTCTATTATATCATTACTTACTGTTAACAATGTACATTATATACAAAATAGTAAATAAGTATATAGATAGAAACACGTATAGTATATATAAATCGTTTTCGTTATCATCGTCGCAAGTACGTGTATGTACGTTTTTAAAAGCTTAGAGAAGCTCACATATATATACACATTCGCTTATATAATAGCAAGTATAAATAAAACATAAATATGCAATAGATATAAAATACTATTATTATATGTATTATATTTTTATTGAATACTCTTTGAATGCGCGATGAGTAGGTCAAGGCCGTAGTAAAACTAGGTCAGCAATTTTCTAAGCCGATAATGATGAAAAACGTGATGTAATTTTTTTTTTTTTTTTTTGTGGTATTTAAATGTGTTTATTTTTTATTGTTGTTGTATATTAGTATAACTTTTATATATTTATTTATTTATTTATTTATTTATGATTGTTTTTGATACGTTTATAAATTTTTATTTTATTTATATTTGTTATTTGCATTCTTCAAAACAAAAGTTCCGAAATAATTATGTTTAAATTATTGGAATTATATATTTTTCATTATTTCTTTTCTTTCTTTGACTTAAGTGTTTTTTTTTTTTTTTTTTGTAATATGGGATTTTATAATAAATATTATATACATCGGACGACGGACGACGGACAGAAGAAAAAATAACATCAATGTCATATATTTTTTGTTCTGTTGTTGGTACATTCATTTATTATTATTATTATTATTATTTGTTTGGAGATTCTATATATAAATATAAAAAAACCTTTAACTTTAATTTCATAATACCTCCTCTCTTTGAATATTTATAAAATTAATAATTATAGAGAAATAATAAAATAAGTACAAGTTACAATTTTTTATGTGTATGGTAAAAGTATTTGTTAATATTATATTTGAATTATTTATATTATATTGCACGGTATAACAAAGTTACAATACAATATAGTATTTGCTTTAGGAAGATGTAAAATTTTAAAAATGATTGGAATTATAGTAATTTCGTTTTAAAAAAATATATCCATATACTGTTCACAGAATAATTTGAAAAACATAGAATAGATATAAAAATAATGCAGTTATAGAAACATCTATATCTTACAAGAACAATTGTTTCAAATAATTTACAAACATGACTGATAGTAGCCGCATGCTGTACCATAACTTATTAATAAAAATGCCATAGTCAGAGGACAAAGGCTGAGAAATAGCACTCAGTTTTCAATATCAACATATTTTTCTTATAACCTGGGTAAAATTAAACTAAATTATGAAAAATAATTTGTGTATTCACCGAATTAAATTTTCCGGAAAATTGACTTTTATGAATTATTGAAATTTTTAATTACGGGGAATATTTTTAACGGATTTCAATTTTTGCTTACACCATTGCAAATTATAATCAATTACCAATATTTCATAGAAGAGATTTTAAAAATCGATTTACGCATTCAAAAGAGAAGACCGATTTTCCAATCGATGGCCAGAGAATATTGGAAAAAAATTTGTGGTATTGTATATAGCGAACACAAATTTATACATTATCAATATTTCAAACAAAATTCAATCAAAGACATCAAACGGAAAATGGCGGACATATATTTTGAATGTGTGAATCGATTTTAAAAATCTCTTCTATGAAAGATTGGAAATTGATTATAATTTGCAATTGTGTATACAAAATTGGAAATCCGTTAAAAATAGGACCCGTAATTCAAAAAGATGATAATTGGTAAAAGTCGATTTTCCGGAAAATTTAGTAAGGAAGACATTCCAATTTTTTTTTTCGAGTCTCCTCTTCAATCACTATGCTGCCTATTTATAGGATAATTCCTTGTATGTGTACAATATATGTCACGGCACCAAATTGATTGAAGAAGGGATTTATATTAGTACAAATTAAATTATATTATTAAATTAAACTTATTATAATTATTAACCCTAGATGAGTGCTTTCACAACAAACTTCTTCAGGCAGGAAATTTGAAAATTGCCTGAAAAATGAGAGAAGGATTGTAGCTTCTGGAGCATACTTTGAATAATTTACCACTTTTATATAATTTTAAAATAAACATGTAATTTTAATCAAAAAACGGAACTTACTTTTGCACACTTTAATGCAATTTAATGAATTATTGAAAAAAAGTAGTGGTGAAGTAAAGCGAAGTGTAGCTGCAATAATAAATACTTAATTTCGGAAACAACAATGTAATATCGATATTATGTTCTTTGGTTGTCGCACGTGTAATTCCCTGTCATCTCTTTCATTGTGGAAATGTCAAATTTCAATTGCTCTATATATAATGTAAATGAAAAATTAAAGTCCCAAATTTATATTAGATTCTATCTAGGAATATATAGCACTTGTACTTAATAAAACAAAATTTAAAAAAATTAGCTCTGATACATTTCTATTTCTATTTCTATAATTTTTAGAAAATCTTTTACTTGCATAAAAGTGAGTTTATTCATCCCGCCAATTAAAATTTGAAAAATCAAAAAAACTGTTTCCATTTTCCTTTATTAAAATTTCTAATATGAAATATCAAAATTGCCAGATAGTTCACACCACTCACCTAATTGAGCAAACACAGCATTTATTCGCACCATATGCACACTCTTCTAATATAATAATATAGAACATTTTATTTATTGTATAATATTTTATTCTATAAAATTTAATGAGCTTAGTTTTTCCACTGATTCTATATATTGTAATGGATTTCAAATAGGACATTGTATTAATTTTAACTCGTACATAAGATGAGACAATTCCTAAAAATGCAGAACGTATAATGTTATGTTTGTAATTGAATTTGTCAAAATAAAAATCACTTTGTAACTTAATTTTTATTCATTTCGTATATAAGTCACTAAAAGTATATGAGTTTTGTTTTCTATTATAATTATTTAACATAAATGCATAAACTTAACAAATTTATAAAATTAAAAAAAAAACTTATATATTAGTGTTAAAATGATTTCAAAATATAAAATATAGTGTATAAACGAGGTATTTACGAAAGAATATGGAAAACATTATAAAATAATAAAGTAACAACGAAATGTTTACAATATTTTAAAATATACAGATAATGTCTAAGACTAACTAAAAATGGTCAATAATATATTATATTCCATATCCATTCATATATTAACAAGTAAATGTACTAAATATATCCAATTCATAATATTATATGTGAGATATTGTTCATAAATATACATACGCAAAATTTAGTATTATTATATTTTTATTTGATTATAATATTGTGTGTGTACAAATATATGTTACCTCTCCAAACCTCTATCCATATAAAAACACATATATACCTCAAATCTTATACTTGTCTTAAATATATAATATTGCAACATATTTCATCAACTAATAATACTAATATGTATAAGTAAATAAAATAATGTGTTATATGTGCGAGTATTGAATTAGTGTATAACTTTTATAGTTGTTGTTATTATTATATTATAGTTTTTAGTATATATACTATTTATATATAGCAGAAGCCAGTAATATATCTAACTAAATAATATATATATATAAATTGTAAGTTATTACTTCAAGAATGTTTACGTAAATTATTGATTATTGGAAGATTATATATACAAAATTAAACATAGCCACGTATAATAATTTCCCTTCACCTATATATATTTCATAGTCATACACATTGTACGCACCTACCTACCTATATACAAAATATATAAATAAGGAAATTATAATTATTAAAAATGAAGCAAATATATATATATATATGCAATAATAAGTCACAATAAGCTGAGATAATTTTTTTCTCATTGAAAGATTTGTCTGTACCTACATTTTCATATTTGCATATATATTAATAGGTAAATTAATATGAAAGAATCGTTCACAGATTAATAATCGCTGTATAGCCGCATAGTATTGTATAATGATGGGGTGAATTTTAATGTGAACGTAACTATCCTTTTATCATCCGATTTTTTTAAAGCAACTAATAAATGGTAAACTATACGTGCCGTATTTTGTTCCACAGAAACCAGTGATTTGCGAAGAGGAATGTTGTTATTATTTCATTTAAAGAAAACTGGTGCAGAAAGTTATCGAATGCTTGTCGAAGGTGCAGAGAACACGGTTTCAACACTTCAAAAGTATTGTGGTTGGCTTAGTATTTGGTGGAACCAGAAAAAAGTGGGTGCATTATGTCGTTTGAAACCGAAGCAAACTGTGTCGATATTAAACTACTACTACTACTACTGACAACATCTATTGAATTTATTAGTTTAACGATTAATACAGCGAAAGGAACAGAAATTTGCCAAAGTCACAATAAAGTAGTTTTTCAACAAAACAATTCTCATATCGTCATGTCGCAAAACCGGTCAAAAAAATGTGGAATATGTTACCACACCAGCCTTATTCACCAGATGCTTATCCATCCAAATTACCACTTGTTCCGAACGATAGCACGTAGAGTTTGTGCACCGCACTTACACAATTATGAAAACGTCTAAATGTAACTCGATTTTTGGATTGCATCAATAGAGGAAAAATTATTACTAATATTTTGAGAAAAAAACCGATCCCTTCACACTAATATATACCTTCTTTATAAATTTTTTTTTTTAAAAAACCAATAAAATAACATTATAAAAGACGGAAAAAAAATTACATATATACAAAATTATGACTTTTAAATATTATAACAAGATATTTTTGTGTGTAATTGTGTGATGAAATCTTTTATTTATAATAATAATAATAATAATAATAATTGTGTGTATAAATTATTTAACAAAAGTGAATACATACACATATACCGATAGATAGTTAGATGGCAACAAAAAAAACACTATTATAGGTATAGAGTACTTTAAACAACCTAAAATCACAAATATACGTGCGTACTATGAGAGTTATAAATAAAATACTAATAATTTTTACATATACAATTTCAAGTTATATGTTTAAAAAGAATTATGAATAATTTTTATGTGTCTATAAAACAGTGAGTGATTTTGTTTTGGTATAGTTTTTTTTATTATTTTTATACCATAATAATGCAATTTTTTTATATGCACTCTCAAAGTATTGGTAATAATAATAGCATTTATGGTAATTTGAATCTGAATATGTAAAAGTTATATAAAAATCTGCTGTTTGTAATTATATATTTTAGATAAATTGTATTTGCACAATTGCGTTGAGTACAATTGTAATCATATATACATCCTTTTACTTATTTATACCGAGTTTAAATTAAATATTTAGGTATTTGCTTAAAATTATTAATAAGAAAGTCTTTCCATCGTCCATTCTCTTTGTAAAAAAAAAATAAAATAATTTTAATAAAAAACTACTTTAAAAAATCAATTATAATGTTTATGTTGACAACACAGATGATATTATGATGAAATAGATAATAATTCTTTTTTTTTTCAATAAATTTACATTGTAAATATTGATTAACGTTCAATGTGAAAAAAATAAATAATGTCGTAATAATATATAGAAATAAAATGTAAAACAACTTTGGTTTCGCGGTATAGATATCTACCATATATAAGAAAAATATTTGGATAATATTATAGATTTTTTTTTCTATACATAGGATAGAATCACCAGTAACAGGACGCAGGTACCAATGTAGTCGGGCACTTAAAGTCGAAAAATTATGAAATACTGGTACCTATCCGGATAATGATGCTTCCACCCTATTCTATTGTTGACTGTTAATATACAAAATTTATAGAAGCGACCTATATATATATTTTATGGTCATTAAAATCAAATCGATATTGAATTTAATTATACGCGGTGTCAAACTATTGTATAATATAAAATATTATGTTATCTAATGTGATAATCATCATCAAGTAATGTTACCCCAACAGGAGCTTATAATATGGCATTTAGACACACTTTCATTGACTAAAATTGCATCGGCAAAGTATATGTTTAACAATTCACCGCTATTATTCTGCAACACTAGCGAAAACACGAGGATTTGTTTTGGTGGTTATATCCTTGTAAGGTCCTAATTTTACAATTTTAATTTATTAAAACAAAATATTCGTATACGTTACATTTTACTATTTAAATAAAATTTAAGAATAAAAATAAAAACCAAAATAGAAATAATTTCCCAACTACTGATATTTGGAAACATTTTAAGACAACAATATCTATACGAGGGGGCTGTCATGAAATTTTCCGATATCGTATAAAACCCGATACGCCTCGTTTTGAAATTATTCATCATAGAAATTGCCGATTTCTGATAAAATTTCCAATATTTAAAATTTAATTTATTTTTTATATTACATTTATAAGTAATATAACAACACCACAAACAAATAGAACACTTTCAATTGATCCTTTATCTATTCGACGTATAAATAGGTGTCGGATTTGAATGTTCGCTATTGTACAACAACGACAGCGAATTTCCATAATGCGGCGGATTGTTCGATATTCTTATGAATGCAAATTTTCATGATACCAAATGTATGAAATCGACAAAATAATACGATATCGGAAAATTTCATGGTAGCCCCTCAGTGTTTTTGGATAATTTTATATATAGTACAATTAAATGATAAATTTAAAGAGCAAACAAAAATGTTTTTTTATTTAAACCTAACTAATTTTGCAGAAGCGAAAGTTGTTAAATTATTTCATTGTATGCTATTTAAATTTTAATTTGGAAAGTTTTATGTCTGCGAATATAAAATGTAGTACAAAATACAGCTATAGATAATTCTACTTTATATGGAAAATTAAAAATACTGAGACATCATCTCATTTTATAAGAATATTTTTAAATTAATTCAAATTTACCGCATTTTCTATACATGTTCAAATGAACGAGCGCACTATGGAGCAGCGCACTATGGAGCAGCGCACTATGGGACAGGAGCGACTTAACGGATTAATAAATAAACATATGTTTACCGCACGTACATACATAACTCCGGTTGAGCTAATATAATTGACGATATTGCCAAAAAAATCGTTACAATGAAATTGAAATAAAACAATTTAAACGACACAAACAATTTCAAAAAACCAATCAAAATAATAGAAAAAAAATTCAAAAAGTATAAAATATAAAAACCAAAAAGAAGGTAAACATTAGTCCCAAACACGTGAAAAAAAGTAAGTGATTTTCTTAAAAATTAAAATAACGATAATTTATTTTGTTAACAAAACCTCCCCTGGCTGTTAAAAATTTCTATATTCGCCAGTGGTCTGCATAATGATGATTCTATAAAGGCATTATTTCTTTTTTAATATGATTGATTAGCCCATAATTAATTCATATATCATTCGAAATAATCTTTGAAAATTATCTCAAACAACGTTGTGCACATTTTCATCGTAATTATAAAATTTTATTAATTTTATCTTTCAGAATATTTCATCAGATGACAGATGTTAATATATTAATTTATTGTACATATCCACAAAATAGATGGGTAACTGTGCGGCGCATAACAAAAACTCTGCTAGCTAACGCATTTTTATTACAATAACCACAATTCAATCGCTATATATACGCAATTGTCGGCTATTTAAAGTCGCCACTATGATAGCATATGTAAACGCAATTTACTACTAACAAACACACTTAACTTTACGCACTTAATTATATTACAAAAAATAATAACTCATTACAATGCGTATGCAAAATGTGTAATAGATCGCAGGAAATTATTATGCGGTAACCAATTAAAATGCAAAAAAATAAAGATGTTATTTTTCATTTGAATTTCATTTCTTTCATTAACATTTGTTTATAATTTTTAACAAGACAAGATTTATATGGAACGCACGCAGAACACAGGGAGAGTTGTGTAATATATATTTTTTTCTTTGAATAAATATAAATTTATTTATTTATATTTTACTTAAACTTACAATATGTTAAAAACAATAATTATACACATATATTACAAATCTTATATGTACTGCGTTCGTTTACTGTATACAGACAGTGTACAATTACATATAAAATATCATAAAACTTTACATAAAACTTTACATAAAAATACATAAAAATAATTAAAAAAAAATAATACAAAAATAATAATAATGAAAATGAAAATGAAAATATAAGAAACCGCCATGTGCGATTTGACATTTAAAAACCGCACAGATTTCTGAAAAGTAGGTCAAGCTGCAACTTGTCAAACAATTGGATATGTAAAATATTATATATATACTCGTCGTATTCGTATACGAGATGTTATATCTGAAATAATTTTTCATCTTTTTTATTTAATATAAGGTTGTCAAATATCTCCCTTCCGCCTTTTTGTCTTTTTAATTTCGCGGCTATGTACAAAGCGCTACAGAGCTCGTATCTGGCAACACTGTACATAATTTGAAAGCTCTTGACATAACAAACAAAACGACGCTATGTATGATTAGTTTGGATATTGCGTTCAACAGTTATAGACGTGTAAACATGGAGTTCACTAACGCCGAAATTCGCGCTATTTTAAAGTTTTCCTTCGTTAAAGGCAAATCCGCTAGAGAAACGTTCCGTGAGATTAATGGTGTTTTGGGGGATGGTACTCTATCACTTCGAACCGCGGAGGAATGGTTTCGACGATTCAGAGCCGGTGAAAACGACACCATGGATAAGCCAGCCGGCGGAAGACCTGTGACGACAAATACCGATCAAATCATGGAATACATCGAGTTAGACCGGCATGTGGCATCTCGTGACATCGCCCAGGAGATGGGAGTTAGTCACCAAACCATTTTAAACCATCTGCAGAAGGCTGGATACAAAAAAAAGCTTGATGTTTGGGTGCCACATGAATTAACAGTGAAAAATCTAATGGACCGAATTTCCATTTGCGAAATGCTGCTGAAACGGAACGAACTCGACCCATTCTTGAAGCGGATGGTGACTGGCGACGAAAAATGGATCACATACGACAATATCAAGCGAAAACGGTCGTGGTCGCAGGCCGGTGAATCGTCCCAAACAGTGGCCAAGCCGGGATTGACGGCCAGGAAGGTTTTGCTGTGTGTTTGGTGGGATTGGAAGGGAATCATCCACTATGAGCTGCTCCCATATGGCCAGACGCTTAATTCTACCATCTACTGCGAACAACTGGACCGCTTGAAGCAGGCGATCGACCAGAAGCGTCCAGAATTGGCCAAAAGGAAGGGTGTAGTGTTCCACCAGGACAACGCCAGACCACACACTTCGTTGATGACTCGTCAGAAGCTACGGGAGCTCGGATGGGAGGTTTTATCGCATCCACCATATAGCCCGGACATAGCGCCAAGTGATTACCACCTGTTCCTGTCCATGGCGAACGCCCTTGGTGGTGTAAAGTTGATCTCAAAAGAGGCTTGTGAAAAGTGGCTGTCCGAGTTCTTCGCAAATAAGGAGGGGGGCTTCTACGAGGGAGGTATTATGAAGTTGCAGTCTAGATGGAAACAGATTATCGAACAAAACGGCGCATATTTGAACTAAATCCGATTACTGTAACACTTTTTATAAAGCATTGAATAAAGAGCAAAAAGGCGGAAGGGAGATAGTTGACAACCTAATATTTTTTTTGTATTTTTTTGCATAATAATAATAATAATAATAATAATAATACATAAGCAGCAATCGGAGACGACTATAATATTACCAGCAACACACACACACTACAACCATATTTATTTATGAATAAATTATAATATTGATTTTATATTTGCATTTACTCGCATTTGTTAAATAACACCATATTTTTCTTTATACGACTGATGTTGTTGTTGTTGTTGTTGTTGTTAAAGGTTGTGTGTTACACATCTTATACATTGTTATTAAGTTTTAGTTTGAAATTATAAGTTTTTAAAAATATTCATCAAAGTAATATTGTTTGTAAATTGTATTTTACATATGAACAATTATTGCTGTAACCGGAGCAACCGCATATTTAAAATTGTAATTAAAAAAATAAATAAACGAACAAACGAAATATTAGTATTTTTAATTTGATTATAAATACATCTAAAATCTCGTCACAGCATCATTGAAATTCGTTTGTAAATATATAAGCCAAAGAAAAAGATTATGCAGTAATTAATATTGGAATATAGAAATTTATTGTAAATTATTCAATTAACAAATATAAATTATTATAATACATTTACCGATAAATTACACTATATTCTTACGAAGTTATATATTAGCAAGTCACGTATTACTCCAAGTGGAGCTTATGGCATCTATACTAAACATTTATTACAACCAAGTTGGTAAATTACTATGCATATGGCAGTAAATAACAATGCACAAATTGTACACTGTAATTAAAGAAACAATTCCGTTAGTATTGTGATATGAGTGAATAGCCCATGAATAGTTATGGTATACATAGAATTGTATAATATTGTCCTGAATTAAAGTATAAGATGATTATATCATTTAACAGAAAGTATAAGTGAAAATTTCATATATCTTTCTGTTACGAACTAATTTTTTATTTGATGTTTATATTTTGGAAGCGAGAGAAAGAATTTGAATGACGCAGGGTAGTATATATAATTATAAAAAACAATTTAAATTCTATACATGTCAATAAGTAAAATATTATTAATAAAATATATACATTATTTTAAATAACTTACACAGTCTGTCTCACAGAAAACGGAACTTTTTTAAATTACTATTTTTTAGTGACGCCATGTATTAACAAAAATCAGTGAAAGGTAGATCTTTTACTAAGGTTATGTTAAAATTCAATGACGTTTGCAACATTAGAAGCGAAGAAGTGCAACTGTTACTTTGGTCGAAAATTTGATATAAAAACAAAGAACCAAAATGCTCTTTTAAAATTGGTAAAAATGCTACTCAAAACGTATGATTTGTTTTTAAATCGCGTATGCCGTGATAATTGTGTGTTAAAAGTACAAGTTTTTGAGTGACATAAATTATTCACAGAAGGCATGGAAGTTATTAGTGATGATGAACAAGGTCGACCATCTGAAGCAATTTCACTTAAAATATCATTCGACATGTTAATTGACTGGGCAAAACGTTATATTGAAACCGAAAGAAACTATACTTTGAATAAAATATTGGAATTTGTTCAAAACAATAAGTTTTTATTTTCAAAAAGTTCCATTTTCTTTGAGACAGTATGTGTTACATATATTCGTTCATTTATGTGTTCAATGTGCGTGTATTTTATAAATAAACATAATATAAAAATTATTTTTTATAAATTCGATTCCGAAATCATATTTCCATTTGTTGGTTTGTTTTTGTTTTTTACTCCATATTTTTTAATGTTGCAGAGTTTGTGTTTGTTTGTATATATTACAAACAATACCATATCATACCACGCCGCAATTGTTAATATTTCATCACAGATTCTTCTGCAGCAACAATATTTTTGTCATAAATTATAAATAATAAAAATATATATAATATAATATTTTGCTAATTTCACAATTTTCAATATTTGCATTGAAGTCTCAATATATATCTAAGTTTATAAATTGTTTAAAGATATGAAGAATTAGTTTAAAAGATAGGAATTTTATTTTTAAATCTGCTGAAAAAAATCAGAAAAATGTGCAAATTGTTAAAAGAGTTTTGATTTTCATATACATTATTTTCATAGTAATTTAATTATTTATTATTTTATAAAATGTGCTTTCCCATAATAAAATAATTATTAATATTTAATAAATAATAAATTTCTTAATTATATGATATAGAACTATTATAATGACGATTGCTATGAAAAGTGGTTACTTAAACCATAAAATGTATATTGTGGACTGGAGTAATTTCTGAAAGCATATGCGGTTTCAAGTTTATGATTGATTTTCACGTTTCAATAATGGCAGTGAGAATTTTTAAATGATAACCCAATAAGACCAGGACGCCCAGAACTTAACTTTTTACGATTCAATATAACTATATCGTTTATGCAAGAAATTTGTCCCATAAAAAGTAAAGCGATAGAGTAAATCAAAAATATCATATCTACTTTTGAACAAAACGTCTGAACAATTGAAATGATATATAAAAAAAAATTATCGTCAGCAAATGTTCTTGCTATATAAAATAGGCAATGCCATTTATCGACTGTGATATGAATGTTAGAGAAATGTTAGATAAAAAATTGTATTTTATTAAAGAAATAAGTACAAAAGATCAAAATATAGTAAATATAAAGCACTAGTGAAGTGTGAAAAAATGTTTTCAGATTTCCATATCACAATATTTTTCTGGTAGACCAGTTGAAAATAGTAGTACATTATGAAAAAAAAATTGGATTGTCCACTTAGTAAATATTTTCCGGAAAATCGACTTTTAACAATTTTCATCTTTTTGAATTACGGGCCATATTTTTAACGAATTTCCAGTTTTGCATACAGAATTACAAATTACAATTTTTCATAAAAGATTTTTAAAATCGATTCACACATTCAAAAGATATATAACCGATTTTCCATTTGATGACATCAATTTTTTGTATCATTTGGTGGCTGTTCCCTTCATACAGTACCACAAATTTCTTCTAATTTTCTCTGGCCATCGATTGGAAAATCATATTGTTTGAACGCCTGAATCGATTTTAAAAATCTCTTCTATGAAATATTGTAAATTGATTATAATTTGCAATGGTGTAAGCAAAAATGTAAATCCGTTAAAACTATGGCCCGTAATTAAAAAGATGATAATTCGTAAAAGTTGATTTTCCGGTAAATTTAATTTGGTGATCACCTAAATTTGTTTTCATAATTTAGTCTAATTTCACCCAGGTTATAAGAACAATATAGTGATATTGAAAACTGCACGATATGTCTCAGCCTTCGCCACTGCTATAAAGTTATACTATAACAAAAAACGTATCGTGCATCATTGTGGCGAACATCCATCTGATTATACTTAAGTTTATGCTAAAATTTCTGCAATCGTTTCCGTTTTATGGTGGGATAGATAATCCATCAAAAATTCATAAAATTTCTAATACTTTTCTCCCGCATATATATTATTATTTTTAAATAGTTGTACACAACCCAAATACTCGACGTACAAGAAAAGTTTATTCCAATTTTCCTAATAATTCATACGATGACGAGAAAAATATTACAAAATGTTGGGATATGTTGCAAAATGTTCACATAACACAATTAAGTCGTTCCAAGCCGCTCACACAATTAATAGAAATAAATGTACGACGACAACGACAACGTATTTAGAAAAAATTTGTATTTATATATATTTGTCATTAATTTGATATGATTGCAAATGTGTTAATAATAATTTCGAGAGAAAATGAAAAAAATTAAAAATAAATTCCTAAATTTAAAATAAAAAAAAAAAATAAATAAATTGACAAATCTAATCATTTTTTTTTTTTTTTTTTTATTTAACTTTATAATGTTAAAAAAAAAAAATATATATATAAAAAAAACAACCAACGAAATTATGAAATATTATAAATATAATGATTAACAAGCACACACACACACACACACATACACACTCACGCACACACGTATTAAAACGAACGTACTAAAAAAAAAACATAAATGACAAAAATTTGGAAATAATTTATATTAGATAAATCAATTTTTTTTTTATTATTATTAAGTTAAATTACCTGTATTAAATTAATACTAAATAAATTTTGAGAAGTCGTAATTTCAATTTCAGTTTCTATAAAATACCGAATTTGGGTCATATCACATCACCAAATTTTATATTTAGAAATAGAAACTTCTTTGTGTACAGACAAATTTCATATGGTACAAATCAGAGATTTGTTACCATTTTTAGTTCTCTTAATTATTTGGGTGTATGAACCTTTTTCTATGGAAACAACACTTTATGCTTGACTCTGTTATGTGCGGGTATTGTATATGATTGAACTTTTCGACCAATTTGTAGCATTCAAAATATGAAATATGACTGTGCGTGGATATACGTTTCAAACACAAATCATACATTTACACACATATTTCATAAACTATAAACAAATAATAATAATAATAATAATAATAATAATACAACAATAACAATAACATAATAAATAAAAGAATTAAAATTAAATTATTGTGTAATGTAAATAAAATATAAATAATAATAATAATTATTATTTTTAGTTTACAAGTTTATAGTTTCAAGCTTGACCGCTTATATAGAGTATTTGGTTGTATATGTCGCAGTAGCAACAGACAGAGTATATAAATATAAAGTATATGGAGTCTATATGGTTAACATACTACAAAATATTTTATAGTATATATACGGTAAGAGCACCAGTAGCCGGACACGCATTCTTTTGTACATGTACCAACACAGACTTGTCAAAATTCATATTATTTTGAAATGTACCAACACAGAGTTACGATTGTAAATGTATTCTTTTGGAATCTGTAATTTTTTTTTGCCCACACACAATACAGAAAATTAGCACCGTCAGAAATGGCGGTGTAACAGTTGTACCAGATTTGACTTTGATAAAAAATTGTTGTTTTTTTATTTATTAAAGTATCTTTACAATCTATTTTACATACTAGTTCTAACTATTCACATATACTGTAAGAACTAAAGATATTAAGTAATTATATTTGAAATTTATAAATTATTTATTTTGATTTTGTATTTGAAATGTTAGTAATGGATCCAATGATCCAATTACCCTTAATTAACTGTGTGTATGTTAAGTTTGGCTGCACATATTGATTTACCTGCGGTCTACGAATCTGGCATCATCTTTTCTTTTTTGTTTTAAATTATAATAAAATCAACTGCACAACATGAAAGACAAAATTGGAAAGTTGAAAATTTACTGACAAGAGAACCACCTGAGGTGTCGTACTTCGAATCCAATGAAATTGTAGGCACAAAGATATATTACAGCATGAACAACTGTTTATGGCTACATTTGTGATTCCTTAAAAGTGAAGTCTATCGGGTATTCAAATCTCTCGTTCAGATATCTTATCTGCTACCAAACCATGAATAGTTAAATAAGTAAATATTTCTCGGTGCTGACAGCTGATTATGGACAAGTTATTGTAATTTAATTATATGGATCCAGTTATGTATATTATAATATCTTGGTTATTTATTCGTTGTGCTGTCGTAATAAATATTCATGGTTTGCAAGCAGATACCTGAACGAAAGACAACCTAAATATGAAAACCCGATAGACTTCGCTTTTAAGGAATCACAAATGTGATTAGTGTTAAAGTAAAAAAAATAATGAATTCAAATAATATATTAAACAATTTTATACATGAATAAGAAAATATTTTGAAATTGTTTATAAAATTGGTTTATATTAATTTAATTAAATATTTTTTTACTTCAGCACTAAGTGTCCGGCTACTGGTACTACCTGTCCGGTCACTGATACTTCTACCCTATACACAACACAACACAACACAACACAACACAACACAACCAACAACATTCACGAATTTTTTTCAAATCAAATAAAATATAAAATCTAATATAAAATGTATTATAAAAAGCGAATGTGACGTACCTACACATGCATTTATTATTACAAAGCACGAAGTTATTAAATTAATGTATGTATTGGCTAAGGTGTTAAAATTAAAAGAAAAAAAAATATTAATTTAATTTCTGCTGTTTTGTAACAAAAAATGAAAATTGAAAAAAAAATAAATAAAAATAAAACGATAACGACTTTTATTTGTTATATTGTGTGGGATACCATACCATACATTCAAAAAATTATCAATATTTATATATTGGTAAATATTGCACAAATATGACAACAACAACAACAACAACTAATAAAAATAAAATTAAAAATCAGAGGAAAAGAAAATGTCCATACAAATATTGTTAATAATAAGATTATTTTAAAATTCCCATAAATTATGATTATTTATATATTAATATTAATTGTAGTAATACTTCTTACAGGTAATAACAAAATGCATATGTATGGGAATTAGTTTTGCAACGCTTTTATATAGATGTTTAACTTCAAATTCGAACTTTTCCAATTCAAATTAAGGATTAGTTAATAAACAGTTGAACAAATAGAAGATAATTAAAATATAACGAATTGAATTAATGAAAAATAACATAACTTTAATTTAATGCAAATGTAGTTCAGAAATAGCTGATGGTAATTTCATCGCTATATAAATTCAGGAAATAATGGCTACAATCACCAGGAATGATGCGGTTCTCACAGATTCTTCAATTATATTAACTATATGGTGGTTATTTTGAGGATCCGTCAACAAATCTCGTGCTTTGCAGTTAGTTTTTAAAACAGTGGTGGCCTCCTGGGAAATATTTGAATAAGCCTATTCTAAATATATTTTTTACTTAATGTCACTACTAATATACTTAATAAATTGTAAATTATATTAACTTGGAACCAAATGAAAAATTTGGCGTAAAATCACGTTATATAAATTATCAATTTTTCTAATTACGAGCCATCCAATTAATGGATTTCCAATTTTTATTACATAATTACAAAATAGAAGACATTTTTAAAATTGCTTCACGCATTCAGAAAATATAGTCGATTTTCCTGGTCCAATGTAAGGGGAAATTAAAACAAAAATAAAGTTACTGCATATTCCAAATATAAAAAATGGTACAAAAAATTACAGTACAATATTATTTTATTTCATAAAAAATTTCAATTCCACATCGATTGGAAAATCGACTATATTTTCGGAATGCGTGAAGCAATTTAGAAAAATTTCTTCTATAAAAGACTGGAAATTGATTAAATTTTGTAATTATGTAATAAGAATCAAAACAAATCCATTAATAAAAATAAATTGTTACAAAACAATGAATAGAAAAAAATATATAAAAAAAAGTATTTTTTAGCAAATATTATTTATTTCTCTTCAAATTTGTGAAACACATTTTACTCAGTTGTGTCAGTACGAATATAATCAGAATATGCCAGAATAAAATATGTATAAATATATAAAATATTATAGAATGTTCCCACTCTTGTCCCGTTTCCTTAATGAAATTTCAGAATACGGAATGGGTTCAACGATGACACTTAGCCGTCACCCAA
The DNA here is from genome assembly GCA_910594885.2 of Bibio marci. NCBI lineage: Eukaryota > Metazoa > Arthropoda > Insecta > Diptera > Bibionidae > Bibio > Bibio marci. Next base: position 32,088,942 of record OU343115.1, on the reverse strand, counting down.
GCAATACGATCAACCTCTTTTTTGAGAATAAGTACTACTCAATTTTTTAGTCAATGATCTGGCAATTCTTCTGTAGATTTGCAAATTCACCATCCATCATTCGTCTCTATAAATCGAAATTCTTTAAATGTTTTACTTATGTTTACAGTGGCCTGTTAATATTCCTGTCGGAATCTTAAGTCAATTCTTGCTAATTTTTAGACAGATTTTTATTCTTTTCTGGTCGAAGCCCCAAAAAGTTCTTTTCTGAACGTTATAAAAATCCAAATTATCAAATTAAATGATTCTCTCAAATTTACAGGTAAAACAAACTGTCAAAATAATTTACTATATAAAAACGCTTGCTACTAATTTTCGTTCACATGCAGCAATTGTTTATTCAAAATTGTATTGATGTTTAATTCGCCACACAACCCATTAATGTTCTATATATCACAATAGCTATCTGATAGTTGACAATACCGCCGTCTATAGATATAATATTATGTTAGAAAATAAATTTGAAAAGAATACATTCACACACCTATTACAAAATGAAATGCAAAATACAAAAAAAAATACTTTACAAAATTTATATATTTTTAGTTATTGTTATCGCTCTACAATATATTATTGTATTTTTACACCTCCATGTGTTCCTATTTTCACAAAATGAAAAACACAATTATTTAATAAATATTGTAACATTTACATAATTTTAGCATATATTCGTACATAAAGATTATGTTTATAGAAAATGATGTTGAATTTATTTGTTTTTCTAAAATTTTTAACATTTATTTATAATATTTTATAATATTAATAAAATATACTCCATATAATAAAAAAAGATAATATTAGTATTTTAGAAAGTTCTTGTAACACGTACGTACGGGATTTACTACTAAATACTGAAATAAAGTATACAAATTTCTATTTATTTAATTTTAATATAATAATTATGGTGAATTAAATTATTATTTAAAATTTAAATATTAAAAATATATACAAACACACACACACACAAATAAATATTATATACAAAAAACTTAAGGTTTCTTATTGTGTTTACGAAAAGATTCACCCTCATTGATTCAATTTAAAATCAAATTATGCTTAAAATTGAAATTATGCTGCTTACAATAATAATTAAATTATTATCAATTATATTCGCATGGCTTATCAAATTATTACAGTGCTAATTTCTATGGTTTTACATAGGCAAATTTTTCTTTGGAGTATTAAAGGAAATTAATTATACCGCCAACTATTTATTTTCAAGTTATTCGTTATACAATTCACTCTTGGTATAGACATAACAATATTTGATTATATAGGACAGAAAATCGCTATACTTTCAAACAAACGCGGACTTTTTTAAACTTCGAAGTATATTTCCAGCACTAAAAAAATATATATCATTTCGTCACTGTCTTAATAAAATACAAAATAATAAAAAAAAACTTCAATTTACGAAATAAATTGAGTATAAATTTTACATAAACACAAGCAAAAAAAAAAAAAAAAAGTAAACATAAATATTTAATGCTTTTGCAATATTTTCCTAAATATGGTAATCATCACATCAATTAATTGCCAATAAAATATATTTAAAAAAAAATAGTCGTTTATTTTATCTTTATTATAGACATATTTCTTTCTCTGTTCAATTTAAATTTGGTTTATCGTTAGTTAAAGAAATAAAAATTTTTCCGAATGGCCTTTATACAGAGCAACGATCACGCACAAAATTAATTCTTTTCAAATTATATAAATATTTTATAAACGCCATATGTATCATTTATAATAATACAAATATACACACCACCGTGCACTTTTCCCAATATGACATTTGAATTTTATTATAAATTCTATTAGTACAGTGGAATTTCTATTCAATTGAATTGACGCATATTCAAAACAAAAATCCCTTTCAATCTAAATTTTTTGTAGTAATTTAACTATTACATGTTATTTATCGCTATTCAATAGAATGTCGATTACAGTTATGGTGCAAGAGGAAAGGTGCCTCGATAGATGAGCCGAATACTTTTAAAATCTATTAAATGTGTATACACCAGTAAATACTATTTGGAAGATGTGCAATTGCCCGGCCATTTATAACTGGACCGCATCAATACACGAAATAAAAAGTGTTATATAAAAGCTCAAGAATAATAAAACATCTGGATCTAATAACTTACCAGGTGAACTCTTTCAACATGTGGAAATATATTATGGTATCAACTGCATACACGAGCTAATTTTAAAGATTTTGAATAATGAATAGGTGCCAGATGAGTGGAAGGATAGTATTGTTTGTCCATTGTACAAAAAGGGTGACAAATTAGATTGTAACAACTACAGAGGAATAACTTTATTAAAAATTGCCTATTATAAGGTATTTGCTAATATACTATACCATAAACTTATTGACAATGAAATTATCGGAGAATATCAGTGTATGATTTCTGAGCAGATCGATCAAATATTTAGTACACGGCTGATCTTGACAAAGTGTAGACTTGATTTTAAGGCGGCCGAAATTATGGAAAATTATGGAAGAATTTGATTCTCCGAAAAAACTGATATGTTTGGTTGCCATGACGTTGGATAATGTGAAGTCATGTGCGCAAATCAGAGGTAAATTATCTGTTCATTTTGAGATGGTTGATATACGACAGGGCAATAATATATCGCAATTCTACTTGCCGCTGGAGAAGGCAGTATGGGGCGTAAATATTAATATACAACCAATGATTTTTACGAAATCGGGTCAACTATATCCTGATAATATAGACATAATGGGTCAAAACATGGTGACTGTCAATTATGCTTTCGAATCCTTATACAGGGAGACATTAGGTCTAGATCTCAAAGTGAATGCAGACAAAACAAAATATATAGTGGCAATGAATGCACCTGGAATTCGAAATCAGACTGTTAATATTAGAGAATATAATATTGAAATTATTAATAGTTTCGTATACTTATAGGATCGTTGATAAATGTGGAAAATGATATATAAAAGGAAATTCAGCAATTGGAAAAAAATGCTGCTAAAGGATAAAAAAATATTTCCGTTCGAAAACATTTCCGTTCGAAAACACTTCAACGGTATCTTAAGTGCAAGCTGTATAAAACATTATTACGTCCAATATTAACGTAGGCATGGTGCATAACACAAAACCAAGAACATTTACTTCGGATTTTTGAACGAAAGATACTCAATGGCATATTTATGGTCTCGTCAAAGAACATAATGATTGGAGACAAAGATATAATTTCGAAAATTACAACGGTGTACGGTGAACCAAATATTGTCAAAACAATCAAAATTAATATAGATTTTAAGGTGGCTTGGTCACGTATTATAAGCATGGGAGGGGGAACGTATGCCAAAAAAAAACTGTTGATTGGTAATCCAGAAGAAATAAGGAAAACCGGCAAACCTAAGTAAGTTAGCATTCCTATTCAAAAGACAATCTCTTGCGATAAAAATAATGGACATTTCTCTGTATATATTTTTAGTTTTGCGTGTATAAACTTGTGTACTCTCATATATCGTAATTTCATATGCAAATGTTTTCCATACATGTAATTATACAAAACATAATACATTAAAACATAAAACTTATTATTTATATGTGGCCGCGATTTATTATTCTAAATAAGTAACGATACGTAAATAAATAAATAAATAAGTAAATAAATAAATAAATAAATAAATAAATAAATAAATAAATAAATAAATAAATAAATAATATAATAACAATGTAAGTATTTAAAAAATTAAATAAAAATAAAACCAAACATAATAATAAAAAAAAACTTATCTTATATTCAGTCACAGACAGCAACAAAACAAAGTTTCACTTTCATTTTAACAATATCACCAGCGCACAAAACAACGCGTACAAATATCGCGTTATTGTAATTTCTTTAAATCACGAGTATTATTATAAAGTAAAAATTACAAACAAGCAAATTAAAAAAGTTAAAGTTTTTATTTAACATTTCAAAATTATAATATAAACAATTTATAAAATACTTGCGGCAATTTAAGTGAATACGAATCATTTTTATATCTATTCAATTATGATGAAAATAATTCTTTCTAAATAATTTGTATATTTAAAATAAAAAATGTACATGTACTCCATTCCACAAAAATCAACAGAAAATCTAATGAAAATAATGTATGGACCAATAGTGCATCTTCAACACCATTTTTAATAATATCCCGTCAAATATAATCTCACATGACGTTCAATAAAACGATAACAAATTGTAAAATTTCAGTATAATATTAGGAACTAAAATATATCTCATGTAAATGTTACGAATTGAATTGGTTACCACCCGATCGATATAATTACTAATAAATTTAAATGTTGTCTGTTAAATGTGTAACAGATATTTTGGTGTTTTTTACGTCATTTGAAAGCCATAACACATTTCTAATATTTAAAATGTTATATTGCATTTGAGATTGGTCAACATAATTTCACTTTTTACTATACGATACGATGGTAAACAATGTAAACATAATTTCCGAAGCGTATGGCTCTATTTTACTTCGATATGAATAATAAATCAGTTGTTGAAGCTCACAGAAACATCTGTGATACTTATAGTAAATCTGCTTCATAAATCAAAACATACGTGAATAGTTGTTTTAAAAGATTTAAAAGTGATGATGTTGATGTTAAAGACAGAGAACTGCACTCAGGTCAACGAAAAAAGTTCGAAGATGATGTATTGCAAGCAATATTGAATGAAAACTATATACGCTTAGCAATTAAAAGAACTTGCAGAAGCATTAAATGTTACTCAAGCAGCTCAGTAAGTAAACGTTTATACATATATCTTGAGATAAATTCAAAAATCTAGGAAAATGGGTGCCACATTAATTGACTGAAAATTGTTAATTCGTTTGCAATTAATTGCTTAAAATGCACCGAAGATTCCATTTTTACATCAAATAGTAAATTGTGATGAAAAGTGTATCGACTATGTACGATAACCCCAAAACACAAAAAATCGTGAGTTGATCCAGGCCGAGGCCATCAAGATCGACCGCAAAACAAAACATTCACGGAAGTAACAAGGTTATGTTATGCAATTACGGTGGAATCAAAAAGTAGTGTACTGTGAGCTGCTAAAACCAAATGAAACTATTACTGCGCTGTACGATACCAACAACAATTGATAGATTTGAACCACGCACTGAATGATAATTGTTTAATACCGCACAGCCAACAAACAACGTAAAGGCAATTTTGCTGCACTTGTTCCGAATCATGGCAAAGTGCTCGTCAAGACCACAGACGTCACAACATTTGATGAATTAAAAAAATGGCTCATTGAATATGAATTGATACGAAATCAAAATCGTTTTTCTACCACGAAATTTACAAATTGCCAGAAAGATGGACTAAAGTAGTTAACAAATATTTTGATTGAAATAAAATTTACCATTTCCCAGACATAAAATTAATAATAAAATAAAACAAGTTGTAATTTTTTTTATTTAAACGTCAAAGTGTGTTATTATATGCATGTGAAAATCTTGAAGGTGTCTGTGCTGTGTATACGTCACATATTGCAAAATTATAATTATAAGATTTTTCGAAAAATCTTTCGTGTTCGATGGTCGAAATCAAATTGATAGTTCCTTTTTTATATCGTAAATTATGCATTTCTGAATGGAACAACGCTGAGAGTGATGGTAGGCCAGAGCATTGTTATTGATTTGGCTCCTGCTGCGTAAAATAAACAACTTTATTACTAACATAAAAATAGAGAAAAAATTTCACTAAATCTAATGAAATTGGTAGCAAAACACTACGCACTATACTGAAAGTTTGTGTGTGTGTGCGACTTACAAAAAGTTTACATAATCATCATAGGCACCGTGTCGTAGCTTTTGCGCACGTTTTTGTTTTAGTATATATTTTAATGAAATAAATTATTTTATTTTCATTTTTTTTTTATATAAATGTGTATTTGTTTATTATTATTATTATTTTAATACATCATTAAAATAATATTATTATTTTTTTTTCTTTAATAACAATGTAATAATAACATATTATTGTTTTTACAAAACAATGATAATATAATATTTATACGCGTATTTATTCCTATACGTACACACACGTATTATTAGTACCATATATTGTAATATGATGTGATATTATGGGGAAATATATTTTCTAATGGCTAAATATGAATCATATTTATGTACAATTAGAGTTGTTGACGACAACGCTATTGTAACTAAAAAAAAAATTAAAATAAATACACAAATTATAAATTATGTTCGAAATGAATGTTTACAATTAACTTATAAACTTTTAAGCACAATATTATAATTTAATATATTATTCACTTGGCAGAGGGTTTAAAGGTAAATGGTTAAAAAAAATTAGAATAAATTGTAAAAGAATGTTAAAAATAGTATGCAGAACTAAATAATTTCATATTTAAAAATATTATATTATCAATTGTTATTGGAGAAAATTTGCTTCAATATAATCCTTACTCATTATTAAAATATACATATTATTGCAACACAAAGATCTTTTTTATTATCGTGTTTTTCTCCGCACAATAATTCATATGCCTCACGATCGATCATACTTTTAATGTCATGCACTTTAATTTTTAAATATAATATTATCATTAAAATGATTGTAATTTATTTAATTATAAATCTCAATATAAAATTTGGTATAATTTATTGGATAATAATAGGTATATTACTATGAAGAGATCGTTATATAGACACCTGTAATGATTGTGACTGAAAATTTTTATGTGAACATATTCTCTTCATATTTTTAACATAACAGTAAACGAGCTAAAGGTATAAACAACATATTTTAAATCGCTTGTTGAAAATGTTGTGTATTTTTACCAGAAAAAAACTGATTTGATATTGTTTCATTGGTAAAAAAAACGGCTGCTTTAAAGTCATTGAATTCTTGTCGCAGCTTATGGTGAAAGTATCTTATACATGAAAGTAGTTGCTCAAAAGTGATGTCACAACAATCCAAAGTGGTGATATGATGATAACAAAGAACATGGACATATTTGAAGCTACCGGCAATAACAACTGACAGATCATTAAATGTAATAGTGAATTTGATATTTACACTGCCATTAGTAACACATGTATAAGGAACATAAAATTCAAGCCATGTGCATGTAAAACAATCACATCTACTCATATTTTTTTGTTTATATATTTTCTTTAAAAATTACAATCAAAACAATCTAATGTCAAAGACTACAAAAAAACCGAAAAAAAATATCATGGCAGCTTTTTACAAAGTCTTTTTGTATATTCGTTGTAAAAATTTATGTCACACTGACTTGTGCGGTAGTTATAATCCAAACAACAACGTTCACTGTCCGGTGTGTTGACAGTAATTGACAGTAAATGCAAACTGCAGTAAAATTATTAGTATTTGTGAATACATGACAAAAGTAGTGTCAACGCATCCATTTCCAAGTGGTTTTTACATTCAATGGGAAACATACAAAAAGAAGGAAAACGAATTGACTGGAAGAAATAAAAAGTAATACGGTACAGCAAAGGAAACCGTTTTTTTTTTTTTTTTACATATTGTCACAATTGCTAATCCTGAAATTAAAAAATATACGATAGTTGCATAAACATATTTTTTTATATAATAATTTCTAAGAAAACTACTCTGAACATACTTTTGGAAAAACATGGGAACCATAATGTTTGACTTCAAACAAATTTTCCAAAAAACAAATTAACAAAAGAAAAAACGATTTTCACAAGATATTCTGTTGAATGAACATTTTATTCTACTTATGTACAAAAAAAGCACAACAAATTTATATATAGAAAACACAAGCATATAAAAATACTACATAATATAATACATATGTAAATTAAGTGTATGCTAAAGTATATGAATACTGATGAGAGTAAAAATAATTTAACCAAATATACAAATACATGTACACATTTATATTATAAATATAGAAGCGCAAAGAGAACGAAGAGAGAATATGTTTATATATATTAATTTATTTTATTATATATTATATATATATATGTTTATATATTATATATTGCAATATATGTTATTTTAAAAACATATACATATATATATACATATATATAAATATATAATATTATAAATTGATTAATATTATACTTGTATATAATATTATATATACATGATATATACAAAATATATAATAGCTATATTATATATAATAACGATATTTATATACAATATGGAAAAGTAGGTCAATGAAATGAAACAACATCATCCGGAACAAAAGGAAGGAAGGACTGAGATATACATATATATATAAGTATATATACTTTACTTATATACATTTATATACTATTGGATATGTTCATGATTTTTTTTTATATAAATAAGCTATGTATATTTTTTATATATAATAAATAAAATCAAGACGATGAGAGAGAGGAGTGAAACATTTTGAAAGAAAAAAAAAATAAATAAATATATATACACAATACAATTGCGGAATACAAATGAAAATGAAATAGTTAATGTTACATTGAAAAAAATTTAGTAAATTTGATATACAAAATAAAAAAAAAATATATAATTATTATTATTTTATTATTATTATAATAATAATAATAATAATAATAATAATAATAATAATAATAATAATAATAATAATAATAATAATAATAATAATAATAATAATAATAATAATAATAATAATAATAATAATAATAATAATATGTAATAATGAAAAAGAGATAGATATAGAATTTTTTTTCTATTTTTATATAAAATAATATAGGTATTATTATATAAACTAAGAATAAATACCATCATCAATATAAAATATACCATCTATCTTTATCGAATACCGAATTATTATTTCTTTATATATCAATCAATTGATGATGATGATAAAGATGATGATGATGATAATAATGGTGTTATAGTATATATTTTTAATATTGAAATTGATATATGAAATCAATGTTAAGACACACATTTTTTTTTTTTTTTCCATAGTTGGATTGATGTGTGTAGTAAGAAAAAAAAATGACCATTTTAATTATTTCAACAGCATAATATATTTTTATAAATAAATATGTTTTCTATATTATATTTTATACTTTTTATGTGTGTGTGTGTGTGTGTGTAATAGAAGGATAAAAGAGATAGATCAATAATAATAACAATATAAAAAAAAAAAAAAATAAGAATTATGTGTTAATGGGTAAGAAGTGGTCTCATTTTTTAGTACACGTGTATTTGTTGTTGTTATGTATATAAAAAAAAAATTATTTTTTTAATCATGTGTAAAAGAGACAAATATTTAATAAAATTATAAAAATAAATTAAAATATAAACAGAAACAAAAAAAAAATTATAGTTATTTCTTATTTGTGTATTCGTGTGTGTGTGTGTGTGTGTTGTACATAAGCAAATTGCATAAAAAAATGAAAATGTGTTAAAAAGAAAAATTTAATGTGCACAATTATTTATTTATTTATTTATTTATTTAGATAAATATAAAAAATCATTAAATTTTAATATAATTAGTTGTTTATTTTTTTTATTATTATGTATTACAAAACAAACAAAAACAATACACGACATATTCCCATACACATAAAATCACTTAATAATATTTTAAATTATTATTTAAATTAAAACTATATTCTACTATAAAATAATACAAAAAAAAACACAGTTAAAATGAAAATTCTATTTAGTCTTTATACAGAGTTTAGTATGTAAATTTTATTATATTAAAGGACAATAAAATTATTGTGACACACAGAGTCAGGCTCTGGTTATTTATAATGATATGAAAGAGAAAAAGAAAAAGCCAACATAAAAAAACGGTAAATATGTACTTATTTATTTATTGTGTATAATATTGTAATATAATATTTTATAATATTAACAACGAGAGTAGTACATATATTTATGAAAATTAAAAGGGAATGTGAAATTAAATAAACTTTTGAAAATTTCATAATTTTGTTGTTTTATTTATATAAATTTTTATATTATTAAGAAAAAAAAAAAATAAATAAATAAAGTTATATATGCGATAATATTATTATTTTGTAAATAAATATACAAATTTTTTAGCATTTAAAAATATAAAAATAAATAAATAAATAAATAAATAAATAAAAATGTGTAGGTTTATGATTTTATAAGAGAAAAGACGACAAAATTACGAGACGGATGACAAAAGAAAACAACTAAAAAAATGTTATGTGCGGCGGCGCTTTAGTAACTGCAATATTACATAACCTACGACGATAGAAATTGAATTGGAATGGCAGTTTATTTTTTTTTTAACTAGAATGTTAAAAATACGAAAACCAGAATTATCTAAATCATTTCTTATTATTAAATTACATAAAAAATTTATAAATTTTATTTATTTGAATTTTAAAACAAATATTACAAATTTAAATTTATTCACTTTCATTTGAATATTATATTATACAAAATAAAACAATAAAAATACAGTATATAAAATTAAAAGATAAATGGAAAAAAACTGACCTATAACTAAATTTATTTTATTGACCACAATTTATTTACGTTTTTCATTTTCCTTTATAACTTCTTATTTTAATATACTCTTGACCATAAATATTTATAAGTAACTTCATTTTGGTAAAATTTAACCATTGATATTTACGCGATTCTATTGTAGAATATTCGTGTTTAAAAAATATAGTTGTTTTAAATTACATTTTATTATTTGATTTAAAAATTCAAATAATTAAATATAGGATCGGTTAGAATCGTATTTGTCTATGAATTTATTCAATTATTTCCTCATAATTTAAAATTCAAAAATTATCAATTCGGTATTGGTAGCGCCGTAGCGGTGACATTTAGAATTGCACTTCACATTATTTTTTTTGTATATTACGAGAAACAGAATACGAGCTACAACTTTAACTTCAACCCCAACCTCAACTTTGACAGCTACAAATTAAGTTGTTAGCAGAACAGAATGGAAACTTTAACTGATGCAATATCCATATTGGTTGTGTTATATAAATTAATTATTAAATATAGAAAATGAATATTTAAAATAAAGTTTTACAACAATCAATAAGATGATAATAAATAATTTTGAGGTTGTAACGGTGGGTATAAAAAGTAGAATATAAATGTACTCAAGCATCGCGGCGTCAACCTCAACTTTGCAATGCGCATACATTTTTGTGTTCCATGAATGCTCTACTAAGCTGTCAAATGCAAGTCGGCTGAGGTTAAAGTTGAAGCTCGTGTTATGTTTCCCTCATATAGCTCTAAATATTCTATACTCAAGGATAAAAATAAATTTAAAAATTGCAAATGCTATGCAAAAACCGAAAAACAAATAATAATAATAATGACAAAATAAAAGAAAAAGATTTATTTTTCTTTTTTCATTTCAAGTTCATTCAAATAAAAATAAAAAAAAAAAAAGGTTTTATATTAAATTAAAGAATCGTTTTAATACAAAACAAAGTCAAATGATTTGCAAATCACATATAGTTAATGATTTTTAGTACTTTCATCCATCAACAGCTATGCAATCATACCGATCCTTTGAAACCAGCGAACCGAACGACTGATAATAAAATAATAATATTAATAAAAAGTTTAGTTTTGACATTTATTTATAATTGATATTGGAAGCTTACGATATTCTATTGCGATACTAATATATAAATAAGGGTTGGGACTTAAATATTTCACTAGCACAGCCAACAATATAGAGATGGAAGTTAGGTGCGCCATACCATAGACCTTGAATTAAGTTCACAACAACTTTGGTCTGAACATTTATATTTAGTTTCGTTTCGATTATGTGTTTATTTACAGATAATTTCATTGGATGTGTGTAGTTTCATTTTATACCGATGATAATTGCAAACGATCTTACTCCAGATCCATTCTGAGAAATTTTAGAACCTATTTATAGTTCTTTTGTGCGTTGTAATAAAATAGAATTTTCTTAAAGTGTTTTAAACCCGGGAAATTAATTTATTTAGCTACTAGCTATTTATAAGTTCTTTTTTTTAAGCCGTACTTGCATTGTGAACACCATCCTATAAATTGGTTTTGTATTCACAATTGCACTGTGCGCGTTAAGAACAAATTAATTTTAAATATTTATAAATGTAAAAATATTAATTTAATTTTTTCAGGAAATTCAATATTTTTGTTGTGAATGCGTACAAAATGGTATTAAACAATATTTTGGAGACTTTGGATCTTGATTTGCGTTGCTTAATGTTGATAAAAAATTTAATTTATTGTACCTCTTTGACCATTAATAATCAATAAGGCTTAATAACTCAATCATGGGATTTAATATTCTTTAAAGTACGTGCCCTCTATATATCGTATAAGGGTATTATTTTAGTCTCTGGTGGTGAAACCAATTTTAGTATATTCGTACCAAAATTCGGGTTCGCAATCTTATGAAATTAATAAAATATATTGAGCTGAACTTTGGAAACTATATGTATAGGAATTGATACATAATTAGAATAATATATTAAAATTTAAACTCGTCCAGGTTTATATCTTAATTTTTATGTATCTACAGCTATATATGTAACGTATTAGAATTAACAATACATCACATTGTATTCAAAATAAAATAAAATAAAACATTAGTGCACTTAAAATTACAATGAAACAAATAATAAAACATTATTTTTATACCGAAACTTGTGTACAATTTATTTTCGTACAGTGTGTGACAACTAAATTGAAAAAATAAACTGATATATTAAGTATAAACTAGTTTTTATTTTAAATGATTTATATTTATTTATAAAATGCAACAGAGAATTAATTATTATTTTTAAATAAGTAATAAAATGATACAACGAAAGCTAAACCAACAAAAAAAAATAAATAAATAAATAAAATATAAAATAGGAATTAATTAATATTTAAATTAAAATAATGTTTGTGTATATAATTAATATTTATATGCGATGGGTTTGGCAGGGTAGTGGCACTAGTACCCCTAACCAATCTGTAGCCTCATAAACAAGATCAGAAATACTATATAACAAACATTATTATGTACTAACGAAAGTGTTATTTTTTCTTATAACGGGCTGGACACTATATAGTTAGGAAGGAGCTGAGTACTGGTGCACACTACCCTATATATATATTGTATATAATTAAGTGGAAGATTTTAATATACTCGGTATATAACACATGGGTCCTACAGTCCCGCGTCGAACCATTAATGCCTCTAACAAAATATCAGTATGATATTTCAATAACCTTCAAAAGATATATGGTAAAATTTCATAACAATCCGACCATTAATGTAAAAGTTACAGTGACTTAATTGACACTTTATTTGTTATTTTCGGAAAAATTAATTCAAAGCAGTTTTGTGTATTGATTTTTTCAATACCGCTCAAGCGTAGTAATGGCTTCAAAAGTGTTACCCAGACTTTGCTCCATCAACAACAACCATCAAACGTTGTTTTGTTGATTTTAAATGTGGTGCGTACAGACACCGATGATACTGAACGTTCTGTACGTCCAAATGAGGTTGTTAATACTGCAAAACATCGAAAAAAAACCCTGAAATCATTATGGCTAATCGCCAAGTGAAGTTACAAGAGATAGCTGATACACTGTACTTATCAAAAGGCAGTATTTTCTGTATTATATACACAACTAAACCTAAATCTGGGTATAAAAAAGTTGTTTTCCAAATGAAAAAAAAACAACAACGAATTGATGATTCAATTTGGACATGTTTAAGAATCCATAATCAACACACAATACTGATTTGAAAATAGCAAAGTGTCAATCAATCCACTGTAAGTTCTAAGCTAATAGTCGAGTTGTTTTGAAATGTTGACATATATCTTTAAATTGAAGGTTTGGCACTATATTGACATATCCTACGGATATTTCGTTAGCGGCACCATCTGGTGGTTGGGTTCGAGACTTTTTGTCTCCTGTGTTATATGCGCGCATTATACTAGCGCACAAAATGTATTATGAATTTTAAAAACAATTCATTGCAATATTTTTGTAATAGTTTTTACATGAAATTAAAATTTTTCTATTTCATCATTTCGCAAACAATGTGAATCGGGCGATAATAAATAAACATACGAGACATCGCATCTTTTGATATCCTATGCGGTGATTTCCATAATATATATTACATTGAAAACGAAATAAACATTTCTAAAACATAAACAGAATTAATTGTATTGATGTATTTATTTTTACGCGCATTTGAAAACAAATTACGATACATTTTTACTAATACAATATTATTATTATCAACACGAGATAAAAATTAGGAATTGAAAAAAAAAGAGTAAACAATAACAATTTCAAATTCTCTAATTCTATTTTATTTTTTATTTTTTTTTCTAATTTTAACTTTTTCAAATTCATACAATTGTAAAAGAATTTGCGATGATTTAATTAAATTAGGCCTCTTCATGCGTATTATTTGGTATTTTTTTGAATAAAAAATAGTAATTATATGTTCGGTTGTTTACCACACAACGTATATATGTAAATACCAGGGCACCGAGACATGTTAATAATAATCGCAAATTTAACATAACTAATAATTTGGGTAGCGGCATGTTATTATTATTTATTATCAACGTGTACACCCACACCACTAAATTTAAGTCATTTATATTAGAAAAGAGTTTACAGTATACAGTGAATTTGGTATATATATTCAATGCCGTCGCTATGGACTGCATGTGCGTTGAATGGGAATTCTACTGGATAACGATAAATTGTGGAAGAAGGAAGAAAATTATACACATTTCGATATTACACTACAAAGGAATTTGATGATGTATATTTTATAGATGTTCAATTGAATGGAGTTGTTCGCCGGCAATTCTATTGAATGGCAATTAAATTTACATTTAATATTCAAGTTATTTTAAAAATATTCGTTTGGAACAGAGACTTTTGCTTGAATTTAATGAGGTCCTTCAAAATAAACATATTTTACATTTAAAAAGAAAAAAAATGCTTCAAGAGTCCATTGAATAGGAAAATCCACTGTACGTATTATCCATTATCCACCTATAGTCATAATAACCATTGATAATATATCGTTAGCGGCGTTGCCTGTGTCTTTTATGACACACATTTGTATTTTACTTGTATTTTAAAACACTAATACCAAACGCAAAAATAATTAACATGCAAAATCACTTTACATTTATAATACGCATACATCATAATCCACCATCTAAGTCGTATTTACTTGCGTATAATTTACTTACACACATAGTAACATAATTTTATTAATGTGTATTATTAGTCATTTTAGATTTATAAAATTAAATAATTTAAAAACACGTGTTTTATATACGAGTATTTTTTTTTGGTTTCATGTTTGTGTGTATAAATATTCAAATTTAATTGATTCTTATTAGCCATCGAGAATTGTAGATTCTTCTTGTCGTTAAATTATAATTTAAATACTTAGTTTTTTTATATTCCGATATACAATTAGCTATTGTTATTTTTGTTGTCATTATTTATATTTCATATTTTTTGTTGCTTGAATTATTAAAATAGAATAGAAATTATTGATGTTTACAAAAATTTGAAATGAAGAATTTCAACGTCATAAATACACAACGTGTTTCCGTGTACATATTATTTTGAATATAATAGAAATAAAAATTATGTTTTTGTTTGTTGTTGTATATGAATTATTAATACTAAGAAAAAAAAAGAAAAAAGGTGATCCACATCCAATGGGTATTCCCTACAATTTTCTGTTTGAAGGATTTTTGATCGGTTTTAAATATATTACCACAATTCAATAAATATATATCGTACGATTGGTTAGACGAAATAACTTGCCGCATTATTTAATAAATTTTAAACTGAATAGCCACAAGATGTAAGAACATCCGTATTTGGTTGTAACAGGGGATGGCAGCATATGCGTTTATCTGTTTTCTTTTAATTTAAAATATTATGTCAATAAAAGATAAGAAAGAAACAAAACTAATTAAATTCTAACAACTAATTCTATTAATCCTTTCGCTTTTGATGTCCATTGGCATTAACATGCAATTGTTCCACAGCTAACACTCGACTTTATTATAATTTTTAATTGTAATATATGATCCAACGATTCCGCCATTCAAATATGTAGAAATTTGTCTAACTTCAATTAATAGAAAACGGCAGGTGGAAAAAATTAAATATATATAAATTTATTTTGTTAAAATATTTTTTTCAAAAACTACTAATGTATTGTATAATTAACAAGTAATATTACTACTCCAAGTGCAACTAATGGTATCTACTAAACATTCATTACATCCAAATTGGTAAATTACTCTGTTTGGGACTATATATAACAATTCACCAATTTTACTACAATTAACGAAAGATAGATGTTTTCATAATTCTATTATTTTTATATGGGTGATTAGCCCACTCTAAGCAATATTCCTCCGTACTTGATTTTTTAGGTTTTATTAATTTTTTTTTGACTCACCCTGTCCCCCGTAATTCCGCAATATTATTTTGTTCAAACAAAGAAATTAGAATAGAAAATTAAACTCTTCTTAATATTATAAATTCGAAACACATCCTGTTGAGGCCAACACTAAAAATATTTATTACTCGAGTATTAGTCACACTATACTAAAAAAAATAATTATTACTAAAATTGAAGATGAAATTTTTCCGCATCGACTTTATTTATTTGGAAATGTAATTTTTCAGAAGTCATTTTTATACTTTTTATATATTTTCCTAAAACAAGCTGTTAAGTAAAATTTGAAAAAAAAAATTATTGTTATATTGTTCCAAAGTTATAGATTTTCATACAATTGTGAGTTGTAATGTTTTGAGGACAAAACACAATACTGGTTTGCCTTCTATTTTGATGAGCTCTATAACTTGGAAAAATTTGGGTGAAGTGAACATTAATGCATTAGATCAACTGTGGTATGTTTATAGTGCAATTATATGTATCGTTAAGAATTGCGGTTAAGTAAAAAACTCATTAATATTCTCAGAAATTTTCCATTAAAATATAATGCAAAGTTACGTGAATTGTCGCCGTCGATTGTACAATAATAATAATAATAATGTGTAATGTTAAATAATTGATTCGAATATATGTAGATCGATATGTGAAATGAATTGGGTGACGAGAAAAGTGTATATAAATACGTACAGGTATACCTCTGATAACGCCGATTCTTATAATTCGACCTGTGTTATTGGACACTTGAATGTCATACAAAATTTACAGATTGCGTACTCGTGTTATTTGGAA
Source organism: Bibio marci (assembly GCA_910594885.2). NCBI lineage: Eukaryota > Metazoa > Arthropoda > Insecta > Diptera > Bibionidae > Bibio > Bibio marci. The sequence goes on along the minus strand of OU343115.1, from coordinate 32,071,614 downwards.
GCTGTTAACGCAAAAATGAACTCATTTGTCTAACAATCATTCTGATAAAAAATTATTAAAATTATTATCTTTAAATTTGTAAAAGTGGAGGTTCGACACACTGTGTTATGAAAATAAAATACTGTATAGTCGTGTTGTAGCAGAGAGTTCCGCAATTTTAATACCGTGTCATCGAAGGGATACCTGTATATAGTAAATAGAACTTTATATGATTTTATTGTGAACTAAAATGGATAATAAATCCTATGTACCTATACTCAAATATATATGGTATATAATAGTATCATTATCAAGTCATGAGTCAATCCAACTGAAGCTTATCTAACCAAATATTTTTTATAGTAAATTACTTTATTTCGCAACGCAAAATGATATAACAATGCAGTAATTAACCCTGCTACCTCTGTATCGGGGTAAATTGACTACGCCTAAATGGTTTATACCGAGACAGTTTTGGGGTAACGTTTTTATATTAATATCTCGGGTTGTAGTTCATATTTTAAAAAAGGAATGTATTTAATATTTTGTTAATTTAAAATTTATTGTTTTTTTTAACATCATTTAATTACAACCCGAGATATTACTAAAAACGTTACTCCAAGACTGTCCCGAGGGTGAATCAATATTAGGCATATAGTCAACTTATTCAGAGACAATCGAAAAACGTAGATAGGAGGGTTATAAATGCCTGTTAAAACAATCCACAAAAATCATATATATGGAACTACTAATCTTATACTCCATACATTTACCATTCTCTGTCATCGTTAACACATTTAATCTATATTGTTACCAGTCTTTTGCATTTGAATGTATAGTAGTGTGCGACGGCCAAAAATCAATGTTTTTATAGTAATGTGGTCGCCCTGTGGTCTGTATATATATATATTGATCGTAAATATTTAGGTCATCAAATGCAATTACTTGCGATTGATACATATAAATCAAAGAATTTTGAATACTATACAATTTATATATTTATTAAAAAATAATTAATTTTTATTTAAATCTATCCAATCATTCATCCATTTTCTACCATTTTTACGTGTATATATATGTTTTTTTTGTATAATGTTAATCTATTCATATTATAATATATTCGACAGCAGAACATAACACACAAAACACATAATTAACATTTTAGTAGCTGTAGTATTACTTAATCCATACAGTCAATATTATTACGTTGTGTTTACACATCACGCGTTGTTGTAACAACTATCTATCTATCTATAGCTATAATACGATACGATACTAAATATATTGCAGATAGATACACACGTACACACGTAAATACAACTTATAAAAAAAGTAAACCTTTATATTTCACTTTCGATTTTGAATTGTCTCTACCAACAATAATAATAAATAATATGTGTGTTATAAATAAACGCGGTATACACACACACACACACACACATATGCAAATATAATAAAAAAATTAAATAAAAAAAAATAAATAAATGGTTTTTTTATTTTTTCTATGTTTATTTATACATGACCACAAAATGCAAAAAAAAAAAATATAAAACTTTAAAAATAAATACGTATAGAAAAAAAAATAAAATAAAATAAATTCTATGACATAAATTTAAATAAATTAAAAAAAAAACAACTTATAGTTGTGTGTACGTGTGTGTGTGTGAGTGTTGTAATTTATATTATTTGTGGTGAGAAATAAATAAAACAAAACAAAAAATGTTACTCATTTTAGAATTTACTATAAAAAGAAAAATCTAAAAACAAATGCGAGAAAAAGCTTTTTATTATCCCTGCGTTTTTGTGCGCCCACTACCTCTCGCTCCCCTTTTATTGAACTATCTCTGTTATTACATAAATTTCTATACAAATATCATGTCCTCTCCCCGTAAATATGTACAATTGTTGTTAGGTAAAACGAAACACACCTGACAACTGATGATCGAATGTTCGACTTAAGTGACGTAATGCCTATGAGAAATCGACGCATAAGCGATCGACTTTAATCGTATAGGAAAATAAGTGCTCATGCACTGATGATGAATGCAAAAAAAAAAAAAGCTCTTTTCGTTTTTTTATTTTTAGATTAGATCAATTTTTTTTTTTTTTTTTCTAAACTAAACTAAAGTAATAAAATACAATGTATTTTTTCAATAAATATTATTGTAAAATGTTAGTAAATATTCTGTCATTCAATCGTCGGCGATTGCGCAAATTGATACGAATATTTTTTTCAGTATTTTTCGTTTAACTAACAATAGAACCACCTGCAGAGGTATTGTACTCCGTCGAATCCAATGAAATCCAATGCCAGATTGTAGTACTCATCAAAATAGAGAACAAAGTTTATTTTTTTCCCCCAATTTCACTTTGAAGGGGGGGTAACGATCCCTCCAAAGGACTAAAAACATGAAATTTTATAAAAAAAAATTAAACTGAATTTGGTCACAGGGTGTATCAAAAGTATCGAATTTTGAAAAATTGTGTGAAAAAAAATGTGAATTTCTACATATAACTTTTGGAGGAGCAAGTCATTTTTAAAAGTTTACTTTAAATAAAGCCGATAGAGAAATTCTCACCTTTCATTTGAACCATAATTTTTTTTAAAATAGGGTTACCAGTTATAAAGTTATATATATTTTTCTAACAGGGTGTTTCGTATGTTCAATATTTTTATACAGGTAATTTGAAAACATTTTTCCATGCCGGCGCCCTTCACTAAAACATTTACGAAACTAAATACCAAATATCTGTTTTTTTTTCCATCGGATGCGAAAATTTATGGATAAATAATAAAAATGAAAATAAATTTTACTTATAATATATTATTTTTAAATTGGGCTCTAAAAATTTGCGCCGCCCGCCCTTCCTTAATAATTTCTAAATTTCTAATGGATGCATATAAAATTTATTTTGTGCGTCTTGGAAATCATGAAATCCTTCCCGCTTCTATAAGTACACACATTTTGATAAAATAATAGAATTAATATATTTAATATTTATTATAACAAAAATAATGGCATAAATTTGAAAAACATTAACAAAAAAAACTTAGGAAATTTGATTTTATAATTATATTTTTATGATGAATTAAATCATCATTTACAAACCGCGTGCGTATTAATTATTAATTTCATAATTTATGACGAAATAATATTAAGTTAAAAAATCTACTTAAACCAAATGATATTTAAATTTCTCTGTTATGCGGATAAAATATAAAATATTCAAGATCAATTCGAAAAATTAAGAATTCAAACAACAGGTTTTTATTTTTGATTAATTTATATATGGCAAGTTTTTAGTAAGTAAAATTTACTAAATTATATTTTATAGATGAGAAAAAAAAAAATAAATAAAATTAAAATTCTTAATAAACATTTAACCTTTAATTTGCATTAATTGATTGGAAAGCGTTTTTCTAAACTAAATAAATTAAATAACGCTTTTGATTCACGCACACCCTCAATTTAATTATGTCTATATCGCGTAAAAATTTATACAAAAGCTTTCATTAATCTGTATGGGTGTGTGTGTGTGTGTGTGTGTGTGTGTGTGTGGGTATATTTATAAATATTTTTACCATCATTTATTAACTAATAATTGAGAAATATCCATATAACACACAAACAATATATAAATAAATTAGTCTAGTATTATAAAAAATAAGGTGATCTGTATAAATTATAATTAAATGCATTACAATATTTATAAACAGTAACTAAAATCGTAATAATAATGTAATAATAAATTAGATTAATAGAAAATATTAAATAATAAATAATATAATATCTTATATTAAATTACTTAATCTCATACGATATACTATAAATTGACAACATCTTTTTCTGTATTTATATATTAATAATACAAAATATACTAATATTTATAAAATTTATATTAGAATAGCTAATATAGAGTTTTACTTTTAAAATTAAAAATAAATAAATAAAAATGTTATTATACAAAACAAACACGAACACACACACACACACACACACGCAATTGCACATATATTTTAAAACAACAAATATATTATATATTATTAAAATAAAATCAGGTCAATGTCAACAATTGTATATTACTATTATTTTAATACATATACGAGTGAATATATTGTTTGTAGTTAGTATATGTATTTTACTTTGTTCACTTCTTACACACACTTTTTTTTTAATTTTTTTAATATTTTAGTATACAAATTACATATTACAATACAGTGAGAAAAAATTAGTTTATATAACATATGGCAATATGACATACAAAATAGGAATAGCCGAATACTGGCGTTGTGCATAGACACACATAGATAGAATGTAAAATATTGGGATTTAATTTTTAGTATCTCTTATTTAATTAAATAACTATATTAATTATTTTTAAGATAATAGAAATCTGTTTTAAGTTAAGACGGTGTTTTTTTTTTTATATACATAAACACTTTCAGATTCAGTTAAGTCATGACCACACACATATAAATTCAATCGATATTCGATTTAATAGTATCAATAGTAGTAGTAGTAGTAGTAAATAGAATAATAAAATGCCTTTAGGGATTATTTATTGATTTTTGATTAATTATAATATATTTTTTGTGCGACAAAGGCTTGACGCCTGATGGGTGTGGGGAGGTTAATTTAATTTTGTTATTATTTTTTGCTCTTAATTTATTTGTATCATCACAACATTTATTAGATAACTCTTCTCCTAGTAGAAAATTTCATTATTTTACATTTTTCTGCGCAAATAAAACTGTTGTAACACAAACCAATAAACAAACACATATAGAAAATATATACAGTGGTCTTTAGTCTCTAGATATAAATAGTAGTCTTTGACCATTTAGTATACAAATTTCATATTTAACTTTACGTATATAAAATAGTAGATATTTAAAAAAACAAAAAAATCTCCTACGCAGAACAGTGATTCATTGTATTGCTACTGGATTTCTTTACAACATAATAACCTTATTATTTTGTTACACAACGAATACATATATTTATTTAATTTGCCAAATACAAAGTGGTCGACAATAGGTGCCATTACCCTATATGTGTATATAATACTATTTGATTTTTGTGATCTATAAATTCAATAAAAACAATTATAAATGAGCTATAAATAAATAAATTTGTTAAGTGTGTAAAATAAAACACAAAACAAGTTTTATGAAACTGGATTTAATTCATATATTTATTAATCGAATATTTTTTAATTTCGGATTTTGTTTTTGCTTAAGTATTATACAATTTTAAAAGAACAATTGAGTTCTATGAACCATAAAATTATTATAATTTATTATTTATTTATTTGTTTTTTTGAATTTGTAATTATTATAAATTTTTTTAAAAGGACTGTAATTTTGAGGGATTTAAAATAGACGTGGTGTGTAACTAAACATTTTTCGTTTTTAACTTCGAAAATTGTGTCGGATTATACGAGCCAACAAAACACTATTTACCGGATGGTTTACATTTCCTGTTCAACTCAAAGAAATGTGTCGCCCAAAATAATACTTCGTTCACGTAGTAGCGTATAGTGTAGTGTATTTTGGAAAAACGCTTGTATATATGAGTGTTCACGTGTGGTAATAATGCATCGAAATATTATTTAATGCGATCTGTCAAATTTAATATAAAATATTATATAATAATATCAAAACGATTATTTAATAAAATATTATACAAAAAGATCATTTTTCGCAATGTCTACCTGGCTGTCAATAATCTACTACACTACGTTAACTGCTCACCTGGTGCGTATTGTAAAAACCACTAGGCGACAAACCTCAAACGTCAAACGTTGCAGTAGAAAATCCGCAACGTTGTATGTTATCAAGTATTCACCAATGGTAGATTTTGTAATACACTTCACTACACTACTCTACCACGTGAACGAAGTAATATAGAGTACAATTGGAAACATTTTCCATCGATAAAAACATGTGAATTTTAACATTTTTAGAAATAGTGATTTCGATACAGTTGTAAAAGAACGACTTGGTTAAGGGATAACGTTCGAAATTGAAGAATTGGAAGCATTACACGATCAAGAGTCATATGTCGAATGCACAATAATTTTTAAAGGTTTAAATGCAGTTTGTATAAATCAAAAACTAAGCAAAAATTTGGTGCCACATACGAATTCAAGCCGAGAGATGTTGAACGGCGATTTTTCACGTCTGTGCCATCGCTTTAACGTGAAAAAAAGAGCTTTTTGTATCGTATCATTATAATTCTGACACCAAATATCGACAACAAATATTGATTGTAAGTGTTGCACAAAAGTAGGGAAAATTCTTTTTAATAGTTAGTTAATGACACACAACAACGCAGGCAGTAGAAAAGCAGTTAACTGAAAAAATGGAACAATTGAAGTTTATACGAATTACGCACTAATTTCTGTCGCCATCAATCACATTCGCTTAAACAGAAAAACACAACAAATCTGAGCAAGAAGTTGAAAAATTTTATTTCTAGATAAATTTAAAAAAAAACATACAACCTTTTTTGAAATTATAAGTTTTTTAAGAAATTTATAAATTGCCTGCGTTGTGGGTGTATAAATTAATAAAAAAAAACAACCGCATTCTTTGTATACAATCGCCCAGATGAAATTTTATTTAATATTAATTTTTGCCTTAAAAATCTGGATAACCAAACTCCGCTCCCATCAATTAAAATAAATTTATTATTAAGTTTTTCAAATTTTCGTTGTGACATCGATCAACAATATTTATATAATACTGAGTTTTACATACAACGTATGAAATTATAGAGGATTGATAAAATGATACACATCGTCTTTTTTACGCACTAACATTTGGCTATATAAATATAGGACAAATCAAAAATTGTCGAATTACGTTATCCTCTCATACTATAATACGTTTTCTCCAGATTTATCTCCCAGTTCAATTTCTATTTTTCAAAATAAAAGCAAAATTTGCATTAAAAAACCATGCGTAGCGATGACATTAAAAACAGGAATGCAAACGAATGCAATTTGTTGTTTAATTTTTCAAATCATCCACTTGCGTGTCTTTATGAAATTATGATCATATATTCAGCTGATGAAAGTGACATCTTTCATTGACAATATACAAAAATTATGTGTAAGATAGTGCTCCCAAGTCATCTTAAGGAATCTTTCACTATGGACTAATGATAATAATGATCCCGAATTTAATTATATGTTTATTACTTATAATAATAACATTATTTTCATATTTTATTTTAATTTCAGTAAATCTTAAATCTTTATAAATTCAGAAAAATAACTGAAAAATATTGGACAATGATATTTATTTAATAATTTTCAATGTGACAACCACAAATTGCATCGTTGCTGCAAATAAAAGAGCAACTACATTCATAATAATCCAGTGGGATAAGTTTAAATTAAAAAATGACTGTCAATGGGGGGAACACTGACAGAGAGATTGGGTACACTACCTTATATTTTTTGTTTAAATCCATTTTAGAAAATAAGGTTGGCAAAACGGTGAAATAAGAAATAAAACAAATTTTTTAATATTCCAAATCACGAAGAGAAATAATAAGAGAAATTAATACATTTGAAGAATAATTATTATATAATTCTAAATATATAAATTTACGTATGCATAACAACAAAGGCATAAGATGACTGGTCCATGAATATTTATAATAATTAATTTTATCTGTAACAAGAATCTGTATCGTTTATTCTTTAAATATAAAACGAAAAAGGTATATTTTTCACAATTTTATATTAACATAATAAGAAAGTTACTAAAATATTCTCGAATGAGAATAAGAAGAAAAAAATTGGCCATTACAGAAAAAAAAATGTTAATTCACTTTCTATCCATATGTTAATGGCAGCGGATCACACACACACACACACACACAAATATATTGAAAGTAAAATTAAGAAGATGTAGTGGAACAAAAAAAACGATCGTATATTTAAACAAAGAATAAAATTAAGTAAAAGTATAAATATGCGATCTTCACAACATTATTTGTTATTGGGTTGTGTTTTGCAAGAAAAATATAAACTAAAAAAATTAAATAAAATAAAAACAAATATAGGAAATGAAAAAGAAATTTACACAAAAATAGCATTCATTTCGAATCTCTTAAACTCTTAAAGTATCCCAATTAAATAAATATTTATTAAATATAATTTAATAGAACAAAATATGCAATTATTATTATTGCGTAAATTTTTTTGCATATATAAATGGAAATTTGACCCAATTTTTTATTTTAAAAACACATATTCTCTCAACTCATTGTATACATACACGCCTACGCATATCGTATCTGCATCCACTACTCATACTCTCTATCTTTGGCGATGCCATTAAAAATTAAAGCTTGGGTTTTTTTTTTTATTTTTGTATATTTAAATGGATTAATTTAAAATAAATATCCAAATATTGATAATAGACTTTTCTTAAATTATTGAAATTTAGATAGAATTTTTGGAAAACAAGTAAATTTCTTAGTAAATAATTATTATTATTATTGTAATTATATTATTTTTTAGTACTAACATAGCCTATCTGATAGTTTTGTGTTTCTATGGGGTATAATAAAAATGAATAAATAAAATTAATTTTATTATTGTGTATACCACCAATAGTGGATGTGGAAATACCAAATAACAATTTCTTTATCCGTTTCACATTATGGAAAAATCAGTACATTTATTTACATTTACATTTACCTAAATATCGATTTTAAATTGTATTTTATATAGACGAGTAAAATTAGTATAGAACTTATATTTCTTATATTATTATAGTTTGTATTTGTATCATAAATAAATAAATCTATTAATAAAATATTATTGTAAGGTAAAATTGTATTTCAACCAGGTATTTTTTATAATATTCATATGTATATCAAAACTTTCAATTTCAAAATTCATATAAATTGATTACCTCAATATAGAATTTCTAAAAATCACGTACATTGGTATAATAGATGACGTAACGAAATCAATAGACAAATTAAAATAGATTTAATTTATTTGATCTTCAATAATATATTATATTTTTAGTTTTGCACAATTTTGATTAACAAAATTATAGTAGAAATAAGAAAAATTAAATGTACTATTTTCGATAATAATAATTCCATATAAATTGTGTTTTTGATATATTTAGATAATTTCTTTCACCAAAAATAATAATTAATTAATTTAATTGATTGTACTCACCTTCTAATTTCATTCCAACTTCTAAGCATTTTTGAAACCGACAAAATGGACAACGTTTACGTTGTGTTTTATCAATGTGACATTGACGATCAGCTACACATGTATAAACTTTTTTATTTTGTACAGTTCTTTTAAAGAATCCTTTACACGATTCACATGTCAATAAACCGTAATGATAACCGGAAACTTTATCACCACATACTGGACAAAATTCTTCAAAATAATACTTGAGATCTGTTTGATCACACAAATTAACACCAGTGCCGCCGATAACACCACCATTACCATTACCGCCAACACCACTGCCATTACCGATACCGGCACCTATACCGCTGCCATTACCACCACCAATACCAGTAACAATACCGCTTGCACCACCAATTCCATTACCGCCATTGATACCACCGATTCCGCCAACACCAACACCACCACCGCCAATATTCGTTAAACCATTACCAACAATAGAAACACCACTTAAACCAATATTACTAACACCACCAGGTACTATATTATTATTATTACCAACAAGACCATTACCACCACCACCACCATTACCACCACCTCCACCACCAACTGATGCCGGTAATAATTGCATATATGTTCCTTGTTGTTGTTGTGCATTATTATTTGTACCATTATTATCTAAATAACTGTGACCATTGCCACCAACAACGCCATTACCACCTGTTGAATACATAAATTGTGATTCAAATGAATTAATATAATAATTTGATGGTAATTGTTGTTGCATTAATTGTTGTTGTTGTTGTTGTTGTTGCTGATTATTATTATTATTATTATTATTATGATTAGATTGATCAGAAATTGAACCTGACGATGAATTACTATTATTATGACTATTATTATTATTATTATTACTATTTATATTATTAATATTATTATTATTATTATTATTATTATTATTATTACTATTTATATTATTATTTAAATGTATTATTGAATTTGACGATATTGGATATGTTTGATATAATGATGGTGGTATATTATCTGTTGTGGATGTTGTTGAGGTGGTGGTACTTGTTTGACCGATGGTAGTACCACCGATAATGATACCACCACCACCACCGACGCCGCCACCATTATTATTTAATGGTGGACTAGACGATTCATTTGTATCAACTATATATTGTGGTAAAAACGACATATGATTTGTCGGATATTGGTTATCCATATCTAATAACATATCAATTCTTTTTATATTTAGATATTACTTAAAATTTAGATATAAATAATCTTGGACGGAAGGTTTATAATAAGCGAAAAAAAAACAAAAATATAAATAAATAAATAAAACTTGATTTAAGATGAAAAAAAAAAACAGTCCTTTTTTTTCAAGTAACTAAATAAAATACAAAAATAAAACTTTTGTAAAACTGGCAATAATCAATCGCGTACACTTTTTTTTTTTTTAAATTGTAAATAATTGTTAACCAAAGAAAGAAAAAAAAACAAAAAAAAAATGGCGCGAAATATTATTTATTTTAAAAATCGATGTGTTATTTAATTTTATCATTTATATGTTTTTGAATATTGTATTTTATAATAAATTGATTGTCGTCGTTTATTAACTGATGAATGATGTGTCTGTTGTTGATTTTGTTGGAATAATTGTTGTTTTGAAATATGTTGATAATGATTTTCATCATAATAATAATAATAATGATTATTATTATTATTATTATTATTATTTATATTTATGTTATTAAAATATATACATTTATTTGTAATATATACACAATTCATAATAATATTTTAATACAAAAATTAAATTTAAATAATATAGAAATTTATTTTTTTGTATTGTTAACTAACACTAAAACTGAATTGAAAAACTAATAACAATTTTATTCTAATAACCGCGCAGATCTTTCGGATTTATTTTGTGGCGGTGTTTGCGTGTGCGTGTACGTGTGTGTGTGAGTGTATAATGTGTAAATAATTTTTAATTCAAATGAGAATAACAACCACAGAAAAAAACTAAAATCTTTTTAATTTTGTTTATTTTTAAATTTTTTTGATTACTTGTTTTTTTTTCCGCTTTAATATAACAAAAGTTAATTTTATAATTTTTTTAAAGTCACGATTTATTTTTATATGCGTATTTATTTTATTAGAATATATATTTAAATTTCAAAATCATATTGTATTCTTTATTGGTGGTTGGGTTAGATAGATAGATTATACAAAAATGAAAACACTCTAATACCGATCAATATTATTATTATAATAACAACAATATAACATTAATTTTTTTATAGATGAAAAATTTGCAATTAATGTCCAATCAATGATCATTGTACGTAACATTTTTAATTAAAACCGCAATTTGAATTATATTAATTTTTATTATTATTATATTATTTTATTATAATTATAAAAATTTTTAATTTCAAAAAAAAAAACAATTCACAAGTTATTCATTTTTTTTTTTTTTTTTAATTAATTATATTGTTGCACACACACTTTGATTATTTCTCAAAAAACATAAATAATAATAACAACTACATATTTTAATATGGAAAATAAATGAGTGCTAATATAATGAAAGATTATACGATGGATGTTGTGTTGTGATGATGAAGAAAAATAATGACGGTATTTATTTATAAAATAATCCTTTACATATGTGATGTGTGAGTATAAGAAATTACACTTAAATATTTCCTTATTTATTTATTTTTATTATTATTTTTTTTTTTTATTAATTAATTATTAACCACAAATAAAAACAATTAAAAAATAAAGAATATTTAAATTATTATAAAGCAACAATTAACACTATAAATTTTCTATTAGTTATTCTGGGAGAATTTTTGTTTTATTTTAATAATATTTTGTATTATATCACACGCATATATAGCAGTAATTATTTATTATACACAGAAAATTAATTTGTAGAAATAATAAACGAAATTATTATAAATAAATAATTTTTTTATGATTTTTACCGGGAACTTACGTGCGAATACACAACTTATAATTGAGACGGTCTACGATAAACTAAGTTAAGTTTATACCGACAGAAAATTTACAAAAAAAAAAAAAAAACAAAAAAAACAAAAATTCATTATTGAGAATTTTGAAAATACACATAAAACGTTTAAGTAAAAATATAACCCATATAAAAAACACACATATACAAATAAACACTTCTCATATATACACAACTATGATGGCATATAAATAAAATGTATATAACAGCATGTTGCAAAGTAACTATACCACCGCCACCACCACCACCACCACCATTTGTTTTATTCTCATTTACGCACACACAACAAAAACTATTTTTTTTTATTTATTCATATTCATATATTTAACTCATAAACAAAATAGAAAAGCTTTTTCAGAAAATAAAACTTATGTATATAATATATTCTTGCTCTTTGTAATAATAGGAGATATATGAAATTGAAAATAATAAAAAGAGTGGGATATGATTGTATTTTATATTTATATACCATACATGCTCATATATAAAATATTTCGCCACACACAACACACACACACACAATCATAAAAAAAAATAAAATAAATATATATGTCAAGTAAAAATGTGTATGCACCCATTTTATAATATTATTTTTTTATATATACATTTTTTATGATGTATATTTTTTATATAAGAAAATTGTGCAAGAGCTTTTTTTAATTGAATTTATATGTTTGCTGTGTGTGTGTGTGTGAGTGTATGTATGCGTTAACTTAAATTGAATAGTAAAGTTAAAAAAAATTGAGGCAGGCAATTTGGTAGTTTTTTTTGTATGGATAATTTTAAATTTTTATTAACTACTATTATTTTAAAAAATGATGATGATCCATCAACAATATTATTATTATTATTATTATTATAAGTATATACCACACACACATATGCAAATTTTTTAATTTCATTTTCATTTATATTTATTTTGGCTTATACGATGAATGAAATGAAGTAATAAAATAATTTTTTTTAATACATTTAAAAACACACAGCACCGAAAAATAACAAGAAAAAAAATTAATTAAATAATATTACATATACCAATTTATATATATATTATAGAATATATGTAATAATTAAATGTGTGTGTGTGTGTGTGTGTGTATATATATTTTTTAATTTATTTTTATTTAATAATATAAAAAAAGTTGTAGTTTTTGTTTTTTTTTGGTCGCGTCCGACGTCCGACGTTTACCGATCGTTTCTTCGGGATTCATTTTATATATTTATTTATATATAGCTAGATCGTTTTTGCTATGTGTGAGAACATTCATGTAATAAGTGAAAGTGTAGCGACGACCTACTTTTTCTCAATTCAGGTCTATGTTAGAATATACAAATGTGTGTAAAAAACAAAAAAAAAATAAAAAGTAAATAAATCACATACACACACTCTCACTTTTTTTTTAATACAGCATACAGAATAGAAGTGGTTTTATATATTTATATGACAATGTGTAGTAATCTATATGGTAATAATATAGTATATAATGATATAATGATACATAAATGGAAAAAATACATAATTAAGTTTAGTTGTAAAAAGCTTTATTTGATTTGACATATCTTTTGCTGTATGCCTGTCTGCTGTTTTTATTAAAAAATAAATACACAAAATTATAATTATGCTGCGCTCGGTCAGTATTTGCTGTAATAATAGAAATATTTTTTAACTTTTATTATTTACAAATTTTTGAATATCCTCTATAAGTAATAATAAACAAAAATCGTCAGCATAATCGGAAATGATGATGAAGACGTTGAGGTTTGATTGCAAAAAAAAAAATTGAAATAGAAATAATAATATATTATATAAAATATAATTGTATTTTTAATATTGATTAATCGATAATGGTTTCTATATCAAAATTGAGTGAGTACAAGGTATTGATTTAATGGTAAGGCAGCAATTTCGATATGAAATTGACTCCAAATACTTAATACTCATATAAAAATGGTATTTGCTGTGTATTTCCTACGGAATCAGAAGAATATGTGAGATATATTAAGAGTTGTTGGAAACCTATACAGATAAAACTATCACCGATAACAAAATCCATTGAATTGAACAGTTCATTGAAAGCAATGTGAAACAGAATGGCTTAAACGAAACCGCGATATCATACACGTCTATTATAAACAAGTGTGTTTCACGAGTTCTATATCTTACTTAGAATTATGAATCCTTAACCGCAAAGACCATTTATTGGAAAAGGGAAATTCTTTTGGTATTGAATACTCAAAATTCTTGCAAATTGCTTCACAGTTCGGAAATCAAACATTGAACCACCACAATAGAATTGAATCAGGCAAATGCACTTATGAATGCAGTGCACCGGGAGTAAGCAATACCCCCGGAAACAATCAATCTTTTTTTACTGGGCAATAACGCAATAGCAAACCTTTTATTGGAACCACATACACAGTCTCCTCCATACAAAACTTCCATACACACTCAGACTGACACTTTCAAATTTAAGAAAGGTTCATTGTGTGAGAATATTTTCCATGAAACGATGACACGTAACCGATTGTCATATGCTCCATATATTATGCTTGTCAGTTGCATTGGATAATAAATTAATTAACAAATTACGGTTTTATATCTTCTATTATTATTCGCATTTGGCTTTTTAAATAATTATTTATTTAAAAATATTCATATTGTTTTTTTTTTTAGTATTTTTTTTCTATACTTTAGCAATAATTATTAATTACAAACTATGAGTTAAACAGAATATCAGATTTTTCTTTAATGTCATCATCATTATATAGTTTTTTCATCATCATCATCATCATCATCACTGTAAATTTATAATATATAATAATACTATAGCAAAATAGGTAAATAATGGCTTATATATTATATAGTTTTGTATTTGTACGAGTTTGTGTGTGTGTGATTCAAAAAAAATAAAAAAAAATTAATGTTCATACACAAATATTTCTGTAGAGATATTTTTTTTTATTTAATATTGTTTGAATGAATTCGTGAAATATTACACAATACATTATTAAAACGAAAAAAAAAAAAAAAAAGTCATGTGCGCGCGTTGATATTTCAACTTAATCGAAAATGAAATTTTTTTTAATATATATAATTTTGTTTTATTTTAGAGTTAGAGATAGAGACACACACACGCACGCAAACAAACATCATCTACTAATTTACTGAATATTCGAAATATATTGTACACAGTGCAACAAAAATAAGTTAACGCCTCGAGTTTATTTGAAGTAAAAAAATACAATTAATGTTTACAAAAATGAAAAAAAAAATAAATATAATTTCCATAAACAAGTAAATGTTTCGCTTTAGTAGCCACAGTGAGCACCATTGTGTCATTACATTCATAACACAATCTAGCAGGAAATGATTTCAATGTGTGTTTTTGAAATAATTTCTCATTTTTCAAGCCGTTGATATATCTTTAATTTTAACAATAATTACAAATTTCCTGTCGGTAGGTCGAAGCTTTGTGATAATTTGATAACTAAAACGGAATAATATAGCATTTATTTTGCCCTATAAAATAATAATTTTGCCTACACGGTAGCAGGTAATGTAACGCAAAAAAAAAAAACTATTATATCCTGTTCGTATTGATTTTATTATTCGTTTTTTGTGTTTTATTTATAACACAAGGTTTCACTTTATTTTTTTTTTAACCTTACAAATATTCTACCATAAATATATTTTAAATTAATTCATTCGTCCAGAGTATGCTACTCCAACTATTCTTGCCATTTTAATATGCGGTCAGATAGTTTAAAAACAGATTGTACTTCTTTTGTTTACCTTCTTGCAATACTTGTTCAATATATTAACAATATAATTGTCGGTTTTATTTTCTTTTGTACAATTCTGAATGACAGATACACACAGTCAGACTGAATGTTTTGTGATTTTTTTGTGCGCATGATTTGTTGTAATAAAAAAAAAAAAAATTATAAAAATTATAGAACGTTAGATTGAAAATGATTTAGCGTCTACCTATTTTTGCTGGCATCTGTATAAAAATAAAAAAAAACAATCTGCGCAACGAGATTGAGAATTGGATGAAAAAATAATGTTTTAAATAAAAAAAATTACAATACAATACAATGAAGTGATGATATTCTCTTTTATATACATTATAATTTATGTATGCATATGTGAATGAAATAGAAATTTGTATATAAAATATAAATTTTTATATATTGTGTACATGAAATGAAATATTTAATGATTTTATAATAAATTTTATATATTTGTGTGCTTTTGAGTAGCAATATTTTTATTATTTTTTCTATATATATATATATGGATTTTATGGATACGAGAATGAGATAGTATTTGATTAGTTTTGTATGTATCGATGGTTTTTGTTTTGTTTTTTAAATGTTGGTGAGACGCGTCGGCGGAAGGAGTCCAAGAAGGGGGCTATAGATATTATTTGTATATAAACGTACATATACACAGAGCACCGCGACCTACTAACCTACTTTGAATCTTTGAAACAGAGACTAGTGATAATCAAGTGAGCAGGGCAGTGATGTAAACAAATAACAATGTTATATATATATTTTGTTTTTTTTTTTTTTTTATTTATTTTATAATTGTATTATTTTTTTTGTTTTGTTTTTGTTTTTGTTTTTTTTTTTTTTTTAAATGCACATGTATGTTATTTTCATATAAATGTACTAATAAAATTACTATAAACAACATAGCACACCAATACAAACATACATTTTTTTATTAAAATGGTTTTTTATTTACATAAATTATATTCGCAAAGTTTTATAATTGAATTTTCATATTTTCACTTTTTTTTTCTGACGAAGAAAGAAAAAAAAAACAAATCCATAATGTTAAAAAAGCCAAATAAAAGTGAAAAATATATTTATAAATATAAATAATATATAACGCACACATATGCAATACATTTTTTATTTTTTTTTTCTTTCAAAACCAGTTTTACTCACACAATTTTTTTTTTTTTTTCTTATTATCTTTTGCAATACAAAATATTATTTTGCAAAAATTAAAAAACACTTGCATTTTCGTTTTAATACTTTTTTGTTGATAAAAACAAAAATTCAATTGTTAAATTCAAGAAGAAGAGTTTGTAAAAAAAAAAAATGAATAAATAAAATGATTATTTTATAAATACGGAAATATGTGACAAAAAAAACTATAGAATACATAATAATAATAAGAAAATCGTGCATATTTTTTTCTACTGTTCTAACGAAATTATTCCAAAAATTAAAATATTTAATTGTATACATTTTTTTAATAACAAAAATTCTGATTACGTAGGCATTTTATTTATTTTATTAAATATAATATGTATGTGGAAAAATCATAACAAAACATAAATGATATGATTTTGCTATTGTCTGCATAATTAAAAATTTATAAATAATATGTTAGGCAGAGCAACACAGACAGAGTATACGGAAGAAGACCTTAGATAGACATTTGATTAACCCAATTTAATTCTTTGAATTGTTTTATATTTTATTATAATTATTATACTTTGGTTGGCATAACATAAACAGTGTGCGGTTTTCACATATACAAAATATAGATTGCTTTTGATGCATTTTGAATTATATTAAATGTCAACAAAATGTCAAACCATAAAATCAAAATGAGCATTTTCGCCATTTTACTTCCATGAAGAAAACAATGCAGCGCAGGCTCACAAAAAATTATGTGCTGTGTATGATGATAAAGTTTTAAAAGAACGACAATGTCAAAAATGGTATGCAAAATTTCGTTCTGGATATTTCTCACTGAAAGATGCATAAACGTTCAGGTCGTTCAGGTGTGAGGTTGATAATGACCAAATCAAAATCAAAGCAATAATCGATGCGGATCGTCAAAGCGTGAAACTGCAAAGAAGCTCGATGTATATATGCATTGAAAAGCGTTTAAAACAACTTGAATACGAAACAAAACTCGATATATGGATTCCTCATCAACTTAAAGAAAATCACTTAACACAACGCATTTCCATCAGCGATTTGCTTAACAAACGTAACGTAAATAATACATTTTTGAAACGATTGATAACGATTGATTGTTTACGACCATGTAAATCGAAAAAGATAGCGGAGATCATCAAAAGAAAAGTTTATCAGCATGGTGGGATTACAAAGGCAAAATATTGGGAAGTGTTGCCATATCCATCATTTAGTCCTTGCACCATCAAATTATTGATTTATTTCAAAATTTGAAAAACTTCTTGCATATGATCAAAATTTCAATAATGATGATGAAGTCAATACTAATTATATTGCACTGACTTTGTTGTCAACAAAAATTTATACGTAGCACATCAAAGACGAAGATCCATAAGAAACGTGAATTGATATTTTGTTATTTTTGTGTCTATAAAAGATACTTTAACGTGGAGCACAATAACAAATTTTTAAATTCTATATTTTAAAATTAATATAATGTAGTGATAAAAGTATATTAAACTATGTTAGAGAAACTAGAATAGTAAAATTACCGGTCAGCAATGTGTTAAGAATGGCTATATTATAACGAAAACTAATTCTAGCATAATTTATTTTAGTAAATATTACAATATTGGGTATTGGACAACACCCACTTATTATTTAGCATATTAATTGCATATATTCTATTACCGCATCAATTGTTAACATACAATACTTAGGATATGAGCCGCTTTTCATCGATCTCCTCCACAATTATGCTATCATCTTGGATATTGCCAAGAAATATGAGTAAAAAGAGGAAAAAATAGAATTGACAAACAAAATTTTGAAAAAAATAAAAATGTGTTTAATGAATTGCTATCCTTTTATCCTCGATCAAATTTCACTGTTGTTGAACAAATATCGTTTTTTTTTTAAATTGAATACCCATTTGTTTTGGTATGTGTTGCGCCAACTAAATCTTATTCAGGACAAAAAAATATCATAAAATCGATATAAATATTAACTATTGTGCCAAAGAAGAATTATAACATTATAAAAGATTTTGTGCTGCTGCAATATTAAAGGAAATTATTTTCAAATAACATCTTATAGTAAAAGAATATTTTTATGAGGTTAAATAGGTTAGTGGTTGGAATGACGCTAGAACACTGCCTATACACGCACACACACAGTAAGTATCTATCATCCTAAATAAAAAACCCATCAATTTCAGAATAGTTTTTGGTTTCATAGGTTTGAATTGTGTCCTATAAAAATGCGTTTTATTTTATTATTATTAATTCATTTTACATCTGCATACCCATAATAGGTATAAGAAGAAATATTTCCATTGTATTCCTCGATAAATATGGATGAAGTCGATACAAATACATATAGTGAATATTTTGCATAGAACATATAACATTATGCTATTGATGGATATACGAAACACGTTTTAAACACGTCTGTGGTGTGTATTGTAACTATTATTGAAAAGTGGATTTACTGTCATACTCCTAATTGACGCTAAAAATCGTCGGTACACTGATAGGAGAACCATCAACTTGCCAACACAACATAATGCTCTGCATTTGGTGTGACCATAACAACGAATGGTGCGCCATGAGTTTGTAATGAAACTGTTTTAATATCCAGCAAAGTCAATTGAACGAAGTATTGGTGCGAAAAAATAAACAATAATAGCTGTCTTAATCATAAACTGTGTACAACTCGATTAGAAATTTCCTATGCACCTTTACATACTAAATTATTGATAGATTACATAAAAAATAGTAAATATAAAAGTTACAGAATAGAAATAAAAAAAAAAAAGTATATCATCGATCGCACGACATACGGAAACGTAATATCGAAAACTAAAGATATGAATGAATGACGTCAATGAATTAGTTTTTAGTACATTCTTTTCCAGGTAAAAAAAAAATTATTTTAAAAGTAAAAGGTTTTACGTAACTATTATCTATTTGCAAACGAAAAAATTCAAAGGACAATTTTAACCCATATTTTACCATAAATAAAATTCTATTATTTTTCAGTAACAATTTTTGATTTTATAAATTCTTTATGTTACAATTAAATTAAAGCGTTACAAAACGAAAATATTTTTTTTTGTATAACAAATTTCAGGTGCTCTTCTGGTTCACATTATATCGAATATTATTTAAAAAATTTTGTAGTTCTACTTTTGGATTAACAATTGGAAATGTACAATAATTTAAAATACTCGTACACCAAAAATGTACGGATGACCGTGAGAAAAAATATTAAACTATAAACAATATATTACTAACTAACTTTGAACATACACCGACTGCCGAAAATACCTATTCATTCAATAAAAGAAACTTTCTTTTCTTAACACAACACACTTGGGTTGATAAGTAATTCATTGCATTTTTTTTTTCTAAATGATGAAAACATAAACACAATTTTTTTGATAGAACGATGCAACTTTTTTTTCTATTGATTTCACTCGATAATCTTTTGTCATTTTTCAAGGCAGTATCATAATTCCATGCTCATCTGGCGCTTATCGACAAAAAAACTGACTCAATTGCGATTTAACAGTTTTGCAAAGAACGAAATAAATATGGTAATCTGATGGTGTAAGGTCTGTGCTATATACGGTTGATGTGGCAACAAGCTCCAATAATTTTGTCATGATGGAACACAATAACTTTTCGATTTACCAATTCTGTTCGTTTTACTTGCATTTCATTGCTCAGTTTGGTCAATTGATGATTGTATACGCATTGTGCAGTTTCGATGCATGATAAAATAGTTAAAAATAGACAGTGCCTTTATATAATCTCATCAAACTGATAACATAACCTTTTTTCAGATAGACAGACGACATGCGCTGCAGTCTCTTAGTCATGCATTCAGTGTCTACAAGGATTTCCATCCTTCTCGCAGATGATACCCGGAAACCCCCATGCAATTGGTAAATTGTTAATGCTCGACTCTAAGCACCCGGATTTTATGAACAATGCGAGTCCAGAAAAAATAAGCACATGCATTTTTTTTTACTAATACACACACAGTCATTAATTTTCTACACACTTTTCAAATTTGAAAATTTGTGTAAGTTACATATTTTATATAAAAATATGTATTAGATAATATATAATAGTCATAGACATTTGAAACGATCGTTGATAAAAAATGGATTCATTTTGATAATCCTAAACGAACTAAACATTGAACTGATCGTTGGCAAAAACCAATATCCATGGAAAGAATGATTTACATTGTGTATTTGGTGGGACGAGAAGGACGTGGTATATTATGAATTGTTGGAGCTCGGTTAAACTATCACCGCGGTGAGCGTTACAAATAACGATTGAGTGAATTGAATCGTGCAATGAAAGAAAAACTTCCAGAGTAGGCCAATAGACATTGGGAAAACTGTTTCTTTTGCACGACAATGCTAGTGTACACATATGTTACCACACCCACCTTATTCACCAGATGTTGCTCCATCTGACTACCACTTTTTCATATCGATGGCACATGGACTCTGCGCACAACGCTTTCACAATTATGAAAACGTACAAAAATACCTCGATTGTTGGATCGCGCATCAAATTTTACTTTGAAGATATTCATAAATTGCCAAAAAATTCGAAAAAATGTGTACAGGCAGTTGAAAAGGTATAGTTTACATGTTGCCATAAGTTTTTCATATTGAAAATTACTAAACTGGAAAGATACCGCATTTAATAATTGCGCTGTAAAGACTTATTATGAACGCCACCAATGCGAAGCAATTTACTATACGGAATTAATTCATTGCTAATAAACTTTAAAATGCTGGGAATAAAAAGATTTTTATGAAAGTTCTACACTTCGATTGAATATTTTTCAAGAAAAAATAATATAGCATATAATCAAACATGAGTTCACATATACACCGTCTGTCCCATAATAAGCAGGAATGGATTAAAAAAACACCGAAATAAATATTAAATTTTCACAAAAACTATTCAATTTATTCAAAATAATTTGCATCAACTGGAATCGCATCGATTTGTAATATGAATCAAATAACTTTTTTTATTTCGGTTATTGGCTTGTTGAGTATGCCTTTTTGAATATTTTCAACTGATACAAAACGATTTCCTTTCATAGACAAATAAAGTTTTGGAATTAAAAAAAATAGTCACGCGAATACAGTAACCTCCAACTGCCTAGTTCTCGATATTCAGGACGAATACAACTTATTAAACGCTTCAATACACCAAGGTAATACTAATTATTAACCGTTGAACCAGTTGGCAGAAACTGTATATGAATAATTCCTTTGGGATCGTAAAAAAAAATCAGAATTGTTTTGATTTTTGACATTCATTAAACGAGATTTTTTTTTGGATTTCCTTCGTCTGGTGACCGCCATTTTGCACTTTGACCATTGATTTCTGGCTCATATTGAAAGCACCATGTCTAATCACCAGTAACAATCGATTGCAAACCGTTTTTATCACATTGAGCTAGTTTACCACTTTACTTGGTCGACCTGAATGTTCATCATCATTAACATCTTCTCTACCATTTTTGAATATTCAAAATCACTTAAGCTATTGAAGCGTTTCTGTAGTTGTTTTACCATTCTTATACAATAAAATTTCATATTGTTTTTTATATCAATTTTTCGACAGAATCACAAAAACAGCTATAACTTTATGTGTCGTATTTTTGTTTCTACCGAATGTAAGTAATATCAGGAACTTTTGATAATTTGTTGAGGTACGTTTACAGAACATAATCACAAAAAAACTAAGCCGCAACGTGTTCAATTGTTTACATAGCCATTCCCGTTTATAATGGGACAAAGGGTGTATGTAGATAATCGTATAACAACAGACGTACCGTAATTTCTTTAAGCATATGTTTAACAAGAAGTAGTATAATAAGGATATTTATTATCGCATACAAAATACAAATTTAAAAATAATGCATAAAAAAAAATTATGCAAATTAGATAAAATTATAATTTGCCAAAAAGAGGGTTTGCAAAAAATAATAATTTAAAAAAAAAATTGAAACTGGTTATATTTGAATG
This sequence comes from Bibio marci, assembly GCA_910594885.2. Lineage (NCBI taxonomy): Eukaryota > Metazoa > Arthropoda > Insecta > Diptera > Bibionidae > Bibio > Bibio marci. The sequence goes on along the minus strand of OU343115.1, from coordinate 32,048,398 downwards.
TTTATTGAAATTATACCCGGAAAACAAAATGTGCAATTGCAAAAATTTTTGGGAAAAAATTGTTACACCAATAAAATAATAACATCCCCTTTTTTTAAACTATAAATTATTTGTAACAAAACTTCACAACACTCGCAATAATCGTAATTCTTATTTCATATTTTTATTTATCGGATTTAATAAATATTTACTGAAAAATGATCTTTATGATCGACATTTGTCACAATCACTGACACATATACAAAACACTTCTATACATTTTATTTTGACATTTTCGTGTTCCACCACACAAGAAGTTACAATAAATAAAAATTTTCAAAATTTGTAACAAAAGTTAAACTGTATCGCCTGCTATTCTTATTAGTTTTTTTGTCAACTACATGCAGCAGTGAATCAGCGACAGTGTGAGAATGAAATTTTATATTTGTTTTGTGTCGACTGTATGTGGTGTGGGAATAAAATGTTTAAAGTTAAAAGAATTTTTCAAATATGTAACTATTGTAGGTATATTGTATATAAAATTGAGTGTAATCGAATTAATATATTGGGTTGGATAATAAGTAATTGCCATTTTCAGATACTCCCATATAGATACGTTCACATGAATGTTGACGTACAGGTTTTCGTATTCGATATTGTGTCTCTCATCAAAGTAGAGAATTTTTGTTATATTTTAATTTTTTATTTTCAAACAATAACCAAAGCTGCAAATATTCATTAAAAGTAAATAAGGTTATGTTATCAGGTTAGTTGGATTACAAAGAAATTGTCTGATTTGAAGTTTTAAAATATAAGTTCAGTTCAGCTGTATATGGTACATTCAACAATTTACCAAACTGAGAAAGGCAATTCGAAAAAACCGAATGCACAATTAACAAAGGTATTGCGTTTCACACATACCTTTCGCCACTCCATCAAAAATTATTGTTTATTATACGCATATACAGTCCGTGACTTTTTGCTCCAATAGATTACAATTTATAATTTGTTCTTTGTTAAACTTATGGAATGATAAGAATTTCAATAATAACAACACTTGATTAAATTTTTTTTACCGATAAGGACCAGAAGTCCTATGAACATGAAATTGTATGATGATAGATCAGGTGAATACGGAGGGTGGCTGATAAAGAGAGAAATTCGTTTTGTGAGCGAATACATTATCGTGCAATACAAACATCTGTTTTACCTCTGCGTCTTACTCAAACAAATACTACTGTTTCTTTACTCGTACTTAATTAACCAGTCAACATTCTTACAGTGAAATTACCCATCGAAAGCAAGATTTCACGGACTTTTTTCACTAATTCATCACGATTTTTAAGTGCTGCACGTTCTGGTCTTGGTTTATCATTTAAATCGTCACGTACATTTTTGAAACGCGAAAACCAATCATAAACTTGTAATTTTTCCATAATTTGTAAGTCCTCTCACATTATTTTTTAAAATAAAATTTAATAGTTTATGGCTCGTTGGCCCATTGTATTTTTACAATGCAAGCATCAAAACTACTGACACACAAATACATTTGATGCCAACTTTCAACGGCTGCGTCACTACATGCTCTATTTTTTTGATTTAAAATTGCGGTTATTTGGTTATTTTATTTATATTTTATTATTATTATAAAAGAATTATAATAATAAAAATACTAATTATTCTAAAAACTATCCATTTTTTTCATTTTATTTTATTATTTACACCACCAGAACTACAATATATACCGAAAACAATACAGTCATTTAAAAAAACCTGCGATAATAGAATATTGTTATTTATAAGATGCGGATTTATTACCGAACGAATTTTATAATACAGGGTGCCCCAAATTTCGACGGCAATACGAAAACACTAGGATCATTTTGCGTCGAAAATATTATATAACATTTTTGGCCGATTCGACTTCGGTACGAAGTTATACGCAAATAACCAAATTTTCAATCAAATCGTGCACTTTACTGACATCAATATCTCAATAACTAATTAGTCGATTTTAAATTTTTGATACACTATTAGCATTAGCATACTGAGATCTTTAATTTGACGTTAAGATAAGGCAATTCGGACATGTGGTTATCCAGATACTTACAGAAATGTTGACAGTTAGCTGAACGCCATTTTTCTTTTTGAAAGTTTGTTCAATCATAAGTCGAAAAATCATAATGAAAATATTTTTTTCAGTATAAGTTTAAAAACTTGCCACATTCATTAGGTTTCGTTTAAGCTATAACATTGCGATGGGTCTCAACTGGTTCCAGAGATATTCATAAATAACTACAACGATGTAGGCATAAAATAGATTTTCGTTATGGATAAATTGTATCTGTTCTTTGCTTTACCCAGAACCTGTAATGAGGATATGACAGATAACTGATTCCACACACTACTACGCATTCACACAAGCCTTCACACACACACAAACGACCACACACATAAATCCACAAACGCACACGCACGCATATCACCACAGTTTTACATAAACAAAGCCTAGAGTAATTGCTGAAAATGAGCTCCTTCAGCTTGAATACATAGACAACAACACTTTTCAACGAATCAAAGTGTATGTTGTGGCTTGTGGCGGAATTCTTGGATACAGTCTTCAATACGTTGAATCAACTATTCACGTGAATTAATCACAGTTGTATAGACTTTTCTTTAAGGCAGTCCCATCAATAGAAATCCGAAGGATTTAAGTCTGAAGAACGTGGTGACCATCTTATGGTATCCTGTATATACAGGACATTATTGTTTCAGCATAGTGTTCCTTAAATGAAAGAGAAACACAATTTATCACTTAAAGTAAAAGTGTAAAACCAGCGAATTTGAATAATTTTGCAGAGAAGGAACATTAAATTCTAATTTACATTTGGTTCAATAATATCATTAATTGCGAAGGGACTAAGGACGACCTGCATATAATTATGTTACAATAACTTTTAATTAAAAAATAAATAAAGTGAACGGGAATCTCTTGAGTGCGGCAAATATATTATTTATGTTGTTGTTGTTGTTGTTGTTTGTAATAACATATTTACCAAAATTTACCTATACTCTAGCGCAAAGACATATGCAAAATTGTCGGACAATAACTTCTGAGTGGATATTTTCTAGGATTTTTACACCTTATGTTTTGTAAACATAAGGCACTGAAAATATTAAGTTAAAGATTAGTTTACATTTAGATACATTTAGTTAGAATATGTAGGTGTGTATTTTTAAATATTTGTAGAGTAGATACAATAAATTATTAGATATTATCGCAGTTTCAGTGTTGCCGAATTGTTTATATTTTCAAATGTAAATTAATAGTTACAAACGCCATCATAATAAATTCCCAATAATAATATTAATTATACTTGAGATTTTGTGACAGTACAACGTAGATATTTTTAAAAATGTTAGCTTTTAATATTAACCGTTTGATATACAATAATTTAACCGCGCCTAATTTAAAACAAATCAAAACACCTTCAATAAAAAGCATATGGTAATTAATAATATTATAAATACACATTTTATTATAATATGAGAAGAGAAAAATACATAATTTAAATTAATTTTTTTTTATTTGTAAATTTCATTTATTCACAAAATTAAACTATTAATTTAAAAATAAGAAACAAAAAAAAAAAAAAAATCATCGGCTCCACTCGATACCAAAAAAACATTCGCTTTTTTTTGTTTTTTTTTTTATTTTACATTAAACTGAAACACAGTGAGTGAGCTCTTTGCGATTGCGCAATAATTAATTCTGTGTTTAAAACGAGAGTGAAAATTGGCCAAGTGCAGTAGGCCATACAAATACGAGAAAAAAAATATAAAAAAAATACACAACGCAAAAAAAAGTGGGTCGCACACAAATGTATTATTAGTTTATTGTATTTTTGTGTACAAAATAATCATACATTTCTGCGTTGCGCTATTACAAACACTCGACCGACACGAGTATTTCATATAATTTTTATAATATTGTGTTGCTGCGCCTGCTTTTTCTATGTATTATTATATACAAAACGTACGACGCACAGGCACAAAGAAACATTAACCAATTTTTATCTCGTCGCGCGCACCATAATTTATATGGTTAATTTTTGCGCCACTTACTTAATTTGTATTTTTTCTTCATATATATTTTTATGTATTAATATGTTGGTACGAGTGTACTATTGTATATGTAATTTATTTTCGTATTCCAACACAAATGATTATCTTATTAAAATTATTATTAATAGCATTGAGTAGTGCAGTAAAACGAAAATAAAAAATAAATACGCAAACACGAAACACGTTTAATTTATGGAATTTCAAACAGAAAAAAAAAACGAAATTTTTTGTATTATATGGCTTTAGATTATCGTTTTTTTTTGTATTCAGAGTATCATTTGTATTTTTTATAATAACAATAACAATTGAATAATGAATATGTGTATGATATGATTAAAAAAAAAAACATTAAATAAATATCTGTGACTGTTGAGTTGTGGTGGGTCATGTTTTTTATACTTATTCATATTTGTAAATTTTCGTTTTCATTTTGAATTAGCATTTTTTTTTTATAGGCTTTTTAAGTGTTCTGTAACAATTTTGTTACATTGAATAATGTCTATGAAAGTGTATGGTATGTGGCGGGAGAGTGCATACCGATTGACGTTTGTGTATCTATTAACACTAAAACTATACCAAGTGGTTTCAAATGACCCTTTTTAGCCCTAGATTGCCTAAAGAAGTGCTTTTTAAATTTGTTCAGAAAAAAATTATCTGCACACCCATCTTTGTTTTTCTGATATAAGTACAGTTAAGGTTTAAGGACAATAAAATAGAATCATTAAATTTATTTTCAAATTTCTCAATTTTTTAACACTTTATTTTTATTGATTGAGGAGATTTGAAAAAGTTGGCAAATATATCGCGCATCAAAAATATTCATCTGGCAACACCAACAAAAATATGCAGGTATATTATTTTGTTATATGCACCGCATTAAAAAAAAAAGGTTTTCGGCCGCAGTATTGCACTGCGGAGGAACGTTTACTAATAAAAAAAAAAATTAAACAATGATGGTCGCAGTCAGCGAAAAATCGTCAAATTAATAGCACGATCTCAACAACTTTTTTTCTAATTCATTGTTGCCACCAAAACAAAATTTAAATATAGGGATAAAACAACTGCTGCCGATGATTACCATTTTAAGATTTTACCCATTTAAATCAGCTGTTGTAATTGGGAAGAAGTTAAATTTTAAAATTTCTGCCAGAATTGTTATGCGTCAATTGGTAGACAAAAACCTTTACGGTAGATCATCGCGAAAGATGTTTTTTTTTTAAAACATATATTGCTCCAAGTAGAGTTTTATGTCATCTAATAAACGTTTCATTACAGCCAAGTTGGTAACTTACTCCGCCTGGGAGTATTTATAACAATTTACCAATTGTACTGCAATTAACGAAAGATAGATGTTTTCACAATTCTATTATTTTTATATGGGTGCGATTAGACCATGGTGATGTGTGTGTGCAGAAATTGTTAATTTTTAATTAGCGTCCAACATTTTCAAAGATATCCGTTTTTGTTTTTATTCCATAAACGAACAAATGCACACTAATTTGGCAATTCCAGCAAGATAACCCGACGGACACTTCCCGTCTATCAAAAAAATGGGGTCAAACAGAATGATGCAGATGTTATGATGTGCCCATCACAATCTCCGGACTTATGATAATTCCAATAGAAAATTTGTCTGGAAAATAGTAAACGAGCATTTCTGTGAAAAAAAATTCTTGCTATTTCTCATTACTGAGCTATGTCATTTTTTTTAAGACTTGCTAAACGCTACATATTTTGCTATTTGAGGTATAAATAATTAACATTTAAATTATACAAAAACGGTATGTTCACCATAGATTAAAAAAAATTCTCTATTTATTAGAGTGCTTGTATGTATGCTCCTGTAGAATTATGTGGTCTTACTTATACTACTAATGCCGATGCTGATGTGCAGTTACTATTATTACTGGTCGAATAAGTTCCGATATAGATTTTCTTTTGTAAAACTTAAATAAACATGTGATAAATCAATAAAATCTTTATTATATTCACTTTTTTCTGGTATTTAACACAAATTCACATAAGGCTAATTCACGTGACAGTGTACTTCTATATACCCAGTTAGCCAAAAATACCTTCCAAATTCATTTTGAAATACTTACCGAGAATAATAGAAGTACATACTGAAAGCTATTCTGAAGTCTTTTGGATGTACACATACTATTATGTATGGACATGTCCGTTTTTGAGAAGTACTTCTAGAACACTTCCCAGAATGTCCCAGAATGGAAGTCATACACGAATTTGCTTATGTAGAATGCATACAAGTTCCCTTACATGAATCCAGAATCGGTTATGCAATGCGGTAATCTACTCTATAGTAAATGACGTACTTTTCCCGAGTTAATACTCCGATAATGAAAACGAGGTGAAAGAAGACGAAAAGTGTAAATAGGTATTTTTGTAAACTGTTATGAATCTAAGTTATTCCCAATAATTTACACATAATCCATTCAAAATGAATTCCATAGAAATAGTATAGTTTGACAACATTTCTGAAACGATTTCCATTCTGAATAAATTTCTTCTATAGGAATCAAGTTTGTAGTCGTATTTTTGTGTATGTGAATAGCTTCACAATGATAATAAAGGTACTCCGTGGCATTTTTGGTCCCATCAAAGAACATAATGGTTGGAGGCGAAGATACAATTTTAAATTAGACAAGTTATACGGTCAATCGAATATTGTCAAAACAATCAAAATTAATGGATTAAGATGTTTTGGACACGTATTACGCATGGAGGAGGAACGTGTGCCAAAACAATTATGTGAATGGTAATCCAGAATGTAGAAGGAGAGCCTAAAGCTAGATGGTTTGATGCAGTAAACTGTGATATGAAGATCCTTAAAATTCAGAATTGGAAGACATTGACGGCGGATAGATCAGGTTGATAAAGGGTTATAACGCCATGGAGTTAGTAAGTAAGTACAGTACCTATAGCATTGCGTTAGCTGGATAGCAAGCTGTTACTCACTGCGCCACGGATTGGACCAACTGTAATATTATATGATATTTGGTGAATGTATAGAATAGTGGGAAGAAAATATACATATATTTAATTATAATTAATTAAATTTATGACAATAATTATAAATGATAATATTATAATTAGGTGGCTGTAGATGCGTATATTTATAAATTATGTAATTTTAATTAATTTACATAATTTTAATGCCATTATTAATGATCCCCATATATTTTTATTTATTTATTTATTTATTTATTTATTTATACCATACATTGAATAATAAATATTATTTCAATTTTATTTATTTTAGTTAAATATTTTAAATCAATATTTAATTTAATTTTATCATATTAATTCTAATATGAACAATACAATAGTAATTTTGGTATGTGTGTGCGATGGAATACAAATTTACTACATGGTCAAAAATAATCTAATTTATAATACAAATTGCGCGCGATGTGTGTAAAAAAATTCAGAAAGTATTTTTATATTTTTTATATTTTCGTGCATACGTAAATAAATAAATAGTTTTATTATTATAGAATTAATTATTACCATAAAAAGCCATAAATATTTACTTATTTATTTACTAATCCAAAATGTTGTTGTACTTAATATTCTCGAGCATCTACTGTTAGAAGCTATAATAGGCTATATAACATATGTATGTGTATGTGTTAATTATATATTATTATTATTATTATTATTATTATTGTTATTGTGAAATGTAAATAAGCGAGAGATAAGTTTGTGAACAAAATAATATTAATTAAATATTAAAAAGCACGCGACAAATAATATCTGAATTTTATTGTTTTGTTTCATTTTTATTTTCGTTTTCATTTCATTTCAATTTCGTTTTTTTTTTTTTTTATATTTTAATTTATTTATACAATTTATAAATATTAAAAAAAAAAAAAAATAAAATAAATACTAATAATAAAAGAATATATAAACAGAAAAAAAAAAAATTAAATAAAACTCGACAACATTGACCCAAAAACCTACTACACTTGAGCTAATTCAATTTATGCTTTTAGTATTTGTATTTAATGTTTATATTTATATTTTTAATTTCGTTTTTCATTTTACTTCATCGTTAAATTTTTTTTCTTTTTTCAATCATTAGTATTAAAATAGTGAAAAAAAATAACAAAATTAAGCATAAACGAACTCGTAGTAGCGGCTAAAGGTGTTGGACGGTGGGGGCAAACATTTAGTATATAGTATTTATTTATACATACTAGATTAGTACACATTATAATATAATACACACACAGTACACGAAATTCGTATGGACGCGATTGCCAAAAATACAAGTATTAAATAAAATAGAATTTAAGCATTATTATTGGATTAATTTTTAATAAAATATTTTGTAATAAAAATTTTTGCAATTGCAGCTGTAAAAGGTTCGAAACACTTCGGTTTTGTGGTAACAATAATATTTAGTTACATTAAAAATATTGGCTTACATCGATCCGATATCATATTATTCCTCAATAATTGTTTATTTTAAAGAAACTACCAGCTGAAATTGACATCCGGTGTCCTAAGTCTTTCCCACAAATTTCCGATAGTGTTCAAGTTCGGTTCTTTCATATTTACGCTTGCAAGCCAGTACGAACTTGCGAGACACATGATTGACTGCTTTGGACATCAATTTATTACCAGCATAAGCTTCTATACATCAAGGGCGAAGTTTGAAAAATTTTTTTTTCAAATTACTATATCACTATATTTTTTTCTGGTAGACAAGTTGAAAGTAGGATATTGAATTACGGCCCACAGTTTTAACGGATTTTCATTTTTGTGTACAGAATTACAAATTACAATCGATTTCCAACCGTTCTTGGAAGAGATTTTTAAAATCGATTCACACGTTCAAACGATATGATCGCGATTTTCCATTTAATGTCAGTGAAATTTTCTGTCTATTAAATTTTCTCTGCCATCGATTGGAAAATCGATCATATCTTTTGAACGTGTGATTCGATCATATGTTATCTCTTCTATGAAATATTGGAAATTGATTATATTTTTAAATTCTATATACAAACATGGAAATCCGTTAAAACTATGCCCTGTAATTCAAAAAGTTGATAATCCTTAAAAATTGATTTTCCGGAAAATTTTATTCGGTAAATACCCAAATTTTTTTTTACATAATTTAATGTAATTTCACCCAAGTTATAAGAATTATTTAATGCTATTGAAAACTGCAAGCTATTTCTCTGGCTTCGCCACTGCTATAAATGCTATTTATAATCACATATTCTAATAATTCAACATACCGTTCTGAGTTCATTATTATTCCAATTAAAAACACACACAACCATTTTATTTTTATTCACAAAAAGTCACCCAATACAGAACACTTCCACTGTCATACACTAAGTGTATCGTTTAAATTAACCGCAAATTGAATTTAAAAAAAAGGGTACATGTAATACCAACTATTCATTAAAAATATACATCCGTTCTCTTTCAAACATACCAAACCGAATGCAAATCGGTTGACAGGTTTAAAACACGAATTTGGGTGTCAGTATAGTTTTAATGCTTGCGTCAAAATGCGTAAAAATACAATGAAATAAAAATCCATAAAATATCAAATTTTATTTTAAAATTAAAAAAAAGAATGTGAGAGGACTTACAAACTATTGAAAAAAGTGTATTGTGTGGGATTATATGACGCAACGAAAAGTTTTTGCGATTGGTTTTCAGGTTTCAAAACTAGTCGTGCGAAGATTTAAATGATAACGCAAACCGTCCAGAACGTAAAAATCGTGATGAATTAATGAAAAAAAAATACGTAAAATCATTGCTTTCGATGGGAAATTTCACTGTGAAAATGTTCACTGATGAATTAAGTACTATTTGTTCAATTTAGACCCGAATATCTGGCGGGACAACAGATGCTTTTTTTTTGCACGATAATGCACCACCTCATGAGATCAAAAAAATGAATGAATTTTTGACGTATTCACCTCATATATCACCGTGTGAATATTTTGTTTTCACAAAACTGGAAATAACAAAAAAGTAGCGTTTTATGATGATGCTATCCTAAAATCCGAGCAACCGTGACACAGATGATGAAGAACATTGCTATAACTGATATATAAGAATCTATGAATATGCATTAGTTGATCGTGCCACGCACGTATTAAGTCAAATGGAAACTGTTGTATTTTGAATAAAAATCATGTACCAAAAATTATTATTATGTGATTTATAACATAAAATTGCGGTTATTTAAACGACACACTGTGTAGTTTGTGTTTGTTCTCGTTGAATTAATTTTTACGCAGATCTACTGGACAATATAAATTGAACTTCTTCTCATATGAGAAAATCATATTTTTCCAGGCCACATGTTTCCGATCCTACTCACAAGGTGATTGTGTTAATGTTGATTTTTTAAATAATTTTTTTTTAATTTGTTTATGAACCGCGATAGCTGCCAATGAGAATTGTTTGATTACGATTTACGATTACGAATTTATTTGCATTTGGATTTTCTTATGCTTTATAATGTTCGTATTACCTTTAGTTTTTCCATAATTTTTCTTTAGTTCTATATATAATATGTCATCAAAAAATTAACTTTCTCCATAAATAACTTAAATATTTTTCATTTGACATTGCCGCATTTTTATCGCGTATTTTTATATTGTAATAAATCTTAAATTTCACTTATCAACTTGAAACACATCACTAAAAAATTACAACTAGTACTTATTTGAATGAATTTTGCACTCAACAACAATATTTTATTACATGAATACAATATATTTAACCCCCCTTATAAGTGTGAATCAAATAATATTTTAAACGCGTAATAATATTTTTGTATGACGCAATAATATATCTGATTAAATATTGAAATGCTAAATGCGAATAAAAACAAAAAACCGATAAGAAAAGCCAAATTGTTTATACGAATTTCGCGCACTGTACGTACAAACAAAATGTTATGACTTTGAAAAATTAACGTGTTAGAATTTTGTTTACAATTGATTTTTAATAAATTATTAAATCCATCATAAATTATTGATGTAAATTTCTTACCAGCAGTCAATGTATAAATGAATCATCATAAAAAAAAGTTGATTTTAGATTACATAATTATAAAGTTTGTTATAATATCATTCCTATTAAATGTTATGTTAATCGCTAACATGGCAGAATCGCTGTTGATGTACATTCAGTCAAATAAGTACCCGGAAATTTGAAATAAAACACAAACAACTTATCAATCATCTAAATTTATTATATCCCCTTCAAAATAGGCCCCTTCTGAGGCAATACACTTCTTCCAACGAACAATCCAATCATCGAAACACTTTTTAAAGCTATATTCCGAGATGGCCTTCAATTCTCGTTGCGAATTAGTTTTGATGTCTTCAATGCTCTCAAAACGGGTTCCACGAAGTGGTAATTTGAGTTTTGGAAACAGGAAAAAGTCACATGGTGCCATATCTGGAGAGTACGGTGGTTGTTCGATGATATTTGTTGAATTTTTGTTCAAAAACTCGTTAACAATGATCGCTTTGTGCGCTGGTGCATTATCGTGGTGCAAAATCCAACTGTTGTTCCGCCACAAATCTGGTCTTTTGCGACGAACATTCTCTCTCAAACGCTTCATAACGCCAAGATAATATTCTTTATTGACGGTTTGTCCCTCCGGTAAGAATTCCGAATGAACAACACCACGAATATCGAAGAAAACGGTCAGCATCACCTTGATTTTCGATTTGCTTTGGCGCGGTTTTTTCGGTTTCGGCTCATTTTTGGCGCGCCATTCCGATGATTGTTGACTTGTTTGCATGTCGTACTCGTAAACCCATGTCTCGTCACCAGTTATGATGCGTTCGATGAACGTTGGATCTGAATTTACGCGTTCAAGCATGTCTTCAGCCACCTTACTGCGATTCATTTTTTGAAGAAAATTCAGATCTTTTGGCACCAATCGCGCTGCGACTTTCCGCATACCCAAAACATCAACCAAAATATGACGAGCGGTCTCATGAGACATGTTCATTTCTTTGGCTATCTCTCGCAAACTATTATGACGATTTTCGAGCACCATTACCTTTATTTTGTCGACGTTTTCTTCAGTTGAAGAGGTCGAAGGCCGTCCTGAACGTGGCAAATCGTTCACTTCTTCTCGCCCCTCTTTGAACGATTTATACCAATCGTAAACTTGAGTTTTCGACATGGTTGAATCACCAAATGTTTTTTTCAACATTTCCAATGTTTTGACACAAGAAATTTCGTTTGAAACACAAAATTTCACACAAACTCTTTGATCGATATTTTTATCCATAGTAAAAATCGCAACGCACACAAAAGGTTGACTTGTTCCTAATGACGCCGTAAGCAAACTAAATCACACATAGCAATAAAAATTCACAGAATGGTGGCTGACAGTTGTGTCAACCTGAGAAAAAAATTTTTTTTAAATATTCTCAGAGAGAAAATTAAAAATGAGAATTTCCGGGTACTTATTTGGCTGAATGTATAGTCACATCCTACATTAATTTCTGCTTTTAAGGCAGAATCACGTTATCATTTATAAACAAATATTATAAATGATTAACAAGTTCAACATAAAAATTAGACTTAACTAAAGTTGTGTTTGGTATATGGGAAATTTCAATTCCCTATTGTGTAAACTTGCTTCCGCAAATTTTTGACTTGAATTTCCATCATAAAATGCCACTGTATTATCGTATTGCGTTGACCATTTTCAGAAATAACCGGGACATGTAAGAAGATTTTTATTACAAATAAATGGGAGGATTTTTATCACAAATAAAAGAAAGTTTTGTATGTTAATAATGCGTCGTGAAAGTAAAAAAATATTTACTTTCGATTGGAAATTATTAATTTATAATAGCAAAATTTTCCACTAAAATTCCATAGAATTCTGCTCCAAATTTGATTGCTCGAATTTCAATGTTTGGGCAAAATTTCTGTAAAAATTAATGGCATTGTAATAGATGATAGACAACTAAAAACTTTTTCATACCAAATCCTGTGCGTATTTTCAACGATTTCTTCAGTTATAATCGATATTGGACAATCAGAGTGTTTATCATAAAAATTATTTTTACAAGATCGTTTTTAAAATGAATAGCTCAACTAAACAATTGTTATAAATATCACCTAAACATTGATCCATTGTTCGTCGTTAATTCTACATTTTTCCCAATAAATAAAACTAATGAATGCAGAGCGAAATTAATTTATTATTACCGAAAATCGAATGAAAAAACTAGGCAAATACTAAATACACTATATCTGCTGATAAATGATAATTAGAGTTCTTGAGAGAACTGTGAATGTTGGTAAAAAAAAAAACGTCCACAGGCCGACGACATCAATAACGATTATCGTATAGAAAACATTAGAAAAGTGTTATTGTCTCACATTAATTGGCTGACCAAAAATTGTACCGTAAATTTATCATTCCAAAGACATCATTAAAAACGGGATGAGAGTAACGATAATATTATTCTTAAGAACTTATGTAACTGGTAATGAAACGTATACGATGTTTTCATATACAAACCGCAGAAACTAAATGCATCAAAGTGCTGAGTGACGGTCATCGCAGATGAAAGAAATTCAAAACAATTTTGTTTGTTGAAGTTAATAATGAAAACAATGCTCGCATTTGGCTTTACGATTCCAAAAAGGTGTTATATATTCACAAAGAATTAATTCCAATGTTTAATGCTTTATATTGTATTACCTTGTGGTGTATTGAAATGTAGCTGTATTTGCGACCTGTTCGTCTTGAATATGTCGAGAGGTCAGGTAGTTTGGCGATAATGCATCTTCTCGTATTGTGCAACGTAATCAGTCTATTTAGATCCACACGTGACTATTTTCTATTCGCTTAACTCCTTGTGATTACGACACATTAACATGAATACATACTCTAGAACGTTCTATAATCAATGGCATAACAAAAAATAGAATATTTCGAAAAAATCAAACTAATTTTTGTAAAAATAAAATATAATTGTTAGCTTTTTCTTAATCCATTTCGGTAAAGATTATACTACGGATAAAGAGTGTAAATTAAAATATCATTTAACCCTGAGAACATCTGTCTGCTTTCATTAGTATGTTATTATTACGAAGTGAAATGTCTTGAAGAATTGTATCAAATAATATAAAAGGATACAAAAAAAATTGTGTTATTATTACATGAGATTGATATTTCAATGGATAAGATGGACCAATAAACTTTACTATTAATGATGACACTTACACAATTGTAATATGATATTATATTCCTTTTGATATTGAAAAACTATAAATCAAATTCATTGTTACAATTTTATTATAATTGCGTGGGTGGCAGTGCCGGCACATTAAAAGTTAAACACATAAGAATATAGTATTAATTCTTTTTGTCACGCACATGTGACAATAAATATGGTACACATAATACATTTAATTCATTGTACAATATTGTGAATTACCTGTGACATAATATCATATTTTTATTTTTTACCTATACACACACACACACAAAAAGGTTGAATTGAATAATGGATACAGAAAAGAAGAAGCCATGAAACTGGTGTTTCCATTATTTGGATTTTTTTTAAAATATAAAAAATGTTGTGTTGACATTAGAACTTTTGAATAGAAATTTGTTTTTAAATTAAATTTATAAATAAATAGTAAATATTTATATTTTAATATATTTTATAAATGATTAATTGCAATTGCAAAAGATATTTGTAAATTTTGGTTTCCCTCAGGGTGTTTGATAGATTTAATGGGTCATAAATTATATTTAAGATATAAAATTGATAAATCAATGCGTAAAAACATAAATTGTATAAGTACATCTGACTTTATATCGGTCTGTAGGAAGTATTTGCTTAAGCCTGCCGTTTTTTTATGCAGATACATTTCCTCTATTTATATTTATGGTACCATCATTGTTAAAGCGATGCTGAATAGGTGCTAAAATTGTCAAATATTGTACTAAAATTTATTTTCGGTTCCCACATTAACACACCTATGCTTAAAAATGTAGCAAAAAATTTTGTTATATCTGTATACCGGAAAAAAATATCCACCAAAAACACTATCAAAAAATAATTTTACACCTATTACGAAATATTTTACTTTGAGTAAATGTCCTTCGCGTCGTTTTCGAATTTCCATATAAATCCTCCAAGTTAAGTTGTATTATATGTAGAATGCGAGATTTCAATATTCAGCTCAATTTCCTGGCTAGCTTACGTTCGTATCGAGGATATTAGAAAATAAATGTAAATATTATAAAATTTCTGTATGTGCAGAAACATCCTTATTGCTGAACAAATGTGTGTAAGTTATAAATACGATATATTTTGTAACGGTTTTACAACGAGTATTATATTTTTACAATTATGATAAAGAAATAAAGGGTATTTAACGTTAATAATTATTTAGTAACTTTTATTATCATCTATGTTAAATTTACCTGTTTTTAGGTGGGGTAGTGTTACTGAAATTCTTGGAGAATGTTTTATATGAAACTAAATTTTTATCAAGTAATTTATTTTACTTAAAATTTGTTTTACAAAATATATTTTTATAGTAAATATAATAAGGTTATTTCGATCAGTATTGGTAGTATTAGTATTAGATAGTATTTAGACAAAGTTTCAATAACTTAGAACCGGTGATTGCGAAGTTCTACAACGGCATTTGAAGGTTGTTGTTTATCGGTTCATACATTAGAAATTACGTTTACAGCTAATTGATATTGCATCTTTTTTCCATCTCTGTAAATAAATCTACTTTATCTTAATCATTTTTAGACCGTTCATATCATTGCTACATTCTTAATTAATTAGTATTTCGAGTCACCGGACATAGTGAGTAGTCGATTAGTTCTGTCGCTGACAAGATTTTTAAGTTAACATAAATTGACTAATATTTGAACACGCTAAGCATCATTCTATATGAAAGATAGTAAATTGTTAAATAATTTGTAATTCTGTGTATAAAAATGAAAATCTGTTAAAACTATATGGCCCCCGTATATAATTGAAAAAGATGATAATTAATAAAATTCGATTTTCCGGGACAATTTTGTAAAAGGATATATTTTTTTTATAATTTAGTGTACCTTTCAACTTGGCAATCAGAAAAATATTGGGCTATTGTAATTTGAAAACATTATTATCGATTCTCTTCAATTGTATATTTGATTATTGATGCCAACATATTTATTGTTCGAGATCATCCCTTATTTTTGTTATTGTTGCGTATATAAATTTGCAGAAATACTGAGTAAACTTAGACAATTATTGAACAAACAAAATACAAATATTTGTTGCATTAAAAAAATTCAACAATTCAATAAATATACGGTGCAAAGGAAGCAACAACAAAAATAAGGGATCATCTCGAACAATAAATATGCCGACACCAATAATCAAATATAGAATTGAAGAGAAACGAATAACGTTTTCAGATTACAATATCCCATAATTTCTATAAATCTTCTCAGTATTTCTGTAAATTTATATAGAAAAACTAAAGAATCTAAATTGCAATTTAGACCGAAATTTAGATTGTTTAGTTTTTGTATAAAAATTTTAGTGATACCGCATGATGACTGATGTGATGATAACTTAAGGGCATGATTCACATCTTAGGTGCGTTTGTTTTTGGATAGGTATACGTATGACCTTCAAGTGATGCAAAAATCAATCATGTCTGTTGCGTTTTTCATCGTTCAGTAGACCAATGTGTTGGTTGTACAGTTGCGACTTGTGATTTAGTTTATATTCTTGCATACCCTATAGTAACTATTTGTCCGTACTTTGAAAAATGAGGAAAATTTTCGTGGAAAAAATCCACATATTTTCAATGGAAAATAATGTCCATAGACTTTCCGCTTAATATAATAGTATTTTATTTAGGTCAATTGAAAGCTTTGGATTGTCAGGATAATTTGTATTTACAACAAATATTGTATTCATAATTTATTCCACCAATTATCCTAGACAATGGTTAACATTTTGTATATTTCACTTATCCAGATATAATCCTCACACTTTTTAATTTATTTTCATAATTTTTCAATTTTATAAAGCAACCACCAACTCAAATCTAAATATTTCCGAGGAATTTTGTAAGACTTTTCATAGATTTTATCCTCGGTTTTTGTTTCTTGTTTTTTTGTAAGCATTTTATCTGTCAAATTTCTACAGAATTATACTATGAATTTATTAATTTAATCTTACGTATTTATTACACTAAATTTTATTTCAACCACTTACAACCTGTTATAACAAAATGTTTGTGCTAGTGCATTGTTGTTGCATTTTTGTCAAAATCCGTGGATCTGCGCTCACAAAAAAATTACAAATATAAATTCTAGGGATATTCTGTGGAATAATAGCAACGAGAAATGATTCTAAGAAGAATCCGTAGAAATTATCATCGAAAATATACCGATAATCCAAGAGCATTTTTTATAAAAATTCATGGACAGGGTTGCACTGATCATATAAAATTTCAGCGGGCATCCGTAAAGAATCCATAGGTATTTTTGCTCGTATTGAAACTACGAATTACTTTATATATAATTTTGCGGGCAAACTACGAACAGTGTTACTAGGGTATAACCATAAAAAGCTGCATATACCATTTTTGTGTTACCGTTTATTTTTATTCACAAAATATCGTAATCGTCACGGCAGCTATAAATCTGTTTTTTTTTTAATAATTGATGTATCACATTTTTGTGATTTTGTGTTTAGGTGTGCAATATAGAGCCGAAATGGTAATTAATCCAGCAAATTAATTTCTGTTGGTGTGAGATGTAGAGTGTAGCCTGTCACTGTTATGTTCGATAATGAATCTGTTTAATTCTTATACAATATGGTATTTAGACAACGTACAGTGTAACCAAGTCTGCCTGCATCATACCGCAAATATTATATGTATTAGCATCCATCACATTAAAAATATTATAATTATTAAATTAAATTTGTACACAATATTTATTTAAATTTGTACTTTATAGCTATATCAAATATAATATATACCACTACGTTTTTTTTATATTTATATTTTATTATAATATACAAATAAGTTGTTTTATAGCTTTTTTTACACAATTATTGTTGGTATTAATTTATATATTGCTGTATTTTTTATGTCCTTGGCACACTTAGCGCCTGAACGCACGCAACACTTAATGCACACCTGTTAAGTTTTTTTTTTCTTTTCATTTGTTTGTATAAAATACACAAATAAACAAATACACATATGAAATACTTATAAAAATATATGTAAAATACAAATATTATTATTATAGTATTTTTGTTTGGTATAAATTAATAAGTTTATAGTAATATCAATTAATATAGATTTAAATAAAAATAAAATATAAATAATAAAACAAACACTAAAAACAATAAATACAATTAATAATTTGTAATATAACAGCAACAACAATTAAAATACATTATAAGTATCTTCTGTATCTACAATATATATTGTAATATCCTAATTTTAATAAGAATGCATATTATTATTTGTATCAATCAAATTACAATAGATTAATAAAAAAATATATAATTAAATGATAATAAAAAAAATAAGCTTTTTATACCTATACTGCGTGCGAGCTTTTCATAAACACTTTATATATTCCTTAGGTACGATATTATTATGATGATATAATTATATGATATTAAAGTGATTGGTATGTGTGATGCATGAAAGCCACGTCACGCAGTTATGATTTCTCTACAACATAAATATTAATATAATTAACTAAATAGTTAGTATAATTGAAACACGTCATCCATTATATGGTACATGAATGTTTACAATTACATAATATGTTACTGTTACGGTTTGACTATAACATTATTTTGAAAATTTTAGAAATTTTAGAAAAACAATACATATAACTATATATTCTATAAATACAAATACACTCAAACACAATTACTTTTTTAAACGAAATTGCAAACTATTGGGTCTATAAATAAGTTCTGGGGATAATCTGATAGGTGTCGTAAATAGTATTGCTTGTACGCAGTGTGAAGTGGCAATACTTTGGTATTGTAGTAGTTGAATCCTTTTTTCATAGTCAGCATATGACATTCAGTTGAAGTGTAAACAAGTATTTTTCTAGTTGATTAGAAATGGAAAATTATGTATCAACAAAACAGCATTTGCGGGAAGTTATGTTAAGTAATTTTATTCAGAAGAAAACAGCAGCAGAAACTTATCGCTTTTTGTTACAAATTTATGGTGAACATTCCCCGTCACAAAACAATTGTGAGTATTGGTTTGTTTAGACGGTTTAAAAATAATGATTTTGATGTTAGTGATAAAGAACGCGTTGGAGCACCAAAAAAATTTGAAGACGAAGAATTGGAAACTTTACTCAGAGAAGATTCATGTCAAACGGAAGAAGCATTGACATTAAATGTTACCCAGGCAAGTGTTTTGCAAACGTTTAAAGAAGATGGGAATGGTCTAAAATCTATCGTATTGGGTACCACATGAATTGACGGAAAGACAACAAGAAAATCGAAAAACAATGTGTGAAATTTTGCTTCAAATACATTCAATTTTACATCGAATTGTGACTGGTGATGAAAAGTGGATCCATTACAATAATCCAAAATGCCTGACAGCATGGGTGAAGACAGGTGAACATCGTCCATCGACACAAAAACGCAATATTCATGGTTCTAAGGTTATGCCGTGTATCTGGTGGGACCAGTCAACAGACATGACAGTGTGATTCTGCAGCATGATAATGTTAGACCACACGTTGCAAAACCGGTCAAAGAAACGTTAGAAGCACTTGGAATCCATAATTTGCCATAAAGATGGTAAAAAGTTGTAGCTTCAGATGGTAAATACTTTGAATAAAATATAATGTACCGTTACTTTCAAATAAATGTGATTTTCTTACCAAAATATCCCCAAAACTTAGTTATAGACCCATGCAATAGAATCTCGTCCATGATAGACTTTTCGAATCTCAATTAGAAAATACACGAGCATTTTCTTTTGATTAATTGGTACAAAATCCTTTCGTAAATTGAAGATAGTTTTACCTCCCACTCGATTATAGAGTTACCTTGACCTTCTTCTAAATTACTGCAAAATTAAAGTACTATACATATTTGCTATCATTGAATGGGGTTTTTGTTTGCCCGCATCAGTATCTCTTATGTAATTTATTATGTCATCATCCCTTAATATACGGTTTCGTCGTGAATCATTAGCAACAAAATCATTTTCATCGAAATGTGCGCTAGTGCGACGTTCTCTGATATTAACTTCTGATACATAAAGAACTGTTGTAAACAGCATTCACTACATTTTTGTATTTTAGCGCACGTGGGTTGCAAAGATCTATTTATAATGAGGGGTTTTAACAATTTATATTACTACAAAGTATGAATGTTTAGTCTTACTTTTGCAGATTTTTAAAAACCAATTGCTGTTTTTTATTAACGTTCGGCTCGACATTTTCTTCAAAAAAAAAAAATCGTAGTTTCGTTTTTTGCATTAAATACGCACTTGATCCGAATAGTATCAGACACATTTATACCTGAAACATAAGGGATCAGTAACTATACTGCTTGTATAATATATCCATACAATATATTTATAGTTTTGTTGGTTTTCAATTTCTAGTAATTTTATAATACTTCCTAAACTTAACTATTATGTAACTATGGTGGAATAACGTGCTGTTTTCAAGACGAACCAAAAACTAAGCGTCAAAGTGTTGAATGGTGATCACCAGATGTAGTAAATCTTAAAAAAAATGTTTGATGAAGTCAAAAATTAAAAAAAAATCTCATTTTTACAATTTTACAAACGAATTATATGCACAAAGAAGTTGTTCCAAATGGTGCAACGGTTAATGGTAAGTATTACATTAGTGTATTGAAGCGTTTGGTGCAGGATCGCAGGCCCGTACAGAGCAAATTTTGCGCCCTGTGCATAATTTTAAAAAATACGCCTTTAAATAACAATGTATCAACATAGTTTAATTGGTACATAGATTTTTCTTCTAAAAAAGAGACTTGAAAAATTGTTGATTGGTTATTTTTGTTCTATGTTAGCAATTTATTATTGTATATTTTAGATGAATCTTCCTTATGTTTCTTGCTGTGTGTAATAGAACCGTTTCCACATCACCCCAGTGGTAGATTTTCAAGGCGTTTTTATGAGGTTTCCCCCATTACAGGCCTAGTCTTCTACAAAATATAATTTTTTTTTAAATTATTTAATTATTATTATTAACCCCCGGCAAAAATCGATATCCAAATGGTTCAATTTTTCCTTAAGTAAAAAACTAATGAAAGTAACTAATATAGATAATTTCTATCTTCGTTAAACCACTCCTACGGTTTTGTCTCGGGGTAACGGTTGATTACGCCTAATTGGGGTAACGTCTTTAGTAATATCTCGAGTTGTAATTTATTGGTAAAAAATACATACAATTTTAAATTAATATGTTTAATTGACAAAATAATATAAACATTCTCTTCTCGATGCCATCATCATTCAATTGGTTTTTATGTTATGTAAAAATATTAACTATAACCCGAGATATTACTAAAAACCTTACCCCGAGACAGTCGTAGGAAAGTAATATTAATTTTTTTTTGAGTTGTGAGATGATTTTAGTGTTTTTTTCAGTTTTCGGCGCCGCTAACTCATACGCGCCCCGTTCCTTTGTTCGTTCTGTTCATATGAAAGCTACGGGCCTGCAGCATCGTATTCGTCCTGAATATCGAGAACCAGCTGTCTGGTTAAAATTACTGCATGATAATGTACCTTTACATCGTACAACAATCATCAGTCATTTTTTTTGACTAAAAGTCAAACTTTCTCTCTATTCCTTAAACTTTATTTGACTATGAAAAGCAACCATTTCTGGATCAGCTGTATACATATTCAAAAGACATACATTCTAGCAACATTCCAATAATCGACATAAAACAAGTCATTTGATGAACAGTACAAATCGATGTATTGCATTTGCAGGAGAATATTTCGAATAAATATAATGTTTAAATAATAATTTGTATTTTTCTTTTATCCATTCTCATTATTTTTGGGCCAGCGAGTGTATATTTGTAATGCAATTGATTGACGCAATACTTGCAAATGTAATGTAATGACAAAATACATTTTTCAAATGCCAGTAAACTGCTTACGTTATTTGAAACTTTCATCATTTTCATGTACCGCACAAAAACAGGTTTGAGTGAATTTTTTAGTCATATAATATATAGGGATTTGATTAAATATTATAATAAGAAAACACTCCTCGTGATTTAAAGTATGACAAACCTTATATAGATTTTTGTTCCGGTTCTATTGTTAATATAAATATGCGTTTATAGATAAATTAATTAACAATTACGCATTCAATTTGTGTTAAAATATATTAATCAAAATTGAAAGTGTATAAATTGTAGAGAAAAAAATCGATTATGTAATGTTGAATATTAATAATAATAAAAAAACGATCTAAAAATTTTCAATTTGGACATAACATCGCATAATACACATTTAAACATAAATGCGCAGCCTTCTTAAAGCTGTATTACTCTGTGTGTAAATAACTACAATATATAAATTTCCCATAATTAGAAAATAAAAAGTATAGCCCAAAGATTAATGCTTTTGATAATAAATCAAATAAAATATATTGCACCTTTCAAATTATACAGATTATAAGATTAAGATAACAATTTATTGATTCTGTGTGATTCAATTAGTTAATTTCGAAAAAATTTACTTATAAATTGTTATTAATTTATTATTCATAAATATATTTGTTGCAAAATATATTTCAGTTTTTTTTTTTTTTTTCGTCTTAAAAATGATTTGTTTAATTTTTTTTTCTTCACTTATATTTTATTATTATACGAGTGATTTAATTATTTATTTATTTCTACATGCGTCTATATAATAATAATAATAATAATACAGTAGCTTCAGAGTGAATAAGAGAATAAATATAGGGAATATAAATGGCCCACACTCTGAATATATATATTCATATATAATCGTATATAAAATACATATATTTATATGTGAAATGTATGTCAGTGGGCCAAGGACGATAATTTTGTACGATATGATATGACGTGATTATGCGCACTATATTAATATATATATATATAGATAAACATACGTTTGTATACAACAAATATTCGACACAGCAGCCTCATATACTTTTTTCTATATATACAAATAATTTTACAATACTAACAAGAATTATTATTATTTATATATAAAATTTTATGAGTACATAATGTATATATAATAAGTAGATTTAGTATATAACAAACAAAATACATATAAAATACTCAAACTATAAAATATGATGTAATAATATTGTATTATAATGTTTGTATATATATACCTTTTCGATTATATATATATTTATTATATACTCTCATAGTTTCATATATGGTGTGTATGTGAATATATATAAGATACTGAACATCGGTCGTATGCGTAAAGAATCATCGTAATATTATATTTATATATTCATTTATTCAAATACATACAGTGATAATTTAATAATCCGGACGGTAAAATAAAACCTATTACCGCCTGAAATTATTGAATTAAAATTTTTTCGATTTAAAAATCGCATATTGATGTAAGAGATATAGTAAAATTTACTCAGAGACTAGTTATTATTGCATTGCAAATTCCTGAAACATTACTGGCAATAAAAATATATTAGGATTACCGGAAAGTTTCTGACGAATTCTCGCAAAACTATATGTAACCTAGTATTATCATGAAGCAGTATGTTGTCCTTTCTATTGAACATCGTCGACCTCTTTTCTTGGAGTGACAGTATCACTCTGAATTTAACTTTCCGTTTGGTTTTCACAGCTCAAAATGTATTTGTTGTGTCATACACAACATTCTCTTGTTCAGGTACAGCTTCGATTTGGATTTGAAGTGGACAAGTTTTTCGCATTTACAATATGCTCTTTTCCTTATGTATTCATAAGTAATCCACTTCTCATCCCCCTCAGTTATCATCCCCAGCATTTTCCAGATATATGCAAAATTAAGTTCCGTTTTTTTTTGTTAAAATTATATGTTTATTTAGCAATTTTATATAAAAGTGATATTTATTATTCAAAGTATGCTCCATCAGAAGCCACAATCAAAGAAGTTGTCGTCTTTTGAAGCGATCCATTTGTCAAGTTAATTTTTGATACTTTAATAATAGGAATATTTAGTAATCCAAAGAAGCAATGTCTGGCAATGACTCCTTCTAAGTAGATTGATTTTAACGACGTTTGCAGTATGTGGATTGAAGAAGTTTGTTTCCTTTGAAGGAATCCGGTTCATCATGTCGTCGTATGAACTGAAGCACTGGTTAAAAAGAGCTGATTGACTCAGATAGAAACATAAAAATGAAAATTTTATCTTTTAAAATATTGTTCAAATGAAACACAATGTTAAAAAAGTATGTATAACTTTATCGCTGGTCATCATATTTTAAAATATTGTATCTCAAATTAAAGGTGAAGACTTTCTCCATCAACTTTACTTAGAAATCATTTTTAAAAAACTCGTATCATTTGATATAGGCCCTGTGACCCAATTCTATCTATTAAAATATTTTTATTTTTTTTTTTGTGAAATGAAGCACATTTTAAATGGCTATTTGTTCTAAGTTTAAAAATTATTTTGACAATTCGGATTCAAAAGTTATAGATGTTTATAAAATATCCTGTTTTTTACTCCTTCACCTTCGGAGAGGTTTCGTTCGTTACCCACATCAAAATAAAATTAAGGAAAAAAAGTATTATTTTGTTTTAAACTTTAATGAGTAATACCACCTGGCACAATTTCATTGGAATTGGGGTGGAGAGAGGGGGTACACCTCAGGTGGTACCCATGTAATTTGTGAATTTTTGACTCAAACTTTTATACAAGATTTGGACGAATTACAAATAAATAGAAATGTATAATCAAATTAGACTACGAAAATTGGAATAAATCATCGCACACAATTTGAAGAGAATAGGTATAATTTTTTTATATAATTCGTGCTTCTGTAAAAAATTTTGTATCGATCGGTTGTGTATTTTTTTTTTTTAGTATTAGTTGAACAACTAAAAAATCAAAGTGAGCATTTTCATCATATTTAGCTTTTTTGCTGCCATGAAGGAAACAACGAATTACAAACTCACAAAAATAAAAATTTGTTGTGTATACGGATTCGCTTTAAACTTAAAGAAATTCACTTAACACAACGCATTTCCATCAGTGATTTGTTTATGTAATGTAACGAAAATGATCCATTTTTGAAACGATCGATAACGATGAAAAATGGATCGTATACAATAATGTCAAACAGCTCAAGTATTGTCTATTTTGAACTTTTGAACCAAGCAAACAAACGATCAATTCAGATGTGAACATACAACGCAACTATAACCAAATTGAACAATGCAATTCAAGAAAAGCGATCAGAATTTACAAATCGAAAAGGTGTTGTGACAACTCAAGGCTGTAAACATCTTTGGTCGCTCGTCAACAATTATTGGAGTTTGTTTGGGTGGGAACGGTTGCCACATCCACCATATAGGTTAATTCTATCAAATAATTGCCTTTTACTTTTATTAAAACAACGGTAATGCTTTTGTTGCCAAAGTGTAATATTAATATTATTATAACATCTGATGATAATTTTTGGTGTATATTAGGTAAAAACTTGAATTATATTGTATAAGAATATTTATTAATAATTTGTCTGTGTATTTTGATTTTATTAAATATAAATATAATATATTATATGTGAATGTATTATTATAAATAAAATATTCAACTCCATAGTGTGTTAAACGCCAACCATGAAACTGCATGCACATATTTAGAATAAGTTTATATTATTATATTTATTAACTCACTCCAAGTTTAGAATAGAAGATTGACCTGAATACTTTTTTCTTATTATGTATAAAATGCTAACTTATTGACTTTTAATTTTATTTTATATTTTATTTATATTTATGTTACAAAATGACATAAAATATTTTCGCAATTTATCACACTGCCATTATAAGATGCTCTCTCTATAACATTCTTAAACATTTTATTAAATCGAAATGTGTAATAATAATTTAAAATTCTTTTATTTAAACATAGAACGACACGTCTTTGTAAATAATTTTTAAAACTTATAAAACAATATAAATTTGGTAAATTATTATAAAAGCTGAGGTGGACCTACAACATACAAATTTTTTCACACAATTTTAAATGCGATTATTATTTTTACAAAACATAAGAAAATATCAATATTTTTTTATGCTTTTAATGTAAAATTTTATGATTTGATCATTTAAAAAATCAGAACTTTATAATTTTCTAATATACAATATTAAGGCTGAATACCATTTCAAAATTTCATTAGTTACTTAGTTCGCTCAGTTCATTTAAAATTTCGTTTGACGTTTGCTTTGTACAGTTTTCAATTTATTCCAATAGATTTTGTAATTTAATTTCTATGAAAAGTTTTATGAGTTTGTGTCCATTTGTTCAGATTTTTACATTATTATCCATAATGGCCTATTTGATCGAAATATTAATATTTTCATCAAGACAATGCATCAGTTCGCAAAAGTGTTTTGACCACGACAAAATTCAGGGATTTAAAGTACGATATGCTTGAGCATCCACCGCATTCACCAGGCTTAGCTCTCAGCGACTACTACCTCTTCAAAAATCTCAAACAATTTGTTCGAGGAAAGTATTTTTCGTCGAATGAAGAGACCATAGCAGCCGCAGACTGGTATTTTGTAGAGCTCTCGGAATCGTTCTTCAGCCACGGGATAAAATCATTGGAGAAGCACTGGAGTAAATGTACTGAATGGTCGGGAGATTATATTGAATAAAGAACTCTACCTCAAGCCAAACATAACAGTCTTTCATTTCTAGGCTAGTATTATATTAGTAGTCACGCAATGTTTGTTTTATGCTTAACAACATGCCAATTTCAATATTAGTTCTAAATTTTAATAGTTCATCACAATGGATTTCAGCGCGAGTACATCGAATTTATGGCCCAAAATAATACAAAATATTTTAAACGATTATTAAAATATCACGAAGATTCATTGTCATTGTGTAAATTTAAGTACACTGAATATTTTTTAGTATATACAGATGTAATATACCCATAATAAGCATTAAGGATGGAAGCGACATGTCGAGATAATAAATATTGTTCAATTCGAGGTTTTAGGTTTCAGAACATTTGAGGATTACACAGCAAAAAAAAAACTTTGATTCCCTTTTGAGTTCCTCGCTGACTATATTCTCCTCATTATTTACCGCTTATTTCAGTGGAAAATAATTTAAAAGAAAATCAATATGCATTTTTTGCTTGGTAAAAATTGGTTTCCATTTCGAATTATAATCATCGCCTTAGAGAACATTACATATTTGAACGGTTTTTAAAATATTTAAAAGTAAAACATAACAGATCAAACAAACAACAAATACAATAATTTCAATTCACTCGTGTTATCTATCCGACATATAAATAGTTGTCAGGATTTGACTGTTGAACTATTGTATTGGGTCTATAACCAAATTGTGGGGATAATCTGATAGGTGTCGTAAATAAGTATTGCTTGTACGCAGTGTGAAGTGGCAATATTTCCCTGTTGTAGTAGTTGAATACACCTTTCATATTCAGTATATGATATTCAGTTGAAGTGTAAACAAGTATTTTTTTTTTAGTTGATTAAAAATGGAAAATTTTGTACCAACAAAACAGCATTGGCGGGAAGTTATGTTAAGTAATTTTATTCAGAAGAAAACAGCAGCAGAAACTTTCGCTTTTTGTTACAAATTTATGGTGAACATTCCCCATCACAAAACAATTGTGAGTATTGGTTGATTTAGACGGGTTAAAAATAATGATTTTGATGTTAGTGATAAAGAACGCGTTGGAGCACCAAAAAAATTTGAAAACGAAGAATTGGAAGCTTTACTCAGTGAAAATCCATGTCAAAGGGAAGAAAAATTATCATTGGTATTAGATGTTACCCAAGCAAGTGTTTTCAAACGTTTAAAGAAGATGGGAATGGACCAAAAGCTATCGTATTGGGTACCACATGAATTGACGGTAAGACAACAAGAAAATCGAAAAACAATGGGTGAAATTTTGCTCAAAGACATTCAATTTTGCATCAAATTGTGGCTAGAGATGAAAAGTGGATCCATTACGATAATCCAAAACGTCTGAAAGCATGGGTCAAGACAGGTGAACCAGGTCCATCGACACCAAAACGCAATATTCATGGTTCTAAGGTTATGCTGTGTATCTGATGGAACAAACTTAGTGTAGTGTACTATGAGCTACTTAAACCGGGACAAAACATCACTGCTGAACGTTACCGAGAGCAATTAATCCAATTGAAGTCCTACCCCACCCACCATATTCACCAGATATTGCTCCATCAGACTACCATTTGTTCCGGTCGATGCAATCAGCCATTTCTGCACAGCGGTTCAATTCATACGAAGATATGAAGAAATCGCTGGATTCATGGATTGCTTCAAAACTAAGAAGTTCTTCTATGAGGGAATCCATAATTTGCCACAAAGATGGTCAAAAGTTGTAGCTTCAGATGGCAAATACTTTGAATAAAATATATTGTACCGTCACTTTCAAATAAATGTGTTTTTCTTACCAAAATATCCATTAGTTCTAAAAACGCTTATTTCCACGGTCCGGCGGTTTGTTCAATATTCTCACGAAAGCGGTTTTTTGATGATACAAAATGTATATAAAATCGACAAAAAATACGATGTCCCAAAATTTCTTAATAGCTCTCCGGTTCTTATTATCCAACTACTTCTTCTTCTTAAGTCATATTTTGCTCCAAGTGGAGCTTTATGTAATCTAATAAACCTTTCATTACAACCAAGTTGGTAAATTACTCCGCATGAGAATATATAACAACTATATCAAAATTTTATTCGAAATCGATTGAAACATGGCCAAATACACCAATTTTTACGTACAATTAAAATTTCATTAAAATTGGTTAATCAAGTTATGAAGACAAACACTTTATAAGTAATTCCGTATTAAAACGTGTCCCTATATATGCGAGAGAATCGATCGTATCGCTTTATTTTCACACAAGGAAATAAAACGTGAACAAATTCATTTTTTTCTACAGTATAAGAAAATAAACTGCACACTTACTATTTTTATTTTTATATAATAAATTGTATAATGTTTTCGTTATCATCTTCATATTTCTGCATAAAAATCAAAATATTGAATAAATATAACTAAAAGGAAAAAATTGTAGTAGTCAAACAGAAAAAAAAACTTACTCAAAAATTATTAAATAAAGGAACAATTTATAAAATAGCAAAATTCATAGAAAGAGTCTCATCGCCACAAATAATGAAACTATTTATAAAATATACTAAAGACAAAAATCATATATTGTAAACGAAACAAAAGATACGGTCAATGAATACAGAAATAAAACTGAATATTTAGACAATTCATAAAAAGAGCACATTTTTAGAAAGCATAGAAAAAGGGACAACAATTTATTTCAAATTTATTTCTTTTAAATCTATTCTATGGGTGGGATTAAATTATATCAAAATACAATAGATCCAATAAATTCAATATTTAATTTGACAAGGATAACAAAATAAAATATAAACCATATGCAATTTCGTTACCTTGTCACGCATTACTTACATCTTTTATATAAAATGTTAGCATGTGCCGCTTATAAAATCAGTTCCCACGTTTATTATTTACAAATGTATATTTTTTTTTGGATTTGTATTTAATGGAAAAAGAATATATGATGCTTTTACATAAGACGAAATTAATAAGAGTAAAATCAATTTCTATTTTTTTCAAAAATATTGTAAAATTAGAGTTTTAAATTTAAATTCATTGGCAATATAGTCAGAGTGCGCATAAGCACAGCAGAAAAATTAAAATAGAAAAAAAAATGTGTAAATTGGCAAACAAATCAATACGCAATACTATTTGACCAAAAACCATTTGTAATATAATTTCGTAATAACATATACCAACAAAATTGCAACAAATGTGCGTGCGTTCGTGAGAGCGTGTGTATATTTATTATTACGCATCCAAATGGATTCACATAAAATTATCGAAAAAAATTTAAACTATACATTTTTTGTATAATTTGTAAATGTGCAGGCGTCATGTAATGTACATGTGTTCGTTATAAACGTTATAAATGTTTTTGTAATAATAATTACCGCATGGGTCACAAAGATCCGAACTCCACTAACGAAATATCCGTTAGTGGATATATCAAAAGATATATGTCAAAATTTCATAACAATGCGACCATTAGTTTAGCAGTAACAATGGATTAATTGACATTTTGTTTGTTATATTATCAGAAAAATGAATTCAAAGCAATTTCGGATGTACCATATATATCTTTCACTACTTTTTTCATCATATACACTCGTACCACCGCACGTTTAAATTCACCTATCCAACCAATACGCGGTTTCATATGTTGATGATGATGTGATGTGATGTAAAGTAAAGTATTATCCATATATTCTTTTTGATATCGATTATTGTTTCAGAAAACGTACGAATTTTTAAAAAATCTATTAGTTTTTTCGAAAACACAAAAGTTAACGTATTCAATCAGTGGCGAAGTGTGACAAAATGTTTTCTGATAGCAATACACTCTATATTTTTCTGGTAGACGAGTTGAAAGTAGACTACATTATGAAAAAAAAAATTGGTAGGAAAATCGACTTTTTAGAATTATTATCTTATTGAATTACGGCCCATGGTGTTAACGGATTTCCAGTTTTGTATACAGCATTAAAAATTATAATCATATTTCCAATCTTTCATAGAAGAGATTTTTAAAATCGATTCACACGTTCAAAAGATATGACCGCAATTTTCCATTTAATGTCATTGAAATTTTGTATGAAATAATGGCGCTGTATAAAATTTTATAATTGTACCATTTGGCTGTTCGCTTTATACAGTGCCACAAATTTCTTCAAATTTTCTCTGCCATCGTTTGGAAAATCGGTCATATCTTTTGAACGTGTGAATCGATTTTAAAATATAATTCGTCTATGAAAGATTGAAATTGATTATAATTTACAATTCTGTATTCAAAAATGAAAATTCGTTCAAAATATGGACCGTAATTAAAAAAGATGAGAATTCATAAAAGTTGACTTTTTATCGGAAAATTTAATTCGGTGAACACCCAAACTTTTTTCATTATTTAGCTTAATTTCACCCAGGTTATAAGAAAAATATAGCGATATTGTAAACTGAATGCAATTTCTCAGCCTTCGCCACTGGCTTCAATGATTCAATAAACTATTTGATTGACAAATCGTTTTGAAAATTTACTTCAAACGCCTACATTTGATTTTTGTTTTAAATGAGAACCGCATATACAAATTTATAATACTGACAAATTGATACAGGACTACCGTCGTATATAGGATTATTTGTTAAGTTTACGGTTGAAGTTCACAAAGTTTATAATAATGAGAATTAAAATATTTTACATTTTGAAAGCTTATTTTTAATGCAAATATAGAATTTTAACTTTAAGTTATAGTTAATTGTAAATGAGATGAAAATAAATAAAAATTGACAATACATAGTGACTTTTTCAGGTTGTTTTGCTAAATCCATATAAGTATTGAAATTTCCAATGGATTTTAGTGATAAATGAAATTTATTCTCAAAAATGATGCTATAATTTGATTTTATATTCAAAATGATTAATATTTTAAAGTTCTATGAACGCCATTAACTCTCGCCAATCACACAGTGTATAACGTTCATATCGATCGGTATAAGAATATCTTTGAAAATGATGGGTCTATCTTTCGATAATTCCAGCTAAATTGCATGCGGATTCTTATATACTCCCAAGCAAACTTGACTGTAATGAATGTACCATCTTCACTTTTGAAGTAACATGACTTGTCGAGGATGTACTCAAAAACTTTAAACATTAGATATTTATACAGATATTTATTCAAAATTAACCTATATAATAGAGTATATCATATCATTATATTATAGTTATACTTCATATCTTTAGCATGGAAATTTATAATTTATACCATTTGTTTACAAATTACGTATGATATTATTTATAATTATTATAATATCATAAAATACTTAGTCGCGTATCTCGGTATTGTTTTATTGCTGAATGAATTTTGCTATTATAAAAATAAAAACAAACAAATATTGTGTACAATAATAATAACAAATTTAAATTATATGTTATCTGATATCAATAGTATATGGATGAAAATTGGGTCAGTAGGTGAATTGCAATAAATTCGATCCAATTGAAAAGATTAAAAACTAACTATCTATAACTACAATACTACACACATACATCAATGAATATATATTTATAAATTGTATAATTAAAAATAGGTTTTGTTTGATATGTGTGTGTATTTATATAATTGTAATTGTTTTAATTTTCATACATGAAATTTATCATACGCATTTACAACAATAAAGTATTAATATATCAGAAAAATTAAAAACATTCATATCTATTACTTTTTTTTTCAAAAGATAATGATAACAAAAATTTAATGTGTGTATTGGTGCGTTACGAAAAAAAAAATTTAATTAATTTTTCTATATATCTCCGCATTTCAGTATGCAAAGAATTTTTTCTAATGCAATTATGTATAAAAAATCTTATCTGAATTGTTGTTACAATTCTTGTTCAATATGAGAAAACTAAAATATATAGGTTTTAGTTCACATAATACGCCATACCAGTCAAGTATTTATGAATTTAACATTATTGGTGCCACAAAAACATTGTGATTCGCAAAATTACGTTATTATTTTATATACCCCAAGATAAAAATCTAAAAATTTTTTAGACACGCAGAGATTTACCTTCTGAAACGACAATGTGGACGTACTCGTAAGTTTTGGTGTTTAATATAGTATTAAAATCATTTAATGTTCTTCTACATATTAATATAATAATAAATTTTATTCAAAACTCAATAGGCCACAAATTGCAATTCGGAATTGAAAGAAACACTTTTAAAATATTTTTTTGGCAAAATTTCAACAAAAATTGATCGCAATTATGCGTAAATATAAAATGCCAGCAGTAAATTGTGTATTTGGAATTTTTGGTGATGGGATTTAATATAATTTTGTATTTTATTATTATTGTGTGTTTATTTTTTTATTGTTCTCTATATTAATTTTATAAATAAAAGATTAAAATTGTTGTAATACAAAACTGGAAATAAAATGAAACACTCTCGAACTGGAATATATATATTTTTATGTGTAGATGAAAGTATGTGTATATAAAACGATGCGTTTTTCTCCTGCTCCATATATTGCAGTGTAAACGAAAAAAAATCGTCCTCATCTCATGGTATCGATAGTATTTTTTAAATAACCGCAATTTTATGTTAAAAAAGACATTATAATAATTTTGAGAAATATGATTTTTATTCAAAATAGTTTTCATTTGACTGATTACAGTGTTTGACACGATCTACTAATATCCATAAATAGATTTTTTAATATCAGTTATAGCAATGTTCTACATCACCTACGCGTCACGAACATGGTGATATATGGCTTGAATACGAAGGGAAACTGATGAGAGAAATCCGTTTATTCATGAAACATTTTTTCACTATTTTAGTCTTATGAGATGGTGCAATATAGTGCAATAAAAACAGCTATTCCTGCTGGAATTGAACTGGAACGATCACAAACGATGTAAATATAGTATTCTCCAATAATAATTTGACCTTGTGGACAAGTTTTTGTAAACAAACCTTTTGAATTGTAGAATGTTATCAGCATTATGTCTTGATATTTAAATTTTGAAAACATAATTTCTTTAGTTTCGGCTTAGTTTCAGCATCATATTTAAAGCACCAGTTATGATGGAATCAAGAAAATCTGAGTCGCGTTTTCAACAGTTTTAATGCTCAACGCGAGCGATTTGTTGATCTTCATTTAATTCATATGAAACAAAACGTATATAAACCTTTTACCAATATCTCGTTAAATCTGTTAAAATCGTCTAAAATAATGTATTTACTGGTACTTAATTCATCAGCCAACATTCAGTACAGTGAAATTTCATCAATGATTTTACGGATTTTTCCACTAATTCAGCACGATTGTTAAGTTCACGACCTCCTGGTCTTGGGTTATCATTAAAATTCTGACGACCAGTTTTGAAACGTGAATATAATTCGTAAACTTGTTGTTGAACCATACAATCATCATCACCAAGAGGAAAGATGTATCTTTTTAATGATGCCAATTTTCAATTGATGGCAGATCGTGTTATATTTTTTAAATCCAAATTGAGGGTATTTAATAAACGACACATGTTACATCAAATCTTAATCGAGATTATATATTGTATTATATGTTAAGCATATATATAATTCAGTTTAAATTCTATATATGATGATTTTCACCATAATATTCATGATGTATAGCATTGAAGTCAGCGCGTGTGGCTGCACCGTAGTCTTCGTATGGTGCTACATATTTTATTTAAAAAAAAGTTGAGCATTTTTTACCGATATTTGTGAGTATATTGTACAATCAACACGAAACCATCTGTTTATTGGTGAACTGTTTAACTGTGATTGGTGAATGATATATCGACATAACTTAACTCTGGTGATCGGTGTTTTTCTGCAGAATACTCCGCTTGATTGTCGATTTTGCAATGTGAATTTCACCATAAATTTCTTTTTGTTGCACTCATATGTTTGTGGCGTCTGATGGTATTATACGGAATGGATAAAAGGTTTTGCAATATGTGCGGTATTGTTAAATGCTTGCGTTTCTATTGGAATTGTCTTTGTCATATATAGTTATGAATTATTGTTCTGGATTTTGGATTTGTCTATACGTTGTAATTAATTGTCGTTGTCGTCTTATGTTATTTGTACTATTGTTGGGGATGTTTTTGCTGTTGGGGACATCTACTGCATTGCTACCAATGGGCGAATTGATAATATTTATTCGAATAACCATATCGTTCGTTCGGGTGTGGAGATCTTAAATTGGGTTTATTTTTCGGTGCTTTTTGTACTCATCATGTGCTCAATTCTCATATACATATTGTCAATATTACTACATTACTGCAATGTGATGATGGTTTGTCATTTTGGCAGTCGAATTTTTGGTGTGGACATGTGGAACTGAGACGAAAACGCATTTGTATCTTTGGGAAGTCATTGATATATTTTATGATATATGATATTATTGTACATTTAATGTTATAATTGATTAGGTAAATACATAAATAAATGAATTACGCAGAAGTTAATCTAATCTAACAGCTTTCTTCTGTATCCATTGAACAGTATGTGTTGGCTATTCAGTATAAATTTGAATCCCAACCGCAAGCAATCTTCCATTGCAAGAAGTACTTGTTATGGTTGATTAACTCTGGCGGCTGGAGTCCTTAATCGGGTGTTTATGCCACCGACTAGTTAGAATTCTGGTACCAAGAGTTTTATAAAATTCTATAGAAATACTGTGCTTGCGTGTGCTGTTGTGCTTTGGCGGACAATATATAAATAAAATTATCCATTCCGCAATGATACACAGAGACAGATATACTGCACTGTAGCCTGTAAGTAATCTTTAATGTATTTTTTTAATTCATCTGATGTATTCCGAACAATAATTGCTGTTTGTAATTAAAATTTTACTTAATTTATTATAAAATTGTCAGCTCGGTTGTCCGCGTAGACGCATGGACGCACGGTTATATAAATATGTAAATATGTAAAAGCATAGAAATGAACTATTTATTTATTTATTTGTTACTGAGCCAATTGTTTATAAAAATAATTTATTAACGTTTGTTAAGAAATAAATACGCATTTGAAATTGGTGTTATCTAATAAATGATTTTTTTAAAATTTTCCACAACTTTTTTTTTTTTATTAGTTACAACAAAATAAATGTAATTAAAAATAATAAAAAATACATATAGGAATTTATAAATGTTAATTAATAATTATCACATTATTATTAATTGTATTTTACTAAATATTTATCTTGCACAGGTGTGTGTGTGTGTGTGTGCGTATAATAAGTAATAACGATTATGGTTGAAACATCTCATAAATTTTGTTAAAATTACATGAATAAATTATATGCATAATAAAAAATTTAATACACTCTCTGTCCCATAATAAACCAGATGGATATGTAAACTATAATTTCATGATATTACATTCAGTAGAAACGAAAATACAACACATAAAGTTACAGCTGTTTTTAGTGCGTCGGTCGAAAAATGAATATAAAAACCAAGAACCAATATTAAATTTTGATTTAAAATTGGTAAAAATGCTGCTAGTCAAACGTATGATTTGTATAAAATCGCGTATGCGGTGATAATTGTGTGTTAAAAGCACAAGTTTTTAAATGGCATAAATGATTCACAGAATACAGGGCAGCTATAAGTGATGATGAACCAGGTTCAGGTCGACCATCTGAAGCAGTTTACCATAGAAAACATTGAAAAAGTGTGTGATTTCATGAAAATTTCCAAAATAATCTTCAACGAGATTCATCGAAATCGAGCTTGGAATAACGAAAACAATAATTCATTGAATTTTAACTGGTCTACGATAGGTGAAATAAAAGTGTGTTCCTTATCAATTAAATAATTTTTTTTCCTTAATCATTACCATATTCACTTAATTTAACTCCCTGCTATACTAATTTCTATCCCCAAAACTTCATTGGGCTATGAAAGGAAGTTGTCATGCATCAGTTGAAGATATTGAAGAGGCCACCGTTCTCAACAGCATTGCAATGTCGGTGTGGACCTATATGTAACCAAAAATAGTTTAAAAAATAATCCAACATTTTCAACCGTGTACGAGTTAAACGCAAACGAATTAATTTTATAATTAATTTAGGTTCAATGGAAATAGGGCGTATGTTACCTAGTCTTCTGCATGTCACTTTAAACCACATGTATATTAATATTAATGAGGGTAAAGAACTGGTTGCTATATTAATCCTTTCTCTATGAATTTATCTAATATAACCGAAAATGGTAAAAAAATACATATAAATAATTTTGTAAAATATAAGTCTATGCCTCGATTCGCGTCTATAAAGATATAGATTAATTAATGTCACTATATATTTTATAGCTTCCTGTATACAAAATGTTTGCTCAATGATTTTAGAATAGACAATACAAATAGTATTTTTTCCTATTTGTGTACCTGATAATATGGCAATAATTGATTAAGTATATAATACTCGAATGTTTATCAGTACCACAAGCATTTGAAACAAGCAAACGATTTCTTTTTACAGGAATTTTATGACGTTTACATGCGAAAGGATTCAAACTCTCAACAGCACGTAAAACATAAATTATACGTGTGACGTTAAAAAGTTAAATGAGTTGTTGTATTGCATATTCATATTTTAATTTGCATAAAACTATGTACGTAATCGAATTCTTTTTAAGAAAACAACAACACTATTATAACATTATATATTAATTATATGTTAAATTTAAAATATTGTCAAATAATATGTAATTATTTTTGCGTAAGAGTGAAAATTATATTTTGTTCGTTTTTTTTTCATATACCATAAATTCATGTACTCGTAGGTATTTTTAAATTAAATTAAAATTAATATGTATATAATCAAATTAGAAAATTGTATATAATTAATTTTATGTTATCTTCATTTTAGATTTATCGTTTATACACGTTGATTTTTTGTTGTTATCAATAAAACACATTATAGGCAAAATAGCTATGTATGTGTGTGTGTGTGTGTATGCATATTACAAAAATATAGTAATCTAATTAAAATTGAGCCATGTATTTTATATACGACACAAAAATAATTTATTAAATAATATCAACGGATTAGTAATCGCACGCATCTCAAACATCAATTAAAAAATTTGCATGTAAATGTAATTTGATTGGGTGTACAAAGGAATCATTGCGAAAATAATATAAAAATTGACAAATGTAACAAAAACAGGTGTGAAAAAAATGGTGAGTTTATGTTAAGCGCATCAGTTTTTTTTAAATCATATCTGAGAGAAAAAAGGCGAAAACATGTACAATAAGTGGTACACGCGAAATGATGAAAAAGTTTGTGATTTAGTGCACAACTCATATATGAACATTATGAAAAATCTATACCGTGGACGTTCCGATGGATAGCATATCGCTATCGATTTTTCAAAATTTGTATAAGAACTGTTCGCATAATCTCAATTTGAACATGCATTTGAAATTTTTATAAAATCTGTTGATAACTGCCCAAATTAACACGTTTCGGGATGCAACTCTCCATAGATATCAATTTTCCTGAATTTTAACACGAGTTGTTCATTGAATCTCAATTTGAACACACATACGAATTTTCATTAAAATCAGTTGATAAGTACCCAAATTACCATATGTTGCAGGAAGCAACTATCCACGCTTTATCGATTTTCCAAAAATTTTCATAAGAACATATTAAAAAAAATAGGGTATTTTAGTCCAATTACGATCCCACGACTTCGAACCTATTAAGGCGATAATTTTTTATTTTCTGTTAAGAATTCTACTGGATACCCTCAATTTTATGATTCTATCTGTTACTCGTAAAATAAGAAATTATTAGAATTTTATAGTGAAATGATATTATATTAATTTATATTTTCAAAAATCAAACTTTATTGCGAAAAACTGGTTTCACATTCAATGCTCAAAGTATTGCCCATCGCTATCCACTACCTTTGCCCACTTTTCTGACAATTAATGGTATCCATTCCAAAAAAGAAGCATATTCCGGATAGTGCATTTTGCTTGCATCAGAATTAGTGGTAATCAGAAGACGCCAAGTTTGGGCTATAAGGCGGGTGGGATATGACTTCCCACTCTACGTTCTCCACATAATTTTTGATAGGAGCATTGTCTTGGAAAATTAGCGATTCGTGTCGGGTCGCATATTCTGGCCGTTTTCCTTCAATTTTTGATTCAATTGCCTCAATTGTTGTCGGTAGGGTGAAACAATAATTGTTTCAGAAGGATTTAGCAGCTCATTCGAACGTTTTTTGGTTGTCTTTCAAGCCAAAATCAGCACTCTTAAACCGTGCAAACCACTTCTGACATGTTCGCTCAGCTAGAGCATGATCACCATAAACTTCCATTAAAATACGATAGCTTCCGGCAGCATTTTTTTTCATGTTGAAGTAATGAAGAAGAGTTCCCCACAAAAACACTTTATCAGCCACAAAATTCGACATTTTCACTTTAATAAAAAATTTTGTTGTTTACGTAATTCCACATTTCAAATGACATAAACTAAAAAAAACGCGCAATGACAGTATAGCTTTCCAATGTATATATTGGAATAATGCGAACAATAGGATATTATAGGCTAGTTACGTCATTTTTTCAATTAATTCACACAGCTAGTATATAGTTGTAAAAGTAGTTGAAGGACTAACGCACGGTTACTATACATTATTTATAATTTGATTCTATATAAATATATACATTTAGTTAAGAACAATTATCACTGATACATTGGCACATCTCTATCAATTGCAAAATTTCAATATATACCATATTTGAAATTAGAGTATATTATGTTGTGATATTTTGTATCTATAGCATAACTAAACAAATAATGGAAGATTTCCATCAATTAGGACCGATAGCCGCGATAATTTCCATCAATTAGGACCGATACCAGCGATAACTAATTTCAATTAGAATTTAATAAAATAGAAAATTTCATCAAAAATTAATTTGGTTCATAATGCCAATATAAATGCTTTTTTTAAATGGTATAAGAATGGTTTAGCGTTTTGAAATACAATATAATAGAATAAGACAAGAATATTTTGATATATTGTATATTAAAATTGATTTATTCATGAGTTATCATAATTTTCACAGCATCTGACATCACCTTGTTGGAAAACTTATAGCCCATTCCAAAATTACTTCAACATCTATATTAAAAAGAAATATAAGCAACAATATACCATAAAATTTTACTCGAATTTCTAAACTAATTTATTAGTTTTCATTTGTCAATGGGCATAGAATATTAATGCGACATCCTATTCAAATAAATCATTTTACGTGCAATACAATAAGCAAAATTGGTTGATTTCAATGGTGTTTTATAATAGACAGGCCTACTACGACTCTTAAAAAATGGTTTTAATGAAATGAAGATCTGATTTCTATATAAAAATTTAAGTAATAAAAAAAAGGTATATTGAATTTCTATACAAATTTTAAATATTTTTGAAATACCATATAAAGAAGGAAAAAAATGAATAGGCGTTAACAACCTAAGGCCGTAAATGTATTAAAAAAATAATCCAATAAGATGTGGTTATTTTTTTATATCCTTAGACCTTATTTGTTCTAAAGTAAAAAAATAAACCTAAAATGAACGTTATGCGTATAAGATTTCGATTGAAATTACAGGGTATTTATAAAATTTATATAAACATAATAATTATATAATAATAATAAGGCATTGTTATCATAGGCACTTATTAATAATTATTGCATTATCATTGTATATTATTATTATATTTTATTTATATATTGTATTGCAGAACAGTGAAATAAATTTGGGATAATCCTTAGGTTTTGATATTTATTGTTATGCACAATATGCACAACCGGGCCAATAAGTAAGCCATGTTATCCTCTATAACTTATTGTACAGAATTATTGTTGAAATTGTATAAATATAGACAGTATTTTAAAAATCTTCATGCACACGGCGCACTCCGTATTATAAAATGAATTATGTTGGCATTTATATGTTCAAAAGTGTGGTTCGATTTATACACATTTTATTATAGTATTTTTTTATTATAAATGTTGGTTTTTTATGAGGTAATAATTGTGCATTTAAGTTGGTTGTTGTATAATATAGTACAAAAATGAGATAGATTTCACAATTAAAATAAGGTAGCGGACCCAAACTCTGGCAGTGTCCCATTGACGGTCATTTTTGGATTTAAACTTATCCCGCTGGACTATTATGAATGTAGTTGCTCTTTTATTTGCAGCGTTTGTTCATTTAAATTTCTATCAAAATACTGTCACATTGAAAATTATTAAAATTAATACCATTGTCCAAAGTAAAAGTTTCCTCAAAATGGCAATATGATTGGGTCCATTCCTTTAATTATTATAATATTATTATTAACCTTAATAGAATAACTATAACCTCCGTTCCACCTACGCGCGAAATTCCTAATTGCATACTAATAGCATTCACTAAGAAGAGAAATCTCAAACTAATACATCCAATCAGAGTGGACGGGACGAAGATAGGATGGCAACAATAAACTAAATATATAGGAACAAACACGCGGAAGTCGTGAATAGTAAAGCTAAGAGTGGTTTAATGTTATGCAGAAACATAGCACGTATAACTTGGGGATGCAATACGGTGCTGAATGTATACCATGATATGTGGTGAGAGCAGAAATCACCAATGGCGTTATATTTGGTATGAAAATTTATAAAGTAAAATTGCCAGGAAAGAATTGGAAAAATACAAAGATTAGTGTGTCTAATCATTGCAGGTGCCTTGCTAACAAGTCCAACGGCTGCAATGGAGGTGTTACTGGGCTTGGTCTCAATACACCATCAAATAAATGATATTGCTAAAGCATCGTTGATCAAATGTAACAAGGAAGGATTAATAGGAGAATTATTGATTTGAAAAACTTGAAAAATCTCTCCAAAATAAAATCTAAATAATATAGATATGGGAACTCTAAGGATGAGAAATGCAGCACCGCATTCAAGGAGTATATTTATAGAAAGTGTGATACAGTATGTTAGATCTTTTAGGTCGCAGTTTTTGCAAAACCACAAAATTTAATCTTATAATCTTAATATTTAAGAGGACTATATTCAAAAACATTATAACAAGAGAATGGTTCCGGAAACTTTTCAACCCATATGTAAAACATGGGTCAAAAGTCTTGGGCCTAATCAGCAGATGGCACCTTTAATGAAATTTCCGTATTATATTTCAATAGTACCAACCTTCAAAAGATATATGTCAAAATTTCATAAAAAATCGACCATTAGTTTAGAAGTTACAGTGGATTAATTGACTCTTTGTTATTTTCAGAAAAATGAATTCAAAGCAGTGTCGTGTGTTGATTTATCATTGCTTTTTAATGGGACGAAAAATATCGTTCAAGCAGAGCAATGGCTTCAAAAGTATTACCATAAAAGTGTGTTGGACTCTGCTTCATCAACAACAACCATGAAACGTTGGTTTGCTGATTTTAAACGTGGCCGTACATACACCGATGATGCTGAACATTCTGGACGTCCAAATGAGACCGTTAATTCTGAAAACATTGAAAAAAAACACTGATACTCTAAAGTTATCAAAAGGTATAGTAGTATTTTCAGTACTAAACACAAACATTTGGGTATGAAAAACAGTGGCGAAGGCTGAGAAATAGCATTCAGTTTTCAATATCACTATATTTTTATTATAACCTGGGTGAAATTAAGTTAAATAATGAAAAACTTTGGGTGTTCACCGAATTAAATTTTCCGATAAAAAGTCGACTTTTATCAATTATCATCTTTTTCAATTACAGACCGTAATTTTAAAGGATTTCGATTTTTGTTTACAGCATTGCAAATTATAATCAATTTCCTATCTTTCATATACGATATTTTTAAAATCGATTCACGCGTTCAAAACATATAACCGATTTTCCAAACGATGGCAGAGAAAATCTAAAGAAATTTGTGGCACTGTATAAAGCGAACAGCCAAATTGTACAATTATAAAATTTAATACAGCGCCATAATTTCATACAAAATTTCAATGACATAATACGGAAAATCGCGGTCATATCTTTTGAACGTGTGAATCGATTTTAAAAATATCTTCTATAAAAGATTGAAAATTGATTTTAATTTGCAATTCTGTATACAAAACTGGAAATCCGTTAAAACCATGGGCCGTAATTCAAATAGATGATAATTCTTAAAAGTCGATTTGCCGGAAAATTTAGTAAATGAACTTTCCAAATTATTTTCATAATATAGTCTACTTTCAAACTCGGTTAACAGAAAAATATAGTAATATTGCAATCTGAAAACATTTTTTCACGCGTGACAAATGTTCTTTTCCAAATGGTTGCTCACACCAGAACGACAAACCATAACAACGAATTGATGATTCAGAATAAGCCTGAGTTTTTTGAGTTGATACATCAAAATGGATGAAACATGAATCAATCATTTCACTTTTAGAATCTAAAATCCAGAATCAACACACGAAATTGTTATTTCTCTGAAAATAACAAACAAAGTCCACTGTAACTTCTAAACTAATGGTCGGATTGTTATGAAATTTTGAAACATATCTTTTGAAGGTTGACACTATTCAAATATCATATCGATATTACTTTAGAGACAACATCTGGTGGTTAGGTCCGGGACTTCTTTACCCATTTGTTATATATAGTATTGCGTAATTCTTTATATGTATAAGCATAAACTATATTTGTGATTCCTGAACTGACTTATTTCAACGTGTGATCATAATATACAAATAATTTTTTACACAAATTTATATTTAATTAATTTTATTAAAATTTTATTAATGTATAGTTTTTACAAAAATTTGTGTAATTTTACATACACATATATGCTGGAAAAATAAAGATATAATATATGACATGACTGTAAATATGCAGTCTCTATATTATTAGTAATACATAAAATATAAATATATGGTATTGTTCTGAATATACCATAATTATAAAATATATTACACCACATTGCACCATATATAATGCTGTACTGTAATAATATATACAATGTATTATACTAAAACGAGTATTTGGTATGGTATTATAAAATATCAATGCCAAACGATGATCACATCATTAACATCATCATCATCATCATCATCATCATCATCATCATCATCATCAACAACATCACGTAATCACACCGATTCAAATTTTATTGTAAAAATATATTATAATATAAATAAATAAATAAATAAATAATGAAATAATAAAAGTAAATAGTAATAATATAATAAAGAAATTGAAAGCGAAAGTTATTACACAACCTGAGATATTATAAATATTAACAATGCGACGAGAGAAATCGTTAATAGGTTTGCGATAAACACTGTTTTATATCTGCGTCTAGAGGTAAATAATACGTTTTTATTTTTATATACAATACAACAATACCTATATAAATTACGTCTTCCATGGCCTACTAACCCATTGACAGTGACATCATTTTTAGTTTTCATAATAAATATATAATAAGTTTTCGATTTCGTTTGAATTTTTATGTACAAATGGAACAGAGAATTTATATTGGTATGAATAATGATCATTTCATTTTAATAAAATAAATATATGGCAATAAACGAAAATAAATAAATTTTGAAGAAAGAAAAAGTATATTTGTGGTGCAGTGTGTGGTGTGACGGAGGTGTTTATTATTCGGTGTGT
Organism: Bibio marci; assembly: GCA_910594885.2. Classification (NCBI taxonomy): domain Eukaryota; kingdom Metazoa; phylum Arthropoda; class Insecta; order Diptera; family Bibionidae; genus Bibio; species Bibio marci. Next base: position 32,003,645 of record OU343115.1, on the reverse strand, counting down.
GTGTGTACGCCTGTACGGTGCGCAATGATGTTAGTACTTACTAACAATTGTTTTTATTAATGTTATTTTATTATTTGGTGGTGTCGTGATCGTGGTGGTGCCAATTGTTTTGATTATAATACCTTGTAAGTGCGGTTATTTGAGATCTAGATATATTTATATACACAAACTTTTAGGTGTTTTATATATTTATGGATGGAAAAAAAAAACCACATTAAATTCAATTCAATTGTATGAAGAAAAAAAAAATTATTAAGATATATCGTTTAACAGCTCTCTTAATATATCTAGAAAATATGTAATATTATTTTTTTAATATAGGTTTCTGATTCAAGGTATTCAACTTTATATAGTCATAAAATAATTATTTCAAAGAAATTAAATATAAAATATTAAAATAAAAAAAAAAGAAACGACAAAGTGCATTATAATTTTATAAATAAAACAAAACAGAAACACACAAAAAATACAGATTATCTTTGGGTAATTAATTATTAAAGACTGCCTGCCTATCGAATAGATTATCAATATTTTAGCTATTATTTTAATTTGTGGTTGAAATATATAATTTTATTTTAATATACTTCTGCAAAAATTTTCAAGTATCTGCATTCAATTATGCAAAATATAATATCACCTATGTGTGTGATGATTTATTAATAATAAATTGGTGTAAAATGAAATATTTTAGTATTAGTAAGGGAAAGTTAAACATTATATTACTTATTTTTTTAAATAATAAGTAATAATTACTCAAAAATTATTTACGAGACGAACGTGTAAAAGAAACATATACGGAATTGAACAATAAATTTCATTGTAAATATTTATATTATTATAAAGAAATTAACATAACATATATTTATCGCAGTAAAACTTTACACCTTCACAAATTCCGTTCGGTCACAAATTTACTTTGTGTATACAATGTTCCTTGTGTGAAAAATCGACAAGGAACTATAATTATGTATTTGGAAAATATAAAATGGATCCTTTTATGTATTAAGAACAGATCATTTATAAGAAAAAATTGAGATTGCGTTTATGAAACCGCATCAAGCTTCGAGGATTAACTCGTAGGAAGAGCACAATTTCTATAAGTGTTGGCAAATTTTTTCCTTCATAAAAATCAGATAGGATAACTTACACAATTTTAATTATAATAATTGTAATCAAAATTATTTAAAAAATATTTCTTAATATTGTAAATTTCACATAAAATCTCTATACACAAATAAGGGACTGATACCACCAATTTCTAACTTTCGTTTCGGAAAAACTTTCAATGATTTATATTTGTGCTGCTGTAAACTGCTTGCAACCAATTCTCATTGGTGCTATATAGATAATCGAAAGATAAATTTAAATTATCATACCTACAAATTCTAAAATAGGCGACGAAACTTTACGGGTCATTCGACAAGTTGAATTCCACGCAATTATTGGAAATCTAAATAACATTCATAATCGTCTTTCCAAACGACTACGTGGGTTTATGATTAAAAAATTGTTGAAAAAAATCGATTGAAAACAATATTTTGAAGGATATAAAATTATAGTTTGTTAACAATGGATCAAAAACGCAATGATGCAGTGACATCCTCAAAGTATCGATTTAACATGTTTTAAGTGTAATTTAAATAAATTTTTGCGTCGAACAGTCTTAAGCTGGTGCAACTGGGCCAAAGCGACCAAAAACACAACAATCAACTTAATATTCATGGACTATTTAGAAGAAAAATTTAAAACAATAACCGCGTTTCATCATTATTAGAACATTTAAACGAAGAAATTTTATAACCTAAGAATATCATGACCTAATTTTTTCCAATAATTTCTGCTGACTATAAACAATGTCAAGCGTTGTTATAAAAGTATTGTGCTAAAAGATTGTCATCATTCACCTTTAATCCTTTGTATATAGAATCACAATATCTGTAGGAAAAATAATTTTCTATAATGAACTCCGAATATTTTGTGTTTCGATTTTGAATTATATGCCACTTCACTCCCTACACGTGCACGTTTGTTGACACCCTGTATATATGTATCTATCTGGTAATGCAATCTTTTGGCTACGATTGATCTATATCAATAATGAGAACCAAATTTAACATACTGTCAAAATTGCATGACATCTGCTTCAGATGCAAGTCAAATAAACATTTTTGTATTCTAAATTAGTAAAAGTGGTAGCAAACCGCTTGAAATACTTAAAATCACACAATTGTTTATTCAAAACCCAAGTTTTTTAGTGACATCGACAATCCAAAGATGTAGATTATGATAAAATCAGGTTGACCATTATAACAACGATTATCAAAGAAAACATATACAAAAAGTACGGGATTTCGTTAAAGTTAGCAAGATTAATGGAAATGGAACTTGACATACAAAAAACAACAAAAATGGCTGTTACCACAGATGTAGGAATTCCAAAAAAATCTTGTTTAACAAAATTAAAATTCAAAATAAAATCCTCAATTTTGTTTTTACGATTCTAAAATTATTTTCTATAAGAAATAATTACTGCTTTCCATTCGCTTGGGGTATTAAAGCATATATGGTAAACCATATGTTCGTCCTGCGAATATCGAGCACCTTATCAGTTGGCGTTTATTGAACTATTTAATATAATGCACCTTCTCATCGAACGACAATTATCACTAATTTTTTTGATATTTTTATTGTCAAAAATAATATTCATTTGTTTAAATATTCACTCAATTTTATAGCTCCATATTTGCCTATATATTTACAATTCTCTAAACTTCATTTAAATTATTATTTGGGGGTAATCACTCATATAAAAATATAATGGAATTAAGGATACATCTATATACCTTCTGATAAGTGCAGACTAATTTTTGAATTATTATATACTCCGATGCAGAGTAATTTACAAACAATTTTCTGTATAATATAAATTTGATAGTTTCCATATAAGTGCTACCTTGTATATATAGTAACATTCCAGTGAACCAAATTGTCCTATATAAGCAAGAAATAAAGACCTTTTTTCGTCACGTAAATTTGTCGAGTAGCTGTTTGTAAAACGATTAGAAACTAAAAATTGGCACATTTTTATAGGATCCTTTCAGGTATATGTAATGTTTATAAGATGTTAATTAAAATATTATATAATAATTATAAAACGTCCCATAATTGAATCGCATCACCGGTTATATAAAACGTCTTATGAAATGTAGTCTTTCATACATATGCATTTAACAGTTTTATAATTGTCGTGTTAATAGTTTCTAAAAAGTTTTTGCCAACCGTTTTCAAGATTGGTTTATAATTGCCGTCAAATTAGCTTCAAAAACTTTCTTTTAATCGTCGTAATATTAGTATTAAAACCGCGTTTTCCAATCGTTAGCAAGACATGTATAAATGGTTCTTCTAATTGTTGTCATATTAGTATGAAAGCCGCGTTTTTCCAATCGTTAGCAAGACATGTATTGTATATATCTGTCATATAATTTAGTCTTAAAACTGTATACAAGGCAAATATTCGTCTGAATAGAAACGGATTATACCGTGAGTGTGTCCTATAAAAATACTATAACACTGGTCACAACATTTATACGACAAATTTGCTTAAATTATACGACGAATTGGTTCACTGGAATAACTTGCATATACAATACACTTGATTTGATGATGAAAGAAAACGCGGTTACCATTAATTGAAAATATTACGATCATACTCAACAACATATTCCCATCAGCGGCATAAAAAAAAGTGGTATTGATGCACTGTGCTTAAATTGATTAATTTCACTGGCATTTTTCTTAATCTTCGTTTCGGTTATTTTTCGGCCAGATGCGTCTTATGTATACATTTATAATAAACTTAATCTTTAATTATAAGAGAAGAGCTTTTAAAATACATTTGAATGACCAGCGCAATGGCCTACGTATATTTTTCATTGCATTCACTTCACAGTTTATCTATTGTGGTGTTGTATGTAAAATAAGATAAGCGCTATATGGTTATTTTAACTAACAAAACGTAATTTATAATAACGCGTCGCATATTTTTATTACATTTTAAACATAATTAAACGACTAAAATGTACAAAAATATAATTTGTTATATATTTTTATTTTATCATTTATTTTCAATATTTTTATTTATAAATATATATTTTTTTTGCGTATTTATAATTTATGATTTATTTATAATATTTTCTGTTCAATATCTGAATACACATATAAATTATGCATTTTTTTAACTTAAACTGCTTAAACTGATATCATATTTGTAGTATATATTTATAAGTAGTGTGTTTGTGTATGTGTAAAACACTTATTGCATGTAATTATAATAAAAAATATATATGTTTGTTGTATAATAAATAAAATGCATTTTACAGTAGTAAAATATTGTAAGTAATACGCTCAGGGACAATATATTTTATATGTATAATTTCTAGTTCATTAGGTCTCGGTTGAAAAGGAGAACTATGTCATTGTCATTTGCTGTCGCCACGTGATAAATAATATATTTAATGTAATAAATATTAAACTATAAATGCATATACACACCTATACCACTATGTAAATAATATAATATTGTTATTATATCAAAAATTAATTAATTTATATATTATTCCTTTCATATATAGAGATTCGTGAGTCCATCCCATAAACCCTAAAAACTATAAGATCGAATACTATACCATTCAAACTTTGCATTAAAAAGTCGACACACAATAATCTCGACAACACATCACTTCGACACATAATAACTCGTATTGTTAACTTAGTTTTAAGGGATTTTTTGACATGTTTATTTTTGCGAAATGGTAAATTTTATTTCAATTAAAATATTTTCCATCACTTGCTACTACTTTTGACCATCTTTCTAGTAATTTGTGAATTCCGTGGCAGAACAACGATTTTGGTTTCGATTAGCCTTTTTTTGATTTCATCAAATGTTAAGCAGTGCTGAGCGTGAATAGCGCATTCCATTGATCGGAACAAGTGGTAATCCGATGGTGGACAGTCTGCTGAATATAGGGAGCATGCGGTAGAATTTCCCAACATATTTTTTACTGGTTTTGCAACATTTGGTCGAACGTTATCGTGCAGTCAAATCACTTTATATTGTTTGTTGTTACACCATTCCTTTCTGATTCCACCAATTGCACAACATAAACTTACTTCCACCAATGTTTCCATTTGCAGTCGATGTTGTTGACCGATCTGCATCAATCCACGATTTTTTGCGTATTGTGTTATCGTATAGCAGATCCACTTTTCATCACCAGTTACTATAATATTTGATGGAAAAAATGCCATATTCGGTGCTTGGTAAACAATGAATTAAAAACCATTAACGATTTTCAATGTTGCGGTTTCAGTCAGTTCATGTGGTTCCCATTTTCTTTCGTTTTAAATCTTTTCAATGGCATAAAAAACGTTTACTTACGCAGGTACTTGAGTGACATTTAATGTTTCTACATGTTCTGGTTAATGTCTAATGAATAATATAAGTTTTAATCCAATATTGCTTGTAATTCATCATCATCGAATTTTTTTGGTTGACCTAAGATAGTTCTTTGTCTTCAACATCAAAATAATTACTTTTAAATCCGCTAAACCAGTATGGCACATGTTTTAATTGATGAAGCAGACTCAGCATAAACATCACAGATGTTTTTGTGTGCTTCAGCAGCTGATTACTTCATATTGTAGTAACACCTTGTAATACGTTTGAGAAATTATGTTTAATTCGTTCAATTATGCACACATTTTTTAATAATTATTGATTATTGTGTGGAAATTAATTTTTATTATTTTTATAAAAAATCATTTTTTATTACAGAAAATGAATTTATTTCTCCAAAATAATTTAATTAATTTAATTATACAGGTTGTGTGAATAGTTTCTAGCCTTACTAATATATGTCGTCAATACTGACAAATAAATAAGTGTATTGGAATATTCCATCTGTCATATGAATACCTGGAAAATTTCAATTCGATCTGTCAATTCATTCCTGGTTTACAACAGTAAAAAATTGGTTTGCTGAATTTAAACGTGGTCGTACAAGCCTTGAAGACGAACCCGGCGCGACGGACGTCCAAAAACTGCATCAACATCAGAAAATATTGAAAAAATACATGAAATTGTTAGTGAAGAACCAAGTTTGACTACACGTGAAATTGCTGATACTATATACTCATCTCAGATTAACGAGTTCGACATATATTACATGAAGAATCACAAAAATTGTTTGGAAATGTGGTGCCGCACACACGTTTACAATTCAACAAAAACTCAATCGTAAACAAATTTGTCAGCGATATTTGGATCGTTTTAAGAAGAATAAAACCGATTTTGTGCGTCGTTATATCACCTATAAATGAGACTTGGATCTACCACCGTATGATCCTAAATTGAAACAAGAACGTTTACAGTGGAATAAAGCTGGATGTTCGACTGCAAAGCAGACTAAGCATGAACGAACGGCAAAAAAAGTTATGGCATCAGTTTTTTGGCATGCAAATGGAATTTTATTGATCGATTATATTCAAATGGGTAAAACAATCAACTCAGGATATCATTGTAACCTTTTGGAGCAATTGGACGCAAAAATCAGAAAAGACCCGGTCTGCACTGGAAAAAAATCATTTTTTACCAAGACAATGCATCAGTTCACTAAAGTATTTTGACCACGGCTAAATTTAAGGATTTAAAGTACGAATTGCTTGAGCACCCACCGCATTCACCAGATTTAGCTCCCAGCGGCTACTACCTCTTCAGAAATCTCAAACAATTTTTCGTAGGAAAGTATTTTTCGTCGAATGAAGAGGTCATAGCAGCCGCCGAGCCTCCGGAATTGTTCTTCAGCCACGAGATAAAATTATTGGAGGAAGCACCGGAGTAAATGTATTGAATTTTCGGGAGATTATATTGAATAAAAAACACAACCTCAAGCTAAAAATAACAGTCTTTAATTTCTAGGCTTTAACGCTTTTCGCACAACCTGAATAAGCAAATAAAAATGCATACATTTTCATATACAAGTCAATTATACAAATTTCTTATCAAATTGTGAACAATCTAAGTTTCATGTTCACACCATATTAATACAGTCACCATAATTGTATATCGGTCGGATTGTGTGTCGATGTAATTGTGTGTCCAATTTATAACGCAAAATGTCGATCTTATATAGTTTTAGGGTTTATGAGGTGCTTCGGAAAAAAGTCATCTTTTTATTATTTATTACAAAAATTATAATAGTTATGTAAAAATTAATTATTAAATTTATCTTTCCAGAAAAACCAATTATATTTATTTTATACAAATAATGGAAATAATAAAAGTATTTTTTTCTTCATATCGGCATTGTGTGTACGATATTATACAACTGTAAGTTTTCTTTTATACATATTTCATTTATTCATTTCATTTTCATTATTACAATATTAAAAATTATATAAAATATTAAAATTTCCATAAATAAAAATTTACATAACCATATGTTTGTTATAATAATATACATAAGAACGGCGTATAGGATCATTATTGTAATTATAAATAAAGTAAAAGCGAATATATTATTATTATTATTAATATTTTTATTATTAATATTGCTATTATTGCTATTAATATACGCATATATATGTTTTATTTCTGTTTATAAACCCCGTCATCATCGGTATGAGAGTCCAACAAAAATATTGTGATTATTGTAAGCAATACAATTTAAAAAGAAATATTTATAAATATGTTTTTCATCATCATTATATTATATATACTTTTATTACAATATTATTAATAAGATACATATTTGTAGAAAATGTATATGTAAATAATAAATAAATAAATTATCCCATGCTAATAGAATTCATATTTATTTATTTTTTTTTATTTTTTATTATACATAATATTATTAAAAAATAAAAATTTATAAAACAGATCTTGTAGACATTGACACACTAACATACTGGCCATGACTGACTTTTCCAACATCGATTTTATAATATATTTATATAGTAATATAATAATAATAATAATAATAATAATATAATAATAATAAAATAATAAATAATAATACTTAAATATTCGTAAAAATACAAAAATAAAAATTGATAATAAATAAATAAATAAATAAATAAATAAAAATAAATGAAAAAAATTAACCATTACAATAACATTATAATTTTTACTGATTAAATACAGGTGTTTTGGTGTAATTTTTATTATTTTTAATATATTCTTGCATATATCAATCTATCTATTATTATTTTAACATTAATATAATAGCAGCTCATACCTCAATCATTTAAAATACAATAGTGAATAGAATATTGCCGAAAAGCGTAATTAATGGAGTTTTTTTTATTTGTTTGTATGCGTGGTATTACAAAAATTAACAATTTGTTTAAAAAAATTAACAAAATAACAGGCCAATTGAAAAGTCCCCGGTCTACCATAGTAAAACACATTTTTTGGCAAAATTTGATTTTATTATTCAACATAGTTGCCTTCGAGGGCGATACAGCGATTATAGCGATCTTCCAACTTTTCGATACAATTTTTGTAGTACGATTTGTCTTTTGATTCAAAATAGGCCTCAGTTTCGGTGATTACTTCTTCATTGTCGCTAAATTTCTTTCCAGCGAGCATTCTTTTGAAGTCTGAGAACAGGAAAAAGTCGCTGGGGGCCAGATCTGGCCCAATTCATGCAATTTTGGCATTGTTTCCATTGATTTGTGACACGGTGCATTGTCTTGATGAAGCAGCACTTTTTTCTACTTCAAATGGGGCCGTTTTTTAACGATTTCAACCTTTAAACGATCCAACACTGCTCAGCTTGTTGCTTTTGATCGATTGTGAGCTCGCGCGGCACCCATTCTGCACACAGCTTTCTCATGTACAACTATTCGTGAATGTTATGATATACACGTTCAGATGATATCTTCACAATGTCTGCTATCTCGATCAACTTCACTTTACGGTCATTCAAAATTATTTTGTGAACTTTTTTGATGTTTTCGTCGGTGACAGCATCTTTTGGGCGTCCACTGCTTTCGTCGTCTTCGGTGCTCATTTCACCACGTTTAAACTTAGCATACCAATCACTGATGGTTGATTTTCCTGGTGCAGACTTCGGAAACTCTTCATCAAGCCAAGATTTTGCTTCAACTGTATTTTTTCCCTTCAAAAAGCAATATTTTATCAGCACACGAAATTCTTTTTTTTCCATCTTTTTTTAAAATAACAAAAGTAGCTACACTCACAACGCAATATCTCACAAATTAATGGTCGGACTGCTGTCAAATTTTGACACGTATCGTTTGAAGGTTGGTACTAACTAAAAATCATATGGGTTTAATACTAGCATTACCATCTGTGTGTCACACCGGGGCCGTTTCAATTGGCCTGTTATACCTCAACATTTTATTCAATTTTTAACAGTAAATTATCTTTAATATTATAGTTATTTATTTCATTATTATTTTTAACATATTGGGGCCAAATGTATAGATATGGATAAAAATTTCTATCCTGGGATATATCGCTCTTGCATTGTAAAAAAACAAGATAGATTAAACAAATTTAGTTCGGATACATTTCTATCGCTACATTTTTGAAACAACCTTTTACTTGTACAAAATCGGCGAATCGAAAACACTGTGCGGTTATGTAATCTGTCAAAATGTTGAAAATGATATTTAGAAGACTAGAATATTAGCGGCTACAATTGTATCCTCATATATACATTTGGCTCAATATGTGTAAAACGTTTAAGTTTCTGTATTATTGTGGCCCCTACGTTGGAACAAAAAGTTAATAGTTTAGAAGGCGATAATCACGAAAATTATTATAATATTTAACAACGTGGTAGGCAAAGAAAGTTATTAAAATAGTTATGTCCATTCTACAATGAAAAACCATATTGCGAAATTTTATTGTAATGTGTACCACATTTGACACACCATAATCAGTGCAATTTTTTGCACAGATAATAATTGTTATCTTTCTTTTACACATTTATAAAACATTCTCATTAAACACACTAATATTTTCTTGGTATATTGTTTTCGTAATAAGTAAGAAAGAGGGATAACATTCTTTTCTGTGGAAATGGACTGCAATTAGGTATTTTTACAGTATCATTGTAATAGAATATGGTCAATATATAATCAAGGATGGCTGCTATAACAACAAAACCTGATTCTACAACATACCTCATCTTATATTGCAGCAAATATATTTAATGTTCATTATATAATTTTTGCTATATATTTCCACTATTCGAAAATAATGTTCGTGTAGGAATCATTTTTCGTTGTTATATAGCCATTCTTAATTATAGCCTTCTGTATAATTAATATCATTTTATTTTCAATATATACACAGTTTGGTCGTTATGTGGTATAACGACAATTTTAATATAAATCATAGAGCACATAGAGCCATCCATAGAATGTTAGGTACATTTTTCTCCTTTCAAACGCACCCAACTTCTTGCAGAAGCGGAAAATCGTGTTGAATTGGTGGAAAAAGTTCATTGCAATCGATGAAAATTTTATTGTGAGAATGTTGGCTGAAGAGTTAAATTCATCTGTTGGAACTATTTGGACAATTTTAATTGAAGATTTGGATAGAATAAAGGTCTGTGTACGTTGATCTACATGAATTAAATGAATACCAAAAATTTAATGAATTTTTAATGGAAAAACGGATTTCTCTCAAAGGCCACTCTCCGTATGCGCCTGTCACTATTTTCCTGTTCCCGAAACTGAAAATTGTCGTTCAATGTTCAATATCATACTGTGTAGGTGTCTCGTTGTCGGCATATAACATATAAAAATAGATATATTCTTGATTATAGCCTAATTGTATATTAATAACACTCTTGCATATAAACTTCATTATTAAATACAATAATTTACGCGTTTATAGCCTTCTTCTTCATTATTAACTTCTTAATTATATAGAGCACTCCCTATGTGTTACCACCATAATATAAAACAAACGCAATTGTTACCACAAAATAGACTTCGAACTAGAACTACTTGCAATGAGTATATAAATATCGAGCAATACAAATCATATAATCAATAATACACTGTGTCCAAACAAAGAGTTAACCATTTTAATTTAAATTTTGCGGGGTTTGTGAAATCAAATAATATATTTTTGTTGTTATTTCTGGTAGTATTGTCCTTGGCTAATGTATCAAATTTCACGTCATAATGTTAATTAAATTATAGTTGGTGATATACGCGTACGGCTTCGTCTTGTATGACATTCAAAGCTATACATTTTTTCGAATTTGTTAAGAATTGAATTTGCATTAAATTTTGTTTGCAGAATTAATTTTCTGCTTCGTTTCAGATGGTGAAGAAGGTCTTGGGCGAACGACTATGTGGAAAAAAAAAACGGTTTGCAAGTGATACAAATCGTTTTAAGATTGCAGAGAACGCGTAAAAAACGAAGAGCTTGCTGATATTGTTTGAATTTAAAAAGATTCGGTGGATATCATTTTAAAAAAATGATTTGTCAATGATAGTTCCAAAAGCTCCAAAATCATATCGATCCACAACCACCACAACCGTCTGATTGAGGTCGATGTAATATCTGGCTGTTCGACATACCCAAAATATCAATTTGACTCGATCGAGCTCGTACAAGCCGAAACAAAGCGTGCTCTGATGACCATTCAGGAAAATGATCTTTGCAGACTGTTTCAAGGAATAAGAAAAACGTTGGCTTAATTCTATTGTGTTGGGAGGTGGGGCGAGGTGGATTGGAGGTGACAAATTGAAATGGCCGAATAAATGCAGATTTTTTAAAATATCTACAGTGCCCTCTTATGTTTTGGACACACTAGTATATATACAACTCTTCTAATACCAATGTATCCTACGTTTAATTAAATCTCTTATCATTATTCAATAATTATATTTTAAATTAATTTTATTTTATGTTTGTGAAGAAAAGTATTATTATTATTATTATTATTATTATTATTATTATTATTATTATTATTATTATTATTATTAATATTATTATTGTTATTATTAATATTATTATTATTATTAATATTATTATTTTTATTATTATTATTATTATTATTATTATTATTATTATGGAATTAGAACAATGCAACCGTGACCTACTTTAAAAGATGGGTAAATAATATTGTTTTTGTACATACATATACAATTCAACTGTATATATATGAAATGTATTTGTATTTGTGTAGCTACAGTAAAATACATATTCAAGAATATCTGCCAGTTTATAGCAGCTCAAACTACTATATAGAAACAGCACGCTACGTAGAAAAATAGTGGCATATACTAAATAACAAAAAATGAATGAGTGTAATGTCTCCTACTTCCACCAAAGTTTAAAACTTATTACTAAATGGTTCTTTTTCCAATTTAAAAAAAACACAGATATATAATTCTAGAAGAACTCCATTGGGGATATTCATAAATCATGGGATCACCTAGAAGGAGTGACGGTATTGTCTCCTACTTCCACCATACATTTAGAACTAATTACTAAATGATTTGCAATTTCTAAACAAATCGGATAAAGTAATTGCATTATTATTTTTATTATTTAGATATGATGAGATGTGGGAATAATACCTCCTATTTTCGCTAAACTTTTTAATTTAATTTATTTTCATTCAAAATTTTAAGATAATTGGAAAAATTTTTTTTTAGTAATATTAATGGGGATATTCAGGTTGGAAGCAGGAGGGTTAAGGAATATTTTGGAAAAACTGCTTCTAGATATTCACTTCAAAAACTTAAGTATAAATTTTCAACACGATAGCTGCAAAACTTCTTCAGTTATTGAAATATTATTTTTTTTTTTAATGAGGCAGTTCCAAAGGGATGGATTGAAGGAGTTGTCTCAGAACTTTGCTGGATTCTGGACCACAGTAGCTTAAATCCAAAATTTTATAACGATAGATCAACTCTTCCGACAAAATGATTGGGCGACAAGAAAATAATTTGCTATGTTTGGTTTATTGAAAAGTTTGTCAAATTGCAAATTATGTGTTTTCATTACATTTGTTTGTATTTTTGGTTTCGATTACGTTTTTTACCGAAAAAATTGTGCACTACTTTCCGAAAAATGAACCTTATTCCTTTCCAAAGTGGAAACTGTCCTTTTTTTAAGTAGAAAAAATACAAACACACTTAAAACAAATGACGTGTTTTGAAAAGAACTAAAGCAGAAAGAGTCCGGAACGATATTATTGGTCGTTAATGGATCCGTTAATTTATTTCTTATGCGTTGAGTTTACTGTATATAATACAATTATATAAAAAATACATATGCATTTCGGTAATATTGTATTAGTAACTCAGGCTCAGACACATATGAATGAATAAGTGAATATATAATTTTGAAAATTATAATATGATTAATAATGGTGATAAAGTATTATATTTTTTTATAATATTATATTCAATTTACATAAGGTGATTCAAATTTACCGGATTTAAAAGATATTTAAACTGATATATTTATTTTTAAATAAAATATTTATAGATCAATATTTTGTGTAATAGTCTGAAAATAGTATCCAAGTAAATATGGTAAATATTCTTGTGATAAAATTTAGTAAATTTATAGCTTTCATTTTTATCCATACTTAAGTCACCCTGTATGGATAGATAGATATATACCGCAAAATATATGTAGTTTTAAATAAAATAAAATTTTTAATATGTGTTTGTGTTGTTTTACACTGTGGCATAAGAAAAATGTTACTTATTTTTTTAAATATATGAAACTAATTGTATTAAAGGAAATATAGTTAAATTTTCTGGCATTGATACTTAAATTTTCATCATATGAAAATAACTACATTTTAATAAATTTACATATGCTATGCTTGGATAAATGGAAACACAGCGTTTTTTTGTGAAATACTTCTTATTAAAAAACATACTTGCTACAAAAGTTAATAATTAAAATATTCGCCATTACTTTCTATGGTTGTTTGCCATCTATTGAGTAGTTGATGAATATACTCACGATAAAAACTTGGTATGGTCATCGAACCATTTTCTGACATCTTCAACATTCGAAAACTGCTGGTTAACCAAATAAGACAAAAAAAATTAGTAATCGGAAGGGGTCAAGTCTGGAAAATATATACTGCATGCCACCATACACACAATCCCACCATACACACAATAACACTTTCTTAGTATGATTATTGGGCCGGAGATGACTGGACTGGATCAACTCAAGCTTTTCTGTGATTTTTGTTCCATACGGTTAACTCATTAGGAACCAATTTTCCTACATCGTAGATCTTGTCCAATTGCATGTAAACAATTTGAAATTTATACTTGAGTAACTTCTAACTGTTTTCCAAGTTCTTGTTGAGTTTAAGTTTGGTTTTGCCTGAAATTTTTGTCATTTAAACAACCATAACAGCAAACATTATAAACCTAAAATTTCGAGTGAATAGAATACGTTTAAGGATATGTTTTTTTTACGACCAACGTCAGTGCTATATTTCCACTTATACATCAATTTTATAAATAATATTAAATAGTCGTCGTATGTAACCATTTAATTTTATATCAAATGTCATCGTTAAGTAAATATTTAAAAGTATTTCTATAAATAATAAATTTAAACTAAATAGGGTTGAATTGGAAACAACATTCTCTCATTCTATTCTCGGCCATAAAATAATAATATACAAAACGCAGAAAAGAAAATTAATATAATGACAATAATAATATAAAATAAAAATTTAGAATAGAATAATTCAGTTCAATGTTATGGGGTGACCTACTAACATACTGCCCTAGTACATTTAATATTCCATACATGTACAATATATAAATATAATGCCAGTATATATACTACTTACTATAGATAGAAAGAGAGTACAGAAAAGTAAATTATAGTACCAATAATAAAGAAAAATAATAATATATACGCGTACGTGTATTGACGTCAACTTAGTATTAGGTGCGGTGGTTGAGGGTGGCGTCGTGGTGTAGCAAGTTGAAAAAAATATATACGAGTCATAGTAATACACCTAGTAAAAAAAAGGGGTATGGTATAGTTGTTTAATTTTAATAATAAACAACACGCAGTCAGATGACAAAATAATTGTATGGATGTAACTATTAATAAAATTGAATCATTTAAAAAAGCTTTTCATTTCAGTGTCCTATTTTCCATCCTTAAAATTTATATGTATTTAATCATGTGCATATGCAACAGATCTTAAAATATGATGTGTTGTTTCTAAGTTAGTCTCTCTATATAAAATGAACATAATTTATTTTAATACATATTTCATTTCTATATATGTGCTATTGAGTATATACAAATGTAAGTTCCGTTTTTCTATAAAATGACGTAAGTCTTATGCAACCTAGTTGTATAACATTTGATTGAAGTGTAAACAACATAAGATAGTAGACGCAATATCTGTCAGTGTCCCATTGATAATCATTTTTAAATTTAAACTAATCCCGCTGGATTATTGTGAATGAATTTGATCTTTTATGCAATCTGCAGGTGTTCATTTAAACTACCAAAATACTGTCACATTAAAAATTATTAAATCAATATAATTGTCCAAAGTAAAGGATTCCTTAACATGACACGGAATGGGGCCACTACCTTATGTTTTGTATTAGTATGAAAATTGAAAGTGTTGTACCAAATAGTTGTTATTTGTGGGGATTTTGATTATAATTTTTTTAAAATATAAAATAAGGCGCTGCTGAGATTGTGACTGGAAATAAAAAATGGTTTTACTGAGAATCCTAAGCAAAATAAAATCTTGGGTGCAGCTTGAAGCAGAAGTTGGTCCATCATAGCCAAAGCGAAATATTCATGCTGATAAGGTTATGCAATGTATTTGGTGAGATCAATAAGATGATACTAGCTGTATATACTAAACATTATTTACAGTCAAGTTAGTAAATTACTCCACATGGGAGTATATAAAAATTTACCAATTGTACTGCAAATAACGAAAGACAGATTTTTTTATATTTCTATTATTTTTATATGGGTGATTATAGCCCATTGTGTCAAAAAGTTGATGTGCACAATGAATTTCTGGAAACTTATGAAACTATCACTCTGCTGATGTCTATACTGACGACACCTAATGTGTTTGAATCAATCAGTGGTGTAAAATCAGGTCTGGGAAGTTAACCGTCAATATTACTTCTTCGGATTAATATTTATTCCGGTCGATGCAGTCAGCCCCTCAATAATTCAGCACGATTCATATCTTATGAAATTATCAAAAATTGACTTGACGAATGGATCGCATCAAAAGACGACGACCTCTTCAGACATGGAATCCGTAAATTGTCTGCGGGATGGGCGAAGGTTGTGGCTTTTGATGAAGCATTCTTTGAATAATGCGTACTACTTTTATATATTTGCTATTAAATAAACATATAATTTTAAACAAAAAAAACGGAACTTACTTTTGCATATATCCAATACAATAATTAAATAAAACAAAAAATAAAATCAATCCAAGGGACTTCATTTGGCATTTTGATAGAGACATTACATTTTTAGAAACAATTAGAGGTGGAACTTAAAGCTATAGAAATAGGTACACATTTTCTATTTGCACACATGTTCCATACAATTACAAAAAATATAACTAAAATGTTCCATATATTTAAGGACGAAGCGCCTAATAAACGCTAAAACTATAAGAATGCCATAATATCGAAACTTTACGTATTATTGTGAACACACAACAACTTAGCCGTATACAATAACATTGACACACAATAATCTCGTCAAGATGTTACAACGACACAAAATAGCTTCTATATATACATTACATTAAGATCTATTTACTACGCTACATCCAATTACTCCAATTACACATATAATTATAATATCCCAGACACCATATAAACGTGATGTATGGTTCATATCGTCGACATGATTTAAGTTCGACACAATATAAGACAACATCATGAAAAAAATAACAAGTTTTACAAACCAGTTGAAAAGAAATGCAGAGGAGGACAATTGTTTTTTCGTATAGGACATCTTTATGTCAAAGGAACCAGTTGACAACATGTAAAAGAGATTTAGCGTGGAACTAGTACTGCTTATTTTGTAATTAGTAGTACTATTAGTAATAAAACTACTTCAATTTCCTGAATGGCAAATTATTTTTACAAGTTGATATTATTTTGACTCATTGTCACAGACATGAAAATCCGCCAAAAGTGTAAAAAACCATTGGAATAGTATAGTATTTTTTAATTTTCAAAAACATCACACAATACTTTAGTTTTTCCAAATAAAATAATACACAAAGAAAAATAATTTATTAATAATTTAGTTGTTTTTATTTTCTACGTAGAGTTTGAATTAATATTGTAGATTTTTATATTTACATTTTAGAGCAAGGTTTGAATTTATATCATAAAATTTAAATATTAAAAATAAAAAACACAACAAAAAAAGTGATAATTTATTTTCTTTTAATTCTTTTTTTTTTCATAATTTAATAAGATAATTTAATTTTATTGTTTTAAAATGATCATGATCAATAATATATACAATTTAATTTTGTTTAATTGCGAAGGCATAAAATCATATGTATTCAAAGTAATCCATAGTAAAATGGTAATTATTATTTTAATTAAATAGATCACATAAATATTTGCATTAGAAATAATAAAATTGTGTATATGAGTGTGTGGTGACAAAAGCAGTTTGCAATACAATTACTTTTACATATATGGCGCTTAAAAACTAGGGGTTGGTTTTAGTCTTGTTCAACTGAGACCAACTCGCAGCTAACTTTTTCGAATCATGAATTTTAAGGAACCTACACCATTTCTTCAGCTGGAACATCACATTCAACAGTTATTTTTTGGCACACTTTCATTCGCCAAAACGTGATACGTCACCACTCCATGTTATTAGTCTATTGATTTAGATTCTTTTCACAATATTTGGTTCTCCGTACACCTACCCATTTCTAACAGTTATATCTTCACCTCGAATTATTTTGTTCTTTGACGGGACCAAATATTCCACGCAGTATCCTTCGTTCAAAGTAACTTGTTTATGTCATGCGCATATACACCCTCTGTCCGATAATAAACCGGAATGGCTATGTAAACCATAGAACACGTAGCGCGTCATTTCTTAGTTTTTCTGTGATTATGTTCTGTGAACGTTCCTCAACAAACTGTTCAAAATTTCAAAACATTACATTCAGTAGAAACGAAAATACGACACATAAAGTTACAGTTGTTTTAGTGCAACGGACGAAAAATGTATAACGAATAAAGATTATTGTTGTAAGAATGGTAAAATAGCTACAGAAACGCTCCAAATGCTTGAAATCGCTTATGGTGATAATTGTGTGTTAAAGGAACAAATTTTAAAGTGGAATAAATAATTCACAGAAGCCAGAGAAATTGTAATGTGTGATGAACATTCAGGTCTACCATCTGAATCAATTTACTAAAGAAAACATTGAAAAAGTAAGTGATTTCGTGAAAATTTAAAAAAAAATTCATCTAAATGGAGCTTGGAATACCGAAAACAACAATTGATCACATTTTAACTCAAAAAATTGGTCTACTAAAGCTGAATTCGAAATTTGTTCCACATCGATTAACAGATGCTTAAAAATTGCATCGAATTGAACATTGCCAAGACATCATTGGATTCGCTCGACGTGATAAAAACTTCTTGAGATCAATTGCTACTGTTGATGAGACGTAGAGCTTTCAATATGATCGAGAAACAAAACGAAGGAAATCCTAAATAATATCGTTTAATGTAGTCAAAAATCAAAACAATGCAGATTTCTTTTTACGATTCCGAAGTAATTAGTATTACTTTGGTGTATTGATGCGTTTGCTAAGTCGTATTCTGAATATCGAGAACCAGGCAGTTGGAGGTTACTGCATGATAACGTTCGTTCAATAATAATCACTAATTTTATAACCAAAAATTACATTTTTTTTCTTCAACATCCATCGTATTCGCTAGATTTAACTTCTTGTGACTATTTTCTATTCCCAAAACATCATTGGGCTATGAAAGAAAGTCGTTATGCAATAAAATGGTTTTTGTGAAAATTTTAATATGGGACAGAGGTCGTACAATTAACATATGCATTCGTTTTGAAATATTAGATTTTCAGGTCATGCATGGCACAGCACGTTATTACAAGTTATGTCATTAATTTTATAATAGTGATAACATCATAAACTTTTCTGTTAAAACATCGAATTTTTATTGCTATGAAGCACAGGATGCATTGCTATTATATTTCAATGGAAAAAATAATTGCAGCTAAAAGCAATTGGTTACTTGTGGAATCTTATGATTGGAAAACCAAAAATACAACAAAGAAGTATTTTGTTTCAAAGGTATTTGAAAGAAAGAATTTTTTGCATTGAATTGTTACTTGAAAAACAATGGATAATTCATTTTGAGGCAAAAATTTATGGTGTTTGATCCAGGCTAATCATCAACATATCGTTTTTTGTAGCGTGATCAAAACGATATTGTGTTTTATGAATTGTATAAGACACGAAATATACACTTTCTTCAAAATTTATAAGAAACTCGGTAATGATAATTCGATGGATATTGGGTTTCAAAACAGCTATGGTTTTGGTATGGTATCCAAACAAATTGCCAGAAAGATGGCAAAATGTAAAGATAACAATATTCAGAAAAAACATATGTTTACCATTTTCTTTGAATATAATAAACGTGTATTCATTTCTTTCATTTCAAGAATATCATAAATATTCATCGAAACTATTACGACAATATCAATATACTGTGAAACCTATCGTCTACGATTTTAATGTCACACAAATTTATTACATAATAATAAATAAATAAATAAATAAATAAAATATAAATCTTAAATGTTAAAAATTCTTCAAGAAAATTGTTGTGCTAATAGTTATTTTATTTATGATGTAATATAAAATTTTAATAAGAAAACATATAATTTTATTACAACAAAAATGAGTAACAACAGAATTATTATTAAAAAATTAATTAATTACATGCAGTACAAAAAATATAATAATAATAATAATAATAATAAAAAAAAATGATAGAAACATAGTATTCTAAAAGTCAAATGTCAACATTTATACTTCATTTAAAGTTAAACAATGGATTTTAGAGAATGATTAAATGTTTTTTTTTTTTTTTCATTTTTCATTTTTTTTAATTAGGTTTAGTTTAGACTTTATAGTTAGTCTATATTTTAGTAGAGTTGTACAGAATAATAATGTTTATTGTCAATTTTTGTTGTTGTTCTCTGCTATTATTAATTTGAAACCATTTTTTTGTTTCTGTAAAATCATATTGTTTAAATTTGTATAAATATTACAGAATAAGAAAAATATATACAAAATATGTATAATTTCCTTACCCACCCACCACCTCCATCACCACATATCTCTGTGTATAGGTGTGCAGTACAACAACAAAACCAACACACAAACTTTAAAATTGCAATTATTTATGCGTTTTTTATAATAGTAGACATAATTTTTCTTTTAAATTTGGTAATATGATTTCAGAATAAAAAGCTAAATAAAAATGTAGATTTTAGGTAAAAGTTCCAATAGATGTTATTGAATTTTTTTTATAATAGAACGAGGAAGAAAGTAAGCAAATTGTCATAAGAATCGGTCGAGAAATTCATTTTTCTATTTTTTTCTAAAATTTTGAACTTATAAGTATTTGAAGATTTGTGATAGAATGCAGATTACACTATACGCCTCATATCTCTCATAAGATTATATAAACATTTGGCATATCAAATATATTATTCGAAAAATGTTAATGTTAATAGTTAAATGGATTAAGACATTGCCAGAAACTGAATATTTAATGAAATTATTGATTCAATGATTAAGGACATTTCAAGGACCCTAAATGTAAATTTTTTGAAATTATGCATGCGATTCATCATGTAAATGAGAATAATTAGACAAAAAATCAATTTCAATTTATGGGTTAAGGATCAAAGGTATATTTCAAGGACTTTATAAGGATATAATTTGAATTTGGTCGTACGTTACTTTATGAAGAAGAAAATGGATTTATTTTGAGAATACTAAGTTTGATACAGCCTTGCCGTGAAGCTGGCCCATAACAGACAATGCTGATAAGGTTATGGTCTGTATTTGGGATCAAAAAGTGCTGTGTACTGGGAATTGCTGAAAATTATTAAAAATAGTACTGAAGATGTCTACCGATGACAACTAATGTGATTGAAACAAGAAATGATTAACAAAGGACCAGAATAGGTGAATAGACACAATAAATTGATTTTGATACATGACAATGCTAAACCTCATACAGCAAATGTCGTTAACAACTATTTGTAAGGACAAAACTGTGAAGTTTTATCTCATCCACCATATTCATCAGAGATTGCTCCTTCGGATTACCAATGGCATCAGATGGAAATTCGACCATTTCTTTTCAATGTGCGTGTCGATTTTAATCTTCTATGAAAGATTGGAAATTTATTACAATTTGCAATTCTGTATATAAACATTGTAATCCGTTAAAACTATGGTTCGTAATTAAAAAATATAATAATTCGTAAAAGTCGATTTTCCGGAAAATTTACTAATTTAGGGGAACAAATTTTTTTTCACAGTTTAGTCTAATTTCACCCTGGTTATAATCCAAATATTGTGATATTAAAAACTGTGGGCTATTTCTCAGGCTTTGCCTCTGTCGAATAGCGTCCAACACGGCAAAAATATATTCACAATATTTCATTCCATAAACGAACAAATTTTTTTATTAAAAATTGAGTAATTTTTAGAATGAAAAATATGGTACTGAAAAATGTTTCTCATTCATTCAGTGACAGAATTGAACTGGCAACCTTTGGATTGAAGTAGGCATACTCCTTATCCACTGCGCCAAATAAATCACTAATTTTCATTGAAATAGTCCATAAACATAATAACTGAAGTAACAAAATTTCAAATGTGATATCCCTAATCTGAAATCTAAAATTGTTATATGATTGCAAATAGTTTTAAGATAATTTAGGTAATTCTATTCAAAAATAGAGTATTTATCCATGTGAATTTTCTTAACGGAAAGCTTCATATTAATATTAATATTATTTATTAAGTATCATCCTCAATAATATGAAAATAATAGAATGGGGTAGTTGCAAGGAATTTTTGTTTACATCTGGTTCTTGTAAATGATTTAAAAAAAACTTAACCGTTACAAAAATATTCCAGGTACTGCAGTATCTTTTACTAGTTATTTCGTAATAAATTGGAATAATAAATTCCATAATTTATAACATTTGGAACTCTATAAAATTTATTATTACCGTTTTACAATGAAAATTAAACGAAAAAACGTACAAAATACAAACTTTTTATGAAAGTAACTTCTTAACTTCATGCGGTGCAAAGCTGGAAAATTATTGTTTTTAAATCTTTTGTTTGTTTCCAACGCAACTATACCCCATTAATAAGGAATGTTCTATATCTTTTCATTATTACAGGCCAATTGGTGAAATGTTATTTGGCACATAAACTCTCATGCTTAATGTTAGTAATTCATCAATTTGACTGTCATGAATTTTTGGTATATAGATAGATGTCATTTGCTTCACTTGGATGGACTAACGTGACTCTCTAATGTCTAAATAATGATTAAGTTAATATTTATATGTTTATATTATTTTGAAAGATTTATATGTCAATGTGTTCGAAACAGCATCGTTTTTATTTAACAGAGAATAAAAAAATAAACATTAAAAAACACAATGAAATTACAAAATATTGTAAATTGTTACATTAAGAAAAAAAAAAAAAAACACAGCAACATATATTTTTATAAAAAAAAAAAAAATTACGAAACAGTCTGTAATCAAAATAATACAATATAAAAAAAATAATAATAATAATAAACCAACTTAAATAGAGCCAGTTCACCTTGAAAACAACGACGTATGACTCTTTTTAATCACCTCTTTTAATAATATATTTAAAAAAAAATTGTGCTTTTCTATGGCTAAGATCTGTACAATTTTTATTTTTTAATAATATATCTACGAAATACGTTTGCTAAAGGTAAACTTAAAAGAAAAACTACACGTTCTTGATGATGTACCAAATATAAATAATAGATATTTAATTGATTGTAATTTAAGGTATATATCGTTTGGCAAATTCTGGTTCATTGAATATTGGAAAACAATGGACTATTTAACAAATTTCTTACTTACAAAATAACTCTCGATCAATTGTGTTCACATTATTTAAACATTTCGAGCGATATGAAATTAAATCGTTCTCTTTGGGTTTCTTTTCATCTCCCTATTGTGTGGACTACATGTGGGTGGGTATTGATTACTCTGACTTATGCCAGGTTAGTGCTCAACGTTTTACGGCATAATCCTTTAGCATTACATTTAAATTAGTAAATTACAACGTATGTGAGTTTATAACAATTCAACAATTGTTCTGCCATATAAAAAAAATTTGCCAAACTATATAGCTTAAATTACAAACAATTAAATATCTACTATTTATAAGTAGTCCATCATCAATTATTATTTTGAATGAATCGTCTATATAGTGTTGGAGTTCATCCTATATAAACCCGCGAAAAACTATAAGATCGACAATTTGCTTGACAAAGTCAGAATAACTTCGACATATACAATAACATAAACACACACTAACAATTACTAATTATTAAGTTTATGTGTTATATTGCTGTCAAACTTTAAGTATATGTCAAATTTAAGGACCATATCGTTTATATGGTGTCTCGATTACGCAAAGTGTCGATCTTATGGTATTCGATTTTATAATCTTATAGGGTTTATGAGGTGCTGCGATAGCGTTGACGTTTTATGTGCATTGTTAATGTATCATAATAGCGTCCAACACTTTCAAAAATATTCTCCTTTTAATTTTATATTATCCAACTATATAATGCTAATTCAATTAATTTTCAATTTATGAAATAATATATTTGATGTGTGCCAGTTAATTATTATAGCAATATTTAATTTAATACGCATTAGCGAAGGGATGCAAATAAACACTTTATATTCCATAAATATTTTCACTTTTAGGATCACGTATTTTCTCATCTCTGCGTTATTAAAAACAACAATATGACATTACGTTGTTTTGTATTATTTGTTGTACTCGAGAAATTATTTTAAACTGTGTGGCGTAAAAAAACATGATATTTTTTTGTAGAATTAAATTTGTAAATGGCTTCTTTTTCATTAATAATCAAAAAAAAAACGCAATAAATAAAATACATATACCAACTGTGACTCTTTGTAGTGATGATGAAAAGTCCTATATACGAACACATTTTCAATCTAATTTACTTTTTTATTTATTTTGGAAAAGATTTACACGGAAAATGCGTTGTTATTGTAGATCCTTTTCGTATAGATATAGAGTCCGAAGATAAGGTCGGATATATGCACCTCACACTTGAAATTATTAGAATTTCTTCAAATTGAATTTTTAAATGCGGCAAATTTTTACGCAATATACAAGAGTTACAAGAATTAAGGTCATACATAAGGACAACATCTTCGATACGAGTGCAACAAGGAAATTTGGTTGAACATTTGAAAGTAAATACTTTTATAATCTCATTTAATTGCAAAATTGAAGTTGTTTTCGAATAGTGTTTAAAAATAGTTATAAAAACATATTATTGAAAATAAAATAATAAAAAAAAAGATATATGGAGCAATTGATGTTCATTCGAAGACTTCGAAGAATAATTATTCAAAGAAAAATATTTCGTTATATAGCGGAAATCTTTTTGATTGTGCGTTGGTTAGGTTTTTTTTCTTTCAAGCTACAGATTACCTGTTGGTTAAGGCTAACAATGGATGCTGCTATATTTTAAATTGTAGAGCTAGAACTCAAAAATAATTGGAAAAGCCTAAAAAACGTAGTGTGTCGTTTAAGTAACCAAAATTTAAGTTTAAAAAATATAGAATACATATTATAATAATTTTTGAAACATAATTTTTATTCAAAATAGGTTCCATTTGACTCAATACTGGGGTGAAATCATGTAAGGTGATAAGTGACAGTCACTGTCACCTTTTATAAATATTGCATCGGCTATGGCGATATCACCGATGACTATCACCAAAAAGTGACGATTTTCAGGTGATAGCTTTTTTGTTGTCGTTTCCTGTATAAGATTATATTTTTATGGGAAAATAAAAATTCTTTCATTGTTTATTTGTTGTGAATCGGTGTGCTACTTGCTTCTGAAGGTAATAACCAATAGATATATTCTATAGTTATGTTAAAAGAAAAATAATGATATAATATTTGGTACATTCACGACCGAAAATTCAATTTAAATATTTTAAATTGTTTAGAAATTATTTTAATTCGTAAACTTGTAGTGGTTTTATTTTTAAAAATAAATTTTTTTATTGAAGATTACGATCAAATCTGAAACGATTGTGTTCCTTAGTCCCTGAAGAATATAATTCAATCGAAACTGAACTAAGCATTTAAATTTTTTATTAACGCTAATATTTAATTATCTTGATTTTTATTATATTTCTATGATTTATTTGTAGATTTTATTTTTCTTAGCAGTAATAATAAAGAAAGAACACATCAAAATATATTTCTTTCTCACCACCGATACGAATGACTTTATAAAAATCACCTTCCGGTCATATTAAAAGTGATCACCTTACATGATGCCAACAAAATAGGTGATCACTTTTGAATATCACCACAGTGACTATCACTTATCACCTTACATGATTCCACCCCTGCGTTTTGCAAGATCAACTAATGCATACATTGATTTGTTTCTTCATCACCTACGTCACAGCTGCTGTTTGGATGGCTGTAACATCATCATAAAACACTTCTTTCATGAAAGTTTTCAGTTTTAGGATAATCACATGACGATAGATCAGGCGAATACGAACGGGGAGGGTAGCTGATGAGAGAAACTCGTTTTTTCATCAAAAATTTTTTCACTCTTGTTGGTCTTGTGAGCGGGTGCATTATCGTGCAATAAAAACAGCAGAGTTTTTTCCTAAATCTCGTATTAAAATCGTTCAAATATTGTGTACTGGTACTTAATAAATCAGCCAATATTGTAAAATTTTCAACAAAACCAATGATTTCACGGTCGTTTTCCATTAATTCAGCACGATTTTTAAGTTCTGGTATTGAATTATCATTTAAATCCACACGACGACCATGTTTGAAACGTTAAAAACCAATCATAAACTTGTCGTTGAAATATACAATCGCACACCAAAAAATTTTTTTCAATAATTTGTAAGTCTCCGCACATTTTTTTCATCGTCTTTTGTGGCGATCCATCCATCGAGTCAATTTCTGATGCTTGCATAAGAATTAAATCGTACGTCTTGCAGAGCTAACTGCATTAACCGCAATTAATGGTATAATCTGAAGGAGCTATGTCTGGCGAATACGGCGGTTGGGATAGAGCTTCCCACTTCTGTCCTTGTATATAGTTTTTAACAACATTTACAGTATGGCATTGTCATATTGAAAAATTAATTTGTTGATTCCAATAACCCATTCTGGTCGTTTTTCCATCACTGCTTGCTTCAAACGCATTAGTTGTCGGTAAACGGTAAACATCACCATTAATAGTTTCAGAAGGTTTCAGCAATTAATGGCACATATAACACCTACGAAATACAGAGCATATTACCTTATCAGCATGAATATTTTACTTTGACTGTGATGGACCAGGTTCATCAGATTTTACACAAGCTTTTTTTTACATTTATCCATCCATTTTTAATCTCCAGTCACCGTTTCAGCAGCCAATGTCATATACTACGTTTTGAAGGTTATAAAGACACAAATACACGTCATGCCGATTCACACGTAATATACTTACGATGTGGGTTACACTATCTATTACAAAATAGGTATTTTCAAATAAATAATAATAAATAGTTTTGTGATTACTATCGAGAATGTGTGACCAAAGTAAGTAATATTTTTAAGTCGTTAGATTTCCACTGCTAGCAAATATGCAAAACGCAAGTAATTTTTGCAGAAACAGCTTACTATAGCTTGCGATGTAATGGAGGTTTTAGTCCATTCCAATGGATATTATCTATATTTAGTTCGAATCAAATAAGTCTAATTTTATGTATATAAGCGCAAATTGTCG
Source organism: Bibio marci (assembly GCA_910594885.2). Taxonomy (NCBI): domain Eukaryota; kingdom Metazoa; phylum Arthropoda; class Insecta; order Diptera; family Bibionidae; genus Bibio; species Bibio marci. The sequence continues at coordinate 31,976,410 of OU343115.1, read as the reverse complement.
TCGAAAATTTAATGTAATCAAAAGATTAATTATAAAATATTTGCACGAAGAAATAAAGGCGTGCAAGATTGCAAAATGCAACAATTTTTTTATGACAAATTACAAATGCGGTAATAACACACAAAACATGAAAAAAATAAAAATAAAATAAAAACAATAATAAAATTGATGAGATAGGTCAAAAACATTTTATAAAATATTATTATTTATTTTTTTTAATTAATTTTAATATTTTTAAATAATAAAATTTATATGTGACAGTGGACTTTTAATTTTATGCATACACTTTTGATGATAAATTATATAATAATAAAAGTAAATACAAAATTCACTAGACAAAGAAACCAAAACAAAATTCTTCCTGTTTATTATTAATTATTTAATGTTTTTTTTTTTCTTTTTGTTTTTATTTAATAATAAATAATAATTCTTTTAAAATTATAAATAATAATAATAATATTATTTTTAATTATATATAAATTTGATGAATTAGTTTTTCGTTTAATAACTTTGCGCACACAAAATCTACACACAACACACATTGCCATTAACAAAATAAACAAATGGTTAAGGAAATGTTATTTTATGATGTTTTATTTGTAACATAATAATAAAATAATAAAATATTAGTCTTTAAACAGACGCAAAAAAAATATATATAATTGAAAATAAAGGTGTTATATTAAGGTATAACCAAAACCATAATTTTATAATGTATTCATTCTTGACATTTTCTATTAATAATGTTACGGTTAAATCATGAGCTTTACAAAGAAATATGGTTAAAAAAATTATCAATCAATCAAAATTTGTCAAATTTTTCTGACAATTTGTAGCAATTCCACATCGATTAAATGCCGCAAGTCTGTTGATTCAATCTATATCTTCATCGATTATTTTTTTCTTAAAATAGATTCCTTCTCAATCGCATCGAAGTGCTCTATAAATTATATAAGATCTTATGCTGAATCGATAGAAATAAATGGTAGTTTACTAAAGCATTATTATTCGAATACGTAATATACACCCTCTGTCCCATAATAAACCAGAATGGATATGTAAGCCATAAAACACGTAGCGTCACCTTTTAGTTATGATTATGTTCAGTGAACGTTCCTCAACAAACTGTCAAAATTTCATGACATTACATTCAATAGAAACGAAAATACACACATAAAGTTACCATTGTTTTTGTACGTCGGTCGAAAAATGCATATTAAAACAAAGAACCAACATTCAATTTTAATTTAAAATTGGTAAAAATGCTGCTAGTCAAACGTATGATTTATTTAAAATCGCGTATGCGGTGATAATTGTGTGTTAAAAGTAAAAGTTTTTAAATGGCATACATAATTCACAGAAGACATGATGATAAACGTATAGGTCGAACATCTGAAGCAATTTACTGAAGAAAACATTGATAAATTATGCGATTTTGTGAAAATTTCAAAGAAATCATCAGCGAGATTGATATCAGTTATGTTAATGGTAATATTTACATCAATTCTTTATACTCACCATATTAATATCTATTATTTTAAATGCGATCTATTGTCATTTATTATTGCGAAAACCACTTATCAGTCAAACAATAGTGCATCAATCTGAATATAGGTGTGGTAATCAGAAAATGGTTAAGTTTTGTGAATACATCCGTCATGTGAGACGATTTACATAGAATATCAAATCACTTTGCCTGTAAATGGACGATTTTTTCCTTTATCGAAAATTATAGTTAATTTCATCACATTTGGGCTTGATAAAGCCCAGCATTTACAGTTTTGAGAAACTCATGTAGTGATTTCTTTCCAATACCGTAAAAAACTAACACACATAATATTTGGTGGTTTAACTAAGTTTTAAGATTTTTAACCTGGATCAACTCAATATTCATCACTGCAGTCATTATTTGATTTAAAATTGTCATATTCGGTGCCTTGTAAGCAATGAATTGTAAAACATTCAATGATTTTCAATCGTAGTTTCAGTCGCAGTTCATGTGGCATCCATTTTCCTTTTTTTTAATCTTTCCCAGTACATGTAAACGATTACTTATACAGCTGCTTGAGTAATATTAAATACTTTCGGCAATTTCTATTATGTTTCACTTTCACCTTAGACTAAGTAATATTTTATTTTTTATTTATAGTTCATTACATTTATTAGAAAAAACGGATTCAATTTCTAAAATTTACATGTGAAATTTTTCGGTATTTAATATAAATACAGAAGTTTTTCAGCTGGACTACTATTTGTTCGGTTATTTAGTAAAAAAACGTATGTCTTTAAAAATATGCTGTTGATTGCTACTTAAAGATTAACAATATCTGCGCCCCTCATTATGGGCTTCTCATATTATTTACTTACTCCATGGCATTATAGCCCAGGTACGGTTTTAGGCTTCTCCAACACGCATTTCCAATATGACCTATCCGCAGTCAATGTCTTCCAATCCCGAATTTTAAGGATTTTTATATCACAGTTTACTGTATCTAGCCATCTTGCCTTAGGTCTTCCTGCTCTCCTTTTACCTTCTGGATAACCATTCAACAGTTTTTTCGCCACACGCTCCTATTCCATGCGTAATACGTGTCCAAGCCATCTAAATCTATTGTTTTGACAATATTTCGTTGACCGTACAACTTGTATAATTCAAAATTGGATCTTCACCTCCAACCATTATGTTCTTTGACGGGACCAAATATGCCACGGAGTACTTTTTGTTCAAAAATCCGGAGTAATTGTTCAATGTTCTGTGTCATACACCCATATAAAAATAATGGCATTAAAAGGTACATATATCTTTCGATAATTGCATACCAATTGGAGCATTGTTATATATATACTTTGCCATGACGATCAATTTACCAATTTGAATGCAATGAATGTTTGGGCGATTCCAATAAGCTCCGCTTAGAGTTACATAACTTATGTATAATGTTTCTACAAATATGTATAACGTAACGTCTGAAATATAATTATATTGTCATATATCTAATCAAAATATTAACTTCATGTTTGGTTTTATACTAATCTTCCATATAGTTCATGGTTGCCTACTATCCATTGGATTCAATTGCAAAGTTTACGTTTTTAAATTTAACAATACAATTCAAAACCATTCTCATTACTAATCGAACAAAATCAGACCACAATTAGAATGCCTTTTAATTCTCCTGCTGCTTATACGTATTTATTATACAAAATCATCTCCACTGCAACAATAGTGCACGTCGGATAACCATCTAACGTTGCAGAAAAGCTGATCAATTACAATGATTGCAATTCACAAATTGGTCTGCAATTTAGCTTTCGATAGATGTTTTATAAAAATAATTCAATTATTCGTATTTGGGTGATTGGCAAGGCAAGTCATCGCACCGTAATAGTAAAACCATTTGGTCCCGTCAAAGAACAGAATGGTTGGAGGCGAAGATACAATTTTGAATTAGACAAGTTGTACGGTCAACCAAATACTGTCAAAAGAATCAAGATCTATAGATTGAGATCGCTTGGACACGTAGAACGCATGGAGGAGGAGCGTGTGCCAAAAAAACTGTTAAATAGTTAACCAGAGGGTAGAAGGAGAGCCGGAAGACCTAAGGCGAGATGGCTAGATGCAGTAAACTGTGATATAAAGATCCTAAAAATTCGGGATTGGAAGACATTAACTGCGGATAGGTCAGGTTGGAAAAGCGTGTTGGAGAAGGCCAAAAACCGCACCCGGGTTGTAACGCCATGGAGTAAGTAAGTTAGTACATAGTGTTGTGTGTGGAGGGAAAGTGTGCAACACCCTAATTTCAACGATAATCGAAGAATACTGAAAAATGTTTATACATGTAGGTACCAGAATTGAAGCAGTCGCAGGATAACTTGTACTTTCTACCACTATTTCATTTCACAATTCCGGAATTGGTATCCATTCATATGGTCATATAAAATTGTACCGACTCAATGGAAATGTTTTATTATAATTTTTGTTGTATTATGATCCAATGAATGAACGAATGCCATTCATATGTAGAAATTTGTCTAACTTCAATAGAATTAATTGAAGTCCGGAACACAAAAGTACATTTGCTGTAATAAATGCAATCAAATTAATGATACCGCGCAGGAAAGAATATCTGAAAAGTTTCATTTAGTACAATTACATTTAATTAATTCTATAATATAAATAAACAAATAAAACTAAATGTAAATAATAATTTATAATTATATTAATATATTAACCAAACCACCCCCATTGACCTACTTCATATAGGCGCTCTTTTTAATTAAAAAAAATGTATGAGAATATGTGTGCGATATTCGAAGAGGGATGATTTTTCATGGATATATGTGAGTAAAAATATAAACGAATGCCTCTGAATGTGAATACCTCTACTCTGCCAGATGCTCTTGCGACTAACACATAGAAAAACAAATAACTTTGCAATGTAAACCCAGCAAGTTAACCCATTCGTTTAAAAAATGTATATATTGAGCAGGAGAGTATAGATAAAAATAAAATGATCGAGTAACAAGAGAATGAAAACAGTATTAATGCTCATTTTCAATCTCAAATAAACACGCACACACACACACACACACAAAATAAACTTGAGTTTGTGAATTGAAATTTATAAAAATACAAAAAAAAAATTATAAAACACATACACTTCGACATTATATTTATATAAAAATAAAAAAAACTCTTGCTTTCGCAACTAAACCATGTCAACACGCATACAAATACATATTTATTACACACATATAAATTCAAGTCACTAATAAATTATAATAGAATAAGTCGTTTTAAAAATATAAAAACAAAACTATTGCGAAAATTATAATTGTTTGTTTGTTTTTATTTTTTTATGATGTGTAGGCAGGCAGGGGGAAACTACAAAATTATGAAATAATTGTTTTAAATAATTAAATCAATTTTCAGTTATTCAAAGAGGCTCTTAATTTATTTATACACAAATCAGTTTACTAATTTACATACACGTGTCGTCATCTTTCCAATTATTTTCATTGACCTATTTTTTTTTAATAAGAGAAAAATATCCTCTTTTGTGTGGGCGGTAGTGGTCTGGTATTCTTGTGTTATTTTAATTTCATGTGTGTGTATGTGTTACACGCGCATGAGCTTTCCGAAATTTAACGACAGATCGAAAGACAAATGATTGTGTTGGAAATAAAATGTATATGTATGTGCATTAGGGGTACCGGAAAGTTGTTTTTTTTAGTATTTTTAAAGGCTGCTACATGAACTGTTGATTGTTATGAGCCCGCACTCTACAAGCCGCAATTATAATTTTTTATTATCCGTACTTAGCGCCACGCACGTACACATAAATTATATCAATAAAATTTTGACATCCGCATTACCACAGTCTGAATTGTGGATTGCGGGTTCATCAAAAACCAAGACTTTTGTTTGGATATTTTGTGTTACAGATAATGATACGATAACTATTATATTATTTAATAAATTGGACAATATTTCTTGGCTTTTATATTAATATAGGAAAAAAAAAACCCCAAAAATCTTTCCTGTACACCTAATATTTATATAATAATACCAATACACATATAACTTTATCTTACAAATCTTAAAAATACTTTTTATTTCATTTATTCGTATATATACATCCTACCGATACAATCGACAAAGAAAAAGAATATGTTTTTGTATTGTAAAATAAAATTAACCCATTGAAGACGCTTGAAAATAAATGACCCGTCAGACAAAATTTGCGTAATGCCTATTGTGAAGCGAAATCTGTTAATTACACATATTTAATCAATTTTCGTATATAAATATGTAAATATTAATGGGTATGCACTTACACATACATTCTTATTCTTTTATTCTGTTTTATTTAATCTATTTTCTATTTAATTTGGATATCGACCGCACATAGCACGAATAGCACACACAACACAATTTGCGGATAAATTTTAAAAAGTAAAATTTTAGTTAATTTATACCGATTGCACATGATGAACACTGCAATTTCACATCACGAGTGTTACTGGTGCTATAAAAGTTAATGTTATCCTACAACGTGCGTTCCTAAACACATGTTAAAATAACGATAGTGTGGCAAGACATAGGTAGCACTGAAATAACCATTATCTAATAAGTCAACTGTCAACTTAATTAGAGTTGACACTTATGAGCTAAATCATCAATTAAGCATGCTCATGTTAAAGTCGCATTAAACGCTGTTCATACGAAATTTGAATGATTTTTTCAACTTAGGAAAATGATAAAAAATATCAAAACGAAAACGAAAATACTGTAGTACAGCCAGGAGCTGCGTTTCATTTTTCGTATCAATCTTATATTAATTTTGTATATCATGTAATCGCCAAATATTGTTTGTGAATCAAAATGCATATGAATAAAATCAACGTTTAAACAATTTTATTTTCAGAATTTTTACATATGATTCAATGCGGAATACAAACAATTGACAAATGCACGATGTGTCTAAATGCGGCATAATGCATAGAAGTTGTCAAAAATGATAGTTTTAAATCTGCTTTATCGATGTCTTTTGTACATACATTGAACCGTTCAAGTGCGCTATTGCGTATGTTAATTTAGAATTTTGTTTTTGTAATAAGTTTTGATTTTTGTTTTAATTTTCTCACTTTGAGTTTTTTATTATTTCTAATTTCTTCTTTTGTTAGATTTTAATAAATTAAACAAAATAATAAGCTAATATAAGTTTAAAATTAATTACAGTTAGTTTAGTTTGTAGATTAGAGATAAGAAGAAAGAAAACAAAATTTGATTTACTTGATCAACATATTAAATTTATTTCAATATTGGAATTTCTTTGGAACAAAATTTAAAACATTTATGTTTTACTTGTTCAAATTGTGAATTGTGTTGTGAAGGAAGAGTGGAAGGAAAATTGTATTGTGTTGTGAAATTTGATTTTTTGTTTGAAATAATTATTGTATGCAGTAGCCTTAAGGTTTTTTTTTAATAACTAATTACAATATTAAATATCTAAGTAAATTAATTGTATATAAAATAACATAATCATATTATTTGTAAAACGTGGATGAGTCACATAATAGCTAATCTTAACAGGTACAAGTCTTATTATATTAATATTTAACAAATATTTATTTTTTTTAATTGAAAAAACTGATTTTTTTTTAATCTTGTATTCCCGCTTTGCTTCGTTGTCGAATTGTGTTTAGTTTTTGTGTGCGGTCATAGTGCATTTTTCCAAAATCAAATAATAATCTTATTGTTACAATTGGGTATACTTCAATTTCTATTTGCATTTTAAGTTTTTGCATGGTACATGGTTTTACTTAAAAGTAAAATTTGGTATGTATTAACTGAAGAAAATATGTAATAATAATAATGTCTTCATGTGATACACAATCAAACATTTGTCAAGTATATAATTATTATGTAATCAGCTGTCAATGTAAAGCGGGTGCCACACGAGACACGACTGGTGCAATTGTCATGTATTTTTATCTTTCCATTGATAGATAGATAGAAAATGATAAATATTTGTAAAAGTATACATCACCCATACAAATTGTTAAGTCTTCACCAATGACAAATATTTGGTCAGTGCATAAGTCGTGTGTAAATCAATCATATGTGCGTTTTCGCTGATAATTACAACACCAGAACACTCACACAGTTAGACATCTTTGTTGACGCAAAAATTTCGAGAAGTTGAATGGGATTTAATGTTTCGAAAAACCAGTTTTGTTTTCATCATAAAATTCCTTAACATGATTTTAGTACAGACTAATAGATTATTTATTGTTATGAATTTTACCATCCGGCTATGGATAATCCTGGTAATACGCAGTAATTTTAGGCGTTTTAAATTGCCTATATTTTTATGTTTTGTTTTGTTGCGCCTTAGAATAAAATTACAAGAGCCTGCCAAAAGTAAAGTAATAAAGTTGCGCTATTGACCTATACGCCATTGTCACCAATAATAGATAGTACAAATATAATATCACATTTTCTCATTTTTAAATGGTGTAACTATCTATTAAAATTTCAAACACAAACATAATACCAAATAGTTCTCATGTGTGGCGATACTTTTGACACATGACATTTGCCTATATAGAGAACAAAATTTCAATATATTACTTATAATTCGCAAAACATATACGCAAAAGTACACCCTGTAAATGTGTGTTTTATAATTTAAAATTTCAATATATTTAATTATATTTTATAATACATAACTAGTTTTTACACACACTCTGATCGGTGTGCGCATCGCAAATTCAATTTCATACATTCATACATTCAATTTAAAATAAAATATCGACACAGCAAAATATTAAATTTATTGTCTTTTCATTTCATTTTCTATCATATTACAAAAAAACAGTATAATAATAATATTTGAACACGCAGTTGTCTTTGTCATAAGTTTTACTAAATTATTATATTAATATTATTCTGTTGTATTCTCTCGCTAACAAATTGTATACGCAATTACGCATTGCACTGCACTACTTCATCATATTGAAGTTATCATCACTCACGGAATTAAAATCCCATACATTTACAAATGTAATAATAAATATTTAGTTTTTCATTTACATCTTTTTTGTCCTACTGACACCGTCATGCTGTTATATGCTCAATGTGTTGTGTCTTGTGTATTAATATTTTATAATATTTAAATTTGTAAGTTAAATATATACGTGTACACAACATTAACACACTGGCACAGAGGCACACTCTCTCACAATGAAAGCAATAATAAAAATTAAAGTTAGTAAGACGCGCGCGATAGTAGAAATAAAAAAAAAACTCAACCAACCATTCTCATTCTCTACGTTTACTGCGTCTACTAACGACGATCGAAACGCAACACACGAGAACACGACTGCTACAAAAAAAAATAATGTATAAACATAGCAGCAGCAACAAGCAACAGTAGAAAAACTAAATACACTACACATTAATAAAAGTGAATTGATGTTGGGTCGGGAAATTTAATTACATTAACTATAAATATATATACAATAGTTTTTTATTTATTTTATTATCTCTTCCATTTTATTTTATGGCGTATGCTTCGACAGACGTTGAGTGTGAAAAAAAAAAAATAATAAAAATAAAGGCATTAAAACATTTTGTTCACTGTTGTTGGAAAAGTGATGACGATTATTTTATAATAAAGGAAAGGTCTTTTTTTTGTTAACTTCAACTTATTGCCAGTTCTTTGTTTAATGAAATATAAAATAAATTCACAGAAATAGAAATTATGCATACATAAAATTTAAAATGCAACTAAAATTGTTACACATGTATTTATGACTATACTATATTCAAGTTTATGTATTCCGATGCAAGTGACATTGAATTATCTCATTTATGGAAATTTTTGGTTTTGTTTTATGTGTGTACTCTTTATATTTGAACCAAAATTTATAACATTGTTTATTTTAGTATTCTATATAGTTATTTATGTGATTTAGTGGTAATAGAAAATTACTAAAATATGTGTCTAGAGGGCACCTTCCCGAAGTATGCGACTAATTGGCGATTTCCTAAGTTATTTTTGTATGCGAGACCGTGAAAATTAAACCAGCTAACACAATGAATAAGGTAAACTTACCATGGTAATGCATTAAGATGATGTTTAGACACAAACATACAAAAAACCACTACAAACTTAACAAAGAATTTATTCAGAATGCAAACGGAAACCCTTTTAGAAATGTTGTCAAACTATTATTTCTATGGAATTCATTCAGAATAAATTCTGTGTAAATTATTGAGAATGACTTAGTGCAGACCGCATATATTATATATTCATAACAATTTACAAAAACAACTATTTACACTTCTCTTCTTCTTTCACCTCGTTTTCATTATCCGAGTATTACCTCGGGAAAAGTGCGTCATTTACTATAGAGTAGAATACCACGTTTGCGTAAGCGATTCTGGATTCGTTCTATCTAAGGGAACTTGTACATAAGCGAATTCCGATGACTTCCACAGAAGCCATCTGGGAAGTGTTCTAGAAGTACTTCTCAAAAACGGGCATGTCCATACAAAAGTATGTGACTTCAGAATAGCTTCCAGTATGTATTTCTCTTATTCTCGGTAAGTACTTCAAAATGAATTCGGAAGTCATTTTTGGCTAACATGGGAAAGTCAACATTTCTCACATGGTTTTGAACTTATAATTGGAATATAAAACTTATTTGATTTACAATCAATCAAAGGGGGTGGACGTTCTGTGTGATCTGTTTGTGTAACAATATGTGACAGATAGTTTGTTAAAAATACACAAAGAGGAAATTTTTCATCATTCAGTGTGTAACAAACTTTGAGACAATGTTTAGAAGTAGCCTAGGGTGGTGTTATAGTGTATTATAAATTTCAAAATATAATTGTTATTCACGGCTGTCATTGTTTGTAATAATAAGTCTACGGTCTTCTTTAGCAGTATTTTTATGGCAACGAAAATAAAAAACTAACTTCATTTCTAACATGTGTCCTTTAATTAACTTTTTGTTACGACGTGAATTAGTACAATACGTCCGTCCGGTTTAGTTTAAAACCAAAGTAAATTTATCAATTTATTATTATCACCCATATAAAAATAATAGAATTATGAAAAGAAATAGCTTTCGTTAATTGCAGTGCAATTAGTGAATTGTCATATATCCCCATGTTGAGTAATTTACCAACTTGGCTGTAATAAATGTTTAGTAAATGCCATAACCTCCACCTGGAGCTAAAAAAATGAAAAACATGGTGTTGGACACTACTCAGAGGTTAAAATTGTCAATCATATTTAACTGCAATAATGAATGTCTGGTAGATGTCATTTGTTCACATTTTGTTTGAGTAACATGACTTGATGCGATGATAATGGAATATATAACATTGTTTGAAATTTTTCCTTTTTTGTTATTTTAATTTGATTTAATATTTACAAAATAAAGACATTACTCCTTCGGATTACTATTTATTCCCATCGATGCAGTCAGGCCTTCAAGGCACACGATTCACATTTTATGAAAATATCAAAAATTTACTTCAGGAATGGATTGCTTCAATAGACGACGACTTCTTCAGATAGGAAATTCGTAAATTGCCTGAACTTGTTTTTGCATATATCCAATATATATAAAATTATACACCAAAATTCTACAGCATGACGCGTAACCCAAATGTTGCAAAAATTGGTGTTGGAAATTCCATAAAAGATTACAAATTAGTTCAACTTATACGCAGTAATTTTAATTCTTTGAAAGAAATCAAAAAATTAATCCTTTCAAAAAACAAACAATTTAGACAATAATGAACACATTTTTATTTAATCGTTGTAAACAAACTATTGTAACATAATTATACACCAAAAAGTTTAAAAATATAAATTATTGGCATAGGACGAGTTGATTTATACGATCAACTAATCAACTTACCATATAATATATTTAAAATTTCTGTACGATCCAAAAACGAACCATTTATTGTGTGTTTAACTAAGTTTTATTACTAAGAAATGGTAAATTTTATTTCAACCAAAATATTTTCTATCGCTTGTTACTACTTTTGACCATCTTCTGGCAATTTTTCGAATTCCGCGGTAGAAAAACGATTTTGGTTTCGAATTGCAATCCATTCATCGAGCCATTTTTTGATTTCATCTGCTCTCAAGTCTAGCGCATTGCATTGATCGGAACAAATGGTAATCCGATGGTACACAGTCTTGAGAATATAGGGAGCATGCGGTAGAATTTCCTATTTAAGTTGTTTCAATTTTATTGGTAACATATAGCAGTATAAGTTTCATTAAGTATTAGCAACTCATAGTGCACCACTCTTTTCAGATCTCATCAAATGCACATCAAAACCATACTCCCATGAATGTCTCCATCTGGATCCGATGTTGATGTCCGGTCTGCATCATCTCATGATTTTTGGGTTATCGTATTAGATCGACGTTTCATCACCACAGTTACTATTTAATGCAAAAAATGTCATCTTCGGTAAATTGTAAGCAATAAATTGTAAACCATTTAATGATTTTCAATGTTGGTTAATCAGTCAGTTCATGTGGCTCTCATTTTCTTTCTTTTTTAATCTTTCTTATGGCATGTAAACGTTTACTTACGCAGCTGCTTGAGTGACATTTAATACTTCTGCAAATTCTTTTAATGCCTAAAACAGTATATTCACATGTTTTGATTGATGATTGCAGGCTTACGGTAAGTATAACATATGTTTCTGTGAGTAATACGCTTCGGAAATGATTATTTTGTTCCATCACGAATCGCACTAAAAAAGTGAGGTTATGATGATGTTGAACAATCTCAAATGAAGTTTAATATTTTAAATTAGAAATGTCATAGCTTTTAAATGACATAAAAAACATCAATATATCTGAATTGTAGAATTGAAACTATAGCAGAAACTAAATATCAATCCTCAAAACTAAGTTAAACTACACATATAAATGACGTTTCAGGCAATAGGCAAGTCAATTGTTACTGAATTTAAAGTACTCGAAAAAAAAAAAACCAAATGAATCTTATTGAATTTTACAATGACAGTTGGCATCGTGTCAAAATAGTATAATAATAATGTAAATATGAATGCCAAAATTAGTTGTAATACACACACCTTATTATAATGCACGTTGTGTACAATGCGAAACTAATTTGTTTTTTTTTTCTTAAATATTGATATATAAATTAAAAAAAAAAACACATGACAAGAATACCTTTAGTCCCGCTAAATTACTATACCAAACTTATATACTTATAATAAGAAAACACCTATAAATGTGTTACTTACTGTATTATATATATATATTGGTTTTTCATATAGCGGGAACCAGTTATTTGTGTATGTTTTGTAATGTTTTCTAACGGTATCCCGAATATGTACATGTATGTGTGTGTGTGTTTATGTGTGTGTAGAAAACACTGTAAAATATAGAACTTCTTATACAGATACTATTTATATATGGATAAAAATTCCTTTTAAAAATTATTATTATTATTATTATTATTATCGGACATGAATAAATTATTTTTATTGCATATACGTACGCGGTTTTGTTTTGTCTTTGCTAGACATTGCTTTGGTTTGGTATTTGTATTTTTTTCCTTCTTCGTCTGTTCTTTGTTGAACTTTTTTAATTTTTGTTTTATTTTTTAATTTAATTTTATTTTTTTTTTTATTTTTAGTTTCAATAATAATCATTAAAAAGTTAACTTTTATAACTCACGTTGAAAAATAAAATCTTCCATCGACAGAAAAAACTGGTTTCTTTTATTTATATTCTATTTATTCATAATTTATCTTCATTTTTTATTTCACTTTATAATTTTAGTTTTGTTATTTTTTTATTCTTGCTTTCCCATATAAACTCGTACGTATCAATTTTTAATTTAAATCCTTCACGGAAAGATGAATATTTTTAAAGTTCTCTGGGCCATGACATTCTCATTATTGTATTATCTTCATGTAATGAAATTTTATGTGTACTTTATAAAAAAAAAATAAAATAAGAAGTACATCGGCGATAAAATGTAAAATTAAATAAAATGCAACAATCTAAAACCAAAAAAAAAGGGTGAATGAAAATTAAGCATTCTTTTTTTAATAGCAACAATATTATTATAACATTATTCAATCATTATTTTCATATTATGTTATTACATGTGTATGTGAGTTGTATACATACGAATTATGTGAATTCTGTTTGGAAGCCCCCCATTATGATTATCATTTCTATATAAATATATTAAATACCATACTTAACTTTCGAATATATTTACATATTTAATACAACCACTCACAATGATTTGTAGAACAATATCAAAATAAAACAGAAAACGCAAGAATAATAATATACCATTATAAATAAAATTCTATTATTTAAAAGGAAATAATATCATCTCGAACATCTTTTTATATGATATGGAATTTTAATTTTATATAATTTCAATGTTGCCACATTTGTATTTGTGTTCTTATTTTTATACGCATACGAAGTGTGGCTGTCAAATTACGAGACTAAACGCATATACACGCTGCTTGAGCCAATGAACACTAAATACTTAAATATATACGTTTCTACTTACAACATAAATTTGTATTTGTTTATCTCTAATCGATTTTTGATTTCATGCTTAAAACGTTAAAACTATATGCAACATGTTGAAAATTAAGCCAACAATGCAAATAATGTTATAAATTTTTTCTATTAAAACTAGTATATAATCATTCAATTCACGTATCATTACATTCACGTAATATTATTATTTTGACAGTAATTCTATGTGACGAATGTCATATTTATTTGTTTTCGTTTTTTTTTTTTTTTTATAATCTAAACAATTTCGACTTAAAATATAACCAATTAATTAATTTTTTGACTCAAGCAGCGTGAATATACATTAATACTGTAAAATTTTATTTTAAATTTATACAAATTTAGTTATTATCTCCTTCAATATGCACTCGGTTATCCCTACAACGCTTCATGCGAATGCTTTCCATAATTCAAAATAGTGCTGGAAGTATGCTTCTATGAGTTCCTTAATGACACGTGCCGCTTTTTTCTTTCACGACTTCGGAAACAGTCGGAAATTTTATTTCTATTAATGCAGATTTGACCTTGGGGAACATATAACAGTCATGTGGTGCCAAGTCACGTGAATATGGTCTAACACTGCAATGTTATTGGCTAGAAACGCCTTGACAAAAAATGAACTACGAGGCGATGCTTTGTTATATGATAAACACAATTCGGGTCGTTGTTCTACGTATTTACTCACGGAGTTGAGCAAGAGCCTTAAGGTATAGTAATATTGATTAATAGTTTTAACTTTAGAGTAACCCAGTGAAGAAATACACAATCATATATATATCGAAAAAAAAATCATCATCGTTTTGAATTTGATTTACTCATTCTTTTTTAGAGCTCGTTGAAATTAGGAGAGATGGAGATTGGCTCTAAAGTTTCTGGAACATAAGTGAAAACCCAAGATTCATCATATATTATCACTTTGTGCAAAAAGTTTGGCTCATTTTTAAGAGCATTCGAAGTGTTAGTGCACACATTTTCTCGTGATTCTTTTTTTTTTTTTCGATTGTGAGGATTTTAGGCACCATTTTCGTATGTTAAAATTGTTATATACCTCATCATTTGTCAATTTGTACAGTTTCAGCACGAATAGTTAACCGATTTTTTTGATGTGAAAGGGCAACACCACCGGGCGTGCATCATCTTCAACGTCTTCTCGACCATCTTGGAAACGATTAAGCCACTCAAAAACCCGTATAGGTGATAAACATTCGTTGACAAATATTTTTTTTTAACAAAAGATAAGTTTCAGTAGCGGTTTTTTTCTAACTTTCATATGAAATTTCACGACAATTCGTTGCACTATTAAAACACTTATATCACTTTTTCGGCAAAACAAAATAACAAATCTTACATAAACGAATAGTCCCGGCCAGACAATCGAAAGAGAATACTTCACGCGACTTGGCGTTGTTCTTTTGTAAAACCATCAATCTCGTTATTTTATAGTCACACCTCTCATACAAAATACATAAAATACATTAATATTATTATTATTATTTTAACAAATCAATTAATTTTATATTGGAATATAATAAACAATTACAGTAATGTCAATATAATGCGGTTATCTATAAATATATATATCTCTCCTTAAGCTATAAGAAAATACTGACGGAACGTCAAACAATTAAATAATGCCATTATGTCACATGATCATCATCAAGTCATGTTACTCCATGTGGAGAATATGTCATCTACCAAACATTCATTATATTCCAGTTTGTAAATTACTTCGCATACGGGAATATATAAGAATTCAGCAATATTAAATATTCACTTAATATAAACGCAACTTTGCAACTATAAGCAAACTTTCGGTATAAATCTATTAGATATTATGTCGCATCATCACCGCAAATAGAGAGCCGGGGTATTTATGGTCCATCTATAGCTGTTGTATATATATACAATATACATTAGAATTGCAAGTTCGATTAAATTAACATCAGACTATACAAATGAATAAAAGTCAATCGCAGAGGACGATATTCTTATCTGGTAATGAACTAAATTATAGTATTTCGCGAAGACGCATTCCAACGTCCGACGACATTAAATTTCATCAACGGCAAACGGAAGTTTTACAAAAGCATGGGGTTGAGGAACTACCATTTTTTGATTTTTATTGAACTAATGATAAAAAGATTTATAAAAATTGTTGATTCAATTCAAAAGACGTATCAAATCATTTATTGAAGTTCTTATTTTATTCTTCGATTTCTAAATGATAATAGCATTGAAATGGAAAAAATTTACCATTTCAAATTAAAGAAAGAAGAATCCATAGCATCTATAGTTTGTTTATGGTTAAGTGTCAATACAAACAATGGATTTAAAGTCTATAGTCATTCGCTATAGAGTCTTAGATTATTTGATTTTGTATCGATAGAGAACCAACGATAAGATGAGGATGTAATATAAAATATATTCCGATCGTAGCAAACTCTTTTCTGATATATTATAATAAGATTTTTCTGTTTAATATAAAAATAAATTTACAAATATTTGTATTAAAAGAAAAAATTAATTCGCATAAAATATTTTTGTATGTATTTAAAAAAAATTCATATTCCATACATTTTGTTGAGATTGTTAATGTATTTGTGTGTAAAGTATTAAATAATTTTTATTTGTACACGCGAATTTTTTTTTGTATTATTATTACTATTATTTATTTTTATTTTATTTTTTCATATAATGCATGGATGACTAATGAATGAGGAAACAAAATAGATTTTTATTCTTTCGTATAAATTAATTCGCATATACACTCAGAAAAAAAAATAATATATAATCACGACAATGTTAAGTTTTCAGAGTCTGGTACAATACTGCAGTATTTCATTTTATCAACAGTCAATCAGAAAATTGTGTATTTCTGCATATTTTTTTAACCCTAAAATATTAAAATAACTCTTTCAGATTGGCTGTTAATAAGTATTACAGAGAATATATACTGAACTATGAAAACCAAGAGCAGGAATTTGTATTTCAACTTTATTAAATACATATATTGTGTTGCAGTGGTTGCACATATTAAAAATTGAACTTTTAATAGATGAAGTTTGACAGACTTTTTCTTTTTAAAGTTGGTAGTTCAATGTATATTTATTTGTTTTTGTTGAAAAATGGAAAATCAAAATAAGCATTTTTGTCATATTTTACCTTTTATGTTTCCACAAAGGAAACAACGCATTGCAAGTTCACAAAAAATTATGTGCTGTGTATGGTGATAAAGCCTAAACAAAAAAAACGACAATGTCAAAATTTGCTAAATTTTGTTCTGGTGATTTCTCACTCAAAGATAAACAAACGTTCAGACCGTCAAATTGAAGTTAATGACGAGCCAATCAAAGATTGTCATAGCGCACAAAACGTGAGTTTGCAGAGAAGCTCAATGTATACATGCATCATTGAAAAGCGTTTAAAACAATTTGGGTATGAAAAAAATTTTCGATACATGGGTTCCTCATGAACTTAAAGAAATTCACATAACACAACGCATTAAAATCTTACTTAATTACTTACTCCATGGCGTTATAACCCAGGTGCGGTTTTAGCCTTCTCCAACCTGACCTATCCGCAGTCAATGTCTTTCAATTCCGGATTTTTATATCACAGTATACTGTAACTAACCATCTTGCCTTATGTCTTCCTGCACTCCTTCTACCTTCTGGATTACCATTCAACAGTTTTTTCGGCACACCCTCCTCCTCCAGGCGTAATAAGTATCCAAGCCATCTTATTCTATTGATTTTGATTGTTTTGACAATATTTGGTTGACCGTACAACTTGTATAATTCAAAATTGGATCTTCGCCGCCAACCATTATGTTTTTTGCCGGGACCAAATATACCACGGAGTACCTTTCGTTCTAAAATCCAAAGTAATTGTTCTCGGTTCTGAGACCTAGACCCGATTCTTTCTTGTGTAACGATTCGAAAGCATCCTTGACAGTTTTCATATTTTGACCCATGATGTCTATATCATCAGAATACGCTAATAATTGAGCCGATTTTGTAAAAATCGTGCCTTTCTTATCAATATTTTTTTTCCAGCGTACTATTAAATAGTAGTGTTGATAATGGGTCGCTTTGTTGTAGTCCATCAACCGTCTCAAAGTGATCAGATAATTTACCAAATGAAGCTGTTAACATCGAAAAAAAACCCTGAAAATTATTATGGGTAATCGCAAAGTGAAGTTACAAGAGATAGAGGTGACACATTGAAGTTATGAAATGTCAGTGTTTTCAATATTATACACAAACATTTTGGTATATGAAAAAGATGTTTTCCAAATGGTTGCCGCGTTTGCCACAACACCACAACATCCAAACGACAACGAATTGATGATTCTGTTTGGACATATTTAAGCAAAATAAACCAGAGTTTTTGCGTCGGTACATCACAATGGATGAAATATGGTGTCACCATTTCACTTTAGCCTCCAGAATCAACACACAAAACTGCTTTGAATCCATTTTTTTTTTAAAATAACAGTGTCAATTACAGCCACTGTAAATTCTAAACTAATGGTCGGATTGTTATGAAATTTTGACATATAATTTTTGAAGGTTGGCACTATTGAAATATCATACGCATATTACGTTTGTGGCACCATCTGGTGGTTAGGCCCGGGACTTGTTGACCCGCATGTGTGTTATGTATATTATTTTTATTTTGATCATTAATCCAACAGTTTTTTTTTTCGTATCAGATTTAAAGAATTAAAATTTTGGGGTTTTGTGAACACTAAAACATGAAGAATCATTATCATGTCCATCATATTAATGTCGTTCATTTAATTATACACGTCTAAGAGCAGGTATATTCACCCGAATATGTTTTTATTCACTCAAATGAACTTTAATAATGTGCGAGTAAATGTTTAATGCCATACATCTCTTACATTTTACCAAAATAAACTTGTCTATATATATATAAATACCAATTATAGATTTGTATTGGTAGATGGTAATTTAATAAAAATTATTAAATAAATATAAATAAAAATAAAATATTATGTATTATCATCAGAATTTATATACGACCGACGAGTATAATATGAGACAACGAGTTTAAGAGTAACCAAATTATATTATTACAAATATTATATAAAATTTAAATTGACGGGAGAATTCTTCGCAGATAAACAAATATCCAAATGTATATGAGAATATTTATATAACCAAAAAGTATTATAATATAGAATGGGAAAAAAAAGAAGAAATAATAATGAAAACCAAAATAAACAAATAAACAGTAGAAGAATTTTTGTGAATTACGTAACAAATATGTTTTCGTGGATTTGTATTTATAATATAATTAGCGATTATTTTTTTTATTTAAATGTATATTTGTTTGTTTGGTAATAATAATAATACTAGCAAAGACGTACCACTCACTACTGAAGAGGAAAGAATGAAACCGAAAATTTTTCAATCATTTTATATTAGTTATATAAAACTTTATACAATATTTTATTGATAGTTTAAAAAATGTAAAAATTTTTATAGTGAACTGAGATGTTTGGAGATGTCGCTGCTATGTTTAATATTATATAATCCAAATTGATCGATGTATACTTTTGTGTGCGATATAACAGTTTGATCGGTAGCATTAAAAAAGCATTAATTAAAAACGAAATTACTTAGAAACGATGATATTTGGACGCGAGATTAACACACACATCGTTATAGATAAGGTTAATCAATTATCCATATAAAAATAATGAAATTGGTGAGAAAACATCTATCTATCGATATATCTTTATATAATTGCAGAGCACAATGATAGTACAGTTGATATGATGTATAATAAACTCTTAAATTCATTGTATTAAATATCATTATATGCTCTATACTTGAACACTGGAGTAATCTAAATTGATGGATAATATCGTAGCAATCGAATTCACAAGGAAATAATCAAAATTTCTTAAATTAATAGCGTATTTCTTTTATCCTGCAACTTACAGTGTTTTCACAACCACACAAATTAACGATTATAAGCATATGCATATCAATAATTATAAAATTTCTGTAAACTAATAACTTTAAAAATATAATTTATTAAATAAATTCAAATTCACACGGGTCACGGGTCACGGCTACTTTATGGTTTTAGTTTAATTAAAAAAATGGTCTTCAAATATATGCTGACACCACCGTGTTGATTTTTACCACCGGTGAGACAAACCTCTGAAATAATTTGATGAATAACTTAACCTGTGTTGGTGTGTGTAAAAAAAATATTTTTTTCGGTGTTGGCAACACAAGACTTTATCAGCAACGTCGTAAGAAATACGCCGCTATAAATGAAAACATGTTTTATTTTTCCTCATTTTTTATTTATAGAACAAGTGTTTTTATATTTTTTTTATTATATAGAAAATACAGAAACAGGTCGTCCAATTGAAGTATAATTAGGTGTAGAAATTGAAAATACCCGTTTTATAAAATAGCTATAGTGATATCTACCGATGACAATTAATGCGTTTGATGCAAGAAGTGATGGGAAAACAATCAGAATAGGTGAATAGACACAACAAATTAATTCAATTTAACATTACAATGCCAAACCTCATACTGCAAATTTATATAGCTAAAAACTATTTACAAGGACACAACTGACAGGTACTTCAGACTACAACTTATTCCAATTAATGCTGTTAGCCTTACGTAGTTTACTTAAGTTATATGAAAGCACCATAAATTGGCGCGATTAATTCGATTCGCCTCAAAAGAAGAGGAATTCTTCAGACAAATAATCCAACAATCACCTGAAAGATGGCCGAAGGTGGTACTTTTCATACTTTGAAGTATTAATTTTATATAGTTAATGAATAAACTTGCTTTTTTGTATTAGAATGGGTATTTACAATTTCTACACTTAATAAATTAATAGTGTGTAAGTATGTCCACATAACTATTCCGTTCCTATAACACGTCCGTCCACTTTGTAATTTATTTATACTCGTTTATATAGAATTACTTGTCGCACAGTGGATACCCTATAATAATTTCTATAACCGGGTTCAATATCAATATTACTTGGTATGTTCAGCAGAAGTTGGAAAATGCTCTTTTAGGATTAGAATTCTTCAAATTATGGTTTCTCACACCAGCAAATGTATATAACAATTGTCATAATGTTATAATAAAGAATTAATAATGAATTATCTGTAATATTATTGTTGTGGAGATAGAAATTAATTTGATCTTAATAATTATTGTGAATAAAGTACGTTATACTTAAGTTTTACGGAATAATTTTATTAGAAGGAAATTTGCATTGCTATTTATTAATGAGATATTTTGTAAAAACACATCGATCCTCAAAAATAAATAAAAATTATAGGTTGAGCATTAGTTTATTTAGTAATATGAAAAATATTGAAAAATGTCTATACTCCTCATGATGCGTCAATACGAATGAATCGAACTAAATTATAGGCGTCACAGTATCACATTCCATAGATGTAATACAAATTTTATTAATTCAACGAAATTAATTTATTTTAAAAAGCTAGTTATCTTAATAAAATTGTTTGCTTTCCAATTTGAATCTTTTTAATGGTTTATTCAATAAAGTCAATACATATCGTATATATAGTACTAAATATGACCGCACGTATATATGTTCATGTTTAATGCCACACTCTCGAATCTCGTCTATTCTATTAGTAGTTATAGCGAATTGAAGTGAGTCGTTCAAATTATTTATTAGTGGAGGGTGTCATTATTTTTTTGGGCCTATACATATAAATACTACACAGGATAATACATAAGAACAATCAGTGGCTCAGTGGGTAATATTCATGCGCTAATCAATCGTGGTGAGATACCAGGGTGATTCAATTGTAAACATATTTTAATACTGTAATTTTTCAGGTTGGGTTAGCATTTGTATTCATTTATGCAAAAAAGAAAATAGGATTACTTAAAAATTGTGTTGGACGCTATATACTCAAAGATTAGTGATTTAATGGCGCAGCGGTTATAAATCGCATAACATTCAATCCGGAGATTGTAAGATCAACATATGAAAAAATAGTTTTACAGTATTTTTCATACTAAAAAAATTACTCCAATTAGTTCGTTTTTGAAACAAATTTGTCAGGCGTTATTCAGACTGTAACAATGCCGCTCACACCACATTAGAATAATTTAATTAATAAAGTATCTGTCGAAACATATTGATTGTAGAACTAATTGGTGAATTTTTATATATCAAATGACTGTGTATGTATAGAAAAATATAAAACATAAAATTACAACCAACATTTAGTTCATTTCTAGATGATATCCTATAACTCCGCAGTTGCACACTATATATATTTTGTGTGACCTACAATCACAAACGTCCTTCTGTTATAGAAGATAATAGAAAAAAATAGAATCGCTCAAAATTTATTATATATTTGCAGTGTAGAGATAGAGTAGCATTTAGAAATAAACCAAACACTTAACACAATATTATCATAAATTTTTGTAATAGAATTGAACATTTTGCTTCAATACTACAAAAAATAATAATTAAATAAATATACGTGTAACAATTATCTATTGCATATGAATTTTTATAAATATTAGTACAAATTTTGTTGTTGTATTTGTTATCTATATATTGTTTATAAATATTGTGTTAGATAATGCGCGGTAACCGCTGATAATGCAATTTTTATTTCTTATCTATAAAATACAATTTTTATTAATATTTTAATGGTGCAAATTTTCAGTCTTTTAAATAATATATAATAAAATATGTTTTATGTTATAAAATAAAAATAATCGTTTATGTTTTGTCCCTATTTTAGGTTACTTAGGTACAATAACAAAAAAAATAAATAAAATATTAACCAATCAAAATCAATAATTCATTGTGTTTTTCATCTTATCGTATAAGCAACAGTTGGCAAAAGGAAATAAATGGATAACATTGGAAAGCAAATTTAGAATTGAAAAAATGGTATGTTAATTTTTTTATTATATTATAATTATGTTTTATTCAAGATGAGGTTAATTGTTATTTATTCAACTTCACTTATTTTTAATGAAATTATTTAAATTAAATTACGTTTACATTTAATCGCAATCTGCCTCGTTGCATGTAACAAAATATAAATGGGAAATATATTCCAAATATACGAAATGTACTTATTAAGATTAGAAATAAAATCTAATTGCGCAGAGTCTATCGTAACATAATATTTATTTAATAAAATTTTTATTCATATCACAATTTGTATTAAAATATTATAACTCGTTAATCGTTAACTAGTAAAATGATTAAATAATATCATGTTTTTTTTTAAATCAGTTAGGGACATTGTTACTTAATTATTTTTTTTGATAATTGAATTTCTTTGTAAATAATAGTGAAATTAAACCCAACCAATTGAATGAATACATTCACTTTTTCCATCAGTATAAATATAGAACTCCACTTACTATTTAATATTCAGCACCCACTTCAGTAAAATATCTGGCGTTTGTTGACATCCTTTCATCTATAAAACTATTTTTCGCTTTTTTCGCAGAATTATTACGTAAATAATACTAGTAGTATTTTTATCTGAATACACTATATACCAGGTGTACCGGTATCAAGTGAGAGTCAAGATACAAATGTCTCGATGGGGTACACTGTGTTTGGTTGCTATGACATCTGTCAAACATATTTAGTATACATCACGTCATTGTACAAACAACATCATATTTTTTCATCGTGTTAAAATTTCATCGTGTTATATGAATTTTGTACCAGAAAATGAAGATTTGAGGAAAGCATAAAATGTTGGTTTTCATTCGAAGAAAAGTGCTGCAGAGTCGCATCGAATGCTTGTCGAGCCATATGATGATCATGCTCTATCAGAAGCAACATGCAAAAGATGGTTTCAATGGTTCAGAGATAATGATTTTGATGTGAGAAATAATGAATGTGGAAAACCACCAAAAAAGTTTGAAAAATTGCAAGCAATATTGGATAAAGATGACACTTTGAATTAAAAACAAATAGCAGAAATGTTCAATGTTCAACAGACAATTTCTGACCGTTTAAAAGCTATGGGGGAGATCCAAAAGTGTGGAAAATGGGTGCCAAATGAATTGAATGAAAGACAGATGGAAAACCGAAAAAACACTTGTGAAATTTTGCTTGCGAGACACGAAAGAAAATCAGTTTTACATCAAATTGTTACTGGCGATGAAAAATGGATTTATTTTAAGAATCCTAAACGGAAAAAATCATAGGTTAATCCAGGACAACCATCAACATCGACTGCAAAACCAAATCGTTCCGGCAAGAAGACAATGCTGTGTGTCTGGCGGGACCTGATAGGGGTGGTGTACCACGAGCTCCTAAAACCTGGTGAAACTGTTAATGTTGATCGCTGTTGATCAATTTGAAACATGCATTGATCGAAAAACGACTAGAATGGGCCAGAAGACATGGCAAGGTAATTTTGCTCCGTGACAATGCACCTGCACACAAAACAAACCAGGTTCATGATACAATCAAAGCACTTGGCTGGGAGCTGATACCCCACCCGCCGTATTCACCAGACTTGGCTCCTTCCGACTACCATTTGTTATGTTTACAACATAAATTATTCTTATTATAATCTTGTAATTCATTTTATGTGTTCTTATGAGAACAAATCTACATATCGTGTAATTCAGGTCTATATATCCTAATGAAATTTTTGATTTTCAAAATTCTCATGTGCTGATGATGAGAACTGTCAACATTTCTGTAAGTATCTGGATAACCAAATGTCCGAATTGCCTTATCTTAACGTCAAATTAAAGATCTCGGTATTCTAATGCCAAAAGTGTATCAAAAATTTAAAATCGGATAATTAGTTATTGAGATATTGATCCCAGTAGAGTGCAAAACATGGTCTGATTGAAAATTTGGTTATTTGCGTGTAACTTGGTAACGAAGTCGAATCGGCCAAAATGTTATATATTTTCGACGCAAAATGACCCAGAGAATCTAGTGTTTTCGTATTGCCGTCGATAATTGGGACACCTTGTATAGATGAATATTAATTTTTCATAAGTTCTTTCACTCGCAATTCATGTTTTAATGCGTTTGCTTATCATCTGCATTCAACATTTTTCTATGGTTTGCCACCGTCTTTGTTACACCTTTTTTGGCTTAAAAAATAATCTCTAATTGTTTCTCATCTATAGAAAACATGTTCACCATTAACTTCCACAAGCAAAAGATTTTTAGTAGCAGTTTTCAAATAAAAAAAAAACGGCTTGGTTTATGCCATGCACAACATTTTGATTTTCCATTAACAATGCAATAAAAAAAAGAGTTTGTTTTTACACTTTAAACTAATGTCAAGCATATTATAAATGTGTGCTCATTTTTACCGTATGCCATATCCATTCTAGTTATGGAAATGTCAAAAATCGATATAAATTGGCCAGAGGGTCAATTCCTTAAAGAAATTTAAAAAAATGCATAATCAAACTGAACATGAATACCATTTACCAAATTATAATCTCCAAATATTTTAATTGAATATTATAAAAATAAACTAGAGTTGTCCAATTTAGTCTTATTATGATACGAAAGTTTTTCCTTCAATCGGACTGTTTTGAGTGAATCGTTATTCGTTGTATTATCGTATAAACGGTGCTGATGTTATGTACATATTTGTAAATAGAACAATTATTATGCAACCATATAAAACAATACTTAATAATAACTTCGATGGAGTCACCAATAGGTAAAAACTATAATTTTATCGATGTACCAGTACTTAAAAAAATCAAATTTTTGCAGTCTATATTATACTAGTGTTATAATGGATTATATGTTGAGAATGGAACATTTTAAAATAGATATAAACTTATTCGGATTACTTGCATACGCATATGGCCAATTTTAAACCAAATATCTCGTAAATGTTTCAAACAATAGTGTTTACTTTCGAAGAAGTACGTGTGCTGGTGAGCATAAATTTAACCTTGACCTTGACTTTCAAGGTCATTTGAAGCTCTACCGTATTTTTCAAATGGAAACCCTCTATTTTTGACCCCATATTCAGTACGGGAAATTTTACGTTGAAAATGATAACTCAATTTTTTTTTTATTGTGACCTTGAAAAGGTGAATTTTTAAACTTATATTATTATTTTGACTTAAGAAAAGCACGGCAATTGGAATAATATGAAAGTAAATTTTTGTATTGTAGGGTTTATTTCTTAAACATTGAATTTTCTGTATAAGACATACATTAATTGAGTGTCGCTTTATCCTTTTTTTTATGCCGGGATAACCATTCTCTTTATTTATAGAAAAGGTCAATTACTATTGCTATATGTTCGCAAAAATGTTTTAATTGATAATAAAGTGAAAGACTGAATCTATACAAACGCAAATACCCTATCACATTCCATATCTTTCACCCCTTTGCACACACACACACACACAAATTTTGTTGTTTTTTTATAACATTAGAATATCAATTGCATCAAAATTAAAATAATAAGGTAAAATCAAGATATATAAATTACAAGGTGTAGTTGCACTAAATCACTTTTATTTTTGTGACGCCGGACGAGATTCAGATTTCTTCTCATTGAAATTAAAAAAACAAGAAATAACATTTAAAAGGTTTTTGAAAAAACGTAATAATAACATTTATAACAATATTTTCAATGTTTATTTTAATATTTAATTTAATGTTCATAAAATATATAGGAATAGAGAACAATATTTGAAAATAAATTTTGTATTGAGCATTGAACCTTGTGTTATAATATAACTTGATTAAAATATAAATAAAAAATGCAAAGTGCATGCGAAAATTGACGGCTTTAGTGTGTTTTAGGGTACAATATGTATTATATGTATTTAACGCATCGGCTAACTTCTTAGGGAGCGTTCAACTTAATACAAACTATATGGAAACATTTTATTTTCCATTAGAAGTATATTTAAAATGTACACAGAATATTTATGTAGTATTTGATATTCTTCTATTTTATGTTATGTTTATATGATATTAAATATGAATAAATAAGTTCATACATTATTGTTTACGACGTCTATCTATCTATAAGTAATATGTTGTCAAATATAGTTTTTATGTGTAAATAAATGTAGGTTATCATTTTTAATTTTTTATTTCTTAACCACGAAAACTTTTTATGCACAAACATTTACTTATCACCACTTTATTTTATATGTTTTCATATTTCTTTTTTATATATTATTTATGTATTATAAAATTAATTAAAAAGTATCACACTCATTTTATTATTCTGATGTGTTTCATTTGGTGAAACAAGAAAAAAGAAAAATAAGAAAATAAATGAATAATAATAATAATCAGGAATAACACGCAACAACAACAATCCTAAGGGTAAAACTATTTAAATCAAAATTGTAGTGAAATGTAATGGAACAAAAACTTACCACTATCTGATAGTTCATCATATTGATCATCATCTTCATTAATTTTTAATTCATCTGATTCTTCATCAATTTCATTATTATCATCACAAATACTGACGCCGCCACTAGAAAATGATTGATCAGCTGCAGATGTTGTTGTTGTTGTTGTATCAATAGTTGATAACATATTATTCGTACTACTTGTAATCATTGATATTGTATTCTGTATCGATGGCAATGACAATGATGACGAAGATGATGTTGACGTAGATGCTGCTGTAGATGGTGACGAAGATGATAACGGTATTGATGTAGGAATTGTTGTTATTATTGTACCGACATCAGTACTGACACTACCACCAACACCACCACCACCACCTGTAGTTGTTATAATTAATGTATTTGTTAAAGTTGCATTTGTTGTCGTTGTCGTTGATGTCGTGGTGGTCGTTATAAATTTATTTGACATTATTTGTGGCTGGTGTGCCAATATTGATGATGATGTTATTAAATTTTCATTAAAACGATCGGTTTGTGTACCACCGATAACACCATCATTACTATCATCATTATTTAATAAATGAACAATAAATGATTTATCATCAATGTCTATACTGTTATTATTAATTACATTATTATTGTTATTATTATCATTATTATTAGCATACGATGATATTGTTTTTATAATTTTAATTGTGGTTGGATGACCAGAAGAACAACTATTTAACAAATTAATATTATTAATATTAGTAGCACCATTATTTCTATTTACACTATCACTATTATTGTTATCACCATCACTACCATCACCACCAATACCGCTACAATAATCAACAATTAAATCATCATTATTGGCATTACTAATATTAGTTTTATTATTATTTGTTGATACAATAACGTTTATTGCTGATGAAGATGTTGTTGGTTTTATTATTGATGTTCCTGTTACTGTTGCTAGAGTTGATAATGCGATTTCATTATCATTATTATAATTAATAATACTATTATTTATGGAATTTGACAATGATCTTGATGATAAAAGTTGTTGCTGTTGTTGTTGTTGTTGTTGTAATGAATTTATAGTTGTAGCAACCAATAATCTGTTATTATTAATAATAATTGATGATGTTGATGATGATGATGATGATGATGATGATAATGATGCTGAGGTTGTTGTTTGTGTTGTTGTTGATAATGTCTCTTCATGCATTTTTATTAAATAAATTATGAATATCCTTTGTATATGAAATGGATAGATAAATCTTTTTAAGAATTTATAATACAAAGAAGTTATGTAGACGTTACAGTTTATAATATTTTTAACACCCACACCCCTCACACCACACACCTTAACTATTATTATTATTCATTAAACACATACCTAGTATAATAAATATAATTAATAATTTTTCTGTTTTAATTAATTTATTAATGTTTATTATTTTTTTTAATGTTTTACTAAAATAACAATTGGTAGGATGTGTGTAAATGTTTGTGTGTGTGAGTGCGTGCGTTTGTGTATGTTTTTGTATTTGCAGTGGTGGTGTGATTATGTTGATACTGTTGTATTTGTATAAAATAAATTATTAATATTATATTTTATAAACCGATATGTGTCTATCTATCTATCTATCTATCTATCTTTCTATCTATAATAATCAGTGGCGAATCCTATTAATATAGTATAGTTATTCTAAATACTTATTTTACTCTGTTGATACTGTGATTATATATTTTTAATAAAATGTTGTTGGTGGTCTGGTAGTGTGTAGTTGTTTTTTTTATGTACGTGTATGTGCGCTGTTGAGCACCATCTAAGAACTGATATGCATTACCAAATAAATGATACACATGTAATTTTATTCCTTCTTTTTCTCTTGTTATTCAGTATTTATATATACTGTCTGGTGTTTATTTTTTTTGTTCGAATAACCAAACTGACACTTATAGAATATTAATTACACTTTTATTTAATAACAATAAAATCGAAATTATTACTTAAATAAATAACAAATTATTTAAATTTTATATTATTTATATGTATATAAATATTAATACACACAACACACATAAAAGAAAAATAATAATATAAGAAAAATCAAAAGTTTTTTTTTAAATGTAGGTCTGTAGGCCAACACTTACACTATTCACCATTATTTTCTGTATAATATATATACAAATATCATATATACACACATGAAATAAATTCACTTACATATACTAAACACTATTATAACATTTCTTATATGCATATAATATAAATGTTGATTATCATCATTGAACCTGCATTAACTATATATTGCTGATGTCGTTTAAAATAGGAAGTTAGAATGGAATAAATATTCATAATTTTTTACACACACATTTTATTATGTGAGCGCATGACACAACTACAAACACACAATTAATATTATCATCACACAAACATAAATGTATTCATTAATAATAAAACCACCACGAATAAACGATTGCGCACTGTGTTCATGAACTGACATTGAAATTTATTGTTCCGTATGTGAGTAAAATAGACAGTACCTGCACAGCACAAC
This sequence comes from Bibio marci, assembly GCA_910594885.2. Taxonomy (NCBI): domain Eukaryota; kingdom Metazoa; phylum Arthropoda; class Insecta; order Diptera; family Bibionidae; genus Bibio; species Bibio marci. The sequence goes on along the minus strand of OU343115.1, from coordinate 31,946,320 downwards.
ATAGGCTGAAGCAACAGACAGTAGAATGAGTTGTAAATGTGTTGAATAAAAATCACCAACGGGCAGAGATTTTCTATATGGTCATCGCAGTCAGGAGTATATAAAATGTGAAGAAATAATACCAGCTATAACATCGCCAACAGCAGGAATACAACCATTAACTACATGCATATACATTATATATAAAATATTATTATTATTATTGTTGTTGCTTTGATAGCAATTTTATGTAGACGAGACTATACAATAACAACACAGTGCAACAATTTATAATAAAATATGTGTATGGTGTACGATAAAAAGAAACAATCATATATAGTCTATTATCTATTTCACATATGTTTTATACTCAAAGTGTGTGTGTGTATGTGGTATGTGTACGTATGTGGTTCTGTTTTTCTTTTTATATACACATTTTAATTTAAAAAATGTTAAGAATACTCTAATTACGAATTCACTTTTTATTTTCTCTGTCTCTTCTTCTTCCTAATATAATAATAACAATAATAATAAACCATAAATATATATGTATAAATTTATATTGTATATAAAATAGTTAAAATTCAATTATATATTAATAACGATAATATAATAATTATATTTTTAAATATCACAATTTATTAAACATTTATATAATAAACAAAACAATATTAATAATAATAACAACAACACAAACACAACACATAAAAACTTTGATGTTGAAATTTATGAAACTGTCACAGTCAGTAAGTAAACCCACCAGCACCACTGTATTAAAAAAAAATATGGCGTATCCCTGCCATACTTAAATATCTTTTATATATGTATATAATATAGTTAGTGTGACGCAATCGCATAATGTGATTGTATATGTAGAGTAGGCTATTATTAAAATGTATTCATATATGAATGAAAGAGATAAAATGATTAATATTATCCAGCCAGCAGCCAGAGAATCCCAGAATACTGAATTCAACACAGTGACAGTGTAACACAGTTTTTTTTTTGGTTGCAATATAACGTGTGTGTATCTCTAGCGAAAACAAGACGATTAACCCGGATTTTTAATTTTCAAAATTTATCCGTATCCATCAATTAATTTAATTCGATTACAAACAAAAAGTTAAAAAATTTCATTAACCTTTTTTTTGCAACGAGAAACAAAGGAAAACAAATTTTTATATTACCTCTCTGAAATATGTGGGTCAACAAAATCGAAATTAAATTCTTCTGTTCTTCTCTTTGTAAATGAATAATAAATATCAAAAAATTAAGATCAATTAAAAATATAAATAATGATATTTTTGAACAAAATTTTCATTGGTATTTACACAAAATATGAAAATTTAATATTTACATTGATACAATGGATTTATGCAAATAATATTTACTTACTGATTGGTATTAAAACCCGAAGTGTGGTTTTAGTCTTTTCCATGACATACTTCGCCAACCAGACCTATCAGCCGCTATATAACGTATTCCAAGCTTGAAAATCCCATAAATTCCCAAATGCAGTGATAAAAGATAAAATATAAAAGTTTAAGACCATCAAGTACCGCACAGTAAGCAAAATTTACATTTGTATTTACATTTGCATAATTTTTTATTTTTCTCCACATTTCCGGACTTCAGAAAATGAATTTACTATGAATTCTAAGGCGGGAATTAAAAAGGTGTTGCTAACAGGTGTACTATGAATTACTGAAAACTTATGAAACTATCACTGGTGCGATGTCAACCGACGACAATTAATGCTTTTGAAGCAATTGATGCAATATCGACTATAGAATGGGAGAATATACATAATCAAGTGAGTTTGCAGCATGACAACGCAAAACCACATACTTTAAACATCGTTAAAACCTACTTAGAATGGCAGAACTGGGAATTTCTATCCCACTCGCCATATTCACCAGACCTTACTTCTTCGGATTACTATTTATTCCGATCGATGCAGTCAGCGCTTTAAGACACACGATCCACATTTTATGAAAGTATCAAAAATTGGATTGACGCATGGATCGGTTTAAAAGTCGATGATTGCTTCAGACATGGAATCTGTAAATTGCCTGAAAGATGGGCGAAGGTTATGTGACTTCAGATGGAGCCTACTTTGAATAATGTACCACTTTTTTATGTTTGCTAAATAAATATGTAATTTTAACCATAGAATGGAACTTAGTTTTGCATAAATCCAATTTTTATTTCTCTATCATTTTTAAATGTCTTTTTTATGGTTTCCAGATGAAATGGCGAATAAAAGTATAATTTTAGCCAATGTAAAAAAAAAACCAATAAATATAAAAAATTTAAACCGCCTACATTAGCCGGACGGACGGTAACATACATTTTCATAAATAATCTATTTGTCTATGGTGATACATAGCACTAAATTTGGAAAGTGTTATGTATCGCACCCATTGTCTAAGACTAATGGGTAATTACATATTACATATCACAGTAAAGGGCCGTAATAATTGAGAATAAATATAAAATTTTACTAATAAGTGCTGTTTTATATCTCTTGTGAAAGATATGTTGAGGAATTATCTTTCATTTTGTTAACAATGTAAAATAAAGCTATGGTTGGACTGGGTACGACAAGCATATTCATTTGGATAGAAACATTTAACATTTAACCAATAATACGCGTATAAATGACTCAGTTATACTCAGGGTGGAAAAAGCCTATGAATGTTCATCAATAAATATTTATTTATTTATGGTATTCTTAAATTTGCTCTGTAAATTGTGGTCTCAGTCACACTGTGTATATCGATGCATATGGAAAATTTAGATTTCATGGAATAAAAACTTAATACACATATACACCTATAACGAAGAATAATATTTACAATATCTCTGAATGGACAGTTTAAATTAATTGCCGCCGTTAAATGAGAACTACTCTGAAATTTGCCTGTACCTACCTATTTTATTATATAATAATAAAAATACTGAATCCAGCTAGTAGCATCACTTCACCTTAGCAATTTTCCACCAAAAATCGTTAACTTCATTAAGAGGACTACGAAAGTTGACATCTGTTCGTAACTTATAATTATTATATTTATTTAAATAAATTAACAACGTGAATATGATTTTCATAAATACAATATAAAATTATATCTCAATAAAATACCACTACGCATTTATATGTGGTTGAACTATCTAATAGTCTAATATTTACTTACCGTTTGATGTATTAACATTTACCCACCAAACTAAAAGTTTTCTCCAACCGGTCGCATTCGCAGCGAGCGTTTTCCAATCCCGATCCCCTTATGTCAATGTTCACTGCTTACAAACATTAGATATTCCGATTCTCCTTCTTCTTTACAACCCGTACAACCCATCTATATTTCGAAGTTATATCTTCTCCAACCATTTTGTACTTTGAAGGTACCAAATATCCTATACGGAGAATATTGGACGTATTAGAGTTTTATACAGCTTGGACTTACCTCCTCAATATCATATTCACATGCACTAAATTCTTCATAAATATATATGATTTTTATTTCTATTTATTTATTTAGTACTACATAATTATTAATGTTTCATTACAACTAAACTGTTATCTATTGTACAATTAATAATGCATTATATGAACAATTTATTCTAATAATAATTGAGAGAACTAATTTGAAAATGTAAAGATAATGAAAAACAATTCTTATTGTATTATAGTTCCATGCATAAATTATGTGCAGTTCACAATCGTAACGCATAGCACAACAGAATTATTAGTATACAGACAGAGACTGCTTAATACAAAAAACAATTTTTCACTTTTATGTATAATTATAATTTTTTGCTATAATAAAATATATTTTCGTCATTTATTTATAAAAAAAAAAAAGTAACATACAAGTGCCACAATCTCAAATATTAACGAATACTTACATAAATAACAAAAATATTTAATTATTTTCCATCAAAATTTAAAAAAATATTCTATCCCCAGCCCCCCGTCCCCTAGGTACACGTAATTGCTTATATATTAAAATCTTCTATATAACCTTTAAAATTAATTTAAACCTTTGGCAGCGTTCATTAAATGTTTTGATATAACAATTCTTTGAATTTGAGATGTACCCTCATAAATTTGATAAATTTTGGCATCTCTCATTAATTTTTCTACAGGATATTCAGAATTAAATCCAGCACCACCAAATATTTGAACAGCATCAGATGCAATTTTATTAGCAATATCAGCACCATAACATTTAGCTATTGAGGCATAATAACTATTTCGCCGGCCTAAAAAAAAAATGTGTGCAATGATTTTTAAAATCATTATTCTATTTTTTTTTTATTACCTTGATCACATTCCCAAGCCGCACGTAAATACATTGCTCGTGAATTTTCTATACCAATTGCCATATCGGCTAACATAAATGCAATTGCTTGATGTGCAATTAATGGTACACCAAATGTTTTACGTTCTAATGCATATTTTAATGATTCGTCTAAACAACGTTGTGCTAAACCAATACCGGCCGCAGCCACCGTTGGCCGTGTTTTATCAAATGTTCCCATAGCTAAACGAAAACCAGCACCTTCACCTGTTAAAACATTTTCTTTTGGTACACGCACATCTTCAAATGTAATGCCACGTGTATCCGATGCTCTTTGACCCATATTTAATTCCTAATATAAAAAAAATTAAATTTTTATTTCAGAAAAGTAAACTATTTACTAAAAAAAAATGAATTTACTTTTCGTCCTGGTGTAACACCAGGTGTTTCACGTTCCACAATAAAACCAGTAAATGCTTTACTAGCCGGTGCTTTTGGATCTGGATCGGTACGTGCCAATACAAAATACCAATTTGCAACACCACCATTTGTTATCCACATTTTTTGTCCATTTAAAATATATTCATCACCTTTACGTACGGCTTTTGTTTTTACACCATTGACATCGGAACCGGCGCCAGGTTCTGTTGCACAATATGCAACCAATAATGGCTCATCAATTAAACGTCCTAAATATTTCTTATGTTGTTCTTTATTACCGCCAGCTATTATGGGCCATTGCTATATGAAGAAAAATTATTAAAAATGTATATGGTTTTTTTGTTTAAGCATTTTTGTATGCACAATTTTGATCAAAATGTGCGATGATGCAAACCCAAACATATAATTCATTGACCATTATTTATCATTCATTTCTTTTTCTGATTGAAATTATTGAAGTTGTGTATTTGTATAAGACAATTAAGAATGAGTCTCATCTCTATATAAACATTGATCACCTAAAATCTGTTTTGTAGCATTTTAAACGTTTCAGAACAAGTATTTTTTTGGAAGGAGAATCTTTTGTAGTTTACAAAAATTGAAAAATGTCCTTAAACACAGTTTCTTTTTTTAATTTAAATTAGTTTATTATTATTTTAGCGTACGTAATGCGGCAATAATGTCGACAGACAAATCATAAAAACATTTAGAATAGAAATTATTGTTTTAAAACGATCAGTCCGGTTATTGTTTTAACTATATTATTTATGCCTAATTGTATGAATAAGAAGTACGGGTCTCTATTCTAATTTTCTGGAAAATCGACTTTTATGAATTATTCGGAGTATAATTTTATTAAATATTTATTTTTGTTGACAATTTATAAACATTCAATCAATTTCGAAATTGAAAATAAAAATTTAATAACCGTCATACTGTCGTATCTTATAGTGAATCAGATGATGTGAGTTTGATTACTGCAGTGTTCAGATAGACAGCGTTCAAATGAATTCATTTTTCATACTGATTTATAAATGTTACGTTATGTTATGTTAATATAAGCATTTAATGACATTTGATTATATAATAATCATAAATATACTTACACCAATTTCGCTAACTTTCAATACTGTTTGCATACCAGTACATCCGTAGCCTAATTCTTCAGAAATAACACAACTTGTTAGACAATCTAAAGCCAGTCCACCGCAATAGGTTGGTATATGACTATTTGTTAATCCTAATTGCCATCCCTTTTTATATATATCCCATGGAAATTCGCCGGTACGATCATGATGTGCAGCTACTGGTATAATTTCTTCTTTTGCAAATTTTTTTGCTACTGCTTGAATTTCTAATTGTTCATCGGATAATGTATACCATGGTCCTGCGTTTGGTCGGGCGCCACCACTATCCGCCGTTGTAGATGATGTTGTAGATGCGGTCAATGAAAATGTTCGTATATTAGTTTTTATTAATTTTATTAAATTTTTTTGTAACATCTAAAAATAAAAATTAAAGAAATTGATGGATTATTAATCAGTGATTATTATATAGCTAAACAATATATTTATTCTTATAATGACTTCGCCAAAGCATCGTCGCAAAAAGTTATGAGCGCTGTGTATGCTGGTGACAAAGCCGCTTATAAGAATGACAGTGTAAAAAATGATTTTGCTAAATTTCGTTCTGGAAATTTCTTACTCAAAGATGTACAACGGTGGATGACGACCAAATCAAAGCAATAATCAATGCGGATCGTTATAGCACAACAAGCATTAAAAAAAATTTGGATACGAAAAGATAATCGATATATGGAATCATCATGAACTTAAAGAAATTCGCTTAACACAATGCATTTCCATCAACGATTTGATTATGAAACGTAACTAAATTGATCCATTTTTGATCATGATTGATAACTGGTGATGAAAAATGGTTTGTTTATTACAACAATGTAAACCTAAAACGATAGTGGAGTAAAAAAGATGAACCAGCGCAAACAACCGATTGATTACTGGCGATGAAAAATGGAGTATTAACAACAATGTTAATCGAAAAAGAACGTAGAGTAAGATGAACCAGCGCAAACAACATCTAAATCAGATATTCATCAAAAGAAGGTTATGTTATCAGTTTGGTGTGAGATTACAAAGGCATTGTTTATTTTGAAATTTTACTACACAATCGAACGACCAATTCAGATGTGTTCATACGACAACTAACCAAATTGAACAATGTAGTTAGAAAAAACGGTCAGAATTAGCAAATCGAAAAGACGTTTCGGTTCCAACCAGACACCGCACTCTTCAATAATTATTGGAGATTATTGGTTGGGAAGTGTTGTCACATTTAGTTCGGACCTTACATTATCAGATTACCATTTTATTTCAAAGTTTGCAAAACATCTTGAATGGTCAAAATTTCAATAATTATGAAACACACTTGGTTCAGTATTTTGATGATAAGGGCGAGAAGTTCTATGAGCTCGGAATATACAATAAATACTATAACAAATAAAAGCTATTTTCTTTACGTAATTTTATTTTGTAAATTAGTTTTATATTCCTGCTAGTGTACCCACCAAGTTCTCTTATCTTCTTGTAGAAGTAAATGCGTACTTACTTTAAATTACATAATAAATAAATACATTTTTTCACTATATAGATAGATAGATAGATAGAAAGACATTAACTAAATCCAATCCGCGGTTAAAATTAACATTTTTAAATTTTAACCTTTGGATTTTTTTTTTATTTCATTTATATTGTAATTTTACTGTCTGATTAATGAATAAATTACGATAAAAATACGTTTAATTAAAAAAAATATGATAAACAATATAAAAATGTAGTCTTATAATCAATGATGTATCTGGGCGTCGTGTCGCATGTGTAACAATAAGTAGACTTTTTTGATTATTTTTGATTTAGATTATTTTTATTTAGATAAGGCCTATAACACAGAACCGCTAATTACATACAATATGTCTTTGTAGTCGTTACGTTTATTTTACGAAATGATTTATATTAGTTATATTTGAAATGCAATAATAATATTGTTCAGTTCATGTGTACTTTATATAAATTAATTAATAAATCTATAATTTATTAATTACATAAACATATTATTTTGTATATTCTTTTTTGTGCTAATGTACAAAATGGGGGCATAAGCAAAGAAAAAGTTAGTTTATATGTTTTTTATTTCTTTACAATTATTTAAAATAAACTCTATAAAAATGCAAATTTATTATCGATACCTACAAATACGTCGCATTCGAGTATATTATAGCAATACTGACAAACAATAAAAATAAGTAAAGGTTGAAAAGATCATTGATTTAATTAATGGATTTTATATTGTTATAAGTAATTTAGTAATATGATATAGGTCTGATGATACAAAAAAAAACCAGCAAATGCACAACGATTTATAAAATTAATATAATTTAAAAATAATATTTTTACCTGATTTAATGCCATAATTATGAAAACAATTTCTTAAATCTCTCCCAGCAGTATATTGTAAAATTACTTATATAGTTATATTATTTTTTTACGTATATTTTATTTTCACTGAAACTTTTCAATATATATATAAAAAAAACTACTAAAATCCTGTATCTATTCAATTTCTTTGATAATGTTTATCGTAAATTTTCGCCGTCAATAAATTAAAAATAAATAAATAAACATTTTATTTCTTTGTTGTTACCTTTTTAATACTTTTTATTTAAAACTAAATCATAATATTAATATAATATATGTATTTGTAAACATTTATTTATAATATGTGTGCTGATAACAACTACATAAATTACTTTACTATTATTTACTTATTTATTTATTTAACCAAATCCAAAAATGACATTTCTTTTAGTTTTTGACATTTTGACAAACTTGTCCCAAAAAAAGTCAATATTCCGATATTTATTTCTTTGTAAATCAATTTACTGATCTATTTTTTTTACAATTGTTAGTGAAATCCTTTCGCTTTATTCACTAGTCCTTATTATAATATATATTTATATATAATACAACAGGTTGTTAACAGTAATTTACGCATGTTTATGACGAGTCTGTAACAGCTATTTCAACATTAAATTTAAATGTTTCATTTATAATTGATTAAGAGATTGATCTGTTGTCAAAAAATTGTGTTGTATATTGATTTACACAGTGTGTCGTTTAAATAATCGCAATTTTAGGTTAAAAAATATAGAAAACTTATAATAATTTTTGAAACATGAAACATGTATTCTAATAGGTTCCATTTGACTAAATACAGTTTTAGAAAGGATCAACTAATAAATACATAGATTTTTTTGTCAGTTATAGCAATGTTCTTAATCACCTGCGTCACGACTGCTTGGCGGGCTGGATGAATACGGATAATAACTGACAAGAGAAATTCGTTTTTTCATCAAAAATCCATTGATCTTTTTCATTTACCTTGTCCGTTAAAATCTGATCTTAGGTTATCATTTAAATACTCACTATCATTTTTGAAACGTGAAAACCGATCATAAAGTTGTCGTTGAGAGGTTATGAGACATTCAATCATCAACAAATTGAAAGTCTTCGCACATTGTTTTCAATTTTATAACAAAATTTAATATTTACTCTTTGTTTCATTGTAACAATTTGCTTGCGGTTGGGTGCATTAAAGTTAAAAGTTTCCTATAACTTTTCGAAAATAAAAATAGTTCTATTGCGGTACGTTGCATTGATTTGACTGATATTGTGTTTATTGTATGGTAACGGAACATACTTAACCAAACATCCAAATAAAGCCTTCACTGTCTCGACGACACCTTAAATTATTCGGATATGCCTCTAATTAAAATAATTTCACATAAAATCTTCATAATAAGTTTTGATGGCACAATTTAAAACTGTCGGCGTATATTGTTCAATTAATTGAAAATTGGAATAACTGTTAAAGCCATAACTTGATATAAATATGAAAACATGAATTTCTTCTTATTGTTAGTAAAAAAATTTGACAAATTTTCCATTAATTTTAGCAATATAGTAATTTCCGAATGTTTGAAATTGTCATCAAATTTTAAGTGAAATTTATCAATAAATAGTTCTTGTGTGTTTTTGATTTTAATATAATTATAATTTTTAAAGTTATTCTACAATAAGGTTTTTTTTAACTCACTACTATTAATTGTTCGATCACAGCTGTATATTATTATATTTAAAATGCGAGTGATACACGAACACGTAATTAACTAATTACTGCACACCCTACCTACGCCTAACAAAACGCGAAAAACATATATTAATTTGGTATTATTAATGTAACAATTCGAATCTCTCATTCAAATAATAATTTGTAATAAATAAAATTGTTTGTTAAGATATAATAAAGCCATACATTTTGATTTCAAAAATAACAGGGAAGCTTCCAAGATTGATTATAAATAAAAGCAAAAACGTTTTTACATTTCACGAAATATAATATATACAATAACGTAAAATAAGTTTTCATGTTTAAAACTAAAATATTAAGGAATTTTGAGAAAATTCTAAATATTATTTAAGCAAATAGTCACCCAATATTTAATCAAGGATTAATCCACATGAATAAATGTAAAGAATATCCAGTACAAGGATAATTAAGAAAAAGTTTTGAATTTAGGTATTTAGAAAATGAATCTTTAAAAAGAACTTTATGAGGATAATTTTCACTTTTAGTCATATTAGTCGTGTAATATAATTGAACATATATAATCCAGCAGTCTAAACTATCACCTAAACAGTTTCATACAAATTGATGTGAATGTCATCTATATATGCATTTTTTTTAATAGAATTACCCTGAGTAAAAATTTTTAATTCACTTCCAATCCAACATAATAATTTTTGTTTTGTTGCAAAAGCACTTGCCGAAGGTTCATTGTGAAGGCTACCATCTTGCATTATACAGTTCTTTCTTTCGGTTTGAATGTGCTTCAATGGAACACCGTTGTTGTTGGTACATGTTTTAGCTTCTATAAATGAATATCGTGTTTGTTTTGTGGTATATATAAAAATGGTTTCTATTCGTATAACGGTTAAAACTGTTCATTCATCAAATTTTCATCGTCGAAATCACCAATCAGTATAGTTGGTCTGGTTCACAGGCGCCATCAGATTGTCTATTTTCTTTTCAGACATTTTTAGATAATCTAAACTTTTTCTCATTTTCTCTCTCTACAGCACATTTAGCTTCATTAATTATTATTTGACTATACTTTTTCCTTCCATATTTTTATAAAAAAAAAACTAATGCGTTTTGTACGCAATAACCACGTAAAAAACGTACTAGACAATGGTTATATAGAGACTGCTGTAACTGATTATCAAAATATCAGTTTATTTTCTATTTTACACCAAACAAACAGTAACAAGTTATGAAAATGTATAAATTTACATATTTCTCTACCAATAAATTCTCACTAAATTTTATACAATTTTTTTAAATTTAATAAAATTGGAATTTCTGACGATAATACTTTTAAACATAAAAATATAGTAAATACTAGCGACAGTTGTCGATATGTAATGAAAATAGAATAATAAAAATAATAAATGCGTGTACAACAATTCACCTATTGTTGGCTGCAATTATTTCGAAATATAAACGTTTCTGTAATGGCTTTATTTTTAAACATATATGCGTAGGATTATAGAATGCAGAGTTTTCCCTAGAATATTGTACGTCACCATATTTTCAAAGATATTTGTATTTTGATGTGTCGCATAAACGAATAAATGATAACTGAGCTGAAAAATATAGTTATTTTTAAGCATATAAAGTGTTGAATCCATAAATTATAATCGAAATCGATTCGAATTTAAATAAGATGGTATCAGTTTTGCTTACTTATTGAGACATGTGTAGAAATTTGTAGTTTGTCAATTAATTAATCAAAAACTGTCCCGTTTGTACCTTACACAATTTTACTTTAAACGCTTTTGTTATATGATTTTTGACGGACTTCAAAATTTTTAAAAATATGAAATTGGTTAGGTAATCTTAAACTAATAAAAATGTCTGTAATTTGTTTTATCTTGTATAAAATGGGTGTATATATTTATTATTTATAAAAAAAAATACGTCACAAAAAATTGTACATAATTTTTAAACTAAAATCATTACACGTGTTCTTCATTAAACACAAATAGACAAACCGATACGATAAATAATACATTTACGTTAAAAACTTTGTTAAAAAACTAATAAAGAACAGATAAATATTTTAATAAAATACCATTAATTAATTGTATTCATCTCTAACATTACCAAAAATTTATAAACTCTTGTCGTTATATATTAAAAATATTAAAATCGAGTTGAAACCGCAGCATTACACTCTACTTGTTGCCATATCAGCTAATAATCTAGAAATAACAATTCTTTGAATTTGTTGTGTTCCTTCGTAAATTTGGAAAATTTTTGCATCTCTCATTAATTTTTCTACCGGATATTCTGAATTAAAACCATTACCACCAAATATTTGTACAGCATCAGTTGCAATTTTATTAGCCATATCACCACAATAACATTTAGCTATTGATGCATGATAACTATTTTTACGACCTATACATTAAAATGAAAATAATTTAAACAAAAATTGGGGGTTAGGCAGGATCATCATCAGCTTTTATTAACATCAAATGTAAAATGAATAAAAAATTTACCTTGATCAATTTCCCATGCGGCACGATAATAAGCTAAACGTGATGTTTCAACACCAATTGCCATATCGGCTAACATAAATGAAACGGCTTGATGTGCAATTAATGGTACACCAAATGTTTTACGTTCCATTGCGTATTTTAAGGATTCGTCCAAACAACGTTGTGCTAAACCAACGGCACCAGCCGCTACGGGTGGACGTGTTTTATCAAATGTTCCCATTGCAATTTTAAAACCGGCACCTTCACCAATTAGTACATTTTCTTTTGGCACACGTACATCTTCAAATGTAATGCCACGTGTATCCGAAGCTCTTTGACCCATATTTATTTCCTAAAATAAAGTATAAATATATAAATTTTTTTTTCATTATTATTTAATTAATTACAGAGAAATTTCTATTCAACGTAATTGCAACTTGCAAGAGATTGTCTGATCAATAGAAAAGGAAGAAATGAAATACAAGCTACTTCTCTACAATCGCCTTTTTCATTTTGTTATCTGTATTCAGATTCTCTTTTCTTATCAGTTACACTGCACAGGGGAATTTGTGGTGTCAATTCACTTGAATGGCGATAAATTTACATATAATTTTCCAAATACTTCAAAAACATTCGATTGAAATGGATTTTCGCTTGAATGGGAATTCAATTAAATAGAAATTCTACTGTTTTCTAATATATATACTATACATACTTTTCGACCAGGTATCACTCCTGGTGTATCACGTTCAACAATAAAACCAGTAAATGCTTTATTAGCCGGTGCTTTTGGATCTGGATCGGTTCGTGCCAATACAAAATACCAATTTGCAACACCAGCATTTGTTATCCACATCTTTTGTCCATTTAAAATATATTCATCACCTTTACGTACGGCTTTTGTTTTAACACCATTTACATCTGAACCACCACCTGGTTCTGTAACACCATATGCCACAACTAATGGTTCCTCAATTAAACGTCCTAAATATTTTTTTTGTTGTTCTTTATTTCCACTGGTTACAACTGGCATTTGCTATATTATAGATATTAACATTTTTGTTATTAATCCAATTAATTTTAATTAATTAAAGATAAAAACTTACACCTAAACCACTAGCTTCTATTGCGGTAACAATGGCCGTACAACCATATCCAATTTCTTCAGCAATAATACAACCAGTCATAACGGGTAATTCTACACCACCACAATGGGCCGGTATATGATGATTTGTTAAACCTAATTGCCATGCTTTCTTAATAATTTCCCATGGATATTCACCGGTTCGATCATGATGTGCAGCTACTGGTATAATTTCTTCTCTTGAAAATTTTCTCGTTACATCTAATATTTCACGTTGTTCATCGCTTAAATCAAACCATGGTCCACGTGATGATTCTGTATCTGTTGTTGCAGCAGCTGCCGACGATGATAATGATTTTGTTTGTGATAATTTCAATTGTCGCAATATTCCAAATTGTTTTTGAACAATCTTAAAATGTAGAATTAAAAAATGTATTGCATAAATATATACGATCGCAATATGAAATAATAATAATCTTAATAATTAAATTGTCATACAATTGTCTATATACAACCAATTACGATCATCGAAATATTTTTTTTCATAAATTGTCTATATATAAATTATCGAAACTAATCCTTAACTTTGGCATACATTTAAAAATATCGTAATAGAAAATACTCATTGTATTACTTTAATTCATAAGAATTAAATTGACCTCCAATATTATCGGTTGCAATTTTCGTAGGTAATCCAAAAATGATAAGTAATCTTCAAATTTATTGACTAAATGTTGTGATATTGTTCTCACATCTATACATATACTTATTGTAAACATCAACTAACATAAGGAAGACTTTACCAGCAAAAAGAAGAAAAATCTATATGAATTCTTTCAAATTAAAAATTACATTGAGACCATTTACTAGTCAATTTTTTCACAGGTTCATTATTCGCATTGCTAGACAATTTTCACACTTTTCTACAAACAATTGAAGATCTTTTTCTATGTTTGTCCAAAAGACAATCGACCATCATTTTCATACAAACAATCCCTTTATGATTTTCATGTAGAATATCTCAGACTTACCTTTGGCATTTTTTTTTCTGTTTCCATAGAATAGACGCATTCATATTCTCTATACTGAGACTATTTATAATAATTCTTTATTTCGACAACCAATTGCTTGAGTTGTGCCTAAATATTCATGACAAATGAATAAACTTCGTATAATATTGAATCGTCCGTTCGTGAACTTTTTAATGAGTTCAACATTCAATGGTAGATTAGCAATCGTTAGAATTGCATTAACCTCTTCACTGTTCTCTTTTTCAACAGTGCCTAATGGTAGTCTAGATAACGCCTATGCATTAGCAACTTTCGATTCAGCTTTATGGAATAATATTTACTGATTCTTTTCATAGTATATTAAACAATGCCTTCAAGGATTCAAGGTGATCTGTGACAATATAATAGTTGTAGTATCTCTTATTTGCAAATATTATAGGTCTCTGTGTATAGTAAGAAAAAGTTTCTTTACTCCGATGATAATGTACTTGAGTCAAACATGACAGTTCTTTCATCTCCATATGAACTTACATCTGTTGTTATTACGACTGGTTTATGAGAAACGACAACGTCAGAAAATTGTGACCCGTGAATAAATTTGTAGTTTTTTCTTCAAAATTTGATTGTCATTCGTTGCTTAAAAGACGTTACATAATAATAACACAAATAATTCAGTCGTCAAATTTGGAGTAACCCGTTAATAGTTCACTAACCTCAAATATGACTGTAATTGTTGTATATTTGTCGGACTTGGAGCATCTACAATGGATTTAATTTTAATTGGATTTGCCTTGACCTTAAAATTTAAAACACTTAATTTTATTTAAAAATTTTTTTATTAACCTATAGAAACACCTTAGTCACCTTAGTAGTTCTGTATACAATATATAAGAATTACTTAATATCCAGTATATATGAACTGTATTGTGTATAAGGTTGACTGTAAACGATCACTGTTTTTATATATTGACTATTGTAAGACAATGGTTTAATTGCAATTGTTTATATTTTATGCAATTGATTATAATTAAAATTATTAATTCAATTGTATTATTTGTATTATATTGTCATAGACTATGAAAAATAATTACTTATACGAAACTTTTCGTAGTAAAAATAAAATAATTAATTACTGTGTTTTTTTTGTGGAAATTAACATTTTGTTTCTTTTTCCATATTATCCACTTAAAAATGGATACATATATTATTTTCGATTTATAAAAATGAAAATTTAATGTAATTTTCACTTCACTTTATTTAAACTTTGACTTAATATAATTTTCAGTATGATAAATTTAATAAATTATATCGAATATAATTTCTAATTGACTATTGACTTTTCTTTTTATGACAAACAACCGACGTAATCTTTGAATTATACTCTGGTTATTATTCTCGTTACTGCTTTAAACTTCCTACTTTTGAAAAGGATCAGGTGAATGTTTGTTAATTTAACACACAACTGGTTTTATTATAACAATATAAATAAATATTTGTTGCACAAATAAGTTATGAGGGTTTTTTTTTATAACTTCGAAGCTTCATTTAGAGAGATGGCTCCAATGTATTTTATTCAAAGTATTGTCCATTGTTAGCTTCAACATTTTTCCATCTTTTAAGTAGTATACGATTCCATGTCGAAAAAATTCCTTGTCTTTGGAGGCGATCCAAGAATCAACCCAGTTTTTGGCTTTTTTGTAAGCAGTGAAGTGCCATTCGGCCAGGTCATGAGTCATCGACCGAAAAAAGTGGTAGTCGGAAGGAGCAATGCGTGATAAGCACGGCGGGTGGGATAGTACATCCAATTGAGGCGCCTCAAAGTTTCCTTGACGACTTTTGCAACACATGGTCGAGGGTTATCGTGTTGAAAGATCACTTTATCATGTCTTTGGCATATTGTGGGTGTGTGTTGTTGATAACATTCTCCACTGATGGTTTCGTTAGGCTGGAGTATCTCACAGTAGATCACTTCGAACTGATCCCGCCAGATGCATAGCACTAGTTTCTTCCTTTTTAATATTAGGCTTGGACCGTTACGACTCGATGCAAAAAACCCTTCCGATTTAGTCTTTGGAGTAGTTGTACGCATGTGAGGTTGGCATATTGATTTTCATAATATAACAATAACATAACAGATATTCATAATCATTCGATCACCCTGATATTTTGTATAGCATTGTATTTTAACAGCATAATTAAAAAAAATATGTGGACATTTGCCGCAATTCTTACCACAAAATAATTCCATTTGTCATAACACCCTACCCAGTCATAACACTCAAGCTTACCCTACTTTTTATTATATTTATTATATAATTTACATATGCGATAAGATTTTTAAATGTTATTTCAGATTGTTTAAGTGTTAATTCGGAGTTATTTAATGTTCGCAATTAATATCACTTAAAAATAATAATAATAAAAACAATAACTGATATGGAATTTCTTTCCTTTAAAATCATATAATAATAATAAATTTGCTGAACAAATAAATATATCTATGAATCGAAGTATAATGATAAATAAAATATCCAATTCATAAGATAATGCGTTTTTATACATTATCTGAATTAATATGATTAATTTTATACTGATTATAATATGAAAAAATAGGAAACTTTAATTTCTGTTTCAAAGTCGAACACTGTATATAATTTTATAATCTATTTCTATATCTATACAGGGTAGAAGCACCAGTAACCGGACAGGTACAAGTAGTCGGACACTTGGTGTTAAAGTAAAAAATTAATGAATTAAAATAATATAAAACAATTTTATAAAAATATCAAGATATTCTCTCATTCATGTGTGTGACACTATAAAATTGTTCTAAATTATTTAAATTCATTATTTTTTTACTTTAACACTAAGTGTCC
This sequence comes from Bibio marci, assembly GCA_910594885.2. NCBI lineage: Eukaryota > Metazoa > Arthropoda > Insecta > Diptera > Bibionidae > Bibio > Bibio marci. The sequence goes on along the minus strand of OU343115.1, from coordinate 31,928,950 downwards.
GGCTACTGGTACCTGTCCGGGTACTGATGCTCCGACCCTATACACATTATCTCATATAACTAATTCTATAGATATATTTATAATATAATTTTTTACTCAACTACTACTACTACATTGACAAAATTTATAATAATAACAATAACAATTTAATAATTATATGGTATTTGATGATAAGACAAATCTTTATAAAAGTATATTATTCAAATTGTAAAGTTTTTTATTTTAAAATATTTGTTATTCAATACGCCATTGCAAAAAATTATTAACTTAAGTATAATTAATTTAATAAAAATATTAATTAATAATATAAAAATTGATATTGTAAACCATAAAATTATAAATTAATTGCATTTAAAAGAAAGATGATTTTATTATTTACTTACATTTTTTAATAAAACCATGATTTTATTTATTTATATTTAACTCAACAAAACATTTAATAATTTTTTTTTAGATTTTACTTATTATTATTTTTTTTATTAAACGCACAATTAATTATCAACTTTGAACATATAAATGACGTGGTGTATGCTATGCAATATTTTATTGAACCGATCTATCTGATCTCTGCTCTGTCTCTGATATGATCATCTGCTCAGTGCTTCAGCTGATATATGGTAATATGGTAATATGGTAATAGATGGATAAGAGAAAGCGATACACACACAAACTCACTGATATACACTACCCTGTTCTGTGTAGGAGTGTATATTTTCTGTTGCCTCTCATAGTTTTATTGGTGGTAGAGTGTATTTTATATAGTAAAAAAACAAGAATATCAAAATGTATAAATTATTTCAAAATAAAATATTATTATTTTTAAGGCCGTACTACAAAGAAGCTGTATAACCTTTTTGTTGTGGCGCCGCAGACGATAATCGAAAATATGTATTTATAATAAAATTCTACAAAATATCAAATAATTTTTAAATTTGATTGTACAAATTTAATTTTAGAAAAAATTTCACTATATTTTATAACAATTACATTCAAAATTCGTTAATTTTCATACGCTATTTGATTTTTCAAATAGACGCAGCATTATACTGGTGATATTACTATTTTTTGTATTATTTAAAATTTTTATAAAGTTTTATATTAACTTGCTTGAAATAATTTAAATTGTATATGTTTTGTATGTGTCACGGCTTGTACTGCGAGTGTGTTCCAAGCACAAATAATTACAAGTTCGCCAAAACATATAAATTTGTTGCATGCAAATTTTCCTATATTATGATATTAAATTTCAGTATATTTTGTTAAATTATTTGGTTAACACTTACATTTAGTGGCTCTCTGTAGTAGAGCGTTTATGTTAATCAATCGTGTAATTAACAACTCACATTACTCCATGTAGAGCTTATGGCATATACTAAACATTTATTACAGCTAAGTTGGTAAATTACTCCGCATGAAAGTATATTACAATTCATCAATTGTACTGCAATTAACGAAAGATAAATGTTTTCATAATCCTATTATTTTTATATGGGTGATTAAGCCCCCCCCTATAGCAATCAATTGTGAAATACCGCGTTTAATTCCCGAAATTGCTTATGGAATAATAAAACGTATATCTTTGAAATTATAGTGTTAGACGTTATTCAAAGTCTGACAGTGTATGCCCAAACCATAATGGATTATTATTCGTACAGAAACTATTCGCAATGGATCGAAATATTCTCTATCGTAAATTAAATACATTAATGCACGTCGTCGATGCCACTCAAAAATTAGTGGTTTGCATAAACAATTATTATCATAAGCGATTTTAAGCATTGGCAAACTTTCCGGTAACATTTTTATCTATTTTAAAACACAATAATTTAATGTTAGTTATTTGATCTGAATGTGTTGTACTTTTTGGCTTATACACTTAAGGAAAACCCTAGAAACTTATTGTATTAAGGTCGGATACATAAATCAGTCATATTTTTTGTAATTACAGGGTTTTCGTTATCAATTTTAATTTTTACTAACAGTTTCGTTTAATAAATTGTATATATATTTACTTACTTCACTTACTCCATGGCATTATAACCCAGGTGCGGTTTTAGCCTTCTCCAACACGTTTCTCCAACCTGACCTATCCGCAGTCAATTTCTTCCAATCCCGAATTTTATGGATCTTTATATCACAGTTTACTGCATTTAGCCATTTTGCCATAGGTCTGCCGGCTCTCCTTCTACCTTCTGGATTACTATTCAACAGTTTTTTCGGCACACGCTCCTCCTCCATGCGTACTACGTGTCCAAGCCATCTTAATCTATTGATTTTGATTGTTTTGACAATATTTGGTTGTCTAATTCAAAATTGTATTTATAATGAATAATTATTCTATACAATCACTTTTAAGGGCAATGTCCGTTTTTTGCAATATTTAGCTATTAAATTTTCAGATATACTATTAAATAAAAGGACGATAGAAAAATCATAACTTTATTATTATTATTATGTTTGAAATCATTCAACACTGAGTAAAATAAATGAAACATCATTCGTAGTGTCGACATAAAAAACGTATAAACTAGTTTTCATTTGTACGTTACATTTGATCAGCTGCACACACTTACTATAGAATAAATAAAGAAAATGTCAACAATGTCAATTCATATCCTTGTATGTATATCCTTAAATTAAGTGTCATTGTGTGCGTGTGCTTGTGTGTGTCGCCGCAGGAGTAAAAATGTCATAGTCATATATACAGTGCATTTATACATAATTATTAAGTGGTATTAAGATATGTTATAAGATAATTTGGATATGTCAAATAATAATTATTCATTGTTTAAGTATTTTTTATAATTTTAAAATAAGAAATGATTACAATTAATTATCATTTAATTAAAACGTTAAAAAGAAAATGGATTAACTAAAAAAATATAATAATTTATTATTATAATTATTATTATTATTAATGTATTGTATATAAAAATATATATTTACATAGGAATAAAATTACGAATTCAATGTTTATTTATTATTTGTACAAATTGTTGTCCGTAAAAATTACAAGTAATCGATTTTAACCATAAATATTCGATTGTAGAAGCGAATAGAAATATTTTTAATTAAAATAAGTGACATATAAAAGTAAAAATATAAAAAGAAATCATCTTAGTGTTTATTTAAATAACGTTGCATCAATGATTCCGTCAACGCTGAGAATTTATTTACCCATATTATGTATTATTATATTAAGTGATATTACAAAACAACAACAATCATTATTATCAAATGGAACAACAATTAACTTCGATGATGATTATGAAGAAGGTTATTGTGCGCCGTATAATGGCAAAGTATGTAATGCGTTTATAACAAGTCGTCAGGTGTGGTACAGTAATGACGAAGAATCAACCGGAGGTTGGGTTAATGAAAAAATTGCATCCGGTTTATGGGATGAAATGATTTATGAATTAAATGGTTTATGTAGATCAGCAGCTGAGGTATTAAAAGAAAAAAATTTCTTTATAAAACCCACAAATAAAACTCTGTTTTTATATATATATTTTTTGTTTTCTTTTGATTGAATCGAAAAATTGTTATAGAAATTATTGTGTGCTTATGCATTTCCACAATGTGTAGTAAAAGAAGATGGTTTAGCTAAAAAATTACCATTATGTTATGAGGATTGTGTTGCAACTAGACAACAATTTTGTTACAATGATTGGATATTAATTGAAGATAAAAAGGAAAAAGGAATTTATTATAAATCACGAGGACATTTTCGTTTACCCGATTGTGATAAATTACCACATTATAATCGTACCGTAAAACCACCAATTTGTTCATATGTAGGACTGACTGAAATTAATCCAGATGACATTACATGTATATAATTTGTTTTTTTTTTTATAAATTAATTGTGTGTGTGCTTATTAACTTTAGCATCATTATTTTATATATAATTATTATGTATACGCAGTTGATTGTCGTATGGGAAATGGTCGTTATTATATGGGTAATGTAAATGTTTCCAATTCCGGTATACCATGTCAAAAATGGGATTCACAATATCCACATAAACATATACAACCACCAAATGTATTTCCACAAGTACAAGATGCTGAAAACTACTGTCGTAATGCTGGTGCTGAAGAACCATATCCATGGTGTTATACAATGAATGATTCTGTACGTTGGCAATGGTGTGATATTCCATTATGTCGTAAGTAATAAATAATTAAATAAATAAATACAATTTAAAATGTACAATATTACTTTCAAAAGGTTTTTTAATGTCGCGAAATACTTGCATAATTCTATGTGTTAATTTAATAATTTTAAAACGTTTCAAATGTACAATTAATTGCGGAAATGCTAATATTTGATTATTTTACAAACTAAAAATTATTGTTCAAGTAGATTGTTCAAAAGTATCATAAAATATTACGTCATACTTGTGACTTAATCAATTTCCCAAATAAAAATAATATAAACATTGAATTTTCATTACAAACGAATTTATGCGAATTGCTACTTTGCATTTCTATGCATTACTGCGATTTAAATAAAATATCAGATCAATTATTTTGCAAAAAGTATAATAAGTTAATTGCAACAATTTCATTTCACCTGTTCACAAAATATTATTAGTAAATATTTACAAATATTGCGTTATGTTAAAATTTTACAAATCTATATTATTTAAAACATTTGAAATTATTAACTACTACTATTAAAAGATATGTTAATTAATTGTTATATTAAATATATAGCTAATTCATCAGATATAACATTGCATGATACAAATCAAATAACAATGGAAACATTTTTTACACCATCAATGATATTTTTATTGTCGGGCATTGGTTTTGTTGGCATCGTTGTATTACATTTATTGGTGCTATTAAGTTATCGTATTTATCGTCATCATAAACATAATCGACAATCACAAAGTATTGGCGGTGGTGTTCGTAGTGGTGGCTATAATCAAGCATCACAACATGATAATCAAAATATTGATTTAAATAAATTACCAAGTAATACAGCCTATCATGAAACATGTGCGGTATTAAATCCAAAATTAGAAAAATTAGAATATCCACGTAATGATATAATTTATGTAAAAGATTTGGGACAAGGTGCATTTGGACGTGTCTTTCAGGCAAAAGCACCCGGTTTAATTTTTGGTGAAGATTTTACATTAGTCGCTGTGAAAATGTTAAAGGATGATGCAAGTCAAGATATGCAAGTAGATTTTGAACGTGAAGCATGTTTGTTGGCCGAATTTGAACATCCAAATATTGTAAAATTATTAGGTGTGTGTGCGGTAGGACGTCCAATGTGTTTACTATTTGAATATATGGCTCGCGGTGATTTAAATGAATGTTTACGTTCATGTTCGCCGTATTTAAAGCAAGCATTTCAATATCAACAAAATGCAAAAATCGGACGGCCAACAACAGCGGCGGGTGCAAATGAATTAACATATTTGGATTTATTATCAATATCACAACAAATTGCATCCGGTATGGTTTATTTGTCAGAACGTAAATTTGTACATCGTGATTTAGCCACTAGAAATTGTTTAATTGATGACAATATGATTGTTAAAATTGCCGATTTTGGTTTATCACATAAAATCTATTTACAAGATTATTATAAAGGTGATGAACATGATGCAATACCAGTACGTTGGATGCCTTTAGAAAGTATATTATATAATAAATATACAATTGAATCTGATGTATGGGCATTCGGTGTTTGTTTATGGGAAATATTTACATTTGCATTGCAACCGTATTATGGGATGACCCATGAGGAAGTTGTAAAATATGTTAAAGATGGTCACCGTTTGAATTGTCCCGAAGGTACACCAATATTTTTGTATGATTTAATGGAAAAATGTTGGAGTCATAAACCCAAAGATCGTCCTAGTTTTCATGTAATTTATCAAACATTACAACAAATACGATGTGATTATCAGAGTCAATCGTTAATATTTGAAAATGATAATAATTGAACAGTTTTTAGATATATATTTATTACATAATTTGATGTATTTCAATCTATATAGTACAGAGCAACTAACTACAACTATATATATTTATTTCCCAACAATTTTGTACAATGTACATTACCGATAAATTTTAATAATTAATTTATACGTTTATAATTGTACGATATAATTAGTGTTTATAAAATGTAAATTTTCGTGTGCTGCTTATATGTATTTATAGGCATATTTGTGAAATTAAAAAGAAATTATGATATACTTGTGGCGACGACTACCACAATAAATTTTGAAAATCGAGTGTAATAGTAAACATTTTTGTAACAAATTTGCATATATTCTTAAAATTTTAACTAACTTTTTCATAATAACAGTTATACGAATTCAAATAATTTATTGGTCACATAGTAGAACGCAATCCGACGGTTACGAGTTCCATTGCTGTATATTTACATTAGAAAATTATAAAGAATTACTTTGAAATCAAAAAACGATTATCATTGAAAATTTTAGGAACGATTCAAGTATAAGAATAATTAACGCAATTATCGAAATATAATTTCTAAAGCCATCAAATACTTTTACAAAAAAAAGATGAAACTGTGCGATGTAATTATAAATGTTTGTTGCAATTAATGTACAATTAATATTCAATTTATATTGGGATGGAAACATAGTCAGTGCGATTTTCACATATAGATGACTTTTGATAAATTTTGTAAGCATGCAATACGCATTCGAAATGTTAAACCGTGTTTCTATTAGTTGGTACTTCAATTGTCATTACATAAAAGAATTTTTATCGATAGGTTGTGTATTTTTTGATTAGTTTTTGTTGAAAACTAGAAAATCAAATCGTGCAATTCTGTCATATTTTGTTTTTTGCTTCCACGAAATGTGCTGTCATGGTAACAAAGCCGTAAGGTCGTCCAGGTGAGGTGGTTAAGGATCAAATCAAAACAAAAATCGATCATCAACAAAGCGTCTCTCGTGTTGACATTACAGATAACCTCGATGTATCACATACATGCATTGCAAAGGGTTTAAAAGCAATTTGGATACGAAAAAAACTGCGATATATGAATTCTTCTTCAACTTAATGAAATCCATTTAACAAAACGCATTTCCATCAGCGATTTGCTTATGAAACGTAACGAAAATGATCCATTTTTGAAACGATTAATAACAGCCGATGAAAAATTGTAATATAAATCGAAACAGTGAACATAAGAAACAATTGCCAAATAGAAGATATTATCAGATGGAGCAGACAAAGGCGAAGATTCTGGCGACATTGTTCGACTACCAATCAAATGGCTTAATGTAATACCAACCATCGCAGTTATTTCAATGTTTGTATAATTTTCCATGTTTTTTCAAATAATTGTTTTTATCGATATTGCTTGCAGCAGTAATAGTTTCACTAACTTTATTTCAGAATCTTATAAAATAAATCACTCGGATTTGTTTCCTCCAAATACAGGCAGTATTACTTGTTGACCATATGGATAGCGTTAAACTCATAATATCTATATACATGTTCACCATAAGCCTAAACAAGCAATCGATAACTTTCGTAGAAGCATTTCAACTTGAAAAAAAAACAAAAATCACTTTCAGCTCTTAACACATAAATGGTATAGTAGTTTTTTTCCCTTAGATTATCTTATTTCGATGTCATGAAATATTTGTGGTTAGAGAGCCGTCTATATAATTGTTACGCGAAAAACATGACAATTCAAGCGATAATAATTAAGGAAATGTGAAATTTTAAGAATATATGCCAGTTGATTATGCATATATAAATAGTTACGCATAAACATACTTCCAAATTAACATTCGAATTAGGCTTCGTTTCCATGCATGTGGTTTAAAACGTGATATCGAATGTTGATACGATCAGATTGCTTAAAATTTTCAAATCAAACGTTTCTTGGATGTTGCCGTCCATGGTTTTACAGTATGGCAGCTATTAACCAATAAGATTGTATCAACACTTGATACCACATGCGTCAGGACGTGGCCTAAAACTGTTGAAATCTTTGTTATAGTTTTATTAATAATAAAATTAAAATTTTCATTATCTTAAATAATAATACAAAAAGGAAAAAGATAAATTATGAATGGATTTCAGATTTACATAATTTTTAGTATTATTATTAATTATTTAATGAACAAAAAAAAACAATTTTAGTTTTCTCATTTTTTTTTAGCTAACTTTTGACCAATTTTTTAAATTTATTTTATACAAATTAAATTCAATTTTTTTTTTTTATATATACCCTAATTAAATAATTTAAAATTTTTGATTTGTGATTTAGTATTTTTTTAGATCTCAGGAATATTAAATTTTCAATACATTTACAGAGCTGGAAATTATTATATAAGTGAACGATTGAAAAAAAGGATTAATTTTTAAAATTGTAAATCTTTTGAAATATAAATAATACAATAATATCAAACGAAAAACGAAGGCAAAATATTTCTAAGTTATATTTTGTTTAAAATTTTCATAATCCGTTTTGTGGTGGCAAATTGTTTCTTTTCGAGAACATCTACAAAAGATTTCCAACATGGGAAAATGTTATTTAAATTATATTTTCATTAGTACTAGAGTGTAATATATATCGTCACTTTGTTGTCACCCTTTCATACGTAATAAGTAATAAGTCTTGCTCTGATAAACAAATGTGTGCTAAACAGATTGCGTGAGGTAAATGATTTCAAAGTGGAAGAAATACACTATATTTGTGTTGTTTAGGGCTCTAAACTCATTGCCTATCAAATTTTTGGTATCAGCGCGTCAATATTTACAATACAGAACATATCATTAAAATATACAAAATTTTGTAGTGAAAGTACGAAAGGAATATTAGTGCCATTCATTTTTATTGTTTAAAACTATTGCACTAAAAATATAGAGTAATATTTTTTCTGTTTTCATTTCAACGATATTCAAAAAAACTTCCATTAACACTAGTAACTTCAATAAAAATTTTATAATATATTCTTACTATCATATGATTTTTCACAATTTATGTTTTTGTATATAGATTAAGTACACCTACACAGGAAATATTGTTCTATGCATCTATATTACAGAAGTTTTCAATATTCGTAAATTTATTTAATAGAAATTATTTAAAGTTATTGTGTATAAACGCAGGTGATGAAAACGTGATTTTCCTCATACAAAAACTGTTTGCCAATTTTAAGCTATACATCTGAAAATCAAATAATTTGTCAACAAAATTACTTATAAAATTTTCAATTTTCGTTTCATTGAAAGACATATATTAAAAAAATTACCAGTTTTTTCAATCGTTTAATTTTATATTATCAGAACTGTAGCCTTTTAAATTAATTTAAAATTATTGAATAATAATTTTTTCCAAAGATAACGATTTATATATATAAAATAAAAATGATAAGATATTTTAAGATATGATTCTATCGCATATACTCAATACTGACGACATGCATTTAATAAAATTATTCTATTTGTGTATACGTTACCGTTTATTTTCAGTATTAATGATAAATGCTCACGTCCATAATTATAATACATCATTTGTTATGAAATTATTTATTAATCAATATATCGAGAATTTCATAAATATCCAAAAATATGTGGAAAACATTCCGTTTATAATTAACCAAAAAAATAAAACTCATGCGTTATTCACTCCGGCCATTGCGGTCATATACTGCGACATGAGATAAATTATTCTGATATTTTTCATATTAAATATTTGCTAAAATGCAAACTACACTACTTCGTATGTGGAATAGAAAAGGCAAATATCCTTGAAAATATGCAGAGTGTTGCACATTATTCTCATTAACATGATATCCGTATGGGCAATTCAACCATAAAAATAATTGCAGCATCTATTTCAAAACCATAAATGCCCATACGGTAAAACGATTGGTAAATTATTATTGCTTACTCATTTAGAGTAATTTACCAACTTGACTGTAATTTTATATAGTAGACACCATGAGTGGTTCTATTGTGATAACAAGTCTGGGTACTGGGTATAATCAAACCAATCTATATGGTCTATCCGGTACAGTGGAGGGAGGGTGGAGTGTAAATGGAGGCTCGAATCTCAATTTGTAATATAATATACAAATATAATTAGTCAATTTATAACTATTTCTTATAATATCGCATATTTACTTTTCCACCCCAATTAAAAATATTATTTATTGATTTTGAATTTAAATTTAATAAATTTTTACTATAAATTCAGGAATTTCTATCGTTATCACAAAACAATGCCAAATAATTTAGAAAAAAAAAAAAAAATTAAAAATGATAAAAATAATTAATATTTTATAAAAATTACTATTTTAATATATTATTACAATATATAAAAATATATAATATAACAAAATGACAATATATAGATTTATTATTAATTTCAGGACAAATAATTTTAATTTTTATAATGAGTGCACTTTTATTTTTAATTTTCCTATTTACATTTTAGTAATTTTTATTTGTTATTCCTTTTATATTTTCTTTTCTAATACATATATTATTAATAATTAAACTAATTATAAATATATAAAACTATATAAGACTAATTATTTATATAACATTTAATTTAATCGTTTTTTTTCATCTTATTTTTAACTATATTAATATTAAGATTAAAAAATATTTAATTTTTATTATTCATTGTCAGTAATAATTTAATTGAAATAAATTGACGACCTAATCATTTTTTGATTTAATTTACCGGAATTGTTTTTCCTAGTGTGTGAGTATAAATTATGTGGACAAACTTTGAAATTTTGGTATTTAATTTTTTGTATAAAATCTATGAAAAAATATCGAAAATGTTTATTGAAAAAATTTCAAACTACCATAAAATAGATTTAGCTATTTATATTTCCATTCAATTGTCATTTAACAGTTGTGGGTGGTACGACACTTGAGTATACACTCGTATATGGTTAACCCATTTTGTTAGTACAAAATGGTGTAAAAATATACCAATGAAATTTGGCATTATATTTAAAGTAGAAGATGAAAAATATTTTAATATATTTTTGCTTGGTAAATAGGTTTCATCCATGTACTGTCCAACAATGTATATTTCGGGTCACCCCCACCTGCCGAAGATGAAAAATGTTGAAAAATTGTTTAAAAACAAGGCATTTTTTGAAATAAAACAAAAATTAATTGTCATTGGTTGTTTTAAGACAGGTTCAAACCTTATTTATACACAACAAACCCAGATGGATCAAAACACTTTGTGATATAGTGTCAGACTGTAAAACTTGATGGTGTAAAAATATACCACTGGAACTTAAACTTTTATGTTTGGTATTATGGTATACTATGCGTGAAATTAACGGAATCTTTAATTATTAATTAAATACCATATAATGGAACATTTTTTACTACATACACTATTAAATCTTAATGTAATTCTACACTGTTTCGTTGTATGTAATTGTTCAATTCATCATATTCCGCAACAATGTAAAATGCTAAAGTGGTGTATGTGTTCTTTTCCAAAATATAACAAATGGCATCGGCACAATACCATATCGCATCTCACACCATAATAATGTGATAGTGTGAAAAGTTACAATACTTTTATTTTGTATTTTGTGTGGTAAGCATAATGATCCAAGTCTCATCTGCCGTAATGCGATGCGTTTTAAGACCGTTTAATAGTCAGAAATCATCTCTGTGCATATAGGCGTTAATTCGACAGTTTTTTTCAAATAAATTTAATGTTAATTAACGAGGCACAAAACATTTTTTTAAATGTTACTTACCGGAATTCCAACAGTATCAGCAAGGTCACCGATTTTTCCTGTTGCCTGTTCGCCAAAGGTCTTCTGCACCATCTTTAACGACAGAAAAATGATTTGAAATCGTACTTTATAAAACTCGAAAAATTTGGTTTTCAAAACCGAACGTATATTAAATAATGAATATTATGAAGTAAAATGTAACACATATGCCAGCAAGGATAGTACTACAAAAATACATATTATTTGATTTCAAAATCCCTGTGAAATTTAAATTAAAATTTTGCACTTTATTTTTTGGACAAAATAGTACTACACCAAAACCAAGCACAGCGTTTTTCATACAGGCACTGAACCATTATTTTATATTACACGGTTGTAATTTTGTCTTGTTTTACGCTATTGTAGGTATGAAAAATAGCACCGTATTTTGATTGACACATTCCTAAAATGTTCATACTTGAAAAACCCATATGATTTGGATACAAGAAGTGTTTTCTTTGTTCTCAAATGTTTCAAATGTTTTCCTAATGCGGGTTCATAAGGCAAATATGATGAGCAATTGGGTGTGGGTGCCGTAGCATGACGTAATGGATTTATTATCGCATTGACAACATCCATTACAACTTTTTTTTACCTCTTACTACTTGTAAGGTTTACTGAAAGAAAGGGGTCTTGGATTGTTAACGCCGAAATGATTATTGCCACGAATTACGATAGCATCAACCCTATGGTAAATATTCAACGCCATCATTGTGAAAAAAAACGAAGCTATCGGTACGTAGCTTTAATCAATGATTACAATAACAGACAAACAATTATTATTTGTGAGAAATGTAACGTCCACCCTGAAGTGTGCTACAAAGAATTCCATGAAAGCAAACATTTTTATATGGGAGTGTAAACGCAAAAAAAAAAATTTAAATAAATTTTTCGAATAAATGTAAAATGTTATTTTTTTTAAGGTTTCCCTTGAAATTACTTACCTGTACTCACTTATACTTTCCCATACTTAACATAAAATAAAATCGTCTTGGTTTCCTGATGAAACAAAATTGGTTAATAATTATTTGTTTGTCATTATCCCATCATCATTAATTTCTGTTACTGCTTCCTTTGTCTGATTAGATATCTCCCGAATTTTTTAAAATATTTTTAAATAAATATTTTTGAGGTAGCATGAACTTTAGAGCATGTATAAAAAAGGTAAATCTTCACATCGCGTCAGGTTTGACATCAAATTATATTTATAATATAAATTTTATTGTAATATTAATTTATATGAATATTTTAAAATATTATTATTAGTTTTATTATTGCTTTTAGTTTAATAATTTAATGGGGAGTACTACTGAATACGCAAGACTAAAGAAGATTGTAACATTTTACTTTTAGAAACACTAAACATGTTTGTGTAACAAATCTTAAAATACTCCCTTCAATAGTATGTGTTGTCATAGGGTAATAAAAAAAAAAGCATCCGGTGATAACATATTCTTCAAACATTTCACGTGGAATCTTCAGGCAGGAGTTTAGAACTGTACAATTGCAGAAAATAAATAGAACCATAATTTTCGAATCTTAACATTGTGCACAATTTTGTATTTTGTAAAGACAGACCCGAAGAAATTCTCTTATATTATATGTTTCTGTAAACAGCAAAGTTCACGCCGTTGAAATCCACACCTTGTTGACAATATACTAAAATAATAAATGTTTGACTGATTAAAAAATAATTTACTTTCATGATTTTTTAAATTAAAAATTTTTGTTGTTAATATATTATTATTAAGATGTATTTAAGTTATAATAATTATATTATATTATAATTAACATTTTATAGTATAAAAATTCAATTTTTAAGTGTTTTATTATAGCCAGTTTTTTTTTTATAAAACAAAATTTATATTTGTAATAAACCAAAAATTATTAAAAATTAATTATAATTCATTGAGTTTTTAAGTTATTATTATTAATGGGGTGGATTTTTTTTAAACGTAATTCAACTTTAAATTTGAATAAAACGTAAACTGTTTGAAATAGATTATGTTCAGCAAAAACCAGTTTTATTTCAAAACAGAATTGTTAATTACGGTATGAAATGATCCCAATATTTTTAGTTCCTGTAGCGCCTAACAGCGTAAACAAAAAAATAATAACAAAAATGCATTTAGACACACACAATCAAATAAAAATTGAAACCATTATAAAAATTTCATATTCACACAATACAAAACAATTCTAATTGAAAAATTTTATCGCATATATGCAATAACCTAGAGATTGAAACTTTTGAAACTTTTGAAACATTGACTTACTTTTACCATACTTTTACACACAGAAAAATTAATAGTAAACACAATAAATTTTATTATTATTAACAAAAGTGATAGAAAGAACGATTTGTGTTTTGATTTCAAAAATCCTGGAACTGTTGTTTTTAACATCAATAACATTTTATTTTCTAATTCAATGGCTTTCATACAAAAATATGTAAATTTTATAAATACGGACATTGAAGAAAGCAATAATATTGGTTATTGAATAGAAATGTTTACGAATAATAATAATACAATAAATCACATTCTATTAGTTTCGGTAATGTGGTAATTAGCTTCTTGTAATAATAATTTCGTTATCAAAGCAATAATTAAATTTATCAAATCAGTAGGAATTGAAATTCTAAAATTTGGAATCAATGTACAAAAGTTATTAATATTTTAAAAATTCGAATTTCTCTGATGACATGAATGTGAAACATCCGATCACAATGACATTTCATACACAAATGACCTGTGCGCATAATTACACTTGAATTATAGGCTTCTCATCGTATTCCTTTAGCATATATAGCAATTGCTAATGGCACTTAGCAACCCTTCACTTTACACATAGTAGAGGTGACGTGGATTATTAAAGAAATCTCATTGTTAATTTTATTTCTTCTGTCGTATAGGCTCGTGGGTGTACAATATATTATCATTCACTATTTGCATCGCGTTTATCACAAATTTACTTTAGTGAAAAAATTACGCAGCAATTTAAATTGTAATAAAACAATTTTTGAAAGACAAATTGAGGACAGCATTTTTAAAATATTGAAATGTTTTAGAGTTAAATGAAAGAATTTGTTTATCAAACCATTAATTGGCATAACGATACCTTCATCAATACATGATAGTAAGAGATTCGATAGATAACGATCAGTAAGAAGCAAATCTTTGATTAAGCACAAGAGCAAATTTGACGAAGACATCATTGGTAAATTTATTGGTAAAAAAATTCACAAGGTATTACGAAAATTTCAAGCGGATTTGCTTACAACATTTTAAAACTAGACTTGTATTGGAAATATTTTAAGAAATGTAAAGTTATTGGTGTTTCTATACTTGACGAGCATAGGTGGTGTTGAATATAACTAGTCTGGTAAGAAATTAATTGTATTTGAGCAATTATATGATTCTCAAAATGTTCAAAGTTCGGTATCACTTATGGTTGGTTGGCGGGTGGTTGTGGATAACAAAAAAAAAACTGCGGCATTTATAGAAAAGTAGTTAAAATCATCGGTGAATATCACAAAAAAATTATATTTTGGGAAAGATCAAAATATATAAAATATATATGTATATGATTGTTACGTATTTCAATAGCATATAGTGATCCAACCAGTCCATACAGCAAAAAGCTTATGATGCAAGAACAATGTACAAAAATGAATGTTTCTCACATCTCACCAGAATTGAATCTTTTGTTTTTTTTTTGTTTTTGTCCTGCGTGTTGTAAAAGATAAACGATTACAAGCATATAACTTTGGTGCAGATCGAGAATATCTTCTGAATTTGGGAATTTGATTTTAATTGTTCATTATATGAATGCGTAATTATTTTTCAACTTAATAATATACCATCTCACCTTTTTTTTTTTAATTAAATTCAAATGTTTATGAGAATATGTTGGACACGGTGTGGCTGTATACCTGTTAATGTTCCTCCTCAAAACATAAAATTGTTTATACAGAAATTAAAAATTTAACCAAAACAATATATTTTTTTAAATTTTGTAATAATTTCTTATTTTATATTTTAAAATTTTGAACGTCCAATATAATTTTTGTTAAATTTTTTATGCATAAAACGAACTACAATTATTTGAATTATATTTATTAATAATACAAATACGATATTAATTTGATAATTAATGATGAATATTATAATAATCAACTTCATGGTAACCCATTTTATCGTGATCGTCATCATGATGTTCCTTTTTGTGTTCCTGATGTTCTTCTTTATGTTCATGATGTTCATCATGGTGTTCTTTTTTATGCTCGTCATGGTGTTCTTTTTCATTTTTCTCATGATGTTCTTCATGATGTTCTTTTTTATGTTCGTCATGGTGTTCTATTTCATGTTTCTCATGATGTTCTTCATGATGTTCTTTTTTATGCTCGTCATGGTGTTCTTTTTTATGCTCGTCATGGTGTTCTTTTTCATGTTTCTCATGATGTTCATCATGGTGTTCTTTTTTATGATGTTCATCATGGTGTTCTTTTTTATGGTCATCATGATGTTCTTTTTTATGGTCATAATGGTGATGATAATCATCGTGATGATGATAGTCATAATGAGGATCATCGTGATGATGATAATCATAATGCGGATCATAATGATGACCATAATGATGATCATAATGATGATCATGATGACAATTATATCCTGGATTTGCACTTTCTGCGAGATCTAAATCTTTTAAGTCAGTTATTGGCACCGATGCCACAACTGTAACATATTAAAATCTCATGTTATGTACATATTTGTGTGTGTAAATTGCGATGAACCGTAAATTATACTAACCTGTTGGTTCTTTTTTGTCATCTTTGCATACAACAACAGCAACTAAACATACACAAACAATTAATAATACCTTGGCATAAATAAATTAATAAAAAAAAAAGATTTACTAATTTCGTTTTTGGTTGATTATTGCAGTTAATTATTAATATAAACGTATTACAACGTACCTTGATCATTTTAATGTTGTTTATTTATTTATTTTTTATCACAAAATAGTAATAATAACACTTTCGCTTATCGCATGTACAGATTTGAACTTGATGTGACTGAAAAACTTACCATTCACTTGTCTTTATATAGGATAATTTGATGTTTATAAAACAGGATAGATTTCATATTTATGTACTACAATATATTAATAATAGTATATATATAAAATAATATAATACATATATTCATGTGTTCGTTCAATTTTATTCTGCACAATCAATTCGCAACTCTGTTTTATAATAATTTTTCTTCGAATTACCTCTTTATATTATTAAATTACAAAATACATATATGGGTCTATAACTAAGTTTTGGGGATATTTTCAAAGTATTTGCCATCTGAAGCTACAACTTTTGACCATCTTTGTGGCAAATTATGGATCCCCTCATAGAAAAACTTCTTAGGTTTTGAAACAATCCATGAATCCAGTCATTTTTTCATATCTTCGTATGAATTGAACCGCTGTACAGAAAGGGCTGACTGCATCGACCGGAACAAATGTTAGTCTGATGGAGCAATGCCTGGTGAATATGGCAGGTGGGATAGAACTTCCCAGTCAAGTGTTTCTAACGTTTCTTTGACCGGTCTTGAAACGTGTCGTCTATCATTATCATGCTGCAGAATCCCACGGTCATGTCTGTTGGCATATTCTGGTCGTTTTTGATACAATGCTCGGCTCAATTGGATTAATTGCTCTCGGTAACGTTCAGCAGTGATGGTTTGTCCCGGTTTAAACAGCTCATAGTACACTACACCAAGCTGGTCCCACCAGATACACAGCATAACCTTAGAACCATGAATATTGCGTTTTGGTGTCGATGGACCTGGTTCACCTGTCTTCATCCAAGCTTTCAGGCGTTTTGGATTATCGTAATGGATCCACTTAGTATTGCCACTTCACACTGCGTACAAGCAATACTTCTTACGACACCTATTAGATTATCCCCAGGACTTAGTTATAGACCCAATATTATATTTATGTACGAGTTCATATGCAAGATGCGGTATTATTATTGTGCATCGTATATTAAAAACAAGTTAATTTAAAAATCTCGGTATATTTTGTTGTTGGTAGCGTTCGTTCTCACTGCATTCTCAACAAAATATAATTGATAATATAAATATATATTTTGTAAATATAATATAATCAATGTAAATATATGTATAATACTGTGTCCGTTGCAAATAGGGATAGCCAATTGATAATTGTTACACACATATTAAAATATTTATTATTTGAATCATATTAAATCAATGAAATCATCAAAAACTGAATAAAGTGCTATTTTATTATTATTAATAAATTAAATTAAATTACAAAGACATTATAGCATAAGTGTGTATTGGAACCATGTCATGAACTAAATTTCCCGGAATTGAGACTAATGATATTTTTTCTGTTTTAGAGCAATATTCTTTTTAAGGGTTTTTATACATTTTTTAAACGTGTTTTCAAAATATAATCAATCCATCTACGCCTACACCAAACATATATTCGAATTGCCATTTCATGTCATAAATTTGTGACATTTTATAAAATAAAGTGAACTACCCAATAGTAGTTCCAATAAATTTTTTGCAGTACACAAATACCTCGATATACGATATATGCCGTGAAAATTGGCCGCAAAGCGAAAAGTTATATAACTAATCAATTATTTTGATACAAACCCATACAAATTCAATAGAGGAGATGTTCCAATTTTATAAAAAAATTTGATTCTTTATATAACTTTTCGCTTTGCGCCAATGTTCCCGGAATGCATGTAGGCCGTATAGCTAGGTATCGGTATATCATAATTTCATAATTCAGTTTACTTTAAATTCGTCTGTAAAAGATAAACATAATGATGTTGAGATTGCTAGTGATTATCGTCAACAAAAACTTATTGAAGATTGTATGTAGCTTACGGGATATGTGTAGATATTTTCTTTCAACAATCAGAAATGAAATTTATAGCGCTTCAATTGCATCGCCCTGTACAATATTTATATGCGTATATTTTTTGTACATCGGATGTATCTGAACTTATACTTATATATGATTTTTTATGCAAATTAAAGTGCGTATAGATTTTATATTAGCACAAAATATAAATACACTTTACGAATGAAACAAGATATTCATTTTTTTAATTTTATAAATCATTTTCATATAAATAATTAAAATAATAATATATATTTTAATTGAATAAAAGGGACATGTGGAAAATTAAATATAAATAAATATTAATTTATTGATGAGCAAATATGTTATTGGTATTTTATGTATAATTTACATACATTTATAATTTACAATAAAGGGTGTTCGAATTTAAGGCATCATTTTAAATTTTAATTAAAAGACAATAAATTGTGTGAAATCTTTATATTTATTTATTTTTTTTTTGAATGTTAAGTACATTGAATCCGGTCAGTAATACAAAAGAATGTCGTTCAAGTGATTTCCTCTGCTAGTTCTGCGGCAGACTGTCAATTTTTTACCAAAATTTTGAATAACTTTTTCACATAATGATGGTTCATTATTTGATATTGTGATACTTGCTCGATAATGTTGTCTTTTATGGGTGATGGAATGTTTGAGGATTATCTGTATGAATAAGTACTGTTCAAGAAACTCCATAAAAAGAATGGTATTAAATCGCAAGATCTTGCTGGCCAATTCACGTATCTTCTTCGAGAAATTATTCGATTATTAAACTTCTCTTTCAAAAGATCGATTGTTTTCGTTGCTATGTGGCATGATTCACCATCCTGTTGAAACCACATATTCTACGCATTTAATATCTTTGAATTGATTCCACAAAAAGTTTCTATCATCTGTCGATATCGACAAATTGATGTCCTTGGTTCTTCAGCAACATTTATGCTAACAATTGCAATATTGTCACTTAAACTATACCACTGTACGATGATGTGTTTCTGATCTTGAACTGCAATTTATTTAAGTTTATCTATGATAAGTTTAATAATACGGTTTGTCGTAGCATTTTCTCTGCCGTATGTTGACCCATTGTCTTCCAACTTCTAAATAACTTTCACAGTATTCGAAAATAAGTTTTTATAATTAAAACACGTTGTTCACTCGTGTAGCGATGCATTCTAACTAAACGGGATGTATTTATTTTAAATTCGAATTGATACGTCAAATTTGAACACCCTTTATATTTTATAGGATGCCATATATTTTAAATCACTGTATAATATTTTCCTATCTATACAATATTATTATTAATACCATATAGGATTTTGTTCTTGTTGTTATTGCAAAAGTTTATTTATATATACTCATTTATTTTTTGTATATAATTTTAATTATGCATTATTTATATTTAAATTTATATATATATTTATATGCATTTTTGCATGACTTAAGAATAGTTGTTAGTCTTGACAGAAAGAAGGCTTAACAAATTTGTTATTGAAAATTATATTCAGATCTGCTAATTTTCCTGATAATAAAAAAACATTAAAACTACGCACGTAATATGCTCATGTATAAAGTGTATAATTAATACGTAAAGATAGTTTTTGCAGTTCTGTAAAGTTTGAGTTTTATATCTGAGCCTCAGCATTTATAATTAAGATAGGCGCAAGAAAAATATATTTTTATGATGAATATGTATTCGAATTCGCTTAATTTATTTATTTACTTTTAATTTATTCTTTCTTTTGAAGCTGGCATCTCAACGACATCCAATCAGTTCTCATGTAGAACAATATTTCATAATAGGAAACTCTAAAAATTATATTGTTTCATGTAAATATAGAAATGTTATTTTCAAATATAGATATTGTTTCAAAGAATTCCAGAGTATGTATATCAGTTGTAGGGAACGAGGTTCATAACAACTGACAACTATATCATAAAATATTAAATATGATCTTCTCTGACATATCAGATTAGGATATAGAAGTAAATGTATTGCTTTTATCTTATCGCTTAAGAATCAGTACACGAATGATATTAAAATCTATAGCGGCAGCGAAGATGTTCCATGAACTTGTATTTTCATCAGCAAGTAGTTAAGTATTCTTATATATAGCTATTTTAATCACATCTTTATAATGGGGCCGTTCCCTATACTAAATTTATTTTATCATACTATAATTTTTAGTAAAAATTTATGATTTTAAGAACAAAATGCGAACAAATTATTTCATATGTAAATGTAATGGTGTTTGGATCATTGAATATTTATCTTTCGAATGTATATACGACAATTTTATTTACTTTAGTGTCTCCTCAGAATTGTTACATTAACTCTGATTCCGATTATATGCTAACGAGATTATTTATAAAAATTTCGTTACTAAATTTTTAAATTTTGTTACATTTTGTTGCAATGATTGTATAGATAAGAATTCAGTTTACATTATTTTTTTTGAATTATAATTTTATTTTTATCAATTTGTTGTTTAATACATGGCAAAATTTTATAATATTTCATTTAAATTTAAAATATCGCAAAAACAATAAAATATGTTTGTCTAAAATTTATTTTCATATTAATAATTGTGAATGATCACTACTTCATTATAATTTTTGCAATAGGAATCTTTTTGCAAATGCATCAGTAATATTAGGTTTGTTTATTTTGATTGTTTTGTTAATGATGATAGTGATGGTCTTTTTTATGATCATGGTGATGATCATGATGGTCATGATGGTGATCATGGTGGTCATCATGATGGTCATGATGGTGATCATGGTGGTCATGATGATGATCATGATGATCATGATAATATTCATGGCCAGGATATGCACTTTCAGCTGGATCTAAATCGGTGAATTTGTCAACTGGGACGGGTGCAGTCTCAGGCAACACAACAACATCTATAAATGTACGTATATATGAAATAGATTAAAATTTATTAAACATTTGCATTTATACTAAACATTTGTATACGATTAGAATGAAAAATAAATGTTCACTCACTTGGTTCCTTATTGTTGTCATCGGCTGCATAGATAAAAGTTGTCAAAAGACAAACACAAACAATTAATTCCTGTAATCAATTTAATAAACATTAACGAAATTATTTCATGTTGTTTACAAATGAAAAGAATTTACACAAACCTTGAACATTTTGATATTTATTTATTTAAAAAAATATTTTCACAAATAAAATACACAACTTCTTCTTATCGTGTTCAGATTTACACTTGTTGTGTTCAAAGAACTCGACTGGCCTTATATAGGGATATTTTTTTGTTCATAACTTCTTAACAGAGTTATAATTTATATTTTTTATGGTCTTGTATTTAAAATATTCTCGTATATATAAATAAAATATGTATAATATTTGTATAAATTGTCATCATTGCAAGAGTGTACGATTGTTTTTCCATATACAAACACATATTTTGTGATGTAATTTAATTCATCTTTGGTTTATACGATAATTTTCTACAATTTGTTTATGTGTATAGTTTTTATTAAATGAAGGTACTTAACTTCCATTATTATTTGTATTATAGCGAATAATTTAAAGATCTTGATATGTTTATTGTCATATGAATATGCAGTAGCAGGATAGAACTTATAATATATATAAATTAATAATTAATTATACCAATAATAATTATAAATTTAATGATCTTTTACATGTATGTAAATTAGGTATTCATACGCATATATAAGTTCTATATATATAATATTATATAGTATTATGCTAATTTAAATGATTCTTGTTTAGGAATTGGTTTGGTCGTATTAAAATTAACTTTTTTGTTTCCTTTATATTTTTGACATTGTGTAGTTGAATGTATTGACAAATTTGATCATGGATCTCAATACTCATCGTATTCTTTCTTGTTGAATGTTTTGAAGAAAATAATAGTAGACATAAAAGTATACGTAGGGCTGAAAAATATCGCTGTCTATCGCTACATCAATATCCACTCCACACCTTTCTCGAGTATGCCAAATGTCTTATGGCAATAATATATTGCGAAAATATGATTTGTATTTATATATTTATAAATTTACAAATTAACACAAAAGTTAAAAGAAAGGAAATATTTGCAGCGTAGACTTTTCACTGATTGGATGGTAAAGTAAAGCATTGAACTATTATACTATTTTACAAAATTCATTTTGTACGATGTAGCTCATTTTCTTACATTAAATGTGATCATTTCAATAATCAAAATTGTTGCATATCGGGGTAATGAAAATCCACATCCAAAAATCATTACACAAAAAAATAAAAACGAATGTTTGGTGGTGCGGAACTTTGTTCAACAGTCATAGTTAGAACTTATCTCTTCGAAGATGATGATATGGCAATGCTCGTACAATCTATTGAAAGTGTTATAAAAAAAACTGTTAATTGAATGTTTATGACGTGAAATTGGTAAAATCTATGTTCATTTTCAATAAGATTTATTGTGAAAAAAAAATCTGGCATTACTTTTGCAATACCTTGTGTTGGTGTAGGTCACGTACTCACTGCAAAATTAATTTCGTCTAAATATTTAATATTTTTTTATTTATATGTAGAATGATTTCAAATTACTTACGCCAAACACGTCCGAATTGATTTTAAATACCATTTTGAACTACTCTTATATCTGTTCAGCAAGTTCTTTATGAGTTTCCGATACATTTACATTGTTGAATTTCTTCATCTAATACGGTTCGAACAACTTCAAAGCACGTGAATCGTTTGCTATACTACATAGACCAATCCATTAAGATATTTTGCAATCTGTCTTTTAGCTGTTGCATATAGCTTACAATTCTATGGTCCAATACTCCAATCAAAGATAATAAAGCTGACGTAGTATTTTTTACCATTCAAAACAGAATAAAATACAATGCTTTAAATGTCGTTTTTTGAAATTCGTATGTCTTTTAGCTGTGGCACACACACTGAATGATTACTTATAAATAATTGAAAATTATATCATACAAGTTCAAAAATTCCTAATCAGAAAAGTTCGTAAATCAGTTACATCTATATTATGATATTGGAATACGAGGGATCAATCGTTTCATAACTCCCAAATAATATGTACTATTGACAATTTGGTAACTTGGAACGAATTCTTTGTGAATGCGACATTAAACTTTCACTTCTAACATCACCACCAATGTCTTCATTCCCATTTTTGAAACGATTATACAACAGGTTGTTGTACGAGATACACAATTATCACAATAAACTTTCTATTCACTTTTCATAAAGTTTCGGAAAATTGTTTTCTAAGTTTAAAACTAAATTTAATATATTAGCTCTTCCTTCGGTTTATATACTGCGGAATATTCCAGTATTTAAGCTCCGTTCCGGTTAGACTGTCAATTAAACAATTTGTGAAATAAATATGTCAAGTCAACTTATTCTCACAACAGTACCACTCGTTTTTAAGGCATCTATACTAAACATGTAGTCGTAAGTTGGAAAAATACTTTATATGGCACCAATTTATCTGTAATTATATATTTTTATGAATGCTTTTATTGAATTAAACTTATATACAATAGAATAGATGATAGTGTTGCGTTTTGAGAAAGAGATATTGTTAATTATGCTTTCTAATAACATGTATCATATATTTCCATCTTTTACTTATGCGATAAACGATAAACAAATGATAATTAAGTTGAATAAATTTTAGCATGAAAAATACTGAAAAAATGTTTTCCCATGTCAGTATCGGGAAGTCGCTACCTTTCGGATTGAATGATAATAGTTGTAACTATAACGCCACAGATTATGGGCTATGACCCTATGTATTGTATAATAATCGAAAAAATTGAATTATTATGTTACATATTTTTATATTTGTAACTTCAGAACTGACTTTCTTTATGTAATAATTACATTTTTGAAAGTTTTAAAAACTTGACGTACACAAAAGATTTATTTTTATATGTTTAAAAAAAAAATTACAAAATACATTTTAGATTATTTAAATCAAAAAATCAAAACACATTAAAATACATAGATTAATTTACGTATTATGTTTAGTTATAATTATATTATTATTGTTGTTGTTAATGCTGACGACTGCTTTTAGAGTGATGTTCTTGTTGTTTATGATGAGAAGAATGATGCTGGTGATGAGAGGAATGATGGTGATGTTGATGATGTTGATGATGAGAAGAATGGTGGTGATGTTTGTGTTGATATTTATTATTTAAGGGATATGCACTTTCGGCAGGATCTAAATCGATAAATTTATCAATTGGAGCGGCTGCATTCTCAGGAAGTACAACACCATCTAAAATACGTATATATTAAAATATAACCATCTATTTATACTACAATTATACAAGTAATATTTTGATTATTCTCTAACTTGGCTCCTTATTGATGGTCTCATGTTCTGCAAATACAAAAGTTGTCAAACACAAAAGGCATACACAAACTATTAATTCCTGTGTAATGAATTTTAATTATAATTATTACAAAATATTTGTTTATTTTTAACAACAGAAAGAAAATAATTTGTAATACACTCAAACCTTAAACATTTTGATATTTATATATTTATTAAAAAATATTATCACAATAATTCACAAACATAAATAATTATGCAACTTCTTATCGCGTGTATTGTCGATTTACACTTGTTCCGATCAAAGAACACTGTCAGCCTTATATAGGGCCATTTTTCTTATTATTCATTACATGACAGATTTGCATGCAGGGGAGTACGTGTTCAAACTAAAAGTAGACACAAATCCATTGTAGATTTTATTTGTGATGTTATATTTTAATTCATCTCTGTTTTATGGTAATTGTCTATGTAAATTTATGTATACATCTTTATAAAATGCAGATTCATTATTAATTATTATTAAATGATTTATTAATTTATTAATGAATTTAAAATTATTAATTTAATTTAACATAGTTAACACACTATTAGGTGTGTAAATTAATTTTTCTGTTATTAATTTTTTTATTTCAATTTTATTTCTAATATATTTAAGAACAATTAGAATACAATTTTAAAAATCCAAGTATATTTATCATATTATCGATAGTACAATAAATACTTCCGTCAACACACTTTTCTATATGGTTGTTTATGAATTCCGTCGAGAAAGAACTGTTGGTTTTTTGACCAAATGAAATTGTTGACAGATTCTCGTATTTCATCAATTGATTTGATTTTGAATTGAATTTGAAAACTATTTTGCATCGAAAGAAACAAATCGCAATAACAATAAGATTCAATGTATGGTATAAGTATTTCTATACGTATATGCACCGGTGAGGTGAAACAGTCAAAGCATAATGAAAGCGTGTCACGATTCACGAACAGCTTTTACCACAAGTTGTCTTGTGTTTTCGTTAACAAATTTTATTGGATATTTTTTCAATTGCTCCAAATTTTTAAATTTCCACATTCAAAACTCAAATTAATTATCGGTTGTTTAAATGATGAGCTGAAAACATAGTTTCAGTATAGGTAGGTTTTTTATAATTCATAATACAATTTCTTTAAATTGTTTAATCAAATATTTTAATATTGTTGAAACCGATATGCCGAAATTCATATAAATAAGATATAGAGTGTCAGAAGTGAATCATATTTTCATCAAATATTCACAACAAATATCGCACAAATGCAGTGTTTTCATTTTGGAAACATAATTCATTTTATCCTGTCAATGCACAAAAGTCATGGAAATTAAATGTTATTACTATATATTGTAAATAATTAACATGTTAAAAAGTTGCCTTTAAAATTTATTTACAAGCATAATATTTATTAATTATTTGTGATATTTTTATTGTCATTGTGGTTATTATGTAAAATTATTATAATTTATTAAAAATCAATAATTATTATAAATTTAATGATATTTCATTTATGACTATGTAAATTAGGTTTATCTTTACATTTCAGTCTTATATATGCACAAGTTGTATAATATATATTATTGCTGTACAATATAGGTAACGTATGCCAATGTCTATACGGTTTATTAAAATATTTTTGGGGGACGCCCATTCCGACCACAAATTGGGTCGCCTTTCTTCCCCTCACCGAGCAAACTATGCTGCTTGATTGCCACGATGGGAATCAAGCCATACCGCCACATCACCATCTTTCGTCGCATATGCAGCATCTTTTTGAGGGTTAACGGAAACATGTCGATAACATTTTTTTGTATTCTACAAAATTTTGCTGTAATATTTCTCAATATAAAAAATGGTTATGGGTCAGCTAGAGAAAATAGAATACAAATCTGGGTATTTAAATTTAATATTGGGCCTATATACAATAGATAATACGTGTATATGAACATTTAAAAGACGTGGTATGGTATATGGACACATATTATTCTAATAAAGAACACACTCTCTTATTTAATGGTTTTTATTCTAACGTAATTATTTGAATTTCTATAATTAGTAAATTGCTTAATCAAAAATGTAATTATTGATTTTTTGGATGTTGTAAATCAATTTTAATTCTTTAATTTTAAATTTATTTGAGACATATGGAATAATGGCGTCACAAATTCATTTTCGATTTATTCATATCCAAAATTCAAAACACATTAATATCGGATTTAAAAAATTTATATATTTATTAATAATTATATAATCTTTTAATTGCATCAATAATAATTTTATAATTATTGTTGCTAATACTAATAATAATGGTCTCTTCTATGGTGATGATAATGATCGTGGTGGCCATGATGATGATGATGATGATAATGATCGCGGTGGCCGCCATGATGATGATGGTGATGACCGTAATTACGATATCCACTTTCAGCTGGATCTAAATCGGTAAATTTATCAATTGGCTCGGGTGCAATCTCTGGAAGCCCAACAACACCTAAATATATACATAGATTATAATTTAAACATTTTCATTAACTATATATTTATAATTAGGTGTAGAAATTGAAAATATCCGCTTTATAACTATGGACTCCCCACCCAAATCACCCAAATAAAAATCATCGAATTATGAAAACATCTATCTTTCGTTAATTGCAGTACAATTGGTAAATTGTTAGATACTGCCATGCCGAGTAATTTACCAACTTGGCTGTAATAAATGCTTATTAGATACCATGAGCCTCAGTTGGATAATATATCACTTGAAATAGGTAGTGTAACTCATCGGGAAGTATTTATATACTAATGCGTTTGCTACTTCAATCTACCGTACTTAATCCAATTGATGCAGTTAGCCATTTAAGACATGCAATTATTACTTTATATGCAAGCTATAGAAATTGGATGATTGCCTCAAAAGAAGAAGGAATTGTTCAGACAATTAATACGACAATTAGCTGAAAGATGGACGAAGGTGGTAGCCTTCAATGGATCAAACTTTAATTGAAATATTAATATTGTTTGTTAATGAATGAACGTGCCTTTTTTTCAATAAAAACGGGGTATTTTCAATTTCTACACAAAATAAAGAATAAATATTCACTCACTTGGTTCCTCACTGTAACCATCTGCTGCAAAAGTAAACGTTATCAATGAAAGACACACACAAACAATTAATGCCTGTAATGGATTCAAAATAATAACTAAATTATTACAAGTTATTTATAAAAGAAAATCATTTTCACAAACCTTGAACATTTTGATATTTATTTATTATTGATTATTACTTAAAATTTATCACAAAAAATTTAGACAAAAATGCACAATTTATTCTAATGTAGTTCAGATATACAATTGTTGTGATCAAATATCTCCACTGGCTTTATATAGAGATTTTTCTTTGATTTTTGTTCATAACGCAGAGTTGGATTTTTTATAGTTGCTTATATTATAATTTTTTTAATTTAAATATTTCGAGGGATTTTCGTCAAACTACCATCACAGTGGACTATATATGGATTACGCGCAGACAAACGTCAAGTCAGCTCGCCAGAATATAGTGTCCATCGTTTTACGGCGTCACAATATAACATTATACAATGAAGTTAGTAAATTAATCATGAATAATTAAAAACAATGACGATGTATAAGAAAATGTAGCACCCGTTGTATTTTTCCACAATTTTGCATAATTATATAAATCTTCATCCTGCAAATAAATTAGTCTCTTTATCGAATGGAAAAATAAAATTCATTAATCGACACTGTAATATATTTTATATGTGCAAATTAGGTATTTTAACACATTCATGGGATTTTTTTTTACTTACAAAAGTTTCACTAAAACACCTGCTATTTTTCATTATTAAAATTATTATATTATTTATTAAAATTGCGATAATTAATTTTGTAATTAATAAGTCTATAAGATATTGAAATTTTTAAAAATTGTACGTGAGTAATATAATTACGTATTGTAATATTCGTAGATACCCAAAGATAAGATGATGGCTTCCGTATGGAATTTCGGAATTGCACATGAATAGATTGATATTCTGGAAAACCGTTCTAGCCCTCCACGAAATATTTTTCTTGATCTGCTATGGAAAACCTGAGAATTTGTTAATTTCCCATACAATTTTGAAAGTGCAAATCAATGTATTTCATCAGTTGAGAGAGAATATTTCGAATAAATTAAATTATTTTTTTAAAAATTAATTAATTGTTTGCTATTTTCTTAATTCATTTTGGTTATTTTTCGGACTGTATACGTAAATTATTAAAATCACTATAATTAATTTGTAATGGGATTATATGAATTGCTGTTATGGAGAAATTATTAGTACCTTCAATAGGTTTAGAAACTATATGTAGATACAATAACTTGACTCTTCACCGAATTCGTTCAAATTGTGTTTGTGTTTATTGTTTAGAATAAGATTATAAGCTAGTTTTCTAAAAAGTTCTTCGAAAACTGGTACCATGGGATACTTCTACTATTTGGATTACAGAATAGATTATTCTGCTATGGTATAAATTGAGACAAAATTATACAAATGAATTGTCGTATTGTAACGCTATATATATACCATTCTTTTCATTAAAATAAGGTCTGATGTCATTAAATTATGCAATCTACACACCTAATTTAATTCAAAATAGGCCAACATATGATACTGCGGTTTGTCCAATCTGGTCTGTAAAGCTGCACTGAATATCTGTTTTGAAATAACACCTTTAAAACCCCATTCTATACTGTCATATTTAATTGTATACAAATTGAACATGATATTATTCAGTATACTGTAATCTGGTCTGTGTATTTATAATTTATATAGTATCCATCAAAAATATACTATAGGCGTAATTTATTTTTAATTATTTATATTATCGGTAACACCTCATATGGATGGACAATGTTTAATCTGTTAGCCAATATATACTTTATATGTAGGTATGCAACATCACAACATCATAATGTAATGCATATATATGTGTGAAAGTATCAATTTACGCATATTATTATTATTACCACTAATATGGGTATGAATCATTTAATTAGAATCAATTATTATTAATATATTGTGGTAACAAATTTACCACCAAATTTATGAGAAAGTAATTCTGAAATGATATTTTTATTCAATTTGTGATTCATATTCAACGAATAGGTACAGTAGGTACTATATGATGTCGTTATAGTAAGTAAGTTTAATAAATAAAAAAATTAGCAATCGATATGATTAAGTGAAAATTTATAAACTATGTATTTTAGTTTATCTCATCAGCAAGCAAACTACCAATTCATTTGTTACGAATAGTAAACACATACAAATAACTTATACTAACATGTTGAATTGAATGTTTTAGCGAATTAGCATGAATTACAAAATACGTTACCGTAACGTACTTTCAAAATTAATGTTATATTTATTACGCAGATGTTCTTATATACAATATTATGTATAATGATAACGTACACACACTTTAAAACCATGGTGAAATTATGATTGTTGTTGTTTTTTATAAAAATTATTAATTCAATAATTTTGAAGTTAGTTGTTGTAATCTGATGAGAAAGAGACTTACAATATTCATGAATTATCATCTAATCGAAACCATTCGATCAATAAAAATACAAGAAATTAAGCATTCGCGATAACGTAATCCTTCTGCACCTATCATATTTAATGGGTATAAAAATATCCTTACTGTTACCACAATCTATTATAATAATAATTGAGTCTAATTAAATGAGTCACACTAAGGCCACAAATAAATATGAATACATCTGATTTAAATAAATTTCATACTTCTTTGTGACAAACAAACATTGGTCTTTGAAAAAATCAAAGGTGCCGGTTAATAAAGTTTCAGTATACTCCTTACTTGATAAATTAAATAAAATTCGGTACATCCTCCAGAACTTTTAATCTTATTGTTCCTATTGGCATACATCGAGGCACTTATCCTTGGCCTTATTTTTACATACGTGTAACAACGTATGTGTCGGAGGCTTGGTGCATGAAACAGAACCAGGAACAATTACGTCGGATTTTCGAACGAAAGGTACTCCGTGGCATATTTGGTCCCGTCAAAGAACAGAATGGTTGGAGGCGAAGATACAATTTTGAATTAGACAAGTTGTACTGTCAACCAAATATTGTCAAAACAATCTTGGTTAAATAGTAAACCAGAAGGTAGAAGGAGAGCCGGAAGACCTAAGACGAGATGGCTAGATGCAGTTATATAAAGATCCTTAAAATTCGGGATTGGAAGACATTGACTGCGGATAGGTCAGTTTGGAAAAGCGTGTTGGAGAAAGTAAGTAAGTAAGTACCAACCTTGTGGTACCTCCTGAGAACTAATATATTAAATAATTGGAACTAAAACAAAATAAGGAGGCGAGCATAAAACACAATAAATCATGATCAGCTTTATTACACGTCTACGAAAAATCCAAATCACAACAAAAGTGATACTCCTCAATAGCTAAAAGAATATCAATTATATATGAAAAATGAAAAATATAAATCAGCTATATATACATTGTGAAAAGAAAATGCATCATAATATAGCAATTTTTAGAATGAGTTGGATAACAAGAAGAAAAATGTGGCGCAAAGAATGACTTAAAATTCTGGAGCAAATAAGTGCAGTCACATCCCATAATACTCAATTTTCTTATATTATCCCAAAGATTATCCGTAGTCAATTTTTATATGTGTTTCAAATAATTCATTTATGTATAAGCACTACTTTTCCACGTTTTGTCCACTCCAATAGTAACACAATACAATATACCACAATCAATCGAACTAATCTAACAGCATCAGCACATATAATCTATCAACAATGCATCCATTGTAATCCATAATAAGTTTCACCTTATCAATTTCAGAAATGAATAAAAAATTTCAGTGAATGAGCCAGCGATTCCACACAAACCAGTATAGGCAAACTGAGGAACTAGACTGTTGTAAATAATGTGTGGCCACAAAGGTGTTATAAACTTTTAGACAAAACTGTGAAAGTATATATTATTGAAATTAAAATACGAATATGATTTGGAAAGCAAGTCAATTTTTAAAATATGATAAATTTCGATGAAACACAACTTCTCTGTTCTTTCATACACAGTCACGCACATTCAGAATGGATATATTAAAAATTGATTACATTCAGATCAAACCTTTCACCGCTACTTTTTTCCAAATGATAATTAGTGTAAATTGCTATTATCACTACGAAGCACTGAAATTGTATGTAAAATATGTACTATATCTTTAGTGTTTTAATCATTAAAGACTAATATTATATATATATTTTATTATTTATTGCTAATAGATAAAACCATATATTAATATAAAAATGGAAATTACGCTAAAAAATTATAACATGGTTCAATTAAGAATTTTTATATATGGTATACACAGCCTTTGTCTCAAAAATTCCCGAACTTTTTAAAAATAAATACAACAGTTCGTTATTTTGAATTAATTCTTTTAATTTTTTCAAAATAATGTCCTTTTTAGCTGGAACATAACGTCTGATACGTTCTAAAAGTGAATCAATTGACTTTTTTTATGTTATCAGTAGAACTCTTCCTCATGACGTCAGTTAGGCTAATCAGGCGAATAATCTAAATGATTGAATGTTAAATTAATGATGCGATATGGTTCGTTATCAAACCCATCATAACTCCCAAAAAATATGCACTAGTGACAACGTAGTGTGATAACTTGGGATGAATTTTTTGCGAATAATTCCGAATTTTGCCTTCGACTTCTTTCACCAATATCGTCATGACAATTTGAAAACAACGGAATGTTATGAAGTTTTGACACAACTTCAGTCAAAGATGTTCCTTTCTATCCCATATGTATGTTATGGGCGTCACCTCAGGTTTATAAAATTTTCTGAAAGTTCGGAAATTTTTACGACAGACGGTTTATATTCACAGTATATTTTAAATGTAATTTATTGGGTTTTTCTATACATGCAATTATGCATATTTCTAATACATATCATAAACTTTCAGACGCACATGACATTACATTAATTATTGATAATTATTTTCTATATAAATACAAGCATTAAATTTTATAACAATCATTCAAAGTTTTATACTAACAAGTGAGAGTTCATTTATTTTAAATATAATTAGTGCATTTATAAATTTAAAAAAATTTATAACAAAATGGTGATGAAGGTTTGTAATGAAATTGTATTAAAATTTAAAATTGTAAATGTCATAAAATCATTTAATTTTTTCATATATTACACTTTTATAGGAATTATTAATTATAAATGTTTGTTTGATTACATTCATTTGTTGTTCAGTAATTGGAAATAAAAATGAAGGTAAAATTTTCGTCGAATTAATATTAGATGAAATGTAATCGCAACATATAATTTATTTATAGGTAATGAAAATCAAAAGTTGATACCAGCTGAACAATTTTTTGATTTAGCTACAGCTGAAAGTTCTTATTCAGAACATGGTCATAAATATCATGGAGGCCATAATTTTGATCATCATCGTGGTCATGATCATGAACATGATCATGATTATCATCGTGGTTATGATCATAAACATGACCATGATCATCAGCATGGACGTGACCATGATCATCAGCATGGACGTGACCATGATCATCATCATGGACATTACCATGAACATCATCATGGACATGATCATGATCATCATCATGGTCACTATAAGCATTGATATGCACATCATTGCTATAATTTTATTTTAATACATATGTACAAATAGTTGAATTTCTTTTAATTATAATACACATAACTGCTGAAA
Source organism: Bibio marci (assembly GCA_910594885.2). Lineage (NCBI taxonomy): Eukaryota > Metazoa > Arthropoda > Insecta > Diptera > Bibionidae > Bibio > Bibio marci. The sequence goes on along the minus strand of OU343115.1, from coordinate 31,895,016 downwards.
AACAATAAATTGTTATTTTATATTTATCTTTTTATTTCGTAACTGTATTACTAGAACGTTAGATTATCGAATAATTTAGTTTATTTTGCATGCCAGTCTGATTTCTATCACTTATTACAGGCAATCTTCTATATGCGATATATATTATTATAATAAAATAATAGCGGTGGCAGCGACTGTCCAAAATTCTTCAATATTCTTATAATTAGAAATTTCGCGAAACCTGATGGTATTCCGTCAGTGATCTTGAAACACTGCGCTAAAAAGTTTGTACCTCCCCTTGTTATTCTTTTCAATGAATCTCTTATACGGAAGGGATTTAACCAGATGTTTTTCAAAAATTCTACACAAACTACAGACCAACTCTGAACTTTAATATTAAGTCAATTATTGGTCGTGAGCAACACGGTTTTATGTGTGGAAGATCTACTACCACTAATTTACAGGAGCTCGTTACCTTTTATTTTGACAATTTCAGCCGCGGTGGACGGGTAGATTGCATTTTCACTGGTTTTAGCAATGCTTTCGATAAATTATCACATAAATTACTGTTATCTAAATTGTTAAAAATGGGTTTTAATTCGAACTTTTTAATTTGTTTTAATGAATATTTATCGGATCGTTCTTTTCGGGTATTGTTTAATAATACTATATCAAATGCTTTTTCTATTACGTCTGGTGTTCGTCAAGGGACCAAGGGTTACCTGGGACCGATTCTATTTGTTCTTTATATAAATGATCTGTCATCGGATATAAATAATTCTAAATGTTTAATGTATGTTGATGAAGTTAAAATTTTTAGTTCGTTTAATGGCATTACTAATAATCTTTTGCTGCAGAGGGATTTATCTGCATTTTATATGTGGTGTGTGCAAAATTATTTGTGTTTAAATATTGGTAAGTGTAGTGTTATTTTTAAATAACGTTGATAAAACTTTGGATCTTGGATTGAATCTAGATCACAAATTAAATTTTAAATATCATATAAACTACCACATTATTAATAGGGTCAATCCGATATTGGGTTTTATTATATGGCGTGGTCGCGAATTATCCGATCCATATTCGATTAGATTATAGTTTTACTCTTTGGTGCGATCTATATATTGGAATATTCATGTCAGGTATGGTCCCGTTTTTATGCAATTGAAATTGGGTAGAATTGAGTCAATCCAGCGTAGATTTTTAAGATTCTTCTTAGCGAATCTACCTTGCAAAGATGGGGTCATACTGGCTAGTTATGAACATAGACTAAAACTTTTGAATACGCCCACTCTGGCAAATCATAGGAACTATATGAAATTATATTATTTGTAATCATTTAATTCCACGAAATTGTATATAATAAATAGAAAAATAACTATTAGAATTTACATTATAAATATTGTCGATACCATGAAATATATTTTGTTTTGATAGATTTTTAAAAAAGAAACAACATATTGGCAGTACTTATACCACACGACATTTACTGTGTGCTTCTTAAAAACGTGTTGGTCGTCAAAGTATATCATGATAGATTTGTTGCAGATTTTGAATAGTTATACCTTATTGTATCAACACGTTCACTTGCGTAATAGCCGTGTTTATAAAAGATCTTTAATTTAAAAAAATAAGTGTTATATCAGTCGTACCGGTATCAAATGAGCGTTTTTTTGTGAAAATAAAACACTTATTTTGAATGGGAAAGTAAAAAACATTTTATTCAAAATATTGGCCATTGCTTTATATATATTTTGACCACCTTTCTGGAAATTTGTGGATACCACGCCAATAGAAGTGTTCGTCTTTTGAAGCAAACCAATCAGACACACAATTTTCGACTTCTTTGTGGCGACACGTCAAGACGACGTCGGTGTGAACCCGTCATAGGTTTGTGTTCAGCAAGGAACACAAGCAGATAACGGTTCGCATCGACAATGACATTAATCGACAATGACATTAATTGACGGTTGAACGAGACGTGGACAAGAGAGACGATTACTAACAGCCACGCCGACAGGACGTTAAATAAATAATATTAAAAATATAATTAAATAATATATAAAAATAAATGAAATAAATTAAATAAAAATAATAATAATTAAAATATAATTAATTAAATATAAAGTTAAAAATATAATTAATTAAAGAAAAAATAAATTAAATAAAATATAAATAAATTTAAAATTAAATAAAATAAATTAAATAAAATAAATATTGTAATATTAAATATAGTAAATAAAATAATAATATTATATAGTGGAAAGTTAGTGTATTAGTTTAACTTTAATATCCCTAACATTAATATCCCACATCTTCTTAGGAATCGAAGTGCTGCTCCCCTAGTGCATGTCCCTTCGATGCAAACAAATGATAGTGGGAAGGAGTAAAGTCTGGTGAATACGGCGGGTAGGGTAGCAGCTCCCATCCAAGTGCTTTGATTGTATCTTGAACCGGTTTTGTGCATTGTCAAGGAGCAAAATTACCTTGCCGTCTCTTCTGGCCCATTCTGGTAGTTTTTCGATTAATGTATGGTTCAAATTGATCATTTGTTGTCGGTAGCGATCAGCATTAACAGTTTCACCAGGTTTTAGGAGCTCGTGGTACACCACACCTTTCTGGTCCCACCAGACACACAGCATTGTCTTCTTGCCGAAACGATTTGTTTTGCAGCTGTCGATGTTGATGGTTGTCCTGGATTAACCCATGATTTTTCCGTTTAGGATTCTATAAATAAATCCATTTTCATCGCCAGTAACAATTCGATGCAAAACTGATTTTATTTCGTGTTTTCAAGTAAAATTTCACAAGTGTTTTTTCGGTTTTCTATCTGTCTTTCAGTCAATTCATGTGGCACCTATTTTCCACACTTTTGGATCGTTCCCATAGCTTTTAAACGGTCAGAAAATTGTTATCTCTGAATCGTTGAAATCATCTTTTGCATGTTGCTTCTGATAGAGCATGATCACCATATGCCTCGACAAACATTCGATGCAACTATGCAGCACGTTTCTTCAAATGAAAACAAATGACTTGATGTATGCTAAATATGTTTGACAGATGTCATAGCAACCAAGCAAAAAAAAAATTAATGCTCGTTCACAACAAATTTTTTCTATCGAGACATTTGTATATTGACGCTCACTTGATACCGGTACACTTGGTATATTTATTGAGTTGCGTTTACAAAACCATGTATGTTTAAATGCGCGTAATGAGGTCATCATCGGTACGTATATATCAACCACACAGAAGCAGTAAAATGTTAACGTAATTCGCCCAATTAACTTCACTACCAATAAGTTCTTAAGTTTAATTTTAGCAATGTGTTTAAGAAATACCTCTGTATTTAATACGTGTCTGTCAAACAATCTAAAGGGGTTGTAGCCAGATTCAATTATAAATATGAGTGAAATATTTAAGAAACATTAAATAAATATCGATCATTTTTTCATGCACAAGCTATTTACAATACAAATGCTACAGCGACACAATATTACTGTCTTCTTCATCAGTTGATGCATTTCAAATATGTATTTACAGTTCTTGTATTCATAAAGGAAATATATGTGCGTACGAATATTAATTTGATATATGAAGGGAACGAGAATCTATAAACATGTTATTTTAAAATGCAATAGATTTACTTGCCCACACAGCGCACACACGACATCGCACTGTATGAAACATATGTGAGGAGCGAAAAACGAAAATACAAAATTAAATAAAAAATATATCTTTTAAAAATTTTGCGACAGCTCTATGTGAGAGAATTATGTTTTTTATCATAGCAAATAAAAATAATATTCAATTATGGTTAAAAAAAAAATAATATGTTCATTATATGACTAGTTAAAAAATAATATATTCATAAAAAATTACATTCTAACTTAAATGAATAATTTATAATCACATTAAATTTTATTTTGTTAATAATGACCATAACCTTTATTATGTTTATCATGACCATATCCTGTATTACCGTATTGTCCATAGCCACCATGACCATGTCCGTCATGACCATAGCCGCCATGCTTTTTACTATGACCTCCATAACCATGACTACCATGTCCGTATCCTTCATGATCATCTTCATCATCATCATCATCATCATCATCATCATCTTCGTCAGAAAATTCATCATGTTCGTGTTCATATTCTCCGTGACCATGATGGTCAACATGTCCATGTTCATATTCTCCATGTCCTTTATGTATACCATGACCGATTTCATGTACACCATGTCCAATTTTATGTTCATCATGTTTGATTTCATGTGTACCATGTCCGTATTTATGTACATCATGTCCATGTTCTTTTTCATGCCCATGTTCTTTTTCATGTCCATATTCATGCTCGTATCCATGTCCATGTTCTTGCACATGTCCATGTCCATGTTGTTGTTCATGTCCATGTCCATGACCATGTTCTTGTTCATGTCCATGTCCATGACCATGTTCTTGTTCATGTCCATGTCCATGACCATGTTCTTGTTCATGTCCATGTCCATGACCATGTTCTTGTTCATGTCCATGTCCATGTCCATGTTCTTCCTCATGTCCATGACCATGTTCTTGTTCATGTCCATGTTCTACTTTATGTTCACCATGACCGCCATGTACACCAAGTCCACCATGTATTGAATGTTCTTCATGTACATATCCTTTTTTAATTGTAACTTCACCGTGTCCATGTGCAACTTCGCCGAGTCCATGTTTTACCTCTCCAAGTCCATGTTTTACCTCTCCGAGTACATGTTTTAGATCTCCGAGTCCCTGTTTTACTTCTCCGTGCCCATTTGACGCTTCCTCGTAGCCATGTTTTACCCCTCCGTGTTCATGTTTTAACTCACCATGTCCATGTTTTACCTCTCCGTGTTCATATTTTACCTCTCCGTGTCCATGTGGTACCTCTCTGTGTCCATGTGGTCCCTCTCCGTGTCCATGTTTTACCTCTCCGTGTCCATATGGTACCTCTGCATGTCCTTGTTTCACCTCACCGTGTCCATGTTTCACCTCACCGAGTGCATGTTTTTGTTCATGACCTTTTTCGGGTACTTGTACTTGAGTATATTTAACCTGTCCATACTCAAGTCCATGGGTTTTTTCGCTATGTCCAAAATTAAATATTTCATCGATTTTTACGTCATGATCAACTGCATGTTGTTTATCCGGCAATGCTAAAAGATTCAATTTAATTTTAATATTATAATATAAAGTTTTTAAAAATTTTTAAATTTGAAAATATATATACTTACGTCCTGCCAAGACGTCACCATAAATTATAGCGAAAATTGTAAGTATCTACAAAGAGTACAAACAAAATTATATAAATTAGTATTAATCTGTCTAAACTAAATGGTGATAATTATTATTATGAATTTATTTTTGTAATATTTTCGAAATCATAGAATTAATTTTATGGCATTTCAATGTAACTTTCTTCAGATATCCTTTTTGTTTTCAAAAGAATAATCGCTATATATATTCTAAACAAAATAATATATTTAATTCAAATGCTGAAACTATTTGCTTAACATTTTCTGTAAAATTACGAAAATTTTCATATTTTAAATACTCGTAACTACTGTAATGAGAGAATAAAGAGTTGTATAGTAAAATTAATATAAAATACTAATGCCCAGGATGCACGAAAAAATTAAAAGAGCTTATTAAGAAAAATGTTTAGTTAAATATGTTTTTAATAAAAATTGAACTGTATATGAAACCATATTTATAGCGTAAAGTTTTACTTTTAGGTTACATGAGCAATAATTCACCATTTTAAAGCCGCTATATTATTATTATTATTACTTTATTATCCTGATTACTGGTTTATTTGTTTTTTTAAAGCTTTTTCACAAAACTTTGCACAATATATAAGTACATAAATGTTGTTGATTAGTTACACGGTTTACTAAAATTGCAAGCATTTTTAAAACAATACTTGTATGTGTTATTTTATAATTGATTAGTAATGGTCGTAGTCGTAGTTATAGTTTTATAAAAAAATTGTATAGTTCACATATAATTATTTTGTTTTTTTTTTTTCTATTTAAATGTCAAACAAGTGAATGCATCCAACAATACACAATAACTGTAACATATGCCATTTTAACTGGCCTAAATTTCTTTGAAACAATTGGATTTCAAAGAAATATATAGTGAGTTTGTTCAATCTGATCACGATCAACAATCAGATTGTTGAAAATGATTATTTTGTGTTCATTATCTACATTTAGGATTAAATAAATTGATCTTCTGGTGTCCTTTTTTCTATACACAGATCAATTTATTTAATCGACGAATATGAATGAAATCATTTAGTAGATCAATTATTGTAAATATTTAAATATGAACAAATTTATAATAATATGCGTACAAGACATTAATAAAAAACGTAAACAATAACAAAAATATATCATCGTGGTATACCAATAGAAATAGCAATTAAATGCAATTTGGGTTAATATTGCGTTGGCATCGAGGAAAAAAAAATTGGTGTGTTCATTTTCTGCACAGATTGATTTACATCTGAAGACATATTGCTAAATCTATATTAAACAAGATAACGAACTAACAGCGCTATTAATAATTTGATTAAAAAATCGTGATTTAAATAAATTAGGTATTACTTTTCTTATTTTTATTAAAAAAATAATTTAATATTTGGCAGAATTTCCAACTATACAAATAAAATCATCAATTGTCAAATCAATGTTGACTGATATAATGAGAACATGAGGTTTACAGTAATTCTATGCTTATTTATTATTTTGTATGACATTTCTTAGAACTAATCAAAAACTATTCAATTATTTAAATTTTTTTTAAACCATACAAAAAATGTTTTGCATGAAAAAATAATTAACATTATGAACGTATGACTACGACTCTACACGACAACGTCTAATTAACATTATATGAACAATACTTTGCAAAGAGTAAATCCATTTTTAGATAGTATTTTAAGTTAGTTGAAACAATTTTTCGTGCATACCGGCATTAATATTAACTAAAACTAGTTATAGTCTAAATGAATTAAATGTGCTTATTAAAAATTCTTGTAGTATGTTAAGCCATTTTTTATAACTATAATAATGCATTTAAAACAAATATTTTAATTAATATCACAATTAATAAAATAAAATTCTTTTTAATATATATTTTTACCAAATATTCATTAATATAAAAATTTTGAATGTATAAAGAATATGTAATAAATAATAATTTAATAATTAATTAATTAAAATAATTTTGGCTTCGTCATTGTTTTACACATAAATCATTAAGTTATAAACTTGTTTTTTTACGCGTTATTATAATTTTTTTATTTTTTTTATAAGAAACACAATTTATGTGCGATATAAAATATAAAATATTTTTAATACACAAACCTTGACAATCATTTTGGTAATTTATTTCTTCTCTTTTCACAAAATTAAAATTATTTAACTAATATTATATTGTGCACATATACTACTCGTACTAAAACACGATGATAATGCACTCAAATAAAATTTCTTAATGTAAACTTGTTGAATTTTGAACTTCATATGAATGAAAATATAAATTTTTCGATGTCTTTATATATAATTTTCTTTTTATTTATAAATATTTAGTATTTATATGAATATAAATATATCTATATTATATAATCAAACATTTAAATTACAGCCTTTAGAACTAAGGAAATAATTAATAATAAGCTAAAGAACATATAATATTATAATATTATTAACATATATATAAAAGAAACTCCGCACGCTTAATAGAGGCGGTGGTGGTGGTCGATTTTCTATTGTGTTTGAAACATTGAATCATTTTATTATTTATTTTAATTATACTCAGAATTAGTTACACACACACACACACGAGTTTGAATAAAATAATTTTTCCAATAAAATCTAAATTCAGTATTTTAATTTAATAAAGTTAATTAAAGTAATAGAGAAGAATATTATTTTTCTTTAAACAATATGAATTTATTAAATATGTTGAAGGTTTTATATTCTTTTTAATGCAATTCAGAATTTAAATTATGAATAAATCATGATTAACAATTTTTGATATATGCCGGATATATCCGGTAGATGTTCTATTAAGTTTCCTGGTATATAGAATAATTTGTAATTAATTATTAATAAAAATAACTTACTTTAATTTAATTTATTTGGTTTTTTTATTAATTTTAATAAATTTTAGAAATTATATTTATGTAATTTGCAGGGTGTTGCACAGATTTATTGAAAAACGATTAACAACAAATTTATTAACCATTTTTATGTGCCGAAAAGCTTGTAAATATATTTGTAGTACAATTTTTCTATCTGCTTTAAAATATTCAGCAGAGATATTGGTATTATTGATTTGTTCCATATCTACAGTCTGATCCATCAGATTTATCGTTCCATAACTCAATTTCTTATCGATCTGACTGAAAACGATTCTTATATACACCGGTCTGACTGATTTGAAAATATTGCAGATTTCTTTGATTAATTTTTATATGGTTACCAATGATGTTTTACATTTCTACCTGATCTGATCAATTAGACTGATCTAAATTCACAATTATATATTTCCATAACTTGTTTTCAGATCAATCTAACTGATCTGAAAGAATTCCTTATTAGATATCTCTCTGATTGATCTGTTTAATCTGATTTAATCACTCAAAATCGGTAATAATAATTTTCATCCAAATAGTAATAATCAACAAGATCCGTTTGACAATATAATGATCTGAAAATCTAAAATGCTTTCCATATAATTCTGATTGATTTGTAAATCTGAATATATGATCTGCTAATTTTATAGATCGACAGTGTAGGAACAAAACATATATATATAAATTAGAAACTTGTATCGCTAATTACACACTGCGGTGGGTCTGACTTATAATTAACATAGATAGATAGATAGCCTAATAATAACGAGGGGTGAAAGTGCAAACATTATATTTCTCTAGTATACATACAACAACAAATTTATACGTGAGTTTTTTATTCGCGGACAGAAATAAAATTGAATTAACTTTAAATTTACCTATACACCTAGTGTAAAGATATATGAACAATTCTAGCACAAAAACTAGAGCTTGTAAATCGTCTGAGGGGGTTTTAATCTTTATCCAAACAATACTTTTGTAATACCACCATACTGATAACATAACCTTCTTTTGATGGATATCAACTTTATTTGTTGTTTGCGATGGTTTATCTTTCCTGCTCCTCAAGATGTATTTCGATTTACATTATTATATACGATCAATTTTTCATCGCCTGTTACCAATCGTTTCAAAAATCGATTATTTTCGTTACGTTTCATAAGCATATCGCTGGTGGAAATGCGTTGTGATAACTGAATTTCTTTCAGTTCATGAAGATACGAGTATTTTTTCGTACCCAATTTTTTTTAATGCTTTTCAATGCATGTATGTGATTCATTGACCCTCTCTCCTTCTTGGAAGCAGCAAATAAAGATATTTTTTACGATTCACTTTTTATTATATATATATTTATATTTATTGCAAAATCGTAAATATTTTTGCGATTGCCGAAATAACCTCATCCAATTGCAAAATTGAAGTTGTTCGTCTTGTGTATGATAAAAAATAATTATAAAAACAATTTTTGGAAATAAAATTCGAAAACGCTGCTTCTCTGCTTCGTCTTTCTAACAAAATGTATCATCATAATTTAAATAGAGAAAATTGATTGAATTGTAAAAACCTACTGAACAAAGAAAATACATTTATTCCATTATATTAGTTCATTAACATTTAAATTGCGTTATTATATTATTTTTCAAAAGAATTTTTCCCAATATATTTCAAACACAAATTAGAAATAAATAAATGTCAGAAAATATTGGTTTTTATTTTCGTGGTATAGTGGTTATTTTACTATTGTATATTTGCGTGAGGTTATAATTAAATACCTAAATACCGGATTTTTCCCAAAAAAAAAAAACCACTAATTTGAATATCGTGTGTAATAACCTAATGTTATAAAATAAATTTGTAATAAATAATAAATATATAAGAAATAAATATTATTCATCTATAAACAATTGAATTTGTTTTTATAAATGCCATTGTATAATTGGAATCAAAATTAATTACTGTATAAAAATATTCCACATAGAGAAGATATTTGCGTATATGTTACAAAATTATAAAGAACAAATATCGCGTCGTGATCGCACAAAAAGAGGTGTACTGAGTCAAAGAATATGTAAATTGACACTTGACTGACAGAACGACAATTGTAAAAAATTATTTAATAAAATAACAAAACATGTTTTCGTTTATTTTTTTCATTTTATGTATTTACATTTTTATTAAAATATTGGCATAAAAAAATTTAATTAAAATTAATTTATTATTAAACAAAAAATAAAAATACCACTATAATATACGAGGGCAATCGCGAAAGTAAGCTCCACAACATAGAAAACACAGTTTTTTTTGGCAGTTTTATTATTTGTTTTTCAACATAGTCTTTCAACGGCTTTCAAGTTTCTTGATTCCATCTGCGAAATACGATTTTTCAAGACCTTCGAAATATACTTAAGTTTCACATCATTTGACGAACATTATCATTTATTAGCGTTTAATTTTATATTCGGAAACAAGAAATAGTCACTATGGGAGTTAAATCTGGACTGTATGGTGGATTTGGAGAAATTTCGAATCGTAATTCTACCAATTTCCGTTGCAGTGTGTGATGAAAAAGAACCTTTTTTATAATACACAATAATATTCACTATTGATTGTTTTTATATTTTGGAGATAATCAATGAGTGTTATACCACTTACATCCCAAAAAACAGTGTCCTTTTCTGCTGACGTAACAGTTTTAGTCGTCTTCGGAGCAGTTCCACTTCCCAGCTATAGTTCATTGTGTTTATTATTGTTTTGTTTCTGATATATAGCAATGAATTCACGGTTTCATCAACACATTGATGTAAAAAATTCATTTGGATCACGCTTGTAGAACGCTATAAGATCCTCACAATAAGTTCTACGAATTATGTTTTTGTGGCAAATCCAATTAACGCGACAGCTGTGATATTTTCAATATAGTAGTGACTGTTTTTGGTCTTCCTGAACGATTTTCATCTTCAGTGCTTGAACAACCGATTTTAAATTGTATTACCCATGATTTTACTGTGTAGTCTGATGGTGCATTATCACCATGAACAGAATTCAACTACTCTTTGATTAATTTTGGTGTAAAACCTTTCATATGGAAATGATTAATTACTGCACGAAAATCTTTTTGTTCTATTTTTAAAACAACACAAAAGTTGTTTACTACAATCGCCTGAAACAAAGAAATTACTAAATTAATGATTCTAAAATTTAGTCAGAAGTCTTATAAAGGATATGGTTATTGGTTCTATAGTGAACAAAAATATACATTTGCCATGAGTGAAACATAAAAGGTTCTAGAGAACTGAATAATAAATTATGATTAATTTTTTGTATATTTAGCAAATAATTGTCTCCTGTATGGATACGCACAGTGCGAAAATGGATTATATTAATTTTCAGAATTTCTAAATCGTTCGTTACCAAAATATTTATATGAAAATTACTTGTTTCACATCAAACGCGAACAATCCCAAAATTATTACTGATAAAAAGATTCAGATGCATTTTAAATACGGTTTTTTTTCCAATATAGACAGACAAATAACATATAATATTTATATCGAAGGCATAGTGATTTCACGTTTTTGAGGTCGTCGAAAAATGTATTTACAAAAAAAAAATCCCTGCAAAGTCATACTTGTAGACCTGTTACAATGATTTTGTAATTTCTATTCAAACACAAATAATTCAACAATGATTTATTTTATTCGTATTTATAGTTATAATAATTATACATAAAACATAATTATTCAAATATAAAAACTTGATTTCTGACAGATAAAATTATTTGGTCGCATCGCGATGCTCCAAAATTGTTTATCTAAAATTAATATTTCACAGGTCGGCGAATGAAAATTTCAGAGATTTTGTATTCGTTTCTTCTTCTTTATACAATTGAAGTAGCGTCGTATTTTCCGACAATTTAGCAATTATAAATGTAACAAATTTCTTAATTTAAATTTCCATTTCTGTTACATTTCAGTTGTTTAATAATTTTCAAAGTAATATTAATATTAATATAAAAATATATGCCACTTGCACAAATACAAAATCATCATCCAAGCACAGATTATCGTACATTAACTGGAATGTGTTCAATGAATGGCAACGATTGTTTAAGGATGGCTGCAAACCAAAATGACAAACTTGAAAGTTTTTAACATTGAGTTTGCAGAAATAGTCATATAACGAAGCGGCTCCACAAATTACACACGGCTCTGTGCTTTTAATCGATGGTACATTTCGTTTGCATATTAAAAAACACAAAGTGCTATAAAAAAAATCTGAATTTGTTAAAATTAATTTTTTGATATATAGCTCGAGAAATAATTACAATTAAAAACAGTCATATAATATTCAAAAACTTTTACATTGAAGATTTTACATGGAATCTATATCAAGAAACACTTTTCAATCATTATTTTTAAACGGAATTTACCGAAAAACCTAATTATTTTAAGCTCACACTCTTTTATTACACACTATGGGTGTAAATTAAAAGAAATTAGTAATATATATTAAGTATAAAAATAAAATAGTTGTTATTGAATTTTTATCGTTTTTAATTTATTTTCTTCGAATTTAAGAAAATGAATATGTAAATAGACATTATAAAAATGTCATATTAAAATAGATTATTATAATTAATATGAATTTGATTTGATTAAATTAATATGATATTATTAAATTTATATAACCACGGGCGTCATATAACGACTGACCTGACCGTGATATAATAAAATCGTAATTAAATAAAAAACAAATGAGGGATTCCCATTGCAGTTATGAATATGGTTCGTTAAAGCTAATGCTGATCATTTTGCATAATTTGATGAATCATTGGAATATATTGATATTAAAAAAATCTAATGTTATTATTATAAAACTTGATATTTATATTGCGGTAAAGGGTAAAGTATTCAACGTATCTCAATCTTGTATGCGCATGACAATTTTGTCATCATTGTGATGAGTGAAATTATGAAATTTTTGCTTGTTATTACTTGCAAAAAAAAATCATTCAGATCGGTGATTTTCTTCAGTCAATATTTTGTGTTTGTCATTAAATATTAATCAAGAAATGAACAAACGTTATTTTTTTTCAATATTCTATTTAGGTTTATGCATATGAAACTACACATTTCAATTTGCACATAGATGCCTATTGATGGGTATTGTAATGCAGCCATACTAATAAGTTTTTTTATTGTTAGTGTTTTAACTTATCAAAAATAGAAAGTTTTGCAATTTAAAATCGTGATTTGTGGATTTCGTTACGTTTTTTTTTCCAAAGAAAAATACATCTGAAGTTCATCGAATGCTTGTTGAAGCTTATGGTGAACATGCTCTATCGCGTAGATAATACATTGAATGGTTTCAACGATTCAAAAACGATGTTGGTGATGTTGAAAATGAAGAGCCATGGAAGACTATACAGAAAAACTTTGAAGAGACCGAATTGCAAGCATTGCTGGATGAAGTTGACTTAAAAACTCAAAAACAGTATATAGAAGCTTTGAATGTTGATCAAGCACCAATTTCTAGACGTTTAAAAGGTATGGAAAAGATTTAAAAGTGTTCACATGAACTGAATAACCGACAAATGGAAAACTGAAAAAGTATTTTGCTTCAAAGGCATGAAATGACTCGTGATGAAAAGTGTATTTATTTTGAGAATCCTAAACGCAAAAAATCATGGGTTACACTAAGTGAACCAGCAACATCGACTGAACAAATTGAATTGGAATGAAGAGAATGCTCTGTATGGTAAAAATTGGATCTCTGAATGGTTTTCATCAAATGAGTCGGTTTTTTTGCGCTTGGTATTCATAAACATGGTAAAAATATGTAATTAGCGAGCGATGGCATAACATATTTTGAACCACTCTTAATAAATAAACGTTTTATTTTTATTTTAAAACTTGCAGTTTCATATGCATTCTCCTGGTATATGAAAAACTTATTTTTATTTATTTATATTGAAATATTTATTTACGAAAAAACATTATATTGAAATTAAACAAGGTAATGATGGACATTATATGCTCTTATATACTTATTTGCAATGCATTGAACATATAGAAAAACGGAAGCAGGTGTTCCAAAAAAATATTAGTCTCCGGTTGTTAGATTAGGGAATTACAATTTTCAATTTTGAATTATTATGGTGGAACAAAGTGTTGTAATTATATTTATCACAAGAATGGATAAGAGTGCTTCTGCAACGTACCCATTGCTGAAATATATTTTTACATTACGTGTGTATTTGTTCATCCTCCTTACGTTATACTTGCCTAAGCCATCTTAGTCTATTGATTTTGAATGTTTTGACATTAGCATATGTTAAGAGACCACATTCATTATGGACAGCTTAAAATATTAAGATGTGTGATTTCGTTGCAAACAATCGCTGTGGTTGTGATTGTAGTATGAAAATATACCCTAGTCATAAACTCACTTATTTCTTGTAGAATTTTGTCAAAAAATAAGGTTTTGGTGTGTAGAATCATATATCGTATTCGCGCCTGACTTATCACGTTGCTTATCTTTTTATTCTGAAAACTTAAAATGAATTTTAAACGTTGTTATTTTGATAATCTTACAAACTGCTTCGACTATTGATTTAGAGACAATTCTACGAAGTGAACTATTGAACTCAAACAGGCATTTGAATTATTATTAAATCGCTGTTAAAAGTATATGTACTGAGGCCGGAGCGGCTAATTTCGTTAATTTTTTAATAATAAATCAATACAAAAATATCATAAATTAAGATTTAAAGTTTTAAGGTTTTAATATACATTTTATTAAACTTTTATTTGAAATTATTGTTATAGTTTGAGACGTTAAAGTCCCCCTATAAAATGTTATTTGATTTTACAATTAACTAAATGTTTCTATTATATGGTGTATTATTGTCATACATATTTTATTCGCACTGACCATTAAGTCCAGAGTGATGATGATAGCGAGTTCGATGATGGCCAAATTCAACATGTTGTTTATCAGAACTATCTGCATATTTATGCAAATAATTATGTTCACTATGAATGTTTTTGTAATGTTTGCGTGCAGGAGAACCGGCAATGTCATCTGTCTTTAAATTGATCGATTCTTTTGATGATAATAATGCAATTTTCATAATTCCATTTTCTATTTTGTGTAAAGTAAAATAATATATTAATTTATATAAAAGTTTATTTAATTTCAACAAACCTTTTTCATCAATAATATGCGCTTGTATGGATAATGCTATTAAAAATACAGAAAAAATGAATAATACGTGTAACACCTACAATAAAATTTAAAATAATTAATTTTTATTCAATTTATTAGCACATAAATATTTAATGGAAACAAACCTTAATGAACATTTTGATAATTTGACTCTTTTTAAATTATAATAACTAACTATGTATTGCGCACACAAGAAACTAAATAGTTGACACTATATTTAAAATGAATTGTTATTGATTTCAATCAGATTCAAACGAATAATGTGTTATGATATAAATTGAGTGATTTTATTTATTTATATATGATAATTATGATATTTGATCCAACATTATTTTTATATTTACAATATTAACTGAAATCGTGTGTATGGAATGATGTTAACCATTTTATGCATACCCTTTACTATTTCCATATCCGAAACTAATATATTTAAATTTACAGCTCCTTGTCAATTATAATAAAATTATAAAGGTTTTTAATCTAGAGATAATTAGGAATTATTATCGAATGATTACTGTCGGAATTAATGTTTTATTGACGTCTGTGAACGCGAGTATCAATACAGTATTACGCTGACATATCGCATTATTTTATTATTATGTTGAATTTTATTACTTTATATAATTTTAAAATATGGGAACGACCAATACTTTACAATTGGTATCAGGAATAATAATTTTTAAAATGTAAATTTGAATATAGTGCAACATAGGGTTAAATTTATAATGGAAATTAAATACCGACCAATAATACTTAATTACACTATTTATTGGTATGTATTTATGCGTTTATTGCACATGTTTTGTACAACAGTTAAAATGCAAATAATAATGACAAATAAATTATTTTATTTTTGTTATTGGATTAGCCGTTCGTACCATATTTTTTAATATTTGACACAAACTTAACAAAATATTTTCCATTTCCTCAAGTCGCCAGTATTGAATATAGAAATGATATGATGCAATTATCTGATAATGAAATTAGGAAATCTTAATGTTAACATAAACATGATTTATTTTCGGTCAGCAGATTCAAAAATTCTCTTTACCAGGTCTATTGTATGCGGACATATTTTAATTGTTAAACGAATTGCGATTCAACTAATTATATCCAATCAAAATATATTCCACGAAGACATGATCAAAAAAATTAATAGTTAGATGTCTTCTGAAAAAAAAACCAAATATATGCATCGATATCGTCTACAATAGTTATAATTCAGCTATATAATGACATCGCTGCCGCATCATTTACTTATTCGACAATTATACAAAACTTTTTTCTTGCCTGGAATACCAACCCGGTGATTGGATCAAACTATATAAAAATCTATTTTAAGAACTTTAATTGTATAACAGTTTAGGTCTTTTAAGATCGTGCTGGAAAGACAATTTTCGTGAATGGTGAACGATTTAACAGTACCAGAATTTTTTTTGTTGGGTTTTTTGAAGAGCAAAGTTTATGCTGACTCTCATCTACCATACAACAACTCAACTCAATAATATTCAATGTGAAATCGATCAAATATCAACCGAAACATTGGAAAAAGTGATGGAAAATGCTAAAAAAAATAGTAATCCTAATTAGAATAATCTTGATCTTTCTGTTAATATCGAAATCATTAATCCAATCTAAAAATTGAACTACTTGAAGGCAAAATCATAAATTTTAGGTACTCATATCTAATAACATCATAATACTTTTACCAATACTCGCGAGTCGCGTTTATCTTATGTAACAAGTAATTAATTTTAGTAATTTCTTTTTTATTTTATTAAAGTATGATTCAATGCAACTTGTTTTGATCATGTTAGAAGATGATATCGCTCAAATGAACACCTTTTGCATCTATACAAGAAAACCCTATTTTTCTTAGCATTTTCCACCACTTTTCGAATCCTATGACAGTACACTTCACTCCTTATACGAACTAACACATAAACAAAAGTAAATGCGATAGAATCGACTCTTCGCGATTCATAATATCTTATATCGATGATGATTAAAATATCATATCTAATTAAGGAAAGTTCAATCTACAGTTCTATTTCTGAAATGAAAGCATCCAATGAGGAATATCATCGCACAATCTTAGAATTAAAATTAACACATACATTTCAAAACGTACATAGCATTTACGACACTCCCCAATTACTGTGTTGTTATTCCAGCAGTTGATTTAAAAATATGAATTAAGTATTATTCATTTTCACATGATGAACATCTTGTGTATGTTTAAAAAATGAATTTATCTGATAATTAGTATCTTTTTTTGATTTTAAAATTAAATAAATTTATTAATTAATGAGATTATAAATATAAGTTGAAAAATTTGTTTATTGAAGAAAAATTGAATTCTGTATATTTGGCATTAATTGTATCGTTTAAGTAACCGCAATTGTATGTTAAAAAATAGAAAACGCTTTATATTAATAATTTCAAACTTGATTTTTGTTCAAAATAGTTTCTATTTGTCTCAATACACGATTGGTACAATTAACTAATGCATATATATATATATATATTTATATCAATAATAGCACTGTTTTTCATAATCTGTGTACGGCTGATTGTATGGCTGAATCATAAAACTCCGTTCATGCCAGTTTTCATTCTGGGTACAGAAAATAGTCACACGGTTATAGATCAGTTGAATATGATGAGAGCAATCCGTTTTTTCATCAAAAATTTGCTTTTTTGTTCTTGTGAGATGGTGCATTATTGTGCAATAACAACAACATTGTCATAAACTTGTCGTTGAGACATTCAATCATCAGCAATTTGTAAATCTCCGCACATTTTCAAATTTTAAAACAAAATTTAATATTTGCTCTTTGTTCCATTGTGTTGTCACTACGCAAACTTCAAAACTACTGACACTCAAATGCGTGTAACTTTTTAACTTGTCAACCGATTTGCATGAAGTTTGAAAGCGGAAAGATTAATTTTTTTAATGACATTTAAGCTACTTTCAATAGATGGCACTACATGTTTTATTTTTAAAATTCAAATTGTGGTTATTTAAACGACACACTGTGTAGGGCGCTCGCTACCGTTTATAACTTTCGATCCCGTGGTTTATCCAATTTAAAGTTTCAGTATGTTGCACTATATTATATGTATGTATATACAATAGTTTCAAAAGTTTAAATAAAAATTTAGTTTACATAAAGTATATCGTTAAATAAAAATTCAACAATTAGTATTTTAATTAATTATTTATTTAAAAATAAAATAAAAATGGTTTCTTTTAACTATCTAATACAAATTCTTCAATCAATAATGCCCATAATGATCATGACCATAACCATAATGTTCATGACCATGGTCATGGTCGTCATGACCGTAGCCATGATGTTCGTGGCCATAGCCATGATGTTCATGACCATGATGTTTTTTATCATGATGTTCATGGCCATGATGTTTTTTATCATGGTGTTCATGACCATAACCGCTGTGATGTTCATGACCATAACCACCATGATGCTCATGATCATGTCCATATCCTGATTCGGCAGTAATTAAATCATCATGAGGTAATGAAATTGCAACTCCTAAAGTAAAGAAATTTTTTAATTTTGTTAACAAAACTAGTTCATTTGAATTAAATTTTATACAATATTCAATGTGTTTTAAATTGAAATATAATACTAACTTGCTGCTAAGCAAAGATGACATATAATAGCCAAAATAACAAAAACCTATAAATGTAAACAAAATAAAAAAAAAATTATAAAATTAATGATTAGTAATGGGTTAACTACAATGGAACGTTGGGCGCGTTGCGTCCGTCATAAGTTGATCCGAAAAAATAAAAATTTATGCAAATAAGTTTATTATAAAAGAACGATGGTGTACTTTCAAACACTTTTATTTTTCCGTAGAGCCTATGTACAAAAAAAGTAGCAAACTACAATTTAAAGTATGACGCAAAATGAATCCAGTGGAGACGGACTGTTATTAATAATTCAATGATCGTAAAAAAAATTTTACACATGCGTTTTTTTTCTTTTATGATTTTCTAACTGATTACGTTTGAAAATTTAGAATTTTTATAACCACATAAATTCTAGACACAATGGTATTGTATTGTGTAATTCAAATCACAACATCGAAATTTTCAAAGATTGAATATTTTTTATGCGACACACATGAAATTGGATTTTTTCACACCAATATAAAATTTTTATGATTTAATCGAAATACGCTTTAACTACACGTGCACAGTACAATTATAATTAAAACAATATGATAATTTAGAATAAATTTTACATATAATAATAATTAATTATCTTATATTTTTGACCTTATTTTAAAACTAATTGTATAAAAATTATTAAGCATATGATGCCTCATCCTGCACGAACGTAAATTTACTTTAAGCAATTAACACTAAATAACAATATTTTCTTACGAAAACATTAAGACGTAAATATTTAAATGGAATAAAAAAACCCAAAGAATTATTTATTCACTCCTCAAATTTTAAAACACATTTTATTCTGACATATTCGTACTAGTAAAATGTGTTTTTGAAATTGTTTTGTGTTTTTATTTAATTTAAATATATGTTAAAAGTGTTACTTAAAGTTATATAAAATTAGTCTTTTTTTTTAACCGCTACCGATTTTTTAATAATTTAATGATTAATTTGAATTTAATTAATTCTGAGATTTTATTAAAAAATTAAAGAAAAAAATTCATTTTATTTATTTTCTTAACTTATTTTTTATTCTACATAATTTAATACGGACCTTGAACATCATTTTTCTATATTAATTTTATTTCTAATTTCACAAAATTTAAATTAACGCGTCGCGGCGTGTACTCCAAAACTTATATTACATACACTTTTAAGTTGTTCGCTACTTTATACTTTATGTGTTAAAAAACAATGTTACCTTATCTATTTATATACAAATTGATTCCGTATTAAATCAAAAATTATAATTTAAAAGTTTTCAGGAAATGACAAATAAGAATTGTTTTTCGTATTACTAAAAGATTGTGACCGAACCTACTTAGAAATTTCACTGTTTTGAAAAAAATAAAAGATTGAAAAATTACATTTCATTTATTTATTTACTTTTTCACATAATTATTAACCGTTTTTAATAGTAAGTAAGTAAAGTTAACAAAGTCAATTTTGTAGACAGCAGAAATTTCGCCATTTATATCCTGTGGACATCGTGAGAATTTTCAAATTTGCTACTTATATAATTCATAAATATGTGATCTACAATGGAATTTAAATTTAATGAAATGATGGGGCCTTTAAGTTTATTACGTTGAGCGTATATTGTTGAAATATTTTACGCTGTTCGTTCTGTAGGTAATGTTAACCTGAATAACCTACGAACATTATATGTCTATACTTATAATTTTATGTGAAGTTAAAAATCAATCGAAAAAATTCAGATGACAATAAAAACATATATAATTAACGTATTTCTTAGAAATTGAATAAATTATTAAATACGAGTATATGGTAACTAATACACTTATAGACTACTGATAACATTTACATAAATTCTATGTATAATAGAATATTTATATGTAGTAGAAATGATAGTGTACAATATGAAAACATATTATATTAACCCAAAGATACTTAATTGCCTACATATACCTTAGATATTCATATTATGTTTATCATTAATGTATGATAGTAAATATAATATATGTTGCAAATATGACACGATAACAAGTACTAATTATTAAGACAAACTCTCAAAGCTCGTCATTATTTAAACAAACGCAGTGAAATTTTATTTGAAAATAACAACATTTGCGGAAAGTTTTAATACCATTATATTGTTGTTTGGTGATGAGTATGCTCCATGGATTACAAACCATTAATAATGGTTTCAGCGTTAGACACAAAGTACAAAAAGAACATGGAATTTGAAGATGCGGAATTGGAAGGTGAAACCGCCTGAAAATATTAGATGTGATGTGTATACCGACGACAACTAATGTGTTTTTGAAGAGAGCTATAAATGAGATGAACGACCATAAAAGGAGAATAAAGACAACAAATTAATTTTTCGCAATGACAATAGACGACCACATGTTGCTAAACTGGTAAAAAACTACTTAGAAATTAAGATCAGGTAAGTCTTACTTCACCCTCTGTATTCACGAGACATTATACTCTTTCGTATTACCATTATTTTGTTTCGATCTATACAGTCAGTATACTTTGTATAAATTTGTATTTCATTGTAAAAAAAAACATCTTTTATTTACCCAAAAAAAGGACGAATTCATATTTGTATACCAATAATTTTTTTTTCCAAATAACGAGCTTCCCGAAACGAGAAAAAACATATCTTTTTATAAAAATGTATAACATTTTTAACACATTTTATCCATATAATATTATCTTTACGAAAAATTCAAATTGGCTGTTGGTTTCGTGGTATATCAGGAAGCACTATTTGAAAGCTATGTGTTTAACGAAAACGTATACTCATATATACCATATATATCCCATACAACATAGAGTTAAATGGTCTGTTGTTTCTGAAAAATTTGAAATTTATTCGTTTATTTATACGACAAATACAAATGTTTATCAAGGTTAAAAAACAAGTAACATATTATTTAAAAATTGTAATAAATTTACGAACAAATATGTAATCAAAATTCTCCACTAAAATTTAATATTTAAATAGATGACTCATCATATCAGGTCTTCGTCTATATCTTTTGATTTAACTCGATTTCTTCCACTATAAAGCACTAAAGCACAACACACACAATAGTTATATTTTATAGTAAGCAAAACAAAAAAATAACTTGTTATAAATTTCTATATTTAATTTTATGTGCTAAATTGATACCAGGGGTTATAAGAATATATTAATATAGGGAAGGAGCACCAGTAACAGGACAGGTACCAGTAGCCGGACACTTAGTGTTAAAGTAAAAAAATAATGAATTTAAATAAAATTAAACAATTTTATAGTGTGATGCACATGAATAAGAGAATATTTTGAAATTATTTATAAAATTGATTTATATTATTTTAATTCATTATTTTTTTACTTTAACACTAAGTGTCCGGCTACTGGTACCTGCCAAGTTACTGGTGCTGCTACCCTATATATTCTAATAGTCTAGTATATATATATATATATTGTATATATATGTTACTATATATATTACTTAATGGTATCCATTATGAACGTAACCGATGTTTTGGCCGTAACCAATACGTCCATACTCATCTTTACCATTACCATAATTGTCACCGTTATTGTGGACATAACTTTCATCTATTTTACGACCATATTCACCATTACCACCATAACCATACCCACTGTTGCCATATCCTATATTATCGCCACTATAACGGTAACTTCTTCCATATCCTTTATTGTGTCCACTTAATCCAATATAATATCTTGTTTCAGATGTGTTCAAATCAGAATTCAAATTATTTTCATTTAAAATGGGATTGGCTTTCAATTCTAAAATAAAGAATTTTATTAATGAAAGCTAAAATTTATATAACATTTTTTAATGATTAATTAACGTTTGTTTATTAAATTAATAAGTATAAAATTTAAATTTACTTACGTCTCAATTCAGTAAGATAGTAGAAAAGAACAATTACAATAAATGCCTGAAAATGACATTAAAAATGTGTGCATTTAATATTTTACATTAATAAATAATATAGAAATGAAAATAATACAGTAAAATTTTGCTTCATGTAATTAATAGATATTCTACTGCCGTAGAAAAGTTCGCTTAAAAAAAGTTTAAGTACTAATTAATAATATTATATATTAATGAGACCATATTATTGGTGAAAATGTTTGACTGAAATATCAGAGTTAATTATGTACTGCTGAAATCGTCTGAAAATGACAATCTTACCTCATCAGACATTTATCCTTCAAATTATCATTTGTTTCAATTGAATGCACCATATAACAATTACAAAATTATAAAAAATTCAGAAAATAATTGAATTGCTTCAAAACATTAATTTTTAATCCCGGAATCCTTTTGTTACCATAAAGATGTTTTTTACTCGAACCACAAAAAAATTGGTTTCCTTAATTCCACTTTGTTAATGTACATTACTACCATTATGCCAACGTGTTATAAGGTAAGGTGTAAGTATAGGGTTGATAGGCTTACACAGAACGATACGTTTATATACAATATACACAATTGACTAAATGATAATGGGGGTATAAGTAAGTTTTGAAGGATCTACAAAATATGTCATAACTAGTATTAAATCGTATCAGATCATCTTATAATATAGCTAAGCTATATTCATGTTAAAGCGTCATCAGTATATGTCATTTACTTGAATTGTAAACAAGATATTTTTTTTTTGCTATAACCAAGTCAACCTTTGTGCCAACAAAACAATTTGCTGGAAACGCTGCTTTTTTGTTTTAATTTGAAGAAAAGTGCAGCTGATGGACATCGATTGCTGTGTTAAGCATATAGGGAACATTGAATACTAGTTTCGGAGTTTTAAAAGTGGCGATTTTGATGCCAGTGACATAGAACGCGAAGGGAGGCCAATAAAGTTTGAAGACGCTGAATTATTGGAACAAGATTCATGCCAAACTCAAGTGAAGCTCGCTGAAACTTTAGGAGCGAATATACAAGCGATTTCAAACCGTCTCAAGGCCAAAGGTATGGGACAAAAACAAGGAAATTGAGGTCAGTTTGAACTCAAGCCAAGATATGTTGCACTATGTTTTTCACATGCAAACTGCTCCATAGACAAAATCGAAAGGTTTATTTGCATCAGTTGGGAGTTATTTACTATGAGCTACTCTAAGCTAACGAAACCATCACTGGAATACGTTATCAACAACAATAGATGCAATTAATTACACAATATGCCAAAAGATAGGACACATAATGCAAACATCGTCAAGGAAATTTTGGAGGCACTTCAATGGAATGTGCTGCCTCATCTGCTGTATTCACCAGACATTACTCCTTTCGACTACGACTTTTTCCGGTCGATGACTCATGACCTAACCGAGCAGCACTACACTGCTTTCGAAGAAGTCAAATATTGGGTCAAGTCTTGGATCGCCTTAAAGGACAAAGAATTTTTTCGATGCGGAATCCGTATGCTGCCTGATAGATGGGAAAAAGGCGTAGCTAACGATATGGACAATACTTTGAATAAAATACATTGTACCAATTTCTCTGAATAAAGCTTCGATTTTATAAAAAAAACCATCAAAACTTATTTACACAACCAACATTTAAATTTTCGGGAATAATGAGTCAGACCACTATTTGGGTTCTTTCTCTTCCTTCTACCGACTGATGGATATAACTAGATTACTGATACATACACCAATAATCCTCTATGGGAATAGTGTCACTCGTTTTAGCTGTCTGACATTGCAGTTAAGTTGACAAATAACTCCGTATGTAGGATTATAAAAATTCACCAATTTATTGGTTTGCAATTATATGTTTCGACAGATGTTATATTAATTTAATTATTGTTACGATTATTTGAGTAAATCGCTCATAGCGCTATGTGTGACATTGATAATTTTTGAATAGCGTCCAACACCATATTTTCAAAAATATTCACTTTTTAATTTTTTAAACGAACTAAATGGTAATTCAATGGAGTAATTTTCAATACGAAAAATAATGAAAGATTTATCTTTGGTATCAGTACCGAAAATGAATTCGCAATCGCTGGGATTGAATGACCTGCTCGTTTAACCACTGCTACATTGAATCACTGACTAAATACGTTAACTATATTAATAATTACTATTTCTTCCAAAATATAATGCATTAATTGAGTTTTTTATATATCTTATTTCAGAATGTTCAGAGAAAACCGACGATTGAAACAAAAATTATGCAATGAGAAGTGAAAAGTTTTCGAGTTTATTGTAAATTTTACAACAAAGAAAAAGTGTGCGTTTTTTTTTTTTTATTTCGCTATGTGTTTTATGTTTGTTTATGCTTTTGAGACTAAAATCGTAAAAACAACATATATGTTTTTAAATTATGCTTTTATGTTATTCTGCATATATAATTTTATTTCAGTAAATTTGCGATCATATGAAATCATCATTTACAACCGCATCATTAGAACTAAATAGTAAGTCATTGTTTTTTTTAATTAATTATTATTTATTAATTCAAATTTGTTTTTGTGCCATAAAATAACATATGCCAAACGGAGCAAATCCAACAAATTTATGTTTATTGTAGCTTTTTATTATCGTTTTGTAGATTTTAGATATTTAAACAAATATATAGAAATAAGTGCGTGCAAAAATTGAACTATGAAATATGTCTTAATATAATAATATTAAAGTTTACATGTTACAATTTATATAAATTATCAATCGAAATTTAATAAT
Source organism: Bibio marci (assembly GCA_910594885.2). Lineage (NCBI taxonomy): Eukaryota > Metazoa > Arthropoda > Insecta > Diptera > Bibionidae > Bibio > Bibio marci. Next base: position 31,869,250 of record OU343115.1, on the reverse strand, counting down.
TATCTGCTTATTCCGATTTTAAGTGTTGCATGAATTGATGAATTAAAATTTTTATGCCGGTATGCTCGAAAACAGACACTTAACTAAAACTTATATTTTACTAAATGTACTTTTAAAAATTCTTGCAAATTTCACGAAATGTATAGCTAAATGTGATTTCGTATTGCAATTGTGGTTAAAAATATATTTAACTAAACATTTTTCTTACGAAATACTTTACATTTTTCATGCATACTCCTGACAATTATATGATAAATTGATGTTTTAATTAAATATAATTCAATACAAATATAATATAATTTAAAAAAATTCATACCTTGATCGACATTTTAAAAGTTTTATCGTATTTAAACAAATTATAACAATAAATTTATATACTACAATGCACTTAACTTGTTCGAATTATAAAGGATTATGATATGAAATTTGAAACACAACAGTGGTTTTATAAATGCAAAAAAAAAAAATAAAAATTAAAAACTACTAACAAAATTAATGTAAATTTTTGTCTGGATAAAATTTTATTCTTTTTAATTTAATCACCTTAATTGGGAATAAATAAAGTTTCGATAATGAATGTTTATTGCTATATAAAATTCTACATATAAGCAAAAAATCATTTAAAAATAAAAACACATGCGACGTTTCGAAATTTAATTTTTGTTTTATCAGTTTTCTTTAGCTTTTTTTATTATATTATAAAACATTAAATTTCGTATAAAGTTGATTATTACAATAAAAATTTTAAGTTTTTAATTAACATAAAATTCCAATAAAATTAATTGTTTTTTTGTGAAAACATCGCCATCGATTTATATCACTACTATAGTTCAACAACCACACAGCTACACAAGGGTATAAAATGAATGTTAAATTTGAATATTCTCTCTCTTTTTAATTTAAATATTTCTCGGAATATCTTATCAAATCATAATTTGGGTCCTGTCCTATATATATTTCATATGCACTATTATGTAGTAATCGGTAATATAGAATCTGACATGCATATAACAAACTACCATATCGAGCTTGAATAATGTACATGATTCAATCGACAGTGCAAATCATCAAGTAAAAATTTTGCTATTCAAATTTCTTCTGAAATATTAAAATAGCCACCAAATTTATTTATTTATTTATTATTAATTATATAATTGCAATGCGTATATGATAAGTCAATTTTTTAAAATAAGACATTTTTTTATCACATTTTAGCGAAGAAGTTTTAGTAAAAATTTGCAAATCCTGTGTTTATCTTCTTTCAACTCATGGCCGGAATATATATATGTTATGTACGAGGTGTGGCTATAAAATAACGAGACTAATGCTGTAAACTATTTTATATTACTTTTATAAATATTTAGTTCTTATCGCCTTCAATATACAACACTTCTCTATAGCTTCAACTACAACGATTCAGGAGAATTTTCTATAGTTCAAAACAGTGTTGAAAGTCTTATTTTGTGAGCTCCTTCATGACATCTGTCGCTTTTTCTTTCACAGCTTCAACGGTCTGAAATCTTGTTCCGTTTTAAAGCAGATTTAACCTTGGGGGCGAAAAGAATTCGGATCAAATCATCAAATTAATTACAATAGGAGCAATACATACAAATTTATTTCAAGATCGATTGATCGTAATTATTTCGCTTTTGTTGTGACTATATTTAATTTTATATTATTAATAAGTGCAATTGATGAATTGCATTTAGTCATTCTACCTTTGAAAACGATATGCTAACAAATTATAAATTTTTTACTATTCTTAGTTTTCAGTACAATAAATATATATTTCTAAAGTATAGTTTAGCTACGCGTAAGCAAATTTTCAAATTTCCTAAAAGACACTTTGAATTAGAAGAAAGATTATTCAATGATGAAAGATGAGACAATAATAGTGTATGAGATGAGACCATAATAGTGAATGCTTAGAAATTGTTAATCAGTGTGTTAAACATCATATTTTCATAGAAACTCGTTTCTTATTTATTCGATAAAGGAACTAATAGTGATCCAACTCAGCTGAAAAATTTCAGTAAATTAAAGAATTAAAACCATACACAATTTGTAACATAAAATTTTGTATATTTTCTAAATAAGTACATATTTTATGTAAGTTACATTCTTTCTTCTAAGCAGTTGATTTTTCTTTTGAAATGTTTTCAGCTTTTCCATAACTACTACTGTAACCGCCATTATTGCCACCATAATAACTACCAGTATTATGACCGTAACCACCACCATTACCACCACCACTGCCACCACCTCCACCACCACCACTATTGCTACCATAACCGCCGTTGTTACCATAACCGCCACCCTTATTACCACCACTTCCATAACCCCCACTGCCACCAGATCCGCCACCACTACCGCCAGATCCGCCACCATATCCACCACTGCCGCCACCATATCCACCACTGCCGCCGTAACCGCCGTTGCCACCACTACTGCCACCATAACCTCCACTGCTACCGCCACCATAACCTCCGGTGTTACCACCACCATAGCCACCACCTTTATTACCACCACTTCCGTAACCGCCACTGCTGCCACTTCCACCACCACCATAACCACCGCTGCTACCGCCACCACCACCATAACCGCCGCTGCTGCCACCACCACCACCATATCCGCCGCTGCTGCCACCACCACCACCATAACCTCCGCTACCTCCACTACCACCCTTATTACCTCCGCCATAACCTCCGCTACTGCCACCACCCTTATTACCACCACTGCCATAACCGCCGCTGCTACCACCACCACCATAACCACCGCTGCTACCACCACCACCATAACCTCCGCCTCCACTGCCACCACCACCACCACCACCACCACCATAACCTCCACCTCCACTGCCACCACCACCACCATATCCTCCCCCGCCATACCCACTACCACCAGAACCCTTATTACCGCCACCACCATATCCTCCTGAGCTGCCCTTATTACCGCCGTAACCACCACTGCTACTATAACTATTACTTACGCTGCTGTAACTACCCTTATTTCCTCCATGATGTTTTGATTCTAATTTATCTTCTTTTTCTGTAAGTTTGCTGGTTAAACTTGGTAAACTTGGTAGGCTTGGTAATTTTGCTAATTTTGGTAAAACTGGCTTGTCATCTTTTTTAATAGTTTCATCAGTCTTAATTGTACCAAAAGGTTTCAATTTCGGTAAACCTATAGAAGGTATATAGATAATTATTTAAATTTCAAAAATTCTATTCATAAACTTACTTGCAGCTAATGACAGCTGACAAATGATACCCATTATTAAAAATGCCTGTACAAATTAAAAAATAAAAAATTTTAAAAATGTTACAATTCAATAATAATGATATTGAAGAATTTACGGTGTCAAAGATTTTAACTATTTCCATAGGAACTACAATAACTTTATACAACCTACAAGGTTTTTCTCTATTTCTGCACATGCTACAAATCAATATTTTCGTGAAACAGTTAATTTGTAAAATGTTTTAAGTACTACTATTCATTAATATGTTCATATAATATTTAACCTTACTTAATAAAACACTCAGTGGCGCAGTAGTAGAGTTCATGCTAATCAATTGTGAAATATCTACTACTTGTTATGCCAAGAAATCGAAATTTTTGGTTGTAAGTCAAAGTCAGGTTCTCTCTGGAATGTTATCAATTTCTTTTTTAATTTTATTTTTTCTACGCTGTTTCAATATAATGCTATTCCAGCACCCATTTTTGTTTATTTGCGAATGCAACCTCGGGCTGCTGAAGTTAACAAAACATTTCTGCCGTGGAATTGAAGATGTGTGTCATAACACGTAACATGCAGTTTTTTTTTTAGAAAGAACTATATTCTATAGCCCCAACAACAACAAAACTAAAAAAAATCTCGCAACATTATTTTTAAATTATAAAACACATGATAGCAAAAAGTAACTTGAAAAAACCATAAATGAAACAAAAACTTTCTATTTTCCGATCATCCTGATATTTTGCATTGTAGTGTATTTTTATGTAACATAATCAAAAAAAATAAATTTTGACATTTGCCGACAGTTCTTATCACGAAATAATTCCATTTGTACATACATCCAACATTACCCTACCGATTGATTTTTTCTTGTCTATAATTTTTTATAAATATTTGTAAAATCGAATCCCGTCATAGAATTGAAACATTTTTTATTTATATTTTAAATAATATATGGTTTTCTTCTGATCATAAATCACTATCAAATTAATACGAATTCAATTTAACTAAATATAACACTTGATCAATTATATAAATTAATAGTTGAAACTATTATAATAATGTTTGTTTATGAACTTTTAACATATTATTATACGAATTTCAATCACTATACTATAGATTTTGCATCAGTTACACATTTTGGATTGAAAGAAAATACACTTGAACAATGCACCACAGAACGTAACAATTATAATTCTATTAAGTAAACATACACTTACCCTGAACATCATTTTGATTATTTATTTTCTTATTCTCACAAAAAAATAAAAATATTCTTTCACTTATTTCACTGGTTCAAATTAAAATTGAATATGACCAGAAATTCTGTTAATCTTTTGTATTTATATACACGTTTTGGTCCTGGAATTTCAAATCAATGACCTGCTTAAAAATCAAAACGAGAAAAAAAAAGTGCACCTGAAAGAAAGAGGTTTGGTATTAAAAATAAAAAATATATAAAAATATGTTCAAATTTTAAATTAGAGGTAAAGAATATATTAATTTACATAAACTTTTAAAAATGTACCCACAGTAGAGGTATTTAGTTATGCTTGTGAAAAAATTAAAACCATTTCGACACTTAAAATAATTATTATAATGATTTTGTATACTATTAATGCACAAATAGAATCGATGAACATTTCATATATTAACTTTAGTTAGAGGTATACATTAATACATACAGCTCAGTGATGCATAAGTATTAAATATAATGATCCCAAGAATGATCCATATACGATGAAAATTCATTGTTAATATTTCCTAATGTGTAGAAATATATTAAGAAAATTTATTCAAATTCTAAATCACCAGTATCATGAACAACGTCTCAATTAATATATAGTTACCCAGTTTATCTCGCGAAATAAATATATATAAACAAACGTACTACATTTTACGTGGTGTTAAAATTCAGATTTTTGTGTGCGAATTTTTTTTATTATTAACAAAACACATAAATTTTTACATAAATTTACAATAACATTAATTTAAATCGTTTAATATATCTTATCAATGGTTTTTTCTTTACCGTCCAGTTAGTTTAGGTCAATGTTCTGAACTGCATATATCATTCGCATAAATAAAAATATATTATTTTATTTTCTAGTTTTTTAATTTATATTATCTTTTCTTTTATAGAACTAATATAGAAATTATGGAAATTGCACTCATAAAAACCATATCTTGAAAAACTCAATATAAATAATTGTTGATTAAATTAGCAATTGTCGTCAGTCAGAATACGTATTGTTTCCATTTGATATATTTATTAATTCTAATTTTAATTTTGTACTGTTTTAAGATTTGGTTTTAATATGATATTTTCCGTCAAATATACATGGGATGCATTATTATCAACTCTGATTGATTGTCTTCCTTAATTTCCTTTCACATTAATGTCCTTTATAAATGTCATATTCTGGTTATAGTTGTACACTCAACCATAGTATAAACTCTATTCTCTTTATTTTAAAAATAACTTTTATTGTCATTCAATAATATAACATTACCAGTTTAGATAATATTAACCCTATATGGTTACCAAAAAAATATTTATCTATGCAACGGCAAACTCAACTAAAATTCTAAATTACAATTCTAACTTTAAAATTATTCAATTTCATTAAAATTAATTTTTAAAAATTTAAATTTCGAAAATAAATTGTATTAATTTTCCAATATACAATTTTAACTTTAATTTTGATCAATTTTCCCGTATGTGAGAAAAATGTGATCATTTAATTCGTTTTATTAAGAATCTTGAATTCTGTGTTAAATTTATTTATTTTCATCTACAATAATTTGATCCAATATTCCATTATGAAGTTGGGGTGCTTTGCATGTTAATTATTTTAACTTCAGTCCATACTATACCATTGAAATACTATATTTTTTCACCAACATCAAATTCTTTCTTATTCAGAGACATTTTTACTTCTATGTTTAGTCGCTATCTTGGTAAACTTGAATTTTGACAGTTCAAATTTGCCAGCAGATACAAAAAATCCATCAACCTCAATTCGACATTCCGTACTCATCGTGTTACGTTATCATAACATGATTGGTAACTTTTTAATATCAGGATTGGATGCTATGGGCTTGATTAATAACACATCATACACACACCTTCTAAAATTATATGTTAAAATTTCGTAACAATCCGATCATTAGTTTAGAAGTTACTGTCGATTAATTGACACTATGTTTGTTATTTTCAGAAAGATGGATATAAAACAGTTCCGTGTGTTGGTTTATCATTGCTTTTAAATGGGGAAAAATATCGTTCAAGTAGAGTAATGGCTTCAAAAGTGTTACCCGAACTCTGGTCCATCAACAACAACCATCAAACGTTGGTTTGTTGATTTTACAAGTGGTCGTACAGACACCGATGATGCTGAACGTTCTAGACGTCCAAACAACGTTCTGATAACAAATTCTTATTCAATTTTACTAATTTTAGGCTTAACTATTATTCTTTCAAAATAATAACAATCAAATTAGTGACAATACAGTTCAATATTAACAGTTTGATTTTATTTCAACAAACACTATTCTTTCTGGGTTAAAAAAAATATACTAATATATCCAAATCACCACTTCAACACCTTCTTTTTAGTCAACAGAGGTATAATGCGAAAAAAATAATATCATTTATAATAATTACGATCAAAAATATATCATTTAGATAAAAATTAGCTGTGGTTGTTCGTTACCTGATACCATTCAATACTTCCTGTGTTATATACCCTTTGTCCCATAATAAACCAGAATGGATTAAAAAAAATACAAAAATAAATATTAAATTTTCACAAAAACCATTTTATTTATTCAAAATAATCTCCAACAACTAAAATCGTATCGATTTGCAAGCGTAACAACTTTTGAATGTCTGATGCAAAACAGTTTCCTTTGATAGTAGAATGAAGTTTTGGGAATAGAAAATAGTTACAAGGAGCTAAATCTGAAGAATACGGTGAATGTTGAAACAAAAAAATGTAATTTTTAGTTAAACCAGTTGGAAGAAACTCTTAATGGATTATTCCTTTGAAATCGTATTAAGAAATCTGCATTGTTTTGTATTTTGACTTCATTAAACGATATTATTTTAAATTTCCTTCGTCTGGTGACCGCCGTTCAACACTTTGACATTTGGTTTCTGGCTCATATTGAAAGCACCATGTCTCATCAGCAATAGCAATCGATTTCAAGAAGATTTTATCACGACGAGCGAGTTCAATGTTGTATTTGCAATGTTCAATTCGGTGCAATTTTTGATCACCTGTTAATTGAAGTGAAACAAATTTCGAATTCAGCTTCCGTAGACCGGTTTTTTCAGTTAAAATGCGATCAATTGTTGGTTTGGGTATTCCAAGCTCCATTTTTATGAATTTCGTTGAAAATGTCTTTAAAATTTTGACGAAATCACGTACTTCTTTTATGTTTTCTTCAATAAATTGCTTCAGATGGACGACCTGGATGTTCATCATCGCTTACAGCTTCTCTGACTTCTGTGAATCTTTTACATGCGATTTAAAATCTTAAGCTTTTAACACACAATTATCACCATAGCGCAATTTTAAACATTTGAAGCTTTTCTATAGCTGTTTTACCATTCTTACAACAAAATGTAATATCTGTGTTCTGCATATATTTTTCGACCGGCGCACAAAAACAGCTGTGACTTTATGTGTTTTATTATCGTTTCTATACTGAATGTAATGTCATAGAATTTGACAATTTGTTGAGGTACGTTCATAGAACATAATCACTAAAAAACTAAGAGATGGTGCTACGTGTTCTATGATTTACATACCAATTCCAGTTTATTATGGACAGAGGGTGTAGTTTTGCTATATAAACATTAATTTTTATTATATGATTATTATTGAAAGGTTCTGAATTCTGAGAAATTTCTGTATGTGTTTGTAAATGTACCTTTATGTTGAAAATAGATATTAGATACATTGTTAATTGAACTCGTTTACCTTGTGACTCTTCAATTAATATAATTAATTATATTCACATTTTTATATGAAAATATTGTAGAGTTTTAGTAAAATATATTTCTTGATGAATTCCATACAAAATTTTCGTTAATACAGTGTTAAATATGGGCGAAAAATACTTGTTTTAGGAAATATCATCGCATTCCTATCATTTGGTAACAAATCCGATAATGGGCTGATTCATTTAAATAACCATGTTTTCCAACTTTACTATATCATTAAGAGATACAGTGACACTTGAATAAATTTAAATTAAATTCTATTTTATTAAACATATGAATCTCTCCATTGACTATTTTTAAGGATAATTCTTTTAATTGATACATAAGTTTTGTAATTTGAATGTTAAATTCATATAATGATTTTACATTATGAAGAACATTGATTTAATTATGAACCTATTGTGATTTAATTAATTCATTAAAATAAAGTGTTAATTACTTTAGTCTTAAACATAATGATTTTATTTTTTCATCAAAATTAGCACTAACAACGTCTTTTTCTTTTATAAAGACAACAAGATTTATTTTTTGTTAATATTTAATTTTAATTTTATAAATGATTTTATTTGTCAATATAACAAAAATTAGAATTTTAAAATTAAAAAAATTTAACAACAATTTAACAATTTTTATTGCATTTTATTTTCATTTATTTTATTTTAATTTAAATTATTTTCTTTTTATATGAATCAAATAAATTACTGCAGAATTTTTTAATTCTAAATTTTCAATTATCAATTTGCACATATCCATATATGATTTAATCACTGTCGCTACTGTATCCATGATAATGTCCATGATGATGATGTCCATGATAATGTGGATAATAACCTCCGAAACCTATACCATAACCGCCATAACCTCCCAAACCTCCATAGCCTCCATATCCACCATATCCACCATAACCACCATATCCACCGTAAGGATTAGCAGATCGCTTTACTCTATATAGTTCTGCAGCTGTACAAATTTATGTTAGACAATAATTTAATGAATAAATGTAATTAACTTAAATTTTTTGTATTATTTTATATTTTTCTATTTAATTAAAAATTACCAATTGGTTGTGCTTGGGTTAATTGTTGTACTCTATCAACATCATTTCTATTTGCATTTACAGTTTGTGATTTACATAATGCTACAAGGCATGCAATTGCTACCAATAATTTCTATATAAAATTAAATTATTATAATTTTAAAAATTTTTAAATTATGTAAATCAAAAAAATGAAATCGGGACACACTTACCAAATATACTTTTTTTAATCCGAAAATTGCTTGCAGAAAAATCTATATAAAATTATATATAAAAATAAAATAATAAATATTTAATTATATTAATTTTTAACATTATATGCTTTAATTTTAAGAATTAATAATAAATTTTAGAAACCAAAGGAAAAATATATTTTAAATTTATTTTTAATTTTTAAATATCTGTAAAATCGAATACAATTGAACAATAAAATATTTTATTCAAAATTCTAATGGAGTGCACAATAAAAAAAATTATTAATTCATTCACGTAATAAATTCAAAATATATAATAATTAAAAATTTAATGACTTTTTTTTTTTTTTATTTGTAAAACACGCACCTTAAACATTTTGATTTATGTAAATTTTTTTATTTTTGTGTTACAGCAAAATTTTCTTTGTTTTTGTTTGTTCCGATCTATTCAAATATTAACTTAATTATGTGATGTATTAATTTTTTATCACATCTTTTATATATAATTTTTTGAGATCAACCACAAATATATTTTTGTCATTCTTTTTTGTTGTTGTTGTTGTTGTTGTTGTTGTTTTTGTATAACATTGAGATGAGAAAATGAAAAATTAACAATTTTACCTATATATAATGTATATGGTGAAAAAAAGCAACAACAGAAATGACCTCTATGTAACATTAATCAATAACAACAAATTTATGTATTCATAATAACACTTTTGAGCTTATATATATTTTAATATATTGATTATAATATTGAAAACTTTTAAATTTAATAGTTGCTTTTTATTTTTTATGATCTACAGTAGAATATCCTGTCATAGTAAAGCTTCATCAAATAAAATCCTCTATATAAACATGAAAGTAATACCATTTCATATTAATTATAATGCGGGCTTTAGATAAACATACATCATACACGATAAAATCTATGTCATACCAACAAAAGTCCATGTTTGCTTATTTACATTTTAGAGATTTTACTGTATCCTTAGATTACCACAATATTATTATTTTTATATAGTTGTTATATTCCAATATTTTTTAAATTTGATCAATATTATGAGTTCCTAAATAAATTTCCATATTAATCAAACTGATTTTTTGCGTTCCATTTTTACTACAAAAATTTTTTTTTTTAATTTGAAGAAATGCAATAGATATAATGACAGTGCGTGACATGAAATTTAAGATTTTAGTTAAAGTTGTATAGTTGAAACGCATCACTAAATATCTACGGTACCACAGAATTTTGGCAACAAATTTGTTCAAGTTTGAATTTTTTATTTGCGAAGAGTTAAACACATTTAATTTCTTTGATTTCAATCTGAAAAATGTTTGCAAACTTTTACCGAATTAGTATCAAAAACATTAATTTTTTAAAACACCATGAAGTTATAATAGTATAAAATCATATAATAATCCATTCTCTGTTGTGACTGCCACAAAAAAATAAAAATATATTATTGTGACTATTGTTGGTGTATGTATACACAACCCAATAAAATTTGTATTATTTTTTAAGTTTACTGAATCTTATAGTTGTAAAAATGCACAGGATGATGCAGAGTTTAATTTTTCATTACCGCATTTTCTCTTCATAAGGATTTAAAATGATATAGAGTGAGGAAAAAATTCTTATTGCGAATCTATTTTTATTGTACCTACAAAGATTACGCTATATAATCAAGAAGTTAATAATCTAAACAAGAAGGCGATAATTACGAAAATTATTGTATTTAACAATGAAGTTGATAATCAAAAATGTTATTAATACAGGAGACTATAATCAAGAACTGGCTATACCAACTAAAATTGATTTGGGCCACATCTGAATTTAACAAATCCACAAACAAACATGATATATTATATTATTTTCGCTTTAGGTCAACAACGTGACACCAACATAGAACATAATATGATATTAATTAATTCAGAAGGCTATAATTAAGAATGGCAATAATAACGAAAAATGAATTATGCAAGGATACCTTATATTACCAATTACACATACTTTATATTCTTTATATTTATCGAGTTGCGGACCAATGGACCAACAGCATATAATGTTCATGTAGTTGCTACAATAAGAAAAGCTATAGAATCCGTTTTCGTTGTTATAGCCATATTGTTATTTTTTGATTATAGCCTTCTGCATTAATTAATTATAATATTATTTGCACCCACATTATTGTCACGATGTGAACCTAGAGCGAAAATAAAATCATGTTTGTATATTTGCTAAATTCAGGTGTGCCCGAATATAGCTAGTTTTGATTATAGACTTCTGTATTAATTAATATGAAATTATTTGCTATGTAGGTGTCACGTTGTGAACCTAGAGCTAAACATGTTAGTGTATTTCGAATCAGATTTCGTTGTTATTACAGCCTTTTCTGTATTAATAACATTTTTGCCTATCCACTTCGTTCGTTGTTTAAATAAAATAATTTTCGCTATTATCGTCGTCTTGATTATTAAGTCCCTTGTTATAACTTGTTCCTCTATAGAAATACTTATAGTGTTTAAATTAATTTTCACCACTAACCAACACAAAATATTTATTAGTAGCTAATTTAACATTTATGGTAAATGTATGACAGTGAGGCAGTCGTGTTTATACGCTATGTTTTGCTATGCCTATATAGTTTTCAGGTCGCTTATTTATATATGCACAATAAATTCACGAGCTTGCATAATTTTACTGTTGTTTTGAAAAGAGTATGATCTTCATCTTCGAGCCAAAAAATTAAAAGCGAAATTAATATGAAATTTAAAATATTTGTTTTTTATTTTTTCATTTTTGTTTTATAATTTTTTTATTTGTCTATGGATTTAATTAATATATTTAATATTGTTATTTAAAAATTCCTTCCAATCAACATGTTAAACATCCTTAATCATATTGTGCTGCGGTCGCGGTGCAACGGTTTTAGACGGATCATTTGGTTTTACCGTATAAACACAACTATAGTAAAATGTTGCCTCAACAAATACCTCAACAAAAATAAACAGTTTTTTTACTTAACAACAAAACAAATTGACTTTTTGCGTACCAAATTTCCAAATGAATATGAAAAATCTAAACAATATTGATTTATTTAACTATTGAACTTTTAAACTAGTGAAAACCAGATAATATTATAAGTAATATCATCATAATTAGGCGAATATTCCTGTTATACGAATTGAAATGATTGTCAAAAATGAAAAAGATAATTCCCCTGTATCGAATAGTAAAATATCACCTAAACCGTAAATAACAGCGTTTCGTAATTATATCTTTCATTTTGTTGTATTGTCTGCGTAAGATAATGTTTGTGAGAAAACATTCGTCTATGCGTACACATTTTGTATATGGTAATATTTTATTATTAATTAAATCCGTTGGATGATTAACGTATAATAACATAAATATTGATACGCGTGTATAACATTAATATTAAATTTTATTAATTCGTAGAATTTTTATACAATATTTGCAATTTATAGTTTGTTTGTATACATTTTGTAAATGAATTCATAATAAAAACTTGTATAAGCCGTCGTTGCCTATGAATGAAATGAATTGTTTAAAGAAGAATATAACAAAAAAATAATAAGGTCAAACATAAAAGAATATAATATTTCGCATACATTGTCTATAATCAATCACAAATGTATATAATATAGACACAGATGATTATATCCGCACGTGTACATATACTGGGTAGAAGCACCAGTAAACGAACATGTACCAGTAGCCGGACACTTAGTGTTAAAGTAAAAGTATTATAAAAATAAATTAAAATAATATAGAACAGTTTTATAGTGTCTTGGTGGAATAAGAGAATAATTTGCAATTGTTTATAAAATTGATTTATAATATTTTAAATCATTTTATTTTACTTTAACACTAAGTATCCGGCTACTGATAGCTGTTCGGTTACTAGTGCTTTTACCATATATTTGATGTATCACATTTCTATAAATTTTATAAATTCCCAGAATTCTAACCAATTTGAATTACCATTTAAAATCAAACCCTGCGTATAAGTGTTTGTAATAAAACTGTTTATATTTCAAAATATTAATATAATATACAGGGTGAGCACGGTTTTTTTTTAAGACATCCATATCAGTGCCTGTAAATTCTCAAATCAAATAATTTATGGAGGACTATAATCGAACACAAGAATAAAAAAGACATACTATTATCGTCGCTGCAAAACACACAGATTTAAAAATTTCAAATTTTCTCAACTGCGCCCGATCATTCGTATACATATTTCGATCAGGACGTAAAAAATCAATCGGATAAATGATAGATGGCTTTGTTCAGAACTTACAGAGGTTTCCCGTGTTATGCAGATGAAATTTCCGGCTATACTGCTATGGTTTTAGGAGTTGTTAACAACGAAGTATATGTTACGTCACCTCACTTTCCCAGGGGTTTCGTTGCTATAACTGTGACATACCGCATCATGATCAACATGAGTAAGGAGCATTTTATTTGGACATGCAGACTGCAGTCGTTTCCGCCCTGATTGAATTTTATTTAAAAATTTTAGAGTAAAGTAGTCACTCAAAATTGTATAAAAATATTATGTAATTATAATAAATTTTTTAAAAAATATAATCAAATTATAGTTTTAATTTCAATACCAAATACCGTTCACACCCTGTATAGTTAGGCTGCTATGTGACAAGTATTTTTGCATTGTAGGAACACTTTAAAAAAATATTCTGAGGTCTGTATCTTGAAAACCAAAACATTAAATTAAAAATTGTAATTTTATATTTTTAATAAATATCATTGAATGACGCTATGTTTAAATATACGACATAGAAATTTCACTGAGTTTAAATAAAATATATGTATTCGAGACAATTATAATAATAAATTATTTTTATTGTTTACAGATGTTTATCCTTGCCTGCGTGAAAAATAAATAATAATTATTATAAATATTAATTTTTCAGACAGGTTAACTTTAATCATTAAATTATAATATACATATAATCGCAATGTATACTACGAGGTTTGCTTGAAAAATTTTCAGTCTGACAATAATGAAAGATATTATTTGTTGACATGAAATGTATTATTTTTCAATAAAATTTCCTGAATCTTCAACACAATTATTTTCTATGTTTTTTACAATAATTCAATACAATCATTCGGGTTTGATTTTCGGGGAAGATTTGCCAAATATTAATCCACGCTGCAACTGCTTAGTCATTTGATGTAAAATTCTTTCCTACCACAAATAGATATTAGTCAGAGGTATAGCCAATTCTGATGAATACCGTTGAATGTGCGACAAATTCTTACTTTAATTAGTTAGATTGTGCCATCGGCAAAACAATTTGGTGAACACTTACCAAAAGGTTACAATATGAAAATTCATAGTTCATTTGTTTTACCTTTCTGAATAAAATCTGTGAACAAAACAGTTTTGATCATAATCTTAAAAGTTGATGTTACCGAGTTTTTCTTCTTTGGTACACTTCCACCAGCATCTATCCTTTTTTTTTTGTATAATGAGGTGTATACAAGTTTCAGTCAACAGTCAACAGTTATGTAGTTCAATGACACAGTGGTTTGAGCGCAATTCATTCAATCTGGTGGTTGGGTCAACACCGAAAAAAAGTACTTTTTGATACTGAAAATTACTCCATTCATTTAAAAAGAGCAGTCCTGACATAGTGGACTATGATGATGCTATGGCTGAAATGAATTTTACATGTGTTTATATTCAAAGGATGCGGAACTATTCAATAAAATTATGTGTAATACCATCAATTATACATGTTTAAGGTCGCGAACTATTCAGACAGGCTACGTATATGTTTAAATATTACTTTGATACATTGAATCTTGAACTTTATTTTTGTGTGAGGTGGGGAGGATCTTTATATACGAGTATATTCATTGTGTGTAGGATGGGCGGAAATTAATTATATCCATTTACTGAATTGAATGCTATCCGTATGTTATATGCGCGTAAATTTTACGGATATTTAAATGAATGGCATTGATAATTACATAAACAATACCTATATGTAATATGTTGTTTATCTTAAAAATTTTAAAATTATAAAGAATAACTATTAAATAAGTAATTTAATTGTATATTTTTATGTGGTCATATAAATGTTATTGACTTTTTATGTTGCCTCTGTTATTACATTATATGATTGAAAAATATTATAATTTATTTATCTCACTACACCAACCCCGTCTTTCCCCAAATATTATATGATCAATTATTTAATTTGCATTAACTAATATAAGAAAAACATGATAATAAAATATATTTAATCAATAATTTCTTCTAATTTTTAACGATATTATTTACCTTTTACTTAATTACGTTTTTGTTGTATATTATTCATATGTTAAAACCACTTGTATAAGTGACCAAAAAACCCAAATAAAATTATTATTTCTTTCACTTTTTTTTATAGAACGAGCGCATGTTTCCTCTTGAGTCCTTGGTTAATTGCTTATTTTTTTATATTAAAATGTTGTATGCGTCGGTACACATATATTATCTAATATTGTAATATAATTTGTAGTGTACTTTTACTTAAATGTTTACTTAACAAAATTTATCATATGGATTATTTTTTTAGTTTTTAAAAAATAATCAGAGCAAATGTAAAGTATATCTTTAATTAAATATTAAGATTTATTAAATTTTATCGGTTCTGTGTGTGTGTCAAGGTAAATTTCAAGTTCAATATATATATATATATACTTCTTTTATCCTATACATATTATTATAATTATGCATGTAAACAGTAGAATTATTTAAGTAAAGTCGCATATATAAAGTTATATTACTTTAAGATTAATAATATTATCATTATGTTAAATGTTATTGTATACTAAATATTATTATAATTGCAATATAAATGAAATAACAACAGATTATATATAAGAATTAATCACATGTTAATAATTCGATTATTAAATAAATAATTGTACACAATTATAAAAATTAAGGTTATTCTTATACGCATTATCATTTTATTTACATTATTTAGATATTATTTGGAAAGTTATGCGCCATATAATTTATATTGTTATTAAAACTTATATTTAATATATGTTTACTCATTTCGATAAATATACGTAATTTTTCCTAATAAATAATACATATAACTGTCTGATCTGTGCGAACTGATGATAATTACAAATAAAACACTCACAAAAGTGATATATAACGACCATTGATGTTCGCGATATAAAATGATAGCTGTGAATGAAAATAGTCTATAATATTATTTATGTTAACACCACAGTGGTTTGTAATGGGTTGGCAACAAAATCAGTGCAGTTCTTTTAATGAAAACAAAAGGCAACTATTTGAAAAAATTAAATAACTTTATTCGATTATGTATTGTCCATCATAGAATTTTCTTGTACTTATTATCAGAGCCAAGTGCGTTTTGACATCATCAATTTTTTTTTTGCAAACTAAATAATAAATGGTAATCTGATGGTGGATGTGTCTATACTTTCCAAACAAGCTCCAAAAATATTTAACGAGTGATCAAAAAAATGTGTTTGGCCTTGTGTTGTCAAGGTAGAACACATAGCTTTATCAATTTGTTTATTCTGGTCGCTTTTCTTGAATTGTATTGTTCAATTTGGTTAGTTGTATGTACACATCTGAATGCTGATCATTTGGTTGTGTGGTGAAAGTTCAAAATAGACAATGCCTTTGTAATCTTACCAAATTGACAACATAACCTTTTGCGCTGGTTCATCTTTCTTGTTCCACTTTCTTTTTCTATTTGCAATCCATATTTAATCGCCAGTAATCAATCGTTTCGAAAATGCCAACCTGAATTGTTCAAAGTTTATGACAACCCTTTTTAATAAACCGATCTTTAAGAATAATCTTCTCCAAAAATTTCAACCTGGATTCCGTTTTAAACAATGTTGTACATCATCTGAATTTTTTTAAATTACCAACAACTTTTCTGTTTCTGTTAATAGAAATATGTGTTATATTTCTGAAGCTATATCCCAAAAGTAGGGCAATAACTTCTAAGAAAATAGGCTCAGAAAAATCTAATAAAAAAAATACTTCTGATACAATAAATAAGATTATTCTATTCTTTTCTGCTACCTTTGACTATATGCACCATCCACACTTTCCATGCAATGAATGAAAAATTTATTATTGCTTATTGTAAGTAAAAGTAAAAGCTCTCTTTTTAATATAGAGACATAAATTTTTCTCCATCATTAGTGTGAACTTTGTTTATTTGTTTTTTTATTGCATAGCAGTTCTGCCAAATTGTTTGAATAGCACTGAAAGGTATATTTGGTATATTTAAAAAAAATATGACTTGAAATAATCAATCACATATGATTAATTTGACTGATACGGGTTGATTTCAAAATTGTGGTCGTTTGTACATTTAACAACATATCAATATGACTAGGTATATTTTGGTTATATGGCATTGGCACTTCTATTGGTCACATATACTATGGTATTACTTACTATATGTTTCTATAGAGTAGCGGATAGACTGAACATTTAATTTAATGATTGCATCAAATGTTTGTGTATATGGATTTTGTAAATACAATATATCCATATACAAGCTATATTTTGAACGGAGTTACTTTATTGGTGTGGTTATTTGTTTGGAACATCTTCATAAGGAAGGTAAAGGAATTAACGGAAAATGTCATTTCGAACGAGGTATAATGTTGTATTCTGTTTGCTTTCGAAAGAAAAAAGAAATAGTTTTTAGAGGCATAATGTAACTGGCGATGAAAAATGGATCAAATTTGACAATCCTAAACACTAAAAGCAAAAAGTTAAGGGTAGACCCAAGAGAA
Organism: Bibio marci; assembly: GCA_910594885.2. Classification (NCBI taxonomy): domain Eukaryota; kingdom Metazoa; phylum Arthropoda; class Insecta; order Diptera; family Bibionidae; genus Bibio; species Bibio marci. Next base: position 31,850,923 of record OU343115.1, on the reverse strand, counting down.
CCATAAACATCACTTCCAAAATGAAAAAAAAAAAATTATTACTGCTAATGTGCCAACGTCAAGTGAACCAATTGTACGAATAATAGTTGTGAAAAAGATCAGCTACAGCTAGTGCCATGCACAAAATCATCCTCTTGCATAACAACGCTAGGTTACAAGTTTGCCACATAGGTGTCGATGATTGATTGTTGTACCTCAAATAGGAAGTTCTTCTGCACCCAGCGTATTCACCAGACATATAGCTGATTGATAATTATTTGTTCAGATCGATGCAACACGGTCTAGCACACTACTTATACATATTGAAGAAGTACTTGAATGAATAGATAAATGAATCGCCTCGAAAACGACATCGTTTTATCGATACAGTATGCAACATAGTGATGGGAGAAAGTTGTAGAAAATGAAGAAAAATATACTCATTGATTAAAATTATTTCTACCAATTTCTCACAATAAATCCTTTTTCTCAACCTAAAACTGGCTGGTTTTGGTTAAATTTTTAAATAAAATTTTCTACAAACCTATAACTCTTTTCTGAGATACGCAAATTCTCCTACACAAGATTTATATTTTTTTAATGACGATGAACGTTGCAATCTAAAGTTGAAATTAATTGCGATGTTAAAGCCAGTTCTGTATGGAAAATTAAAATAAAATTCAAATTGATTGTGTTTTTAACATATTTTTTTTAAAGAATGATCACATGTTCAGTAAAATGAAGCGGCATTATTATTTATTATAGTTTTATGGTAGTGGTAGTTGTTAGTCAATTCTTATGGGTTAGTGCATTATCGTAAATTTAAGTGTAAATATAAAACCATATATTTTTTAATGGTATAATTTTATTCAAATATATGCAATCCGATATAGTGATTTAAATGTGTTGTTAAACTTTTAGGTTTTTTTTTGGTGGTTTTTTTTTTAAATTGAATACATAATTTTTACATTAATTTATTTATGCATATTTTATTTTATAATAAAATAATCTAATATATTGTATATTTTTTTTATAAATTAATTTACGTTGGGAATTTTTATGCATATATTTAAAACCGGTCAAACTTATATATATGATTTCACTGTATTATTTATATCTAACATAAATCAGTATAAAAATATTGAATTCTCTTCCAGTTTTACCATTTTCATTGTATGATTGAAAAAAATATCATTTTTACAAATAAATGTTTTGTAATATATTAAACTGTTAATTTTTAATTCTTCCTTTATCGATAAAATATTTTAATTTTATTTGTAAATACATACAAACTACAATATCTGTATGTGTGTAAGTATATGTATATTTTCGAATCCGCAGTACATATATAACCTTGTTTTCATTATCAAGTATAAATTAAATTTATATAATATTATTAAAATATTAATGGTACGTTGATCTTTTATTTGCATCTTCTATCCGAAAAATACCCGGAATAACTCTATAACATAATATATAGATCTGGTAACACCATCTAATTGATATATGTTTTATGAGCCGACCTTAAGACCTTTTCTACAATGTATAAGCTAAAATTAAAAAGTAATAATTGTAAATCGTTTATGTGTGCTTCTGTTTAAAAATTAATAAAGCAGTAATTGGTAAAAATGCTACTACCGAAACGTTTGATATGCTCAAAATCCCTAAAAGTCTTGGCCAGTCTTGGGTAATACCTACAACCGACGAAATCAATAACAGGAACTGCAAATGGTACTATAAAGTGGCTACGGTTAAACTTAAAGGGAGACTGCACGAAACAAAATGACAGCTATACGAAGTTTAACACAAAGTGAAAACATTTTGGAATTAGGAACTATTAATTACCAGTTACTAATTTTATGGTAACAAATATTTTTAATTATAAAGCACAAATACTAGATTACTAATTGGAGATGTCATTGCAGAAAATAATAAGCATGAAAAGTTATTTGATTTTTTGCAATTCTGTTTTTCTATATTGATTTTAAAATAAGTTAAATTTTAATTCAAATTTTTTCATTTTGAAGAATTTCTAATTTTAGGAACATAAATTTATTTAACAAATTTGCAAAAATATGTAAATGTATCAACAATTATTTAATTATTTATCTTATTATTATTGGATATTTTTCCAAGAATAATATTATTTTTCGAAGTATAAATACAATAGCTATCAATAAACAAGGCTTCGTTAATATTTTAAAGGTTTCAGCTGAAATCTGATTTCTTCTAATAAAATAATGATGTCTTACACATAAATAATAATTATAAAAATATTTCAGTGATTACATTTTTAAATTTTGTAGTTTACAATTTTTTTAATCGTTTTACGTTCACGTTTATACAACACTTCCAAAGTTCACACTGTGCAAACTTCAAATAATTATCTGCCACTGATTTTATATTGATAACTACTGTGCCAGGCACAGATCAGGTTCTTACAAGGTAAACCAAAAAATCATTCGTCAAAATTGCCCGGAGACCTTATCTGGTTACCACACCACGTTATTATTAGTTATTTAATTTAACTTGTTCTAATGAACTATAATATACGAAAATCTAGTTGCGTGTAAGAACCAACTAATGTAAATGCTGGCTGGTGTAATGAATAGTTTTCTAATCCATATATTCGTCGTGTTTGTTTTAGAATATCAAGTCAAGTGATTATTGAACGATTTTCTTCATGAGAAAATTATCACTGATTTTTTTTTCTTACTAAAAATCAAATTTACTTCTACATTTGCCGCATAAAAAATTCATTTCATCCACTTGTTGAATCCGATGTATTTCAGTTGTGAGAGAATTTAATAAGTATAATTAGGTTTTTAGTATATTATTTTTCGGACAGAGGGCATTTATTAATTACACTTATAAATAAAATATATATGAGTATAAATAAAAGCCATTACTACATTTTCTTATGTGTAATAGGGTGGTTCGGTTTACAATGTTGATCCAAAATTGTACTAGGTGATTTAATAATGGCCTACCCTGAATAAGACAGAAGATCGTACAATAGAATCCGAACAACAAAATTTGAACGCAATCCATCAATTAGTTCACAAGTGACAGTCATTTAAAGGAGGCATGTGCTGTTTATGATCATGGAAAAAAGTGAATTTTGAGCATTGATTAAGCATTATCTTTTGCTTGGAAATAACATCAAAGAAGCAAAAGAAAAACTTGATAAATATTATTCCGAACCTATCTTGGTTTGCTTATTTTAAACGTGGTCATGCAGGCAAGCACAAAAACATTGAAATCATCAACTGAAAGGAAAAATGAAGCAATATATGGACCAATGATTAAAAAATCCACAAAATAATAATAAGAACTAATTGAAAAATAAAAGTATGTGAGATAGTTAGATAACATTTTACTCAAAAAATTAATTTAATAAATACATTTTTTTAAAGAATATTTTCCTGCATCATAAAATATTGATACTTTTCATTTTCACCATGAAACATTTTTACCATTACAACTAATTGTGTAGAACTTCCTGTACCTCATTTCGTGGATGGTATATATATCAACCAATCCGCAAGATACAGCTTTTTTTTTTTGCTCAAAATGAGACAATGAATCACCCTCCCCCATATCGAATCAGCATCCAAAACTGCACCATTCTGTTTAAATTATAAATTGAAGAACAAAAAATCAAAAATACAAAAAAATATAAACAAACAAAATTCATTTAATTTACATTTATTTATATTTAAAACTGTCTTATTTTTGAATCATAATCTATCCATAATATTTGCCATAACCGCCATGATGATGATGATGATGATGATGACCACCACGATGGCCACCGCCTCCATAACCACCACCAAGTGCTATAAAACCAATTCCAACAACACGACCACCGCCACCATAACCTCCACCATAGCCGCCACCATAACCGCCACCATATCCACCATAACCAGCAGTTTCAGCTGTATCTAAATCATCTGATTCTGTAAATCTGGCTGCTGCTGGTGGTACTAAATTTACACATATAGATATAATAATGAAAGATATAAATTAATATTAAGTAGATACATTATAAATAGATCTTCGCACCCACACATATGCGCTAAAAGTGCGAAAAGGCAAAAATGTAGCTGAGCTGCCAGTCGATTTCATGACCAATTAAAAAGCATGAGTCACAACAACTGTTTTTATGACTTGGTTCAACGATTGCTTCGTACCAGAAATTAAAAAAATATAAATGATGAGGTTTGCTTTTAACGTGTTGCTAATTCGTTGACAATGCACGCACGATTATCTTTGTACATTAAACTCTAATGTAAAAGTAGTGTTTTTATCACCTAATTCGAAATATGTGTAATACAACCATTATATCAGGGCTTGATCGTATAGCTTTTAAGAAACAATATGTGAGGTTACCTTTTCGATACGTTTTGTAAAAACTTGAAAATGTTGCAATAAACTTTACTAATGTTTGGAAAAACTTTTTGATATAGCACTACATAAATCACCATGCCGTAGAAATTACTAAAATATAACAACACACACTGAATGCATATAAAGCAGTGTGGTCGGAATGAAGAGCAACCACAAACATCTCTATGTTGTCATCAGAAATCGTTGCACTAGAACATGGTATCGATGCAGAAGACTTTAATACTTTTAGTGAAAATGATTTTGACGAAATAAAATCTATGTAGCACTCCAACTTTGCAACCGGCTAAAAAAGCAAAATCTAGTCATTTGGTAGAGCTTTGAGTTATTTTCTATGTGATACTTTTTGTATGCGGTAATAATATAAATACTTTTAAAATATGTTGCAAAAAATATTTTAATTAATACTAATTAATTTCACTATGAAATTTTGGAAGATTTTCTTTTATGTTTTCAATATTTAGTATTTTAAGAAACATTTTATTGATTCTTTTATATAGGAATTTGGAACTTCTTTAATATATTCGCCTTCATACAATAGAAGTATATTATTTAGTAATCGATGGTTTTGTTTCAATGATAATTATAATATCGAGCTCGATCCTCTGTTGGACAATTATATACATCAGTGTAAATATATTTTCTACAGAATATTTCGCTCTTATACGATACGTACCGTCTATTTGTATGAACTAAGAAACGAATTTAAGTCTAATGGTAAGCAATTAAAATTAATATATTATCCGTTTTGGAATTATATGAAATTTTTAAATTAAATGTAGATTAAATTTGTAAATGTATTATACACTATAATGTATTATTATTAAATATTTGCAAAGATGCTGGGTTAAATATGATTAACAAAAACATATTAATGAAATCTTGTCCTCTGGGTGTTAATTTAGATTATTAATTAATGGCACGCAGTGGATAGTGTTCTTGCTAATCATTTGTGAATTATTGTATTCAATTCCCGGAATTTAAATGTTAAATTTCCCTCATTTATTAACACTAATTAGTTTTCAGCTGCTGAGTTACCAATTGTTCGTTTATGAACTAAAAAACGGATATCATTAAAAATATATGGTTTTGCACACTATACTCAAAGATTACCGCATTAGCATTAGGGGCTAATCTCAATCATGTAAAAATATTTTTCGATAATTGGCAGACGAATTGTTTAATTGTTAGATACTTCAATGCAGAGTAATTTACCAAAGTGAGTGTAATTTACTGTTTGGTGGATATTAGATGTCATTATAAATAAATATATGGAAACTGCCTTTAATACATAACACACAAATCATATCATATAATAAATAAATCTTACCAATTGGAAGTCGAAGAATATTTATATTTTGCGGTTGTTCTTCAAATTCTGATGCATTACAAAATGTTACTAATGTAATTGCTAATAGCACGCACATTATTTCCTAAAATTATATATATCATTAATTAAACACTTTTTTATTTTTATTAATTCAATTTTACAAAATATAAACGTAATTTAATTGATTTTACACTAGCTTTTTCTATATATTATTTATTTTTTCTAATATTATTATTACCTTAACAAATTTCATATTTAATTTGGATGGAAACCAAAGCAACTGAACACAAAAATTATATATATTCGTTTGGTATATATCGAAAAAATAAGAATAAAATGAATTATTCTTTATTTATTACAAATTACACTTGTACTTATACTTTTTGTTCAAACTAGAAATAGCGAATGCTTAATTATATATGAATTATTATTATCTTCTAACTACTATTTATATATATACACAATACACACACACACACACATATATATATAGATATGGATGGATGAACGAATACCAATAAGAAGGACTTAAGATTAATGTGAATAAAAAAATTGTAATGATTTTTTATACGAATTTAAACTTCACAGAACATCCTATTAAAAAATTGTATTATAAATAACCAAAAATTATTATGAACAAAAAGCAAAAAAAAAAAATAGTTTGACAAGTTTGTGCACGCCAAGAAACTTTATTTGAACATTAGTAATTTATATTAATTATTTTTATTTTTTGTACCTAATTTGGACGATTGTACAAACATTAAACGCACATGTAATTTATTTAAATTCTAATTTCAAAGTTCAAATCATCTTGTTAATTTTTATAATAAATATGCCCTTCTCATAAGGTCTTGGCCAATAGTATTCAGATAATATGTGATTTTAAGTGGAATTCTTACTAATGAACGATAAAGCTTTAAGTTTTTAAGGTAGTAGGTGTAGAAATTGAAAATAATCCTTTCTTTATAACCTTCATAATGATACTACATTTTGAAGGTTATAATGACATTTGGTTAAGGTATAAATAACTTTGTTTTTTATTCGCTGGAAAATTGAAAGTGTTGTATATCAATTACACGACATTTGCAAAAATCATTATTATTTTGTTTTCATTTAAAAAAAATACGCTGCTGAAAGTAATCGAACACTACAAGAAGGTTATGGTTAAGATGCTCTTGATGATAGTAAATGCAAAATAAAAGAAGTTTATTGAAAACGTACAACGCCCAGGGCTGCAAAAAAATTTCGAAGAAGTAGAATTACAACAATTACTGAATGAAGATAATTGTTAAACACAATTACAATTGTCAGCAGCATTATATGTCACTAAAAAATGTGTTTCGGATTAATTAAGCTGGGAGTGGTTCAAAAACTTGCAAAATAGGTCACAAGTGAATTGATAGAAAGACAGCAAAAAAATTGAAAAATCACAAGTGAATTGGTGCTCAAAGACAACAAATAAAGGGTTTTCAAAAACGTACCTTCAAAAACGAAAATTTATTTTATATTTTTACACCTAATAATTCAATCCATAAGTATTAGGTGTAAACCATTTGGAATATATATAACAACTATTTCTTTTTTTTTTTCTAAAACCCAACAGAACACTTTATTATTATTATTATTATTATTTTTTTTATGTTCAAATTAAATACAAAAAATAGAATTTATAATAAGATTTATTCACGAAATAATAATTAGAAAAAAATTATAGTAAATAAATAATTACTTACGTATTCAGAAATAAAATGAAAAAATCCCAAAGTTCTATGCCAGCTCAGCAATTATTTTTCCATTGATTTGCTATTTATTTTTTTGCTATATAGTTAATAAAAATCGGTTAAAATATAATCATTTAATTAAATTTTATTATTAAATTATACAAAATAATAATTTTCCAATCATTTTTAAATACATAGTACATTCAATATTCACAAACTATCATAATCGATAATAATTTACATATATCATAAATATCAGTTATTTATATTATATAATTTAATAATATATATTATGTTATTAATTATATATTGTATTATTAAATGATGGATAAACTAATAAAATTATGCAAATGATGTTATATTGTAATAAATGTTGACGGAAAACGGTGATTTTTATCAAACCAATGTTAACTTAATTAACATATCACGAATTCTATATATTATTTATAAAATGTAGACAAAAATATGCGTGATTCATTTCTGTCTCAATAAACAAATTTATGTTATATTGATTTGTATTTATTTACAATTTTTAATATTATTATAGAATTTATATACCCATACGTAGTGCAATTAGTTAATTAAATACTTGTAATATAATAAATATTTTTTTTAGTGTGTATAAGAACATTTACATATTAACTATTTTATATACAATACTATAATATAATTTCGAAGAATTCCAAGTATCACATTTATTATATTTATTATTATTTTGTTTATAAATGAAATGGAAATTACTTTTTTTAATATATCTTTATTTATTTATTTATTTATTGTCAATTAATGAATTATTATACAAATGCTATGCTATTGTGATCAAAAATAACTAATGCAATAAATTTCCACCGAACTTATGAGCCATGACATTTAGACTAAATCTTATTTCAAAAGTTCGTTGATTGAAAGTCGTTGCTATACTATGTATTAAAGTTTTGACACATAAACAATCATTTATTTGTTTTAAATTTTAGTATTTTAGCCTATGACTTTCCAACAGTTTTCCAACGAAATTTTGAAATAATATTTTGTCTTTTACCATTAGTATACGTGTGTTTAATAGTGACATGAAAATATATACCCTCTGTGCAAAAAAGAGTTACGGAACCATAAAGCAGCGACAAGTTTTAACACTCATCACAGGTAAATTTTAAGATTTTTTTAATCTTAATTTAATTTCTTAAATATATCAGGTATAAGAGTATGAAATGAGCCTTTTTAAAGGAAGAAAAACACATTATTTATAAAAGAAAAATCAAAAATATTTTATTCAAAATAACTTCCATCGCTTTCTACACATTTTAACCACCTTTCAGGCAATTTTCGTATACCACGTCGAAAAAATGGTGTTGCTTTGGACGAAAACCATTCAGATAGCCAATTTTCAACTTCTTCAGATGTTTTGAAGTGCTGTTCTTTCAAAGCATGTCCCATCGATGAAAACAAATGGTAGTCCGAAGGAGCCAAGTCTGGAGAATAAGGCGGGTGTGGTAACAGCTCCCATCCAAGCGACTTTATCGTATCCTGAACTGGTTTTGCTTTGTGTGCTGGTGCATTATAATGTTGCAAAATTACCTTAACAGATTTTTTATTTCTTTCTGTCAATTCTGGTCGGTTATCTAATAATGCATGGTTCAAATCGATTATTTGTTGTTGGTAGCAAACCGTATTAACAGTTTCACAAGGTTTCAGAAGTTCATGATACACCACACCTTCCTGATCCCACCAAACACAAAGCATTCTCTTCTTACCGGATCGTTTTGGTTTTGCAGTCGATGTTGCTGCTTTACCTGGTGTAATCCATTATTTTTTGCGTTTAGGATTCTCAAAATATATCCACTTTTCATCACCAGTCACGATTCGATGCAAAAAAGACTTCCTTTTGTATTGTAGAAGGCGCAATTCACAAATGGTTTTTCGATTTTCTTGTTGCCTTTCAGTCAATTCATGTGAAACCCATTTTCCAAACTTTTGAATCTTTCCCATTGCTTTTAAACGATTAGAAATTGTTTTTTGATCTACATTAAAGACTTATGCAAGTTGTTTTTGAGTTTGTGTATCATCTTCGTCCAACAATGCTTGCAATTCACTGTCTTCAAACTTTTTTGGTGGTCTTCCACGTTCTTCATTTCTCAAATCAAAATCTTTGTCTCTAAATTGTTGAAACCATCTTTTGCATGTTGCTAATGATAGAGCATGATCACCAAAAGCTTCTACAAGCATTCGTTGAGATTCAGCTGCGTTTTTCTTTAAATGATAACAAAAAACTAACGATACCCGCAAATCGTTTGTTGAAGGCACAAAATTAGCCATTTTTAACACGATAAAATTTGATGTTGTTGTATTACAAATGGAATTTACCACACTGAATGTTGTTGACAGATGTCAAAACAATAAAAAAAAACATCGCATTAAGGCTCTTTCACAATTACTAACATAAGTACAGCCATTTATTGGCAGCGGATCACTTCATACACCTATACCTGGTAAATAATTCTTAAGGCGCTTTGATTTTTTACGATTTATCTGTTCCTATTATCAATGAAATTTTACTCACAAAGTCATTTAACATCGTATTATGGGAAAAAACTAATTCTAAAGTATTCACATTTTACTAAAAAGAATTTATCACATCTCATAACGCATCCTAACGCTGATAAAAAAATTCTAATTTGCCTGCGATGAGTGATTCATTTTCGGTTCGTCTTAAAAACAAATTAGTTTTAATCTGGCCATGGTTTTCGTTGGTCTTGGTATATAATATCTGTTGTTTTGTTTTACCGTAAAAATTATAAATATTTTAATGGAGCAATGAATTATCGTGAAACTTCATATGAAACTTAGAAAAACCGCTACTGAAACATATTTTTAGTCAAAAAAAGTATATGGCCATGAGAGTTTATCACAAGCATTTCCAAGATGGTCGAGGAAACGTTGAAGTTGATGTACGGCCGGATCGGTCTTCCATACGTCAAAAACGAAAAAAATATTTTGAAAAATTTTGAGTTCTGACCCGATCCACCAACGATTAACTATTTGTGTTATTGCTGAAACTGAAGAGGAATTGATAAATAATGCGTAAGGTAAATTTTTCATAACAAAGTTTAATGCAAAAAGTGTGTGCAAAAATATTGTGCCTATACAATTCTCACAATCGAACAAAAAGCAGATCTTGAAAATGTTTGTACTGACGCTTTGAATTTCATTGCAAAAGAGCTAATTTTCTTGGAAAAGTGCCAACATGTAATACATTTTGGTTATTTACTTATCTGTGATTCAGAAACTAAGCTTTAATTCAAGTGGAAGAAAAAGTTTGAAGCGTCATAAAGGCGCTCACAGAACTGTTTCGAATAAAGGAAAATTTGCATCGAGCTTTGTAGCAATATAGGGGAGGGTTATATAGTGAAGAAGATTTTAGCTAAATATGTATAAATTTAAAATAAAATATTTTACAGTATTAATCTCGTTATTTTATAGCCACACTTCGAATATAAAAATAAATGGTACGGGAGATATCAAATCCGATCACATGCGCCTCTTTTGTCCTCCTTACTTACTTACTCTATAGCATTTTAACCCAGGTGGGGTTATAGCCTTCTCCAATACGCTTCTCCAAACTGACCTATCCGCAGTCAATGTCTTCCAATCCCGAATATTAAGGATCTTTATTTCACAGTTTACTGCATCTAACCATCTTGCCTTAGGTCTTCCGACTCTCCTACTACCTTTTGGATTACCATTCAATAGTTGTATATATAAACGTGTCAATCGTCACTTAATAATTGAGAGACTATAGTTTTGAATATTATTTTGGATCGATATATGAAATATTTTGTTTTGACTAATAATTTGTCTTTAAAACGTCTGTCAGCATTATTAATTCAAAAATACAATAATTGAATTTAAATTGAATGAATGAATACTTAAAAAAAATTGTTTTCTCTCGTCACACTGATCCAACTTTCATTTAACGCATAATTTCCTGGTGGTATGATGAAAAATACATTGGCATGTTAACAACACAAAAAGCAAGTGCATGCGTGCTAAAAATGAACAAAGACCAACCATAAATGCGATTAAGTCACTTAAAAAAAAGCAAAGTTTTGCCCATTATTCTTATGTTGATTTAACGTGGTATAGTTCTTCAATGTGCACGCATTACTTACAACAGTTTGACAACTGTTAATAAATAGGGCATATTATTTAACAGTTATTTGTGAATTATTAATAAAAATAAATTCCACAAATACCAATCACCAGTCCTCGTATATTCATCAATTCTCGTGCCAATATTTAATCGACTAAATAAACCATTTCGTGGGTGTAAACGTGTTGATAACATTTGAATCAATTAAAAAAATTTCGAAGAATACTGCTGTTGAAAAGTTAATGATTGGATTATATTTTGATCTGAATGTGTTTCATCATGTTCTAATTTTGTTATTTTTGATCAGTGTAGTTGTTGTTCGTCATTATCAATTGTAATATCAAAGTCTAATTTCTGTTTATAATCTGACAAATTGTGCAATTTCTAACTAATGCGTACATACAAAGCTAATAATTATCACTAATATGTTAATATACTGCTAATATTGCAAAGTATCCATGATATATATAATTTAATAGATGTGCTTCGGTTTTTTTCTTTTAATAATATTATAAACCATCTGTATTTTTTATTGTCTGATTTTTTACATTTTTTAAGTATTTGTGCAGTTCAGTGTAACTTCTAATGTTTTTATTTAAATGTCTCCAGGTTCCGTACAAGAGCATAGCATAGCAATTCACCAATTGGAGCGCTATTAGCAAAAGATAGATGCTTCCTTAACTCCATTATTTTTAAATACGGTGTGTGCGTTCAGACATCTTTTTTTGATCTTTGAATAACGTTCAATGTACCATGATATTTTCAAAAATATTTATTTTCTTTATTCCATATAAAAAGATATAAAAAGGTATAACTCAACTGAAAAATTTCGCATGTTAATGTTGGGTATTGAACCCGGTACATGACAATTGATTAGCATGAACGATGCACACAAAGCCACTCCTACACCCACATATGCATGCATCAAATAAATTGTTTATAATTAAATAATGAGTAAAAAGGCAATGAATTCGGCATAAAGTTATTTTTTTATTGTATAGCAAAATTTACGGTAATGGATTTAAATTAATTTCTGAATTACAATCAACGATGAAATATTTAGTTGTTTTTACATATCTACTATAAGTATTAATTTATTAAAATTTCAATTTAACAATTCTCTTGGTAAGTTAACATGGAACTTAACTATATCGTATACACAGTATGTTATTTAATTAACCGAACGTGTATTATTTATGGCACATAGAATTCGTAGCGCTTCTGTTGTGTTGACAATAGCCATAACTTGAAAGTTATTAATTCAAATACATGTTAACCGGTTGGCAGGTGTTTTATGTTTGTAAAATTACTAGAGAATTAATTAAATTTTGGAATTTTTTATGTAATAAATAAATTTGTGCGTGGTTTGCACAATTTAAAATGGCCGTGATGATTTAAAAGACACGTCGTCTTGATGTCGATGCTGAAAATCATTCAAATTTAATGGAAAAAGTGCATATACGACTGTGAAAAATGTTGCCACCAGAAGAATTAAATGTAAGGTTATTTGTTCAGTTTTTGTAAAAGAAAAGAGTTTGCATGTTTTGTTTTACTTGCATCAAATGCAACTTTGCGAACTTATAAGCAAAAATCAAATTTGTATCATCGCACATTCGCAACCAACTCCGTGCTTGACCTATATTACTATGCGACTATTTAAATTTTTCAAAAACTCGGAAATTGGCAATGAAAGCTGCTTCTAACCGATCTGAAGATCTTCTAACCGATTCAAGCTGCCGTGACACAATTGTGCTCCAGAAGCTTATACAAAAACTGATATAAACCAATATATGCACATGTATTATAGTTGACCGTGAACCGTTGACGCTGTATTGATCCAAATTAAACCTATTTTAAATAAACTTTCAAATGTATGTGAAAAGTTCGGTTACTTAAATGCTATACTGTAGTGCTAGTGAGCGTTTACTTACTCGTGTGTATTATTAGTATTATTATTATACAAATGTGTCGTAAATGTGGCAATAACACAGAAAGTTATTTTATTTTACACAAAGGTTTTATTTGAAATTAATTTTTTATTTACACATGCAAAATGATAAATTTATTTATATTTATTTTAACCAAACAACAATCAAGTTTATTGTAAAATATTAATGACAACAAAATTTGGAAAAACCATTATTATTATTATGAGAGAAATCTATCACAATATAATAATGTTAAATCTTTGTGGAATTTTTATGGAATCTATATGAAATTTGCATAGGTATATGTGAATGTGAAATAATAATATTTGTGTAGTTTTATGTATATATTTCCTTATCCACACCTATGTGATACGGTGATACCATAAGAAAATTTCGATAACATAAAGTATTTAAAATGAGATAAACTATGTCTGTGATTGTATATAATACGAGTTAATAGTAAAAATAATATTGTTATAGTATATTTTTAAATTATATTAGTTGAAAAGTTTTATCCAGTACAATTGTACATTTATCCATATCTCTGCAATAATTAACTTTGAATTTGACTTAAACAAACTTATCTTTTAAATTACTTGTAATATTATAGAATTCAACAAAAACAAACACGATCGACTAATGCATACAATGATTTTTTTTAAATCCGCTAGCAATGTTCTTTGTCAACTGCGTCACGTCTGCTTGAATGGCTGAAACATCATCATAAAACACTCCCTTCATGGCAGTTTTTAGTTTTGGGAACAGAAAATAGTCACATTATAACAGATCAGTCGAATAAGGAGAGTTGCTGGTGGGGGAAATGCGCTTTATTTTATCAAAAATTCATTCACTTTTTCGGTCCGGTGAGGTGGTGCATTATCATGCAATAAAAACAGTTATTTTTTTTATCTAAATAAATAGTGTCCTTCCTGGAAGAGGAAGTGTTTGAAAGAGGAAAGATGTATCTTTTAAATGATGCCAGATTTCAATAGAAGGCTCTTCGCGTTCTATTTTTAAATTTAAATTGCAGTTATTTAAACAACGCACTGTGTAATACTCAAATACAGCCCCCCATTGAATAAGATACATTTTTAGGTACCAATTTAAAATGATATCTAAAACAATTAAAATACTTCAATATCCAGTATCAGCAATGACTTAACCATTGAAAAACGTATATACAATTGGCGTTTTTACAACAACTTCCATATAATTAATAATACTGTGTATAATAAATAAAAGAGATCCCAATACGTAATATAAAAATCATGGCCAAACAAAATATAATTTATTTTCTTGAGTTAATATATTTTTAGGACGTCATTTAAAATTAGTCACTCTGTCTGTATATAAATAAAATTGTTTATTTTATAATATACAAAATATATTTTTGGCAATAATATTTGTCTTTATTTCTGATTTAATTTTATAATTAAATAATTTTGTTAATTTTTAATGATGATTTTGTTCTCATACTTATACGTGTATGGTTAGTATAACATTAAGAAAACTTGTTTATTTTTAACTATATAACATACGTTTTATTATCAGTTAAATAACCTGTATATAATGCAGCCACTGTCCGAAAAATAACCGAAATATCTTTTTAATATATTGATATGGTAACATTATCTATTGGCTGCTGATGGACATATATATTGTGAACCCGACCTTTTTCATACTGCTAAAGTTTTATAACATTTGCTTCAATGTAACTCAGATAACAACACATTATGTGACAGTAGTTTTTGTGCTGCCAAATCGTTTGAAATGCTCAAAATTGGTTGTGGTGATGATAATTTTCCACAATTTTGGATTGTCATCGCCACTTCACAAAGTGTAAAGAAGATGTGGATAAATGATAAATGTCAACAAGTAAACCATCAACAATGATTACCGAAGAAAACAAAGAAAATTATCGAAAAATCTTAAATAAGAATCAAGGAAATGGATTTTGGTATAAAAAAATTTAGAATTCATGAGATTTTCACTGAAAAAATTATTCTACGAATGGTGAATTCAAAGTTTGTTGCAAATCAATTTACTGAGATGACCAAAAATTGTACCAGATTAATCATTCCAAAGACACATCTTTAAAAATGATGGAACTGACGACAATTTCTTAAAAATTATTGTTACTGGTGATGAAACATAGTATTATCAATACAAATCAGAATTTAAGCGTCAAAATGCTAATAAGTGAAATTTGTTATGTTACAGTCAAAAATAAAACTAATATTCATTTATGATTCCTAAGGTATTATCCACAAGGAATTTGTTTCAAATGGTACAGCGGTTACTGTTATGCATTACATTTGAGTATTTAAGCGTTTGCTAATCCGTTTTCGTCGTAGAATAATCAGAGTCAGGTATCACAGATTTTTTTTTTACTAGAATCAAATTTATTTGCTACAACATTCATCCGATTTAGCTCCTTGTAACGGTTTGCATCAATTGAATATATTGTCATGTTCAACAATGTTCAAAAAAAAGTTATTTGAAGCAAATGTTGTTAAACGTGCAAATCGATGTATTTCAGTTGGGCGAAACAATTTCGAATAAATAAAATAATTTTTGTAAAAATTAATTAATTGTTTTTTTCTTAATCCATATGTCCGTACTTTTTCCGACCAGACGGAGTAAATTTTTTACTCAAACAAGATATAATCTAATTTTCTTCTGTGTGTGCATGTTTTTAAATCATTAATTTTTTTATTTAAATACCAAAGGATGATATAATTTAAGGTGAATTTAAAATTTGCTGCATTTTTGATATATTTGATAGTTTTATTTTAGAATGTTGCTCATATCAGAATATTACGTAATGACCAATCAAGATTTTATCTTTTTTAACACCGTGGGTTGTTAGAGGTATTTCTATATGAAACTAAATGTGAACGGAAAATTGTATTGTAATAAAAAAAAATTTAAAACTATTACTAATTCATTTTTTTTTTTAATAATTGTATTATATTATTTTTTTTTTTAAATTACACATTAATCGTGATGTGTAAAAGTTTATAAATATAATTTTGTTTCTATATATCACGAAAAATTAGTGTTTTCATTTAATAACCGCTTAACTTAACAATTTATTTTCAAAAATAATTAAAAACAGCAAGGCAAATAATCAAACTGTTAAGCTAACAATCGGTTAAAATAACTATCATATATTAATATAATTTTTAACCAAAGTATCCACCATAACCTTGACTATAGCCTCCATATCCACCACCTCCACTACTATAACCTCCTCCACCATATCCGCCACCATATCCACCACCATATCCACCACCGTAACCACCATTGTTATATCCACTTCCATAACCTCCACTACTTCCATATCCTCCATATCCTCCATATCCACCATATCCATGATGAGCTGATTCTGCTGTATTTAAATCTTCAGCGGCAACTTTTGGATACAGATTGCGTGCGCCAGCTAAACAAATACCAAATAGGCATGCCATTACAATCATTGTCTATAAAAACAAAATCAAACGATAAGAAATTTGTACAGAAAAAAAAGGTTATTAATATTTTAAATATATTTCTATAAAACTTATACGTATATTTTTAATGTCCTTAACTATAACGTTTGTGTGTACGTGATGCGAGTAAAATAACATTATGATAAGATAACAAATTCTCAATAGATTGTCAAATTATTATATAAAATTATAAACTTAATAATTAACTTAATTCTATTATGCAAAAGATATCCCGAAATTAAATTTACTGGCAATGTATTCTAATTTTTTTTATATCCCTATACTTATAAAATTTTACGTTACAAAACGTTAAGCTGATAACTGTGGGTATTTGTTGAATCTGCTGCGTTTGAAATGAATATATTAATCAATATAGACGCTATATTTTATTATCCATATAGGATAGAAGTACATTTCGAAGTCTACTTTACTATTAAGTACACATTTAAATCAAAATCACATTTATTCACTTTGTGCATTTAGAACTCAAATATTATTTCCGAATAATTATAATTATATTTTTAAATCAACAAACAAATTAATAAAGATAATTATTTAAAATTTAATATTTTTGCTTAATTATTGGTAAAAAAAATAATAAATAAATAATTATATTTTACACACCCTTAACATCTTAATACTGTGATTATTTAATAAATTTTATTAAATGAATATAAAAGAAAATATTTCAACTTGTTTGATGCGAACTTCAAAACTGTATGTTCCCAAAAAAATGCAAATCGTTGAATTTATACGAAATTTAAATAAAAAGTTGAATAAAAATGTGCTAAATATTCTTTTAATGTATTCTTTAAATTTCTTACATAATTCTTTATACGAATGTATAAAATGCATATATATTTATATTTTAAATGTTTAAGGATCCACGTTATTTAGAATGTATAGAGTAACAAGAATTGAAATAAAGAAGAATTTTTGAAATTGACTTTTATTTATTTCTTATAAAATATATTTTTTTTTTAAATCGATTATTTCTTTTTTTTTTTTTCACATATATTATGACCATTTCGAGAATAAATTATAACACTTTTGGTTAACGTAATTAAAAATAATCCGTAACGTATGCAAACTGATCGATGTATGTATTAAAAAGCTGTTGTTTACGTATCTACAACTGGCGCTAACTGCGAATACTTTGATGGCAGGCACACATTACTTTTACATTACTTTAATTACCGCGGTATAAACATTTCTTACACTACCATTCAGTCAATAAAGGTTACCATACAAATGCACTCTTTAAAAATCGAAGAAAAATGAAACGTGATAATAATCCTGTATGTGTAAAATTTTTGTTATACCTATTTCGACTAGAAATAATGTGCAATTGTAACTCATTGCGATAAATTATATAAACTTGTTATTCATCTAATTAATTGTTTCAGAAACGTTGATTGTCGTGAAGTTTACAATAAAAAAATTCCATGTATCAATCGACGAAGTTATATCCTGGTCAAGATTCAGACATAAGGGACATGTCTGCCGAACATAAATGTACCAAAAATTCCATTCAAAGTCTATTGAGTAACATCGAATACGCGGTGTATTTTCTATAGAATTAGATCTCCAAGTGATTTCCAGCTGTTTCAAATGGTAGATTGTCAGGGAATACCATTTCTTCATTCATCTGAACGAACGTATCAAAAAGGACTAGTAATTCCATAAACAACATTCTCAATATATTTGTGAGAACAAGTCGCCTCCAATTAACGACTTGCGTGCCGTAAAACCAATATACTTCTGTATAAATGGGGTCAATTGAATAAGATAAAATATATATACCAACCAATCCATTTCTAATTAAAATTGAAACAGCAAATATGTTACAGCATGACATTCGAACTGAAATTAATAAACTTAATGCTATAATTTTTCAAAGGTTCTTTAAAATTATGATCTTCAAATCGATGTCTGCTTATTATTTAAAATAAAAAATGCACCAAAAAATGTTAAATGCTAATACTTTTATTAAAAAAAAAACCAAAAAAATTTTATGGATCTTATGGACATCTTACATTATAATTTGGAGATTCAGAAATATTTTGTTTCGAACAGGTTGAAATCCACTTTATTTTTGTTATTTCCTTATTACTATATCTTTAATTATAATACTCGTAATTGACATTTAAGCAATCATTTATAATATATAAAATGAAATATATGTAAATAAATTTATATCGGAACTTTTTTTTTATTTTGTATCAATTTTACAGGGTGTATCAATTTTATTAGGATTGACAGAACTTTAAATTACAATAAAATAGAAATGGTTAGCATATAATAAAATAGGTTCTGAAAAATGTTCACAACGGATATATATTTGTAACGTAGTGCATTCTAATTCGGATGTTATTTCATTAATGACAAGGACTGGAGTTGATCTCCAATGCCTTGTTGGATTTATCGTCATTAACTAATGATTTAATGTGGCGACATACCAAAGAAAATAATGTAAATATCCGCTATATTGCAAGATCTTAGAGGACAATTCACTCAGTAATTTATTGAAATGATATATATAGCATCGTTTTTTAAATCGATGTTTGCTGTTGATATATGATATGAAACGTCGACTTGTCGAAACTATATATACATTAAGAGATATTTGTTGTATGCAAATTTGGATAGACTATATAAAAACATTATGAAATAAATAAAGTATGAAAGCTATCAATAGCTTATATTTTTAATTAATACTTTTACTCTTATTCGTATGATCTAATCAAAACCTATTTTATTGAATTGAATATTTCACTTGCATACACAATACCATTTACTTGAGAATCTTTTATATATATTAAAATTTATCGCATTTAAAATCATATAATTAATTAATAAAATACAATCAGTTCGAGCATTTGTTATGAAAATCTTTCTCGCTTCGTTGCTCATGTGTTAAATAATAATATTTGAAGATTTAATTTAATTAAATACATTGCGAATTAGTATTAGTATTTTTATTATAAATATATAGTTTAAAATTAAAACAAATAAATATTTTTTCTTACTATATTATTAGTTTTTCATAATTTATTATATATTTACATACATTTAATAATACACACATTTTAAATACTAATGGTTCTCGCACACAACAGAGTTTTTTCCGTACTGGTAGCTTATGGTGTTTACAATACGAAATTTTGCAGCTACGTGGAGAAAACTCTGCAGTGTTTGTGCACCATAAATATAAATAATAATACGTAAATGATTTTGAAAGTTTGTTTTATTTTTTGCTTTATTTTATATTTATATACAAATAATTAATTTTTTAACCATAGTATCCATAACCACCACGATATCCTCCTCGTCTACCCCATCCACCACCTCCCCAACCTCGTCCATAACCACCGCCCCATCCACCACCCCATCCGCCACCCCATCCTCTTCCATAACCACCATATCCTCCATAACCCCGATGAGCCGATTCAGCTCCTTCTAAATCTGATGGTACTGCTACTGCATGCGGTTCAGTAATGTCATGTTGTTCAATTACACCAGCAAAACAAATGCCCAGTAGACATATAACAAGAAATATCATTTGAAACTGCAACATATAAATTTAAATATGAAATTATTATAATAAATAAATAAATTAATTAATTTTATAATGTTTTGATAAATTGTAATTTGTACCTCACAGAGCGTGAGGTACTAATTTAAATAGTTAATGTCGAATTTAAATCCAAAAATTCAACAAACTGATAGCCGCTCGATTAGTTACTTTCTCTATATGCTATGGCTAATTGCTGTCAAAAACCTAGCTGCTAGTATATCAGCTTATTGAATTTTTTATTTAGCATATAAGTATTTCACATGATATACCGTCTAGCATCTTATAACATTCAATAACTTTCAAGAATCATAATTGATTTGAATTGATTATTTTATAATTTAAAAATTTAAAAATATTGATATTTTTACAGAAGTTTTTTATTTAATGAAATAAAATTCATAGAAATGGTACAAATTTTCCATTCTTGTTTTGTTACTCGATAAAAATGTCCCGAACATTAATTGTGGGTGGTGTAACTTAAAACTTTCATACAAAATCGTTATAAAATAATTTCAATTAATAAAATATCACTTTAGAAAAAAGAAAAAAAATTAACATTTTTACTTAAAATACAACACAAAAACTTTTCAAAAATAATCTTTAACGTAAATCACACAATTCATGAAATACGATTCCAATTATTTGCATAATTAAAATAAATTGCATTAAAGAAATATAATAAAAATAAATAAAAAGCGCACCTTAAACATATTGCAACTGCTCGTTATGTTGTGTTTATTTATGTTTATTTATAATTTTCAGAAATTTAAACTTTTATTTATTTATTTGATTCTTGTAAAAAATCTTCCAACTTGTTTACTTCAAGTTACAAAACTATATGTTTCCATAATATTGGCAATCATGCGTTTATATATATTTTCGAGAAACGATGTTGATAGTTCTTATTATTATTCTAGAAACGTAGATTTCATATTATTATAATTATTTATATTATAATATTATACATTGTATTTGACGAAGGTAATAGAGGAATTCCCTCATATGCATGTACACCCTCTGTCCCAAAAATAATGAGAAGGGATAAAAGAAAAATACATCATGCATTAATTTTGACAAAAAACATTATATTTATTCGAAATATTCTCCTTCACCTGAAATACATATCGTTTTGCAAGATCATCAATTTTTTATGTTTAAAAATCAGTGATACTTATTGAACGAATGAAGGTGCATTATCATATGCTTCTATATAGATTCTCGTGCCTACTGTGAATCGATATTTATGTCCGGCTCTCGATATTAAGGACCAATTTTAAAACCAAATTTATATTGATTCTTGGTTCTTTATATACATTTTTCGACCGATGCACTAAAATTTCTGTCATTTAATGTGTTGAATTTTGGATTCCATTCTGGGTTTTATATATTATAAAATTATTCTCATTATTTTTTCGACAGTGGGTGGGTGTATGAAGAAAAAAAAATAATGAAAAATAAATATAAATATTTACTATATTATTATATTTATTTATTTTACACGATTTAATTAAATGTAATTAATGATTTCATATATTCTCGTACGCCTTACTACGACGTACACCATTTTTGTTTAACATCTTTGTTCTTCAAGACAGTATAATTTTCATGTTTACCTTCTTGATTATATTGAATTATATATAGCTCACTCGCATAAAATATTTAAATAAATAAAGACATTGCGTGAAGTATATAAACATTTTCAATATTGTATTGTATTTAATTTCTTCGTAGATAAGGCAATAAAAACATCTCAAACTTATTATCTATGATCAAACTTAATTTTATTGAATTAGCTATAAATGTACTTCACATATATCATAAATACTTCAAACTGTTATAATTTGTTGCCGTTGTATAATATAGAAAAACAACCTAAAAAGTAATATGTGCTGTTCAAGAGAAATCTAATAAAAATATAATAAGCATTATATTTTATATGTCATAAACAAGTTGTTGGTTGCTGGTAGAGTTAATAGTTAATGAGATTTAATTTAATTTAATTTAATTTAATTTAACCTCTAAAAACGAACAAGCGACTGCAATTAACACTTGCATTTTGTCCGCAGAAGAAAATGAAGTAGTACCGACCTTAGTAAACAATGTAGTCGCTCAAGATGATGCTATTAATCATTTGGTAGAATTTCTAAATTCTCACAACTTAACCCCACAAAAATTATACAACAGAACTAGACTTAAAGTGATCAAATTACTAAAAATTCTAATTGAAACAGAAATTCAAACGGGATGTACAATAGTGCAGGCCAAATAGTATTCATATCACGCATGCCACTTATTCCCAATAATTTCCGTTTCAATTTAAATGAATACATAATAATAACATTATGAAATGACAACAAAAATCTTATATTGACATATATACAATTATCCGAGTTTTACATTAGCTGAACAATCTCTTCGTTACATATTTATGTTGTCTTTAAATTTGATAAAGTTTCGAGAACATATTTAACGGAAGCTTCATCCAAAATCTTGTAGTTATTGAAAATAAAAATAATTGGCATATCTGCAAGTACTAACAATGTTTGTAATTGTATGGTATTGTATGGTTCTGTAACTACGAGAATTATTAAAAAAACTAACAGCATTAGTAAGAGTATCTATAATTACATAAGAGTAGTTATTCGATAATACCTGTACGTACATAATGCAGCTAACTTTCGACGATGGTCTAATGAATCAATATAATTTTTTAATTGATACATTATTAATTAGTTAAAATGCTCGGTTTTGAATTTTCTGGATGTAATTAGAGCACCCATCAAAATATGTGAATTGCATTCAAGCAGTTGTCTAACAAAATCTTTATAAACAAGACCTAAATTTTCAGAATTTAGAAAACAATTTCTTCTTAAAAATCTAATATGACAAAATTATTTTGTCGTCATTTGTACACCTATATCATTTGTTCGTGCCATTTTAAATTTTGTTATAATGACATACCAAGAATGATCAATTTATAACATTATTCTCAAAAACTATTGTATCAATATTTATTACTCGTTTGTTGGTAAATATACAGGCTTTGGTTTTAGAAGAGTTAAATTTAACTAAATTTATAGTGCTTTCCCCAATGATAATTCAATCATCATTCAAACAATGAATGAAGGATTAGTATATAGTTACTGCTAATAAATTGATGAAAATAAAGAAAAGTATATATATGTGAGACTAAACTAAACTTGGAAATAACTCCCTGCATGAATGAGAAAATAATCTAACAATGAGCTGATTCCATCAAGAATAACCTAAATATTTCTATCAATAAAAAATTTAATAATTCAATTATGGGTAATCACAACACATAATCGGGATCTTAGATAATAATGCTTTATACCAAACCCTATCGAAACCATTATAACAATATCAAATGGAACAATTTGTGATTCGCCAAAGATCATAACGCTTTTACCATTATCATTTGGAACTTTGGAAGGTAATTTATTATAGATCACCTGTAGAACGTTTATATCAGAATATACCGTATTTTCGATCACTAATAAGGTTATTGGTCTCTATATGATAGTTCATAAGTCTGTAATTTAGTATAATTTTGTCAATAATTTTTGAAAATATAGATTTAATGGCAATTGGTAGATAAATAGTAGGATCACTTATATTTCGTGCCATTGGATTTGCAGTAATTTTCCAACCTATAATGGAAATACTATGGTCTATGGAATTGTTTTCTAAGTGAATTCATTAAAACGGATGCGCATTTGCTTAAAACAAATTAACTGAAGTCATCCGGTCCGTGTCTCTTATTATTATTTTTTATCCGGAAATTTACAGAAGGTATTTTTGGAATGGAATTATTATAGTGTCATATCCATGTTTGTGTTCTATGACAATATACTTACTTACATACGCCATGGCATTATAACCCAGGTGCGGTTTTAACCTTCTCCAACAAGCTGCTCCAACCTGATCTATCCGCAGTCAATGCCTTCCTATCTCGAATTTTAGGGATCTTTATATCACAGTTTACTGAATCTAGCCATCTCACATTAGGTCTTCCGAATCTCCTTCTACCTTCTGGATTGCCATTCAACAGTTTTTTCGACACACGCTCCTCCCCCATGCATAATACGTGTCCAAGCCATCTTAATCTATTGATTCGGAATTCGAGATCAAACAGTTAATATCGGAGAACACAATTTTGAAATAGTCAATAGTTTTGTATACATAGGATCGTTGATAAGTGTAGAAAATGATATTGAAGAGGAAATTCGCCACAGGGTAGCAACTGGAAACACATGTTATTACGTGCTAAAAAAAACAATTCCAATCGAAAACATTACAACGAGATCTTATTACTTCGGATTTTTGAACGAAAGGTACTCCGTGGTATATTTGGTCCCGTTAAAGAACAGAATGGTAGTCAAAACAATCTATAAGAATATGGAAGCCAATAAATTGACCTTATCACGAGAATTTAATGTAATTCCATATAATTGAGGAAATAGAGGTAATTTGATCGGAATTGAACTTTATGGAATTGATTAGTGACCGGTAATATTTGGTACCATTGTAAAAGAAATTAACTTGTTTCGGATTTTTTTTATGAAATAAATATGTTTCATTAGTAATTATTGAATTATATGAATTTCTAGCTGATCTAAAGTTATTTTTTATTAGATGACTTTTGAAAAGAGAATATAACCTATTTTTCTTATGTAACTACAGTCCCTGTTTTCTGTGTAAAGCGTCAATTTAGTTTCAATATTTTACAATTTATAGGCTAAGCCTAAGGCTATAAATTTTCTCATTTCTGATAATATAATATTTCTAATCATAAAGAATCAGAAAAATCGTCCGTATTTTTAAGTCCAGTTGAAATTCTTAAAATAAGTATTAAAATTAAAACAAATAAATATTTTTTGTTGCTATTCCATAAGTTTTTAATAATTTATTATATATTTACATATACATTTAATAATACACATTTTATATACTAAAAACCAATCATTGCGTAATACTTTTGAAAGCCTTTTTTGGTTTTTTTGTAATTGTTTTGTTTTATATGCAAATAATTAATATACATTTAAATTAATTAACCATGATAACCGCCTCGTCTACCCCATCCACCTCCCCCTCCACCACCCCATCCACCGCCCCGTCCACTACCCCATCCTCCTCGTCCATAACCACCATATCCTCCATAACCCCGATGAGCCGATTCAGCTCCTTCTAAATCTGATGGTACTGCTAATGCATGCGGAACAGTAATATCATGTTGTTCAATTACACCAGCAAAACAAATGCCCAGTAGACATATAACAATAAATATCATTTGTAACTGCAACATTTAAATTTAAATATGAAATTATTATAATAAATAAATAAATAAATTTTATTTTAAAAATAGACGTGAATATTTTACAAATTTATAATATTATTTTTTATAAAAAAAAGTAAATAAGAATCTTCATAATTTTATTATGTTCATTTTAATTTTTTTTGGTATATTTATTTTGTCATTTGGCGCATTAAAAATGATTATTAAATTTATTGAGAAATATATTTTACATCTGAATATTTTAAATTATAAAATATAATGGATATATGGTATTATTGCAGGAGGGGATAATGCAGATTCAAAATCACAAAATGTATAATACATTTTTTTAATAATTTTTATTCATTTATAATTCACTCGTTGTATGGCTTGTTTTACCATATATGAAAATTAAAACCATTATTAATCAATTGAAATGTCAGAAGTAAACAAATCAAATAAATTTATTAAACTATGTGAGAAAATCTGAATATTAGAATTATAGAGAATTCTATACAAAATTAATGTACAATAATTAATGTAAATTGTAATTTTACATGGAATATGATATGTTTTTAAAGTTTTATCTGTAGTTTAATAATTTAGTAAAAACCATAGTTTATTATGACAAAGAGCGAGTGATTAAATAGCTAATGTCGAATTTAAATCCAAAAATTCGAAAAATTTTATTTAGCACATGTTAAATGTCATTCAATACATAAATGTAGTAGATTAAAATATTGGGGAAAACATTTTAAATTAATTTTATTAAATTAAAAATCAGAAAATTACTAATTAAATAATTAAATATTTAATTTATTATAAATTTATTTTATAATAAATTGACATTAGTAATAACACAACAGATAGCCGCTTGATTAGTTACTTTCTTAATATGTTACGGTTAATGGTTGTCAAAAACCTAGCTGCTAGTGTATCAGCTTATTGAATTTTTGGATTTGAATTTAGCATAAGTATTTCACATGATATACAGTCTAGCATCTTATAACATTCAATCACTTTCAAGAATTATAATTGACTTGAATTGATTATTTTTATAATTTAAAAATAATATTTGTAATTTTTACAGAAAGTTATAGTTTTTTATTTAATGAAATTAAATTCATAGAAATGGTACAAATTTTCCAATTTTATTTTGTTACTCGATACAAATGTCCCGAATATTAACGGTGAGTGGCGTAATTTAAATCTACAAAATCGATATGAAATATTTTCGATGAGTAAAAATCACTTTAGAATAAGGAAATAAACATTTTTACTTAAAATGCCGCAACACTATAACTTTTAAATAATAAATTGCTAGAATTACGATTTCAATTATATGCAACAATTTAAATTGCAGATAAGAAAAATAATATAAATTAATAAAAAGCACACCTTAAACATATTGCAACTTGTGTTTATTTATATTTATTAAAAATTTTAATTTTATTTATTTGATTCTTATAAAAAATCTTCCAACTTGTGGTTACTTCAATTTACAAAACTTGTATGTTTCCAAAGTACTGGAAATCATGCTGTTTTATACATTTTTGAGATACCATATTGGTAGTTCTTATTATTATTCTAGAAACGTAAATTTCATATTATTATAATTATTTATATTAATTATGATATACTTTACAATGCATTGTGTTTGAAGAAAAAAAAAGGATTCCCGCCGATATATTAAATATAAATATAAATATTTACTATATTATTATTTATTGATTTTATGTACACGATTTATTTAAATTAAATTAATCATATACAACTTCTTGTTTAAAATTTTTATTTGCTCAATAGTTCAATACAGTATAATTTTCGTGATTATCACCTTCTTGGTTTATACTACCGTCTACTACAGTAAATATTTAAATAAATAATAGCATTGTAAAGTAGTATTTAAAAATTTTCAATACATATTATTGTATATTGTAATTTCTTAGTAGATAACGCATTAAAAAATTGTCCGAATTATGATCTACTAAGCAATACTAATTTTATTGAATTGAAATATTTCACTATTGCACATTTACTTACTGAATAATATATTATGTAAATAATATAGATATCGCATTTAAAATAAAAACTGTAATCGTAATTTCGAGTGTGCGTCATGAAATTATTTCACATTATTCATAAAAACATATATAAAAATCAATTATTATTTGTTAATTTTATATAAGGTGATGAGCGTACCATCTGAAGAAATTTACTGAAGAAAACATTCAAAAAGTGTGTGATTTCGAGAAAATTTCTAAGAAATCTTCAGCCAGATTTATCGAAATGGAGCTTAAAATACTGAAAACAATAATTCATCGAATTTTAACTGGCCTGCGATATAGATGAATTAAAAGTTTGTTCCCCATAAATTAAATGATGATCAGAACGAATTGAAGTAATAATCAGATATTTTTGCTTAATAATTCACCTTATTCATTTAATTTAACTCCCTGCTACTAATTTCTATTCCCTACAATTTATTTAGCTATGAAATAAAACCGTTCTGGATCACTTGTGAGAATCTTAAAGGCGACGACCACAGTTCTCAACAGCATTTCAATTACGGACATAAAAAGTCATTTGATTCACTTCTTGAACGAACAATGCGATTATGATGAAGATTATTTTAAATAAATATAATAAAATGGCTTTTGTGAAAATGGTTTTTATTTATTTTTGTGTTTTTTTTAATCCATTCCTGACGAAATGGGTTGTATATCATAATTTTAATCATGTTATCCTCCATATATTGAATTATATATCGTCTGTGTTATGTATTGAAATTTTGATTGTTCGTAATTTTAATCTACCAAATCTAATTTGAATATATTCTGCGGAATATAATAAATGAACGAACGTTGTTGCATGGTTTATCAGCATCTGATTGTCTTCAACAAATTAATAGCATAAATAATATTAATAACATACGTCGTGATCTAATTTGTTCAACAATTTCTGCTGGCTATAATGTCAACCGCTATTATAAAAGTATTGTACCTGAAGGGACCTTCATTATCCACCTTTTATTGTTTGTATGCAGAATAATTTAAAAAAAATTAAAAATGTTGGCATAATTAATTTAATTATATAAGCTGATTTTTATAAAATTAATTCAGCATTAGAAAATTTTATTTGGGGTATCTTAATAAATTGCAATAATTTCAATAAAGCCGTGATTATTTTTTTATAATTTCTTATTTAAATGCTTCATTGAATTTGTTCCTTTTTCTTTTAATATGTTTCGGTTGACCTTCAAACAGATGCTGTATATAACAAGAATGGCTTGATTCTCATCATGGCAATCAAGCAGCATGGTTTGCTTGGTAGGGGAACGAAAAGGAAACCAATTGGTAAACCCCGAAACATTTTAATTATAAATAAAATCCCCCGAATCATATATACCTTGGTGTTGACAAACAAAACACAAAATTTTCGACGAAGTAACTATTATTGAAAATCAAAGTGTCGCAGAAATGCATCGTTTATTTCTATAGTAATATTAACAACCATAATCAAAAAAGTATAGAAAAACATGGTGTACATCTGGTGAACCATTAACATCAACACCATAAATGAGATATTCATGGTTAGAAGCTTATGTGCGGTGTATAAGGTGGTGAGATCAAAAAGCTGTGGTGTTTTTTGTATGGTGAAATTGAACCGAAAATATTTAACTTTATTGTTTTACACTAATTTAAGCTATCATTACAAGAAAAAGTTGGAATATGCGACAGTAGCACAATAAAATGGTTTTTAACATGGCAATTCACGGACACAAGTTGCAAGGACCACCAAATAAGCGTTAAAAGCAATTAGTTAGTGAAGTTATGTCAATTTGTTACCTTTATATATTATTATAAAAATATATATTTTTTACTTAAATTGAATAGGAATATATAACATTAATAAACCGTAGACATATTGAAGTATTTCTATATATTATGTAATTGAAGGTAGAAAACGTTCCGCAAACATAATATTAGTGGCACAATAATAACGCAGGTCAACGATTAAATTAATTTCATTTATAATATAGAAAAAATCATAGAAAAAATGTGAGAGATAATAAATATAAAATTGATAAATATCATTTAAACTACAAATAACAAATTGTAAAAGAATAGATATTTGAAATCGTGATTCGTATCATCATATAATCCTATACGAGTTAATTTATACAACTTCGCATGTGTAGAGGGCAATATGAATCATTTGACATCGTCTTTAAATATTTAATTAACTGTTATCAATTTATATTGAACCTATGAACAAATTTAAACTGAGAAAATTTCCATTTCAAACAACCATAAAAAATGTTAAGTATTTTGCGAGATAGAGGTTTTGAAATAAACTTTGATTCATAGAGCCTCGGTCGCCTCTATTATAAAACATCTACCAACAAAATTCATTGTATCTATAAGTCGTTCCGAGATTTTAGTATTACGCATTTTATTTATACAACAACAAGAATGAAAGCTGCGTAATTTTTTTGTCAGTTTGTTGGAATTTTTTTAATTAATATGAAGTTCATCGACAATTGTTGATAATTTCTTTTCCAAATATATTTAATTTTTTACATGTCTCTTTTAATCTATGGAGCTAGGTCTGCGAATATTCATATATATTCGCATATATTTAATATAATTAAAAAATAATACAATTTATATTTTATACTAAATATTTATTTAAAATGTAAATTATTTTTTTGTTTTTTAATTAATTTATTAATTGGCAGGTATAATATTTTTTGATTGATTTATTATTATTTATTTTTTATCACTGCGGTGATATTTACATACATGTATTTTTCGAGATAGTTTCATTACAAATAAAATAATTACACGATAGATGATCTGTACACATAAATATTAATATGTTTACCAAAAATATATTTATCAACCCCAATAGCTTCCATGATGATGTTTGTAATAATGATGATGTCCACCATATCCACCATAACCACCATGCCCTCCATAACCACCACGATGATGATGATGATGATGATGATGATAACGATTTGCTGATTCAGCTACCTCTAAATCTTGTTGTAGATCTACATTTGTTTCAACGATTGACCGTTGTGCACGATTTATTGGATTTAATTGTACATCATAAATAATTGCAGCTAAACTAATGCCAAATAGACATGTAATTAATAGTATTACCTACGCAGATAATTAAATGAAAGAAAAAACAATTAATGTATGCAACAAAATAATTATTAACTTTAATAAAAAATATTAATATATTTTTAATTTTTAGTGCAATATTTAATTTTAATTTAAACGTTAAACCATTTATTTATATTTATTTATTTGAACACTTTTCTGTAATACACTTTGTATGTGGTGAGAACCTACAACCCAACAAAGAATTCTTAAAGTTAAACATAAACATTTTATATTATGGTATAAAAACTATAAGTTTTAATTTTTCACCATATTAAAATTACAAATTTTACAATTAAAAAACACACACCTTAAACATATTTCTATGTTGTGATTTGTGATTAATTATTAGAATAGAAAATTTTTTATTTTATTATTAAATAAATTCAGCACTTATCTGATACAATATTCTATGCTATATGTTTCCAAATTATTTAAAATCATCTATTTATATATAATTTTCAAAAATAATCTAACTTGGGAAACATCTTGTATGTTAAGCTATATTTATCCTTATTAATATATATTCGACTATACTCTCTCTATGTTTAGATATATACATATTATATATGTGTTATTGTGTTTATAGATTTCATAGAAATATGCAAATCCACTTGTTTGTTTGTGTAGTAATTTTATAAATAAAAAAAATTAATTATGTAATTAATTTTATAATAAATTATTATATAAGTTATAAAAAACTAGTTTTAAATTTGTTCTATTAATTACGAAAATTCTTGTTAAAATCTAAATCGAAATCTATTGAAGGTTTAACCCTTTCGTATTTACAATACAAAATGTTGTATATTATATGTCGTATTTTAAAAAATGACGCGCATATACCAACAATTTTAACCAATGAGTTTAGAATATACAACACAAATAGTATATTTCTTCCACTTACAATTAGAAATTAGTTAGCTCACAAGGCGTTTAGCACACATTTATGTATCAGAGTAAGAATAAGAAGTTGAGAAATGTTTTTTTGCAGAAAATTAATTATACATATGAAAGGGATTTAACCTAATCGCTAGAAAATATTCATTTGAAGATTTATTGTTTCAAAGTTCTGCTATTGCACATCAATCGGTCAAACTTCAGTTATATTGATTTTGAAAGCAACACATTTGTTTGGTTGGACTGACATGTGAATATTCAAAATTAAAGCGTTACTGATCTCTATTTGAAAATTCAATAAATCTTTTTGCTGATGATTTGGTATTTTTAAGAGCTAAAAATTTAAAGGAATTTACGCTAAAATCCATGAGGTGAGAAAACATTCGTATATAATTTCCATTTTTTTGATTAGATTAAAATGATGTATAATAACTTATGACCGGCTTAATCAAATCCTCCTTCGAAGCATTGTAGAGTAAAACGACGAGATATGTCGATGAAATTTTTTCATTTTTATTCCATTGACTTACTGGACTTAAAGAACTAAATACTGATGAAATTAGAAGCCGAATTTTTATAGCTTTATTATGTTGCCATTATACTAGTTTAACTTTTTCGTCTGTGCTGTTAACTGAATTTGTACTTCCCGCAAATTCTGTATCGCTTAAGAGGTGCGGACTTGCATAACTCGATTCATTCGAATTTGTTTCCGGCAACATTAATTATTTTATAAAATTTCCAACAGTTGATATTTATTACTGTAGAAATTATCGTAAAATAACTTGAATCCTTTACCATCAGGCAAACGTTTAATAAAATGTATATAGCAATTCCAAATTCTTTTATATTTTTTTCGGAATATTCCTTTCAGTAATTACATTTTTATCTTCATTGATATGTAGTTCGTCTATTTCTAAATGTCGCTTGCAATTATTATTTGTTTAATCCATTTTAATGTAATTCGACTCAGCGTCGTGTATACATTTTCGATTGATGAATTGTTATCTGTTGGATCTAATAAAGTATCATCTTCCATTTCGAATTCTTCTGGTTTTGTATTTTGTAAGCTATTTCGCTTTTTTTTCATTATAAACGGTATAAATATAATAATAAGATGTACAATAAGTTCCAAATGTGTGTAAGTTATAAATTATGCAACTTATACATCTATTATTAGTTCAAAATACCAATGCAATTACCATATTTGAAAAAAAAAATTGTATTTATTTGATTAACAATTTCCATGTTTATTTAATTAGTATTGTCAATATATTATAATATTGTTGTTTGTAAATATTTACGTGCGATACATTGTACGCGATCGTTCACTCTGATCTCTAAATGCGTTATCTATTGTATTTTCACATAATAGATTATTAAGTATACGTAAATATAATGTTCAAGATTGAAATATTTGAAATAAACAATTCAATAAAATTAATTTTGATTAGATCTGCGGAGAAATTTTTAAGACTTTATCTTCACTATAAGAATTTAAATACAATATTATATTGAAAGTGCTTATATGCTTCGCAATACTTTTATTTATTGAATGCGTTATATGGTAAAGAAGTTTTTAATCAAGAAGTCGAAATATGGTAATAATCGATTTTTAACTTTGCTATGATACATATTCCTTTACTTTGGCATAATTTAATATCACCTAAATTTGACATATGGAAAATTAGTTACAAACGTCTGAAATGTGACCTATATTTAGTCCAAATTTAGGTAAGATCGATCGAAATAAATTTGGTGTAAATTAAGTCATTGTCCGCAGGATACCTCAATAGTTCTCGACCCGACACTTACAAAGATGATTTTAAAAATTATTATACCTTAATTGTATTATGGAAAATTTCATCATTTTTTGTATACATGTGAAATTTTATTTCGAACTTTATTTCATTCCAGTAGTAATAACCGCTAAATATTGAAGTATTATTAATTTTTTTTAAAATAGAAAAAACTCTTATATTGTGAAGTAATTAAATTCTTTTGTTTTGGATGGTTTAACACCACCAGAAATTCATCAAATATTTACAAGTGATGCAGTACAAGGATAATAATAATGAAACAAATAAAATGAATTTCCAACGTCATTTCATAACTGTCGATGAAATTTTTTTGGGTTCACTCATTACATATGTAGGTATTTTGTTGATCCATTAATTTCAGAATGTAAAACAATTAACTAATGCAATATTTCGTCATAAAAAAAACAATGCACGTGTTCATACAAGTGTTTTGACGATGACAAAATTGAACGAATTAATGACTATTATCAGTTTCAACATATGAAAAAATTCCTGGCTGGAAAGCGTTTTACATTAAATGACTAAACTATATTGTAAACCTTTTTATATTTTCTTTGAATCTATACATAAGGTTGTGTGTCCAATCCCTACCGTATTAAGAATATTTTCACTTTGGACAATGACAATAATTATTTCAGATTTAATCAAACGTATTACTTCAATGTCATTAATTTCATATTTCATTTTAAATTAAGTGAAATTAAAAAAAAAAAAATCATAAATTTTAACATGAGTAAATTTAGAAAAGTAACTAAAAAATATAACATAACAATTATGTCCAATATCAGTCAGCCAAAAAGTTGTATGCCCAGATGTATGTCATGCTATGTAAAACTATTCTCTATAAGTAATTGAGTAATTTCTAAAAATCGATGAACGAGATAATTGGTTATTTAAACAATGAAAAAAGTAATCAACATTAGTTGTTTTATTATATATAAATTAGGAAAATTCTATAAAGGTTAATGATAATAATTATAATAATAATTAAGGGGATGAACCCAATCCCTGCCATGTTAAGGAAATTTTTACTTTTCACATTATTAATTTAATAATTTACAATGTGACAGTATTTTGGTAATTTAAATGAACAACCGCTGATTGCATCGCTGCAAATAAAAGAGAACATTCATTCATAATAATCCAGTGGGATAATTTTAAATCCAAAAATGACTGTTATTGGGACAGTGACAGAGATTGGGTTCACTACC
Organism: Bibio marci; assembly: GCA_910594885.2. Lineage (NCBI taxonomy): Eukaryota > Metazoa > Arthropoda > Insecta > Diptera > Bibionidae > Bibio > Bibio marci. The sequence goes on along the minus strand of OU343115.1, from coordinate 31,815,948 downwards.
GTATTTTGTTATTGCATGAATGTAATTGAAAAAAAAAATTATTCTTTTATTATTTTATATTTTAAAATCAAATATTTATTTGAAGTGAAAATAATTTTTTAATTAAATTATATTATATTTATTTTAAAAAATTGGCAGTTATATAATGATTTTTAATTTATTTATTATTAGTTATTATTTATTTTATTATCACTGTACTGCTGTTTACATAATTATTTTTGAATGTAATTTTATTACAAATAAATAAATAAATTTACCAGACATGATTTGTACATATATAAATATAGTTACGTTTACAAACAATAACAATCAACCCCAATATCCTCCGTGATGATGGTGGTGTCCACCGCCACCGTATCCACCATATCCTCCATACCCTCCAAAACCGCCACCATATCCTCCGTAACCACCACCATATCCTCCATAACCACCACCGTATCCTCCGCCATAGCCACCATGATGATGATGATGATGATGATTTGCGGTTTCAGCTCCCTCTAAATCTTGTTGTAGGTCTATATTTGCTTCAGCAATTGACCGTTGTACACGATTTATTGGTTTTAATTGTACATCATAAATAATTGCTGCTAAACTAATGCCAAATAGACATGTAACTAATAGTATTACCTGAGCAGTTAATTGAAAGGAATGAAAAAATTAAAAACAATTATTAATTTTAAAATTAATAATATAAATATTTATTTTTAAATTTTTATTTAAACAAAATTTAATTTTAATTTAAACTTTAAAAGCGGGCATTTGTTTATATAGTATATGTATTGAACACTATTTTGTTATAAACGTACAAACGATGCAACCCAAAAGAACTTTTAAATTAAAATTAAACTTTTTTATTATGGTAACAAAAATAACATTAAGTTTTTAATTTGTAATATTTTACGATATTAAAATTAAAAATTTTACAATTAAAAAACACACACACCTTAAACATATTTCTACTATATGTTGTTAGTATTTATTATAAAAGAAAGTTGAAATTATTAAATTTTATCTTCAAATAAATTTAGCACTTATCTGGTACAATTTTCAATGCTTTATGTTTCCAAATTATTTAAAATCAACTATTTATATATCATTTTCAAAAATAATCTAACTTGGTAAAAATTGGGTATGTTAACATTAAGTTAAAATTTATATACATTTTTTTATATTATAATATATACAATTATATATTGTTATATACCATATTTAAATATATATATATATATAAGTATTGTGTTTATAGATTTATTAAATATATATGTGGATTGTAGACCTTTTTGCTTGTATATTATATACGCGCTTTATATACTTTATATATATATAAAACTATTGACGAAATCAGGTATATTTAAGTGAAAAGTGTATAAAAAATAAAGAGAACATATTATTTTAACTATGATTTTTTTTTCTTAAATGAATATCTTTTGTGCGAAATTTAATTATACATTAACACAGTGCCGGAATATTTACATAATTTGGTATTTACAATATTATTTCTGTTTTCACAATGATATATAATAATCAAAATTAAGTTATTACTTATGGGATGGAACGGCACTAGTAATCAGTCCCTAATGTATGTGCTATTATTTGTTCTTATAAGGGAGTGGAGACTATATAGCAGATGATTACTTATGCCTCTACCATATTATCAAATAGTACCTATTAAATCATATAAGTTCTTCAAATTTTTATAAACTTAATACACATTTGTATTTTATACATACTTGCACATCCATAAGTTGTCAGTTATTTATACAAAGATAAGAAAAGAGAAACGATTTAATGTGAATTAATTAATGTTTTGTAAACGGAACATGAATATTAGCTATACTACATGTATCCTGCTTTCGTTTCCATTACTATACGGTATTATAAGACATGAGTTAAACCCATTATTTACTTTTTCATTGTGATATTATACATTTGACCATTACATTATAATTTATTTATCCATTCCAGTAATAGTTTAAGATTTAATGTTCATTACAATATATACAATATTGGTAATTTAAGTAATTGCCGAACTTAACATATAAGAAATACTCATTTTTAATACTGAAATTTTCCAGCTACCAAGTTACAAGTTACGGAAGTGTCACTCATCGAAGGTTAATTAATAATATATGTTTCTTGTATAATATGTCTGTCAATTTTTTTATGATACACTCTGCAGAACCATTTTTTAGCTAAATTAATCCAATTCACAACAGTTGGATTTTTAACTTCGTGGTGAACATAATTTTTTCTAATTTGCTCTAACTTTTGTAAAAGACACAGTATAGTTAAAACGCATATCATTTAATTATATAGGATATTTGTTTGATCACCGGTATGAACATGTTTTCAGTATTTTTCTTCCGAAAAATTACTCACGTACATTTATCATTTGTTCGTTTATGAAATTAAAAAACGAATAGCTTTGATGAAATATGGTGTTGGACGCTATTCAGAGATATAAACAAAGTCTATATATATATATATAAACAAAGCTATATATGAGTAATTCACTAATAAGAATAATTGAACTCCCATCATACGTAATAATATACCAATTTGACTGCACGGTCGGATGAATATCCGATGGACACTCAACTGTTTGATCAAAGAATGTGGTCCAAGTGGTGGAATTATTTCCCATTTTAAAAAAAGCAATCAATGTAACAACGTTGTTTTAAATTTCATAATTTTGTCGTTATCTGATTTAAGTTCAAAGTATCTGAGAAAATATTAGGACACAGAAATCATTCAACTTGGTAAATGTAATTGTGGCTGTAGTGGTTGTATTTTAGTCTTCAAGAGTGTATCTTTTATGGTTTTTATAGGTCTACAATGTTTCACTAAAATCAGTGAGTGATATTTGTCATTAATTAATTTCATAATTTTGTCGTTATCTGATTTAAGTTCAAAGTATCTGAGAAAATATTAGGACACAGAAATCATTCAACTTGGTAAATGTAATTGTGGTTGTAGTGGTTGTATTTTAGTCTTCAAGAGTGTATCTTTTATGGTTTTTATAGGTCTACGATGTTTCACTAAAATCAGTGAATGGAATTAAAAAAAAACGATTATCTTTGAAATTCAAGGATTAATCAAATTATTATTATTGGCTATAATTATTCATTTAAAAATCTAATTCTTTGAATATACCAATTGAAATATTGCTAGACACCATTTACCGCAACCTGAATGTTGAATGAATAAATGAATGATTGCTAAATGGGTGCGTCATATATATTAAGTAAGCCTTACCAAGTAAAATACTGAATACCCTGAACCGAGCTCACCATCTCCGAATTGAATTGCATATACTATGTTTAACCACTGCGTCACTTAATCACACTTGACTCGTTTATGTTATAATAAATAACACTATAATTTCTAATTTATCTTTATAATAATTTTAATATTTAGATAAGTTTTTAGTTAAATACAAATTTGCATATGATCTTGAGACTCTTATGTATATAATCCTATATAGCAATAAGTGAATAAGTACACTATACTTAAGTATTCTTCTATATTTTGTTGAATAATTTTACGCAAATTACATAATTAATTGTTTATTGTTGGTAAGCTGTCAAATTATACAAAGTATATTATTCACATATAATTTGTTTAATGTTATAATAATGTTAATTTATCATCGTTATAGTGTAACAAAAATATCGCACACACCGCAGCCATATACAATTACTGGCGAAAGTTAGAATACAAAATCGTTGCGTGTATAGTGCACTAATTGCCATAAGTATATACAAAATCCGAACACTATATGGCTTCATATTTAATAGTAAATGCATTAAGTAGTTAATGTTTTTTTTCCATTTTATCTGTAATTACCAAATGAATTTGCTGCTATGTAAAGTCAAAATTATAACCGGCGGGTCGTCATTGATGAGATTTTATTTATTATATAATTTCAATTTTATTTTTTCAAAACAATTGTAATTATTTGAAATAAATAAATATATAAGTGAAATATATACGCTACTTTCATATAGAGATTAGACAGAAGGAATTGACATTGAACAATATTTTCTGGAAAATTTTAACCATCAACGAAAAAAATTGTATCAGAATATACAAAAGTTCGGAATATATGGCACACAGACAATAAATTCATTTAAAATATACACACTATTTTTTAAGTAGTTCTATTTAAAAATTTATTGTTATAAAATCATATTTTAATTATTAATTTAGTTTTCTGTATCTATCACGTGTGTAAAATTCTTGCTTTATGAAATAATGATTCTTTGTTTTTTATTATGTTTTTTTATTATTATTATTTATAATTGTTTAACCGTAATATCCACCATAACCACCACCGCCTCGTCCTCCACCAAATCCGCCGCCGAATCCACCGCCTCCAAATCCTCCTCCACCATATCCACCGCCTCCAAACCCGCCACCTCCAAAACCGCCGCCTCCAAAGCCGCCACGACCGAATCCACCTCTACCACCGCCACCGCCGCCATAACCACCATAACCATATTGAGCTGATGCAGCTCCTTCTAAATCTTCTTGTGCATCTAATAACACATTGTTATCAATTTCCTGTTGTACACCTTTTATTGGATGTAATTTAACATCATACATAATTCCGGCTAAACTAATGCCAAAAAGGCATACAAATACAAGTATCACCTGTAATATATATAGGAACATAAAAAACAGAACTTAATATTTTATTTTTCTTTTTTTCTTACTATTGAGATCTAATTATAAATTATTTGTATATATTTAAGTAATTATAATGTTATTAAAATATAGAAATTCTAACTATTTTTATATTTAAAAGTTTTTTTATAATTCTAAATATTTAAAATCACTTTTTAAGTACTTCTCTATAAAAAGACTGACAAAAGTCAGATTTTCAAATTATGCATATAAAATAATAACGAATAATAATTATTTCACACAATATTATAGATTTAATACACACCTTAAACATCATATAATTGTAATTTTTAACTATATTTTAGAATCACTTGTTTCCTACCAATTTCAAAACTATAATGTTTCGAAACTTTTTAAAATCATCCATTTATATATTATTCGAAAAAGATATAATTACAATTTAATATTAAACAATATCCTAGTATTATTGTATAGAAGAAAAAAACCAGATTAAAATGTTAGCAATATACAATATATTTTAAGGATAATTTGCGAATAAGTTTTTATAATAGGATTTTTTTTTCTGTTGTGTATGCTTTTAATTTTAGCAATCATTAAATTTAATTAATAATCATTCACAGTGCCGGAATTTTATACATATTTTATTTATGCATATAAATATAAAATAACAATTAATACCCTGAAAAATCATTGTGTTATTGAACAAACAAACATAAATGCTCCGATATTTATCAATTTTGTAATATTTAAAGTTGTGTAAAAATTATAAGAAATTACAGCGGGACCGAAATTGTAAAGAGTTAAATTATGGTCTATAAAAAAACTATTTTGCGGTTATAACACAATTTTGTTGAAGTAATAATTAATTAATTAATCTTTTCATTCCCTATTTTAATTATGTAAATATTTATATATTACATGACCTTATTTCCGTGTAGTAGCCAATAAGAAAAAATATTATCGGCTCTGTTCATTCTGACAATAAAATGTATTTTATGCCAGAGGTGTGCCGGGAAAGAAACAAAATGTTAATAATCTTTATATATAATTTGTTATAATCTTTGCCAAGAATATATTTTAGTATATTTCTTCTTGCAAATACTGAACATACACGCACAAAGACCAGCCAGGGACGTCTGTAGGATATCACATACATGATATGTTTGCGATGCTTAAATAATGTCAATTGGCATCCTATGGATATCTCTGGTATGCTATTTTTTCACATTGTATGGTTATCATCTGAGGTATCCCAGCTATCGCCTGCGATATTCACCGGACGTCTTACTAACGTCTGTACGGTACCTAATATCCTTATGGTATATGTCCAATTATGACGACCTGAAATATCTGAGGAATATATTGCAAAGATTTAGTAAGGGATGATACATACTCCGTATATTTTAATTTTCGTATGTTGGCAATACCATCAGTGTTCAACAGGAATTCTCTGCGAATGTTTCATGTGCATGTATAAATTTATTTATTTTATGGTTTCGAAAAACGATAATCTTTAAAAATATTGTGTTAACAATGTCACCACAGAACACAAACACTATCAACTATTATTCGGAACATATAATCATCTAACAATATGGTACTCCATAAGTGAATGATATAAAATGTACCGCATAACCATTCATTAAATTCAATTTGATAAATTACTTTGCGTATGCTAGTATAATAAAATCCACCAATCAGGTTCTGCAAATATCGAAATATAATAATTATTTCCTAAATTCTATTAATTTTATCTGGTTGATTAGATATGGGCTATTTGTACACGTATACTAATAAGACCAATTAATGCATTGTATCATACTCACACGTTGTGTGATTTGCCAAATTGACTCTGATATTTCTTATAGTTGATCTAAATCGAACCACACTATTAAGCATAGATGGTGGCTTTGTGTATATGCGGGTGATAATTATAGGGCAATCACAATGGACTAACAGGTCTATGTGTGGAAAAATACTGGTATATATATTCAATAAATAACCCAATCTACCATATATCTTTAGACAACGTAATCTACCGATAATATATCTCTGTGTTGCATTCGTGATGTAATATGGATATATTTAACAGAGTTATTACCGGAATTCATTAGAGTATTATAAAGGCATTGTGAAATCGCAGATTTTATTTGGCAATGTTGGGCAATGTATTTGTGCAATGGGTATTGTGATATTAGAGACATCATGTTGTTTGTTGTATTGTAATTTCTATAAGATAGTGTACGATATGCATGTTTTACCAAATTCAATATTGTGTTATGATAATTATACAGTATTAATTTTTAATATACAGTAAGCAGTTAAAAAATAGTTATAAATTAAATTAATTTTTTCGTATAGTTATGTATGCAAAAATTCATTAGTAATTAATTTGGCGCAAAATCCTAATAATCGGGAAATGTAGTTCGCTGCACACACACATTTTTCTAAAATATATGTGATACCCTAATCATATCAACTCAATTTTATGATACCTCGACACAATTTCACACGGCGCGGCGGCACGCCTCTGATTTTGATCATATGATCGTATAAATTATTGATGTTTTAAGAAATTAATAGGTGCAATTTTTTTGTCAGTTCATTTGTGTTTGTACCTCAATTATGAGTATTCTTTTTTCTATTTTTTTTTATTTCGTCTTACGTTTATAAAAATTTTTAAGTAATTATTTTCCCTCTATAAAAGAACTAGTTATTCGAATAGGTATTTATTTTTTTTCATCAAGTGTATCTATCACATCATTCATATACAGTTTAGAATTCGCGCGTTATACATTCATCGATATCATTATTTTTTTTCGTATAAATATTATGTACAAAATAACAGAAAAACACACCTCTTTGTTCTTTTGTAAGAAATGTAATAATAAAAACTCATGCTGTTTTTAATGAATATAAATTATTCTTAATTTTTATATAATTAATTATACTGATTTTATATAGAAGGTATTATTATTATTATCTCTTCTCTGATGTATCATCAGATCAATATATGAATTTCATGCTTGGTTAAAAAAAACTGGAAGCTTATAATATAAATTAGAAATTATTTGTATGTTATGCGTACAAAGTTCAACATACAATAAATAAATATTTTATTTAATTCATTTTGTTTAAAAATTATTTGGTTTACTATTTATAGAATATACCATAGACTAGAAATATAGTGAAGTCAATTCCTTTGAGAAACCTATCGCTTTTACAAATAAAATTGTAATAATAAAACAAAATCTGTGAATTTGTTCTATTTAAAAGTCAAGAGATTATATATACAGTTAATGGTTTTGAAAGTATTTTGAGAATTTCAGATTCATCAAATATTACAGTCAATTTGGATAATTTCTCCGCGGGGTATATTTACAAATTTACAAATTATTGATCTGCGAAATTATGATTTGATAAATTATTTTTATTCTGATTTGGGTGAATCAATGCTAATCTATTAAATAACATCGGACACAATATCTTCGATGATTATAAAATTATTGATACCATTGAATCGTTTATAGAATCAATAGTGGAATATCTTTGATTATCTGTTGTTATGCGTTGTACGTTATTCACTCATTGAACACTATAAGACCTATTCATTGATTGACCCCATCGAATAATTAATCTTACCTTGTTATGTGGGGTTTTGGCATAGTGACCTCTTGGCGTAATAATCTGGCAACAATACCAATACTAACGTGTGTTACTTTTAGCCGCAAAGTTTACTCTGCATAAAAATGGCAGTAGAGCAAATACTGTATATTCCAGTGCATTCATTGTTAATTTGTTAATCTTTGAGTATAGTGTGCAACACCATATTTTCAAAAGATATCCATTTTTTTATTTCCTAAACGAGCAAATGGTAGCTGAAAATTTTCAGCATTAAAATGAATACAGTTAAATTTCATATGTTTTTTTCAGGAATTGGACCCGGTTCTCACGATTATATATATATAGTGTTAAAGATGGAAAACTAAGTTAGTATAGGTTAAACGCAGCTATGAAATTTATTTGTAAAATTATTAATTATTATTATTAAAATTTATAATTTATTTTATAGTAATATTTTTTTATTTATAACTTCTAAATTCTAAATCAGATTTTAAAACTCTGTGTGGATTTAATTTACGCATATATAGGAACATATTTTGTTTATTATAAAGTTTTCAGAATTCTTGGAATAAAAGATAAAAATAAATGTTTTTCGTATGAACTTATATATATTCTAAACATGATTACTATAAATAATATACAGAGTGTCCCGACTGCAATCGATTCCTTCAAGGGATGATGCAAGGGACATAATTGTAAGTCGATATAATGCTATTTAAAAAATTTCAATTTATAGAGCTCTGTTTTCGAGATATGGCCCTATAAGTATCTATAACTTCGAAACAATTGCAATTTCAAAAAAAATATGTTACGCAGGCTTTGCACAGACTTAAATATTTAATTAATCAGTGATATTAATTTTTTTTTTTACAACTTCTTTCAATTTGAATTGCTCCTTGAAGGAATGAATTGCAATGGTGGCCACCCTGTATATGATAAGATCTTATTGTTAGGATTAGTGGAAAAACCTGCCATTAAATTTGTTTTATTATTTTTATACAAATTATGAAATTATTAATATACCAAAATATAAATGTATGTGTAATATAACTTTGCATATTTCTAAATGTGTCATATGTGCATTTCTATATAACGAGTTGTTTCTATTTTTAAAACTAGCTACAGTTAACTCTGTCTGTAATAAACTGTGTGTATTCAGTAAACTCTGGCTGTATTAAACGATTTCTTCCGTCTTTTGAAAATTCCATAAGTAAAAAACGCCATTCTATATGCAAAATTGGATATTATAAATGCAGGTATTATTCTTCTAAAATTGCTTCAAAATTTATTCACTGGATACTTCTTCTCATCCAATCGCACATCACGTCTGTGGATCCAAAGAGCCAGTTGAGTTATTGGATCAGTAGAAGAGTTCAGGCTATGAATTTTGAAATAAACTCATACACATTACCTGCATAATTCCGTTTGAAGCTAGTTTAACCAATTCCATTCAAATGAACCAGCACATTGACCAGATATACAATTGAATTCGTAAAAGTGTAATGTGTATACATTTAGGTGAAGTAATTGAAGTAAAATAACTTGAAAAATATCCTAATTACAATGGAAATTTTTTTTCATTTAATCATTTTCAGTAATTAGATTCCAGAATTTTTCCAACTTGATGCTTGGCTCTGTATGTAGTAAAAATTCTTTATTAAACACATTTTTCGGTTCCGTGAACGTTTATTACAGACAGAGTCGACTGTATTTGTTTTTTATACATGCAAACGGTTGAGAAAAATTTGACAAATGTTATTAATTTTAAAATCGTATTATAATGTTGTTTTAAAATCGAAGCTGTTTAACATTAATGCGTTGTTACACTTGACTTAAATGCCTAATTTTTTTGTTATATTTTTTATTAAAACTTTTAATAAATGCGCTATTTATTTATGTACAGATTAATTTAATTTAATTTTTTATTATTATTTTATTAAATATTATATTTTATAATGGTAATAATAAAAGTAGTTAACCATGAACTTTATTCATTTTTCTATATAGATACAGCGTCTGAAAATTATATGATTGAAACATTTGTATATCTGAGCTTGGTGTGTGTGGTGGTAAGTTAATTGTCTTATATGACTACATATTTACTGTAATATAAATTAGTATAATTATTTTAGTACCATATATCGCATAAGAAGTCTCTATTTCAGTACATTAAGACAATTATTATATGTAGATGATTATTTTAAGTGATGATAGAAATCAGTAATATAATAATTTTATGGATATTTCTTATAATTTCTTCTATTTGTATTAGAATTATAGATACTTTATTTAGTTTAGTTATTTATCATTTTGTCTCATATCGATCGTATAATTAAGTTCATATTTTTGTTTATACCAAATATTATAGAGGATGTTATAAAATATTCAAAACGTGTTTATACCCTGCAGTCGAATTCATATATTTTTATTATTTTTCTGTTAATCATCTGTTTAATATATACATTTTATGATAATGTAAAAAAAAAACTAACAAATAAAAATGATGATTTTCTGGTTCTGTGCTAATTTTAAAATTTATTAATAATATAATAATTCAGTGGTCTTATAATGCTTCCTATATATTATTTAAAATAAATTATTAAAATTGTTTACTATTGAAAATTAAATGCTTATTCATTGCTCCTATAATCAGTCAATAACTTAAACATTATCACATGTTTATCATTCAAGAAGTTTTACAAGCAAAACGAAATAAATGGTAATCTGATGGTACAATGTCAGGACTAAAAGTATATAAAGTTGTGGCAATACATCCCAACCAAATTCGTATATAATTTTCGTATTAATAATTCGTTTATTATTTAATCTTATCTGGCATTATATTATTTAGTTTGATTAGTGTTGTTAAATATATACCTCTATATAAATGATCGTTTTGGTTGTGTGTGCGAAAAACTTAAAAATATAGGTAATTCTCTTAAAATGCCACCAAACTGATAACATAACCTTATTTTGATGATAGCTTTAGAATTAGTTCTCGTAATAGTTCATATTGTTTCCTCCTCCCTTCACAATCTTTTTCAAATTACATTATTGTATACAACTCATGATTCATTTTTCTTTAATTTCATAAGCAACTATTATATAGATGGCAATACTTTGTGTTATAAGTGAATATCTTTAAGTTCATATGAAGAACCCACGAATCCAGTTCTGTTTTTTTTTCTTTCCATATAGCCAAGTTGTTTTCAACAATCTCAGCAATAGGACATGTTGTGTTATGAAGAACCGCATATCGATTATTTTGTTTTGAGTTGGTCACCATCAACCTTAAAACTTAAAACGTTACGTTAATTTTTGTGTGAAAAATCAACAGATTGAAATTTAACAACCCAATTTTAACACTGACGCTTTTTTAAGGCTTCGTCAACATGATCACAACACAGAGCTTGCGATGCGCTTTGTTTTTACTTTTGCTGAAGTAAAAAAAAACCAAAATATGACGAAAATACTTGTTTTGATTTTTCAATTTTTAACCGACGAAACACTACCGATCGATATCATTTTTTTTTACTAAAGTATTGAAGTATACTTTCTTTACCGACAAAACCAAAATAGTGGTTTGGTAAAAATTCAACAAAAAGTATATGTTATATAATAAGTGCAATCACTTAGTGTCCAAGCGCTATATTTAATATTCCCATTCAAAAAAATCTTTGTCTCAAACACGTTTTATTTTTTTTCAGCCACCATATATTAAATATTTTTTTATCGGTTTTTTATACGTTAACGTGAAATGCCATCGAAGTTGTGATATGGTTCTATATATTTGGTTTTAAATTAATATTCATTTATTTATACGCAATTTAATGAATTCTTTCTACTATATACGTTAAATAACATTAGAAAACATCAATTATAAATATGATAATTTTGCCAAAAAAACATAAATTTGGCTTTAAAAACACTATATATTTTTTGAATTTAACATATAATATTGAATGAATGAACTGAATTTTCTAATATATACCACCTATGAATATACAAATATTTGATAACATTAAAAATTATTACATTCTTCTGATCTTTTTTTTGTTTTGGTTTTCTAATTTGGGTGATTCCCCTTACAAAAAAAAAAAAATGATAATAATAACTTTTATGATAATCGCCATTAATTGAATAACAAAAAATATTATAATTTTTGAAGAAAAAATATTCTCTTATACATATTTTTCTAATAAATAAAATATACATAATTAGTGAATAAAAAAATATTTAATTTTATTTATTTATGATTTTTTGGTTTTTTTGTTCCGAGAAGTTATGTAAAAAAAACCTGTGTTTTATTATTTGCGATTAATTTTTATATTTCTATGTATAATTAATCCTATACCTGTCACCTTGTTTATTTCTGTTTGTGAATAAAATTTAAAAGAAAACATGGCATGTTGTTGTATATAGCAATTAACCAATCAACCAATCAACTAACTAACCAACCAACTAACCGACCAAGGGACTTTATATTGTGCTTAGAATTATTTAATTTTTATATTAAATATATCCAAATGTTCAAGTTTATGACTTGTAATTATTATCGAATATTTAAGTTTAAATATGTTTATGGTTATCGACACTTCTTGGAATTATTCCCTATAAATTCTATTTTTTTATTATTGTTAAATCGAATTCCTATTCAAATTTTTTATTGCAATCGCAGTCGCTTAGTTGTAGTGTTTTTATCGAAATGACTACAGTTTTTCTTCGAATAACGTTGCTGAATAAAACTAATTTATTTCATATGGGAATTTGCACATTAGCGAGTCGTGAAAAATCGGATCGATATCATAGTGCGCATTTATGCCGTAAGCCACATACATTCCGGAATGATTATGGATTTGAGTTTATGCCATGTATCAATATCCATTCCGCAATGGTTATTTGAGTTCATATCATTTCAATATAAAAACAAATTATTCCAAAACATAACCAAAACTATATATATTTTCATGAAAAATGTTGCAGAAATATTAATAATTAATTAAATTTTCTTCCATCCATAAATGCAATAACATTTTGTTCAATACATAAATGTAACAACAAATTAGTGTCGACATATCCCCACTTACAATTAGTCATTTAGATGACAATTAAAAAGCACAGCCGGAGAAATTATGAGGTTATAATCTGGAAAATTGTATTTATGTCGCAAAAAAATATAATCATTCCGGATAGGCTATGCATATTTTAAAATTTCTTTTCGTATAATTTGAATAAAGTGTTTATGTCGTCTTTTGACATTTCCATAACCATTTCGGAATGGATATGGGATACGACATAAATGCGCACATAAATTAAATATTCTTGAAGACGTATATACACCATCTGTCCCAAAAACAAATGAGAATATGGCTTTAGAAATATATAAGACCCGTAGCGCCATCTGTTTTAACTACCAATTGATTTATGTAGTGTGAACTGACGACAATAACAAGCAGTCAAACATGTTTTAAAATTAAATTTTGTTTTAAAATTGGGAAAAAATGCAACTCAAACGTATGATTGCCCTAGTAACAATATGTCTGTACTTTGAAAAATGAAGAAAATTTCCTTGGAAGACATTCACATATTTTCCATGGAAAAGATATATTGGAATTTGTTCAAAGAATGTCCATAGATTTTCCACTTAATATAATAGTATATTATTTAGGTCAATTGAAATCTTTGGATTGTCAGGGTGATATGGCTAACATATATCCGCGGTATTGTATTCACAATTTATTTCACCAATTATCCAAGACAGTGGTTTAAATTTTGTGTATTTCGCTTATCTAGATATAATCTTCATTCTTTTTAATTTATTTTCATAATTTTTGAAACAACCAGTAACTCAAATCTATATATTTCCTAGGAATTTTGTAAGAATTTATATGGATTTTATCCTCGGTTTTTGTTTCTTTTTTATTACAATAAAAATATGCACGATCGATGAATTTTTTGCCATCGTTCAGCTTCTTCATTCCGTGATCATAGAACTCCTGGTCTATAGGTAAAAAACTGAATCAAACCGCGATTTGATATCATCGCCATAAGAAAATTTATTCTACTATTAGGGGACAATTCATGGTTATTACTTGCCAAAATACATGGACGATCCAAAGATATTATTATCAAAATTCGTGGATCTGCTCACAAAAAACATGAGTATGAATTCTATGGATATTCCTTGGAATAATATCAACGAGAAATACTTCTAAGGAGAATCGGTAGAAATTATCATCGCAAATATACGGATAATCCAAGGGTATTTGGTATATAAATCCATGGACAGGATTGTACCCATAATATAAAATTCCTGCGGACATCCGTAAGATATCCATAGATATTTAATAGGATTGAAACAACGGACTACTACATATAATGCGGAAATTTTACGGACAAACTACGGACAGTGTTACTAGAGTATGTACAATATAGATGGCATAAATAATTCACAAAACACAGAGAAGCGATAATGAAAGTCTAGGTCGATCATCTGAAAAAATTACTGAAGAAAAGATTGTGCATGATTCCATGAAAATTTGTATGAAATCATCAGTGAGATTCATGGAAATGGAGCTTGGAATTAAAAAATAATAAAAATTTATAGAGCTGAGCTGAAAAAATCTGTCTACGAAAGGTGAATTCAAAGTTTGTTCGAAATCAATTAAATGATGATCAAGAATTTCACAGAATTGAACATTGTAAAGACATTGCAGTTAAACATGCTCAAAGTGATAATATTCACCTGTTTGAGCTCCCTGCATCTACTCTATATATATATTGGTTATTGGGTTTTTTTTTTGACTTATGCTATCCATTCACCAGCTAAAGTTTAAAGCAATCATTACAGTATATAAAGTTGAAATTTTAACATTCCTACGATTATGATTGAGTCTTCATTTAATAAATATTATATACAACATAACTTCATACTCTATGAACTTCTTCAAGTGAAGACATAGAAATATAGTAGTTACGCCTAGACGCATATATATATGAATATTACATCTGCATCTTTCCGTGGCATTTTGTGGGGTCTAAGAAAAAGCAATCTAACTTATATTGAGTTCGTTATCTTGGTTATAATAGATTTAGTAATCGCTGTTCGGATGTAAATCAATCTGTGCAGAAAACGAACGGGCAATATCTCTGTTTTTCTCCATGTGAACTGAATATTACTCTGAGCTTCATTTATTTGCTATTTTTATTCGTATACAGCAATGATATATTTTTGTTTTTGTTAATATTTCTTATCTACTTCTTGAATACTTATAATAAATTTCTTAGTATTTGAAAATATACAATAATTGATCACACAATATTTGTCGATAAAATAAATTGATCTGTGTATAGAAAACGAAGACAATTTATTTTATCCTAAATGTAGCTAACGAACGCAAAATAATCATTTTCAGTAATCTGATTGATCTGATCAGAGAAAACGAACTCACTAAAAATTTAAAAATACATTAATATTTCTGTGCCAAATCCAAATATTTAAAAAAAATTTATAAGAAGGCAATAATTATTAACTTTGCTTGCTGCACACCCAGATATTTTTTTCCATATAAATTATTTATTAAACTACAAATATATTCACAAATATAAGATGCATTTTTGTTAAGGCATGCGTCTTTCAAATCCTTTTAAAATTAGAAATTAGTTTTGTATTATAAACCTGAAGTTTAAAATTGTCGTTTAAAATCTAAAAGTTAAAGTAATAGCCGTGGCAGTTAAATTGTCAATTGTTATTTTATGTAATTATATTTTATTAACTTAAAACTATCGTCTAATTAATTATTGAATTGTTGGTACTCAAATTTAACACCACAAAACCGCAAATAATAAAATATAAGAATAATAAAAGGTGTTATATCATTGTTGTTATAATATTGTATACCAGTAAATAACATTTTTTTTGTTCTGTTATTAATAAATAAAAACAATAAACAATCATTTATTTATTTAATTATACGTAAATATATAAATAAACAAACATATTTCAAATACAAGTAAATGGTAAAAAAATTTTCTGAATGAAATAAATTGTAAACAATCAAAAATTTCTATTGAAGAAAATTTATATACGTATTATTTTTTGCATATTATAAATAAGCGCGTATACGAGCGTAAACAATTACGTTACCAAAATTTACCAAAAATATTATAATAAATCTTTCTTTATTTATATTGTAATATTTTAAAAGTGTTTTTATGCAAATCAAATAATTAAAATTCAATATTTTTTTTAATGGCTAGACGTTAAAAATGTGTCATTTTAAGAATGATTAATTTATCTGTAGTGTATAATAGCGTTTATGTATATACACTCTGGTGCACAGAATTTGACGCACTACATAGTATTTTCATGATTTTGTATTTTGAAGCACTGTCGATGTTCATATAATGGTGTTAATACAATAATTAAAATAACGTATAAAAACTGAATGTATATACAATTATAACAGTAAATTTGATTTTCTAAAGGACATGTACATTCACAATTTGCTATCATTTAATTATAATTTATCTTTACTGTTTTGGCGCGATGGCAGGTTACACTGTCGTCTTGAATTAGTGGATTTGCAAGCACTTCCGTTAAATACTATATGCAGCCAAAACACGATTCACGCACATTTTCTGGATCGATTGTGATGCATTAATCGAATAAATGATGCGTGAATGTTTATGTTCTCCACGGCTATATATAAAGAACCAGAATAGCTAGAATAATATAATAAATGTTAAATGAAAGCTTGAACTTAAGCCCATTAAATTTATTGTTATTTTTGGAAAAACTTGATATTATTGAAGTTCTGGAATTGCAAAAGATGTCAGTTTGTTAGTTCATATAATTGAAAAATTTTACAAAATTATCAAAATTTGATATTATTGGAATTTTTTGAGCTCATTTATTGATAAATTTAGCAGATATGTTCAACATAAAACTACGTGTTCATTTTTATACGATTTATGGAACAATGGATATGCCCAGATAAGATGTTTACTTCAAGAATCTCAGTAAATTTTCCAAAAATAAAAATTTTGTTAATATGGGATAAAGATTCAAGCTATCATTTAGTATTTTTTTACATTAATTTCTAAAGTGGCCATCATATTTAACATTATAGCAAATATGATATAGTGCATTAATCGTAGAAATGGAATGAAAAATTGATGCCCAAATGGTAGTGTGCATTAATCGAATTGTGCTTGAATCGAGTGTGCGTTACTTTACTTGTGAAAACTCCAGTGTATATACCATATATATATATTTTTCTGCATTCGCCTTACCATACGACTGAGCATTATTTTCCCAACTCCCATTGAGGTAATACAACCCTACACACATAATGTAAGGAGAGTGTTTAAATGTATTTTGAATACATTCTATATACAATAGTTCACCTTGTCTCTTCCTATCTCTCCCCTTACCCTCAGATCCAATTAAATTAAAAATGAAAAAAATACTTTTTTTGCAAATCTTCAGACGACCAGTTTTTTTTTATAATTAGTCCATTTAAGTCAATTTTTAATCATATTTTTTTATTAAGAAATGATTTTTTTGCGAGTTTTCTTGAACGAAATTCCATTTCATTTTGAGCTGAACTGTTCAAAATCTATTTTACAGACATATATTAGCTTTAATAATAACATCGAAAAACACAATAATCTCGACAAGATATTATTTCGACACATAATAACTTCTATACATGTAAATTCTATGTTATTAAAATTGAATTAAATCGGAAAACACACACCTTAGGAAAAAAAAATTACAAATAGTTTTTTTAGCAAATGAATAGTAGAATAAAATTAAGTTAAAAATAATATTTGAAATAAATGCGAATTTCTGAATTTTTCTTATGATTTTACAAATATTTTTGGACTTTGTTGCTTATAATAAATCGAGAACTACTGTACCAATTGGTAATTATTAACATATTCATTATGGTGGATGCAATTATTACCTTTCAGAATTGGTGCTAGGATTTGAAATTCAAAATTTTTTGTCAATGCTAAGATCATTTCAGTGATTAATGGTCAAATGTAAAACAACAAAATTTTTAAATGATCAAAAGTGGTACATAGAGTTTTTTTTGAACTTTAATCTAGAATAATTTTTTTCATTTTATCAGCACAGATACACGTCCTATTCGTTGGGACTAAGATGACTGGGATACCCTGTATATTAAACTTAAAGTATGTCGACGTTATGGACCATATCGTTTGTATGGTGTCTGACCTATTATAATTACATCTAAATGAAAGTCGAGGTTTTAAAAGGTATTTCTTCATAAAGAAGCTGTTATGTGTCGAAGTAACACATATCTTATCGAGATTATTGTTAATGATATTGTATATCGAAGTTATTATGTGTATCGACTTTTTTACGCAAAGTGTTTATAGTTTTAAGGTTTATTGGATGGAATCATGTTTTATTTAAAAAAAAACGTGTGCCTAAATTTCTGTGCACCAGGGTGTATATGTGAGTGCGAGTGTATAGTTTGCAGCGACGCATTTATTATAATTTTATTAATTTTTGTTGTTTTTACATATTTTTTTTTTTATTTGTATACGCTTTTCTTTTCATAATTAAGTTACTACTCCAAGTGCTCGGTTTATTTTATCTATTGTATATACAGCTTCAGTTCGTAATAAAATGCCGCTTCGCATAACACATAAAAATTCATCAATTGCAATTATCGAAAGATAGAAATTTTCTAAAATTCAATTATATGTTAATAAATTAAAATTTTAAATTTTATATAAAGTTTCTCTTAGCGCCTCTTTATTGTATATGTCTGTGCGGCCAAGGATTCGAAATGTGAACTTTTTAAATGTAAAATTTTGTTTGAATCTAATGTAAACATATGCACTTTTGTACACATTTTTATTTTCTTATAATGAATAAAATAGTGAATATTTTGGAAAATGGAATACATAACAATTAATAAAAAACGATAAGAGGAATCTATTTTAAATTTTAAAACGGAAGAAAAAAAAATTAAAATCACAACATTTTAAAATTTTAACGACTTTTGAATACGTTCGCTTTTTGCTGCACAATTTGGATTACACAATCACCACGCAGCGTGAACAAGCGTCATCCATATTATCCAAGTTTTAAAATAATTTAATAAAATGTTTTTTGATTTTAATCATAAAAACTTTAAAAACTTTTCAGTAAATAATATTGTATATAATCTGTGGTTTTAACGATTTATATTATTTCGTAAAATTTAAAAATTTGAAACGTCAATAAATATTATTAACATTTCTTAATTTTATAACTGGCAAAGAAAGTATTGAAATGCAAATTTTACATTGCCATTATTAAGTGCAAGTGTTATGTGTGAATTTTTAAAATTAAACTCTAAAAAAAATCATTGAAATTATTATATTCATCGCCGTCATCGTTCAAGTTCATTGTAATTTTTTTAATAAATATTTTTTTTATTTTTGCTTGAAAATTATAATTACGTTTCGTTTATAATATCTTTTGGTTGCGTGGACAGACACACTCGCAAATTATAAATAAAAAAGAAACAAATATAAAATTTATATACGAATGACCGCTTTGTAATATTCTCACCTGTAACATCTCTACCTCTATTGTGTATAGCTATAACATTTAATATGTAATTTATTAATATCAAAACCGATAATATAAATAACGTATGGTAAAACTATAAATGTATATATGAAATTTCCAAATGTTTTATGGATGTCTTTCATGTGCGTATTATATTATAATTATCTACAATAACAAAAATCTTTATAAATTTCCATTGGACGAGGTCAAAAACGTTATGTTATAAACTTATATACTTTGGGAATTTCACATACTCATAATTATTTATGATTACATATTATTATATATTATATTTATAATTATTTATTTATTTATTAAAATATATTTTGTATTCGCATATAGATTTATATTTTATGTAGACATATCTAACTTTTATATAAATTTTATTGATTTGGAATTCCCTTGTTTTTGTTTATAAATAATAATTTTTTTTTTAAATTTACATTTTTAAAGTACACAGTGTGTTGTTTAAATAACCCCAATTTTAGGTAGAAAAAATAGAAAACACATTATAATAATTTTTAAAACATTATTTATTATTCAAAATAGGTTCCATTTGGTTCAGATAATGAGTATAGATCTTTTTATGTCAGATATAGCAATGTGTTATTCGTCACCTGTGTCACAGTTGCTTGGATGGCTGGAACAACATCATAAAACGGTCCTCTCCTTTAATGGCAGTTTTCAGTTTTGGGAACACAAAATAGTCACACGGTGATAGATCATAGGTGAATACGGGGGTTGGCTGATCAGAGAAATCCGTTTTTTCATCAATGATTCATTTAGTTTTTGGTATTGAAAGGTGGTTTATTATCATACAATAACAACAGCTGTTTTCCAGCTAGATATTCGGGTATAACTCGAACAATTTTCAACCAAAAACGATGAAAAATACCTCAATAGTAGTATCCATTAACAGTTTAGCCTATTGGTACAAAATCCTTGTAAACACAATACCTTTTGAATCGTAGAAAGTAATCAATGCTGATTCTTTGATTCTTAACTTTTCAAAACGTAATTTCTTTAGTTTTCGCCTTTCGATTTCCATTCAAGTATTTAAAATTTTAATGTAATTTATCGTAATATTTTATTAATATTTAGTTAATAATAATAATAATAATATTAATATTGATGCCTTGATGGAAAGGAAATATTCCAGTAGTTCTGATTTAATCCCATTCTAAACTTGTGTATATACAATTTTTAAGAAATTCAATTGATAATTTCAATTACAAAACATCTAAAGAGTATACTTTTGCTGAAATTATCAAATTTAAAATATGTAAATATTTTCAATTTGATTATAATTAATGTAGTTCGAAAAGAAAAAAATATTATCAAAGTTGAATGAGTTAAATACTTATAGTCAAAAAACAACTTGTCTGACTGATTATCATTTTCTATGAATTTATTTAATAATAATTGGTCTTATGACCCCATATTCCACATTCATTCCATATACCTAATTTGTATTATAATAAAAAAAATTAATTGAGTTAGTACGTGAGGTGCGTTTGAAAAATTCACATCCTACCAAGTAAAATATAATTTATGTTCAAGTGCGAAAAATGTTTAATTTTTCAATAAATTTACTTTAAAGTTTTTCCAATAATTCAAAGTTAATTAATTAAAATGTGATTCCAAAAGATCTGCAAAATATCTATGAACTTTGACACAGATAATAATCAGATGGAGCTGTTCCTATTTTAATTCATTGATTTTTCGCAATGTGCAATTTTCCTGATGAAAAATGATCTTTTCTTATTTAAACCAGAGGTATTTTCTTTTAACAAATTTTGATGAATTTCTATTGGTTCCAATTTTGTAAACATGGGAGCTCCGATCTTATTGTTGTCTTGTTGAGTGTTATCAGCATGGCTTTACTGTCGGAGCATATATTAATATTATTCATAGAAATTCATGATTTCTAAGCTTCATACGAAGTTATGCTAAATCGTTTGGTCATAGTGACTATTTTGCAGTGCACCGTAATTACTCTCGGGAGCGTATGAATCAATTGTTTGTTGTTGCGTCAGTAGACTTTTTTTTTCTCCTAGTTCTACCTCGACCACGTAGACGCTTACGTATTTATTATATAAATCCGTCGTTTGCCGTTCTATAAATACTAAACCTCTTACAGCTCTGTAAGTTTTTTCATATTTTAGTATACTATATAAAACATATCTATTTAGCTCGATACACTTATTCCAACGTTTTTGTGACATTTGGAAGGCTGTTTTTATAGTATGATTTGTTAAGATGTTCAAAAAAGTCATCATTTTTAAATTAATATTTTTCATTCTACGTAAATTATATTCTTTGGAGCTTTGTTAAGAAATAGAAAATAGAATATGGTGGATGTTGAAGCAATTCATTCATTCAATTCCACCGTTGTTTTTAATCCTGTGTGAGATGCTGCATTATCATGATGAAAAAGTATTCTTATCCTTTCTAAATGAGTTTCTTTCTTCATCATTTCGGCATTTAATCATATATTCTCTTGTTATTGTTTCACCAATTTTTGTAAATAGCCTATAAACACTACATACACCATATGTATCCGAAGAAATAATATCAATATAGTAATGATGCGACGGTGAAATTCATTTGGATTACGCTGCAACTTGTCCAAACAGTACGATGCATTGAAATTGTCACACAAATTCGTTTTTAATCGATCGTTAACAATCTTGGCAGACATCCCTTCAGATTATTCTTTCATATGCAAATATTTGTTTTATTTTGAAATGTTTACGATAGCAGAAATCTCAATTTATTTATTAATTTATTTAATTTAAACACATTTCGATCGTTCAAACCGATGTCATTAAGTATTTTTTTTTCATTTCTGTTGTTGCTATCACATATGACCTTTCTGAATGTAAAGTATCAATTGTATTGGGAGGACCATATTTGAATAAATTATGTAACAATTATAATTTTGTTTTATGAGAAAATACAATACTCACCAGATCTATTGGTATTAGATTATACTTTTTTTAAATATAATTATTTACAAAAAAAAAGTATTTCTTCAACCATCAAGCAAGCTGCTGCAGAACTGTCCATTCGTAATTTTATCTATCCCAAAACTCCGGAGTTTTACACAAACGAAATTAATATTTTTGTAATTAATTGGCAAAAATGTGCTTGAATGATTTCTTTTTTAAAAGGGCGGACACTTGATTTCTGGAACTTAGACGACAGAAGGTTCATGGTGTGGTTGTCCTACGAGTTAGTACTCACAACGTCTGATCTTAGATATGAAACCAATATTACGTATAAATAATCTATTAAATACCTTAATATGCCTGTATCGATGGTGGAGATAGGTTTCAAGAGGTACCAACAAAAAATCCTTTTCGAGATTGCATGCAATCTACATCTGACTTACGATCAATTCTTTTGATACAACTTCATGAAAAAACTTACCGTCTAATGTTTGTCCCAATGCCATAACTACTGAGTTCGATTTGTTTGAACGTAAACAAACTTAACGGAATATTTTCTATTTTCTTGATGATTGCTGCTTCGATTTATAAAATTAAATATTATTTGAGAAAAGTGTATATTTAAATGTTTAATGTTATAAACGACGACAATTATTTATAACCTAAAAATGATTATTTTTTCTATGCATACTGAAATATTGCAGATTATTGTTTTTTAAATTATCATTTAGAAAAATTAAAAAAAGAAGCAATTGGTTCCCAGTAACAATTACGAAAAAAAATACCCAAAATATAGAAACAACAATTATTAAGCGAAACAACACGCACACGTTTTTTTTTTCTTTTTTAATAAGTTGTAAATAACATGTTGAAAAACAAAATCCATAAATAATTAATAATTATATTAATTATATTTATTTATATATGTATTTAATAACAGCGAAACCTTCAAGGTCTCATTGTTTTTGTTTTTTTAATGCGCCATCGATAGTATCGTGTGGTACAATTAAGCATATAAAAAATACTTTGTTTATATTTATATACAAAATGTTACTGATTAATTTACGTCTTTGAATTCATCATCATAATATTTAAAATGTTTGAAAAGAATAAATTAAAATTTGGTGCATTATCAATTATTGTAACACGTTATTAACAAATCAATCATAATTTATATTATAAATATATACACATATTTATTATTAACCAAAATGACAATCAAATAATCGTTGATAATGCCTGCGTACGTATTCATCAAAAATAAATATTCATCGTCATGAATAATGCATCACTAATGAATTGTAAATTGTATACAGATTAAATTATTCATAAATACATTACCTAGCACATACATACAATATTATTTTTGTAAACATAAAAACTCATCAATTATTTTGCAAAATCATCATCATGTTCTTCGTCTTCTTCTTTTTCAAATTTAATGATTTGCGTTAAACAAAAAAAAAAAAAGGTAAATAAAAAAAAATTGCTTAAATTTAATTAATAATGATCAAATTGAAAGTTGAGTTGAATAATCTTTAAAGTATTATATACAAAATATATATATATCTGTTGATCTTATTGTTATTGTTGTATGCTTTTTTATTTTTTTTTTTTTTGTAACTCATTTCTTAATATAAATTCTTGATCTTGACATTATACATTTAACATCAAATGCAGATAGGTATTTAGGAATAATACTCTCATTCAATTCATTATATAACTAATATATTTTTATAAAACTCTATTTTTCTAAAGAAAACTGTGTTTAAATTTTCTCATATAAGTGTAATTTACATAATAATTCATTTAATCATACAATCCTTTATATAAAAAAAAACCAACACATTACAAAAGTTCATGTTTATCGATTAACGTTTAACTATAGTACATAATGCAATAAATTAATTAAAATATGTGTATGAACACCCAAATAAAATTTAACAGTTGTAATTACTAAAGTTTAAAACTATATAAATGTTTAATAACTATTTTGTTGTTGTTGTTGTTGTCGTCGTTGTAGTGGTTGCTGATGTTGTAGTTGTTGTTGATGTTGTTGTCGTTGTTGTTGTTTGAATAATATATTTATGTTTATTTTCTAATCGTCCATTGGCTATAGAATCCAGTATCCAATTTGGTTTAATATAATAACAACAATTATTATTATTATTTTTATTATCCAATTTATCTAAATTACAATATTCAGTTAAAATGTATTTAGCATTTTCTTTACGTTTTGTTATTTGACCCGAACCCAATAATATTAATTCTTTTAAATTCGGACATTTACATATCGATGAAATATAAATTAAACCATTAATGTCACTAAATAAATTTAATTTATAATTTTTACCAAATGCTTGACGTTCAGCACGGCACATCTAAAATGAAAGAGATAATAATGCACAGAATATGGAGAGCAGTGAGGTATTAAATAAAAAATAAAATGTATATATTAAAATTAATTTTTTTTTAATAATTACCGAAATTGCATTTGAAAAATTTTTTAATTCAAATGGTTCCTCCAATAACCATTCTTCTTTTTCCATAGATTTTACAATCCATAAATAATCTAATATCCAAAGACCACGTATTATACCTCGTAATAAATTTATTGTACGACGTGGTTCCAATGAAATTACATGTGTTGTTCTATCACTAACAATATTTTCAATTTCAAAACCACCTAATTTTTTTATTGCCTACAAATAATATATGAACGTTCCGTAATTAAATAATTATGAATAAAATTTTAATTATTTTAAAGTTATTTGTGATGTCATAGTTTAATTTTGATGTATGTACGTATGTGTGTGTGTGTATATAAATATATAGATATTTAAATTAGTGTGTGTACGATTAAAATACGTGTTTCTTCTAACAGTCAACACTGTTTTTACATTGGCACATAGTCTAAAATAATGATAAATTAAAACAAAATTAAAAATATTACGCAATGATTGCAACATCAATAATATAATATACAAATAACTAGCAAATCATCGCCTCTTATGCTATGAGTAACGTTTTTTTTAAAATTGAAGTGATCGCACATGACATAGGATGATATGTTTCGTTTAAGAATATTCCCGAAAACCAGTAATGTGTTTCAAGAGATTAAAGTTCAGTTTCTATAATGATTTGGTAACGCATATCAAACCACTGGCATTTATCAAAAATCTAAGTATTAGAGAAATAATGTATTCGGGTAAATTTACGAAAAATTTGCATGAACAATTTAACAGATTTATTGCCCAATAATGAATGGAAGCCATCGATCATCAATATAGTCGAAGTTAAACGATTAGAGGTGGACAAATTTGGTACAGTTCAAAAAGTTTATTCAGCTAATTTGCAAAGAAATACCAATTAATCTACAGTTGGTGCGTTTCAGAAAACACTTGAAGAGCTGGTGAATATAAAAAATAATTGTTCTTATATATAAGAATATAATTCTTTAATTATATAGTTTGCTTAGTTTGCAAAAAAAAACAATATAACAAAAACTTCAGGAATTTGTAACTTTAATCAGACTACACTACATCAACGAATACTATCAATGATTTTTGTATATGTCGTTAGGATTGTATAGCAACTTGAAAAGAATAGTTTTAACAGTTCAAAATTATTGATTTTGATAAAAAGCCAACCACTAAGGTTTGGTGTACCGTTTAAGATGTGCTGTAGCTACTGATACAAAATAAAAAAAGCTGATATGTTAACAGTAATAATTATTTGAATTGAGAGATTATGATTATATGGATAAGATCATCAATTAATAATTACAGAGAGATAGATAGTTAATGTCATTTAGAACATCATGTGTATCAATACAAAACATTTTGATTATTTATTTCAGCTTAAATGATATGTGTCAGGCAAATTGATTAACGAATCATTGAAATTGTTACAACAATTAATACAACAAATACTATTCACCAGAACGAAACGTAATTAAATGTTTGTTTACATCATTAATGCATTCCATTTCTATCAAATTAAAAAGATTAATTTGATGCAAATAAAATGAATAATTCTTTGTATACTTTATTTTACTAGTTCGTGTTATTTTTGATCATAGTAATATATATATTATTTATCAATTTATTTATTGCATTTTAATATAATATATGGTAATTGCATTTAATTCATTTTCTATTATGTATTGGGTACTATGTTTGTTAACGCAATATGAATATGTGAATATGTTTTTTTTATTGGAAATTTATCATTGCCTTAACACATTTTTAGTATATGGCATTTACTTTCTTAATGTTTTATTAACGTATGTATAAAAGGAAAATTTAATATGTTCGTGATGATTAAAATTTGTTTTAGGATTTGTAAAATTAAAAAATTAAACATTATTTTGTGCTGTCGAATGTTAATGAATTTTTGTATAGAATATAAAAATCCTTACAATTGTTCACAAAACGAAGTTTTAGATGTGGGCTGGTTATTGTCTATGCTAAAACGATATTTATTTATAGGTACTTTCTTTTCGCAATTAATTGTTTTATTTAACTATATGTTTTTTATACAACGTCTTCCCCGTATCCAAATCTATAAAATGCAATTTATTTGAATTTTAATATTTAATTTTCTTTATTAAAATTATCATATATATTATCAGAAAATATCATTTATAAAACAATAAAAGATAGCATTATCAAAAGCTTACAATAAATAAATTGATAAATTTCTTTCTATTTACGAGTTGTGAAATTATAAATAAAATATTATATTTTATAATAACAATTAAAATATTATATAAAATCACATAAGGCAATAATCTTACAGAAGCAACACTTCATACATATATGACTTACCTAGGCTTATATGTATTAAAATATTTATTTAGGCTGACTCCTATATAAAGTGTTGCTTCTGTGTAAGGTTATCATAACACTAAAATCCAGCAGAAATTAATAGAATAACTTTAAATACATTAATTATTATTATTATTATGATTATTGCCTACCTCATTACAAAACTCCATTTCATTTTTATGCATATTTGTACAAACAATAGATTTTCTCGATTGCGTTGAATTTGTTAATCGTTTTATAATTTTTAATTTATTTTCATCGAAATTAATGCATTGAAAATCCATAGTAGTTCTACGTTTTTCACGTTTTTGTTGTTGTTTCGTTGGTGTATCTAATTTCATTTCTTTTATTAAATTTCCATTTTTCATTTCCTTTATAACAACAGTCTTTTTTACCTTACTATCATTATTATTATTATTATTATTATTATTATTATTATTATTATTATTATTATTATTATTATTATTATTATCAATATTCCTAATTATATTATTAACAGTCTTTTCTGTTGCATTATTATTATCTACAATATTTAATGATTTCATTGAATCATCATTATCAAAACTTATTGATGATGGTGTAAATAATTTACGTTTCTTAATAATTGGTGGTTTATCAATATCATCATCGTTTTCTATAAATGTGTTAACATTACCATTACCATTATTATTATTATTATTATTATTATTATTATTATTATTATTATTATTATTATTATTATTATTATCATTAACAGTTTGATAACAATTTAATAATGATGTTGATTTTGGTGGTAAAATTATTTCCGACATATTCATTGTAATGTCAGATTCACTAGCCGAACGATTCATACTATTATTATTATTATTATTATTATTATTGCGTACATTATTATTAATATTTTGTACTCTCTGATTAATGATTTCCATTGATTTATCAAAATTAGTTTTACGTTTATCACTCTTTGGTTCATTTGTTGAACAAAATGTTATTACATTTTTGTACTCATCAATTATTGTTTTATTATGACTATCATTAAAATTTTTACTGTTACTCTGAAATAGTGGTAGTGGTGGTGGAGGTGGTGAATTAAATGAATGTAAACTAGCTATTGACGCATACCTTTGATCAACAATCGGTGTTGAATTTGTTATTATTTGAGTATTTGTGTTACAAATGTTTGTAAAATCTAATGTTGATGATGATGATGCTATTGATTTACATTGTGTATTTTCATTTAGTTCTAAATATTAAAAAAAAAAAATATTAACAATTTTATAGTTTAAATGTTTAATTTATGAACAGAACACAAAACAAATGTTGTTATAACAATTAAAAAAAATAAAATTTGAATAATGCATAAGGTGTACGGCACATGCATTCCGAGTTACCGATAGGAGTAAAAGTATATATGCAGATAAAAATAACAATTAATATAACAATTAATTATAATTAATTTCCATAAGATTATACACAGAAAATTAATTAATTAATGTTGTTTCACAAAATAAACCTCAACATTAAAATTTATTCATTTTGGTCGTTCGGTTTACATGTGCCCATGCAATGCAGAATGGACTGCATGTATTTTATGCGGTTCAGTTATTCGGGAAACATGTGCCGCACGCCTAAATATTGGATATATTCAAAAGTAAGTTTTGTTTTTGTTCAAGAAGTCACAACGTTTGTCGCTCATCTGTTAGGCAATTTACGAATTGCCTGTCTGAAAAAGTCTTCGTCTTTTAAAGCGATTTATTCGCCAAGCCTATAATTTGATACTTTCATAAGATGGGAATCGTGTTCCTTGAAGGAGTGACTGCATCAACCGGAATAAATAGTAATCTGAAGGAGCAATGTTTGGCGAATATGGCGGGTGGGATAGGACTTCCCAGTTCTGTCCTTGCAAATAGTTTTTAACGACATTTGCAGTATGAGGTTCGACATTGTCAAATTGAAAAATTAATTTGTTCTGTCAATGCACCCATTCAAGGTAAATCTATTATTTATCTCCAGTCACAATTCCAGCAGCGGAAATGAAAATATAATAATAATGCTTTCAGCAAATGTCGTTTATTCTGTGCAACACTTTCCATTTTCATGCGCATAAAAAAATATGTTGTTTTCACTTTAATCAAATGTTATGTTTCGAGTTCGATTCGCCGGTATTGATATGTACAAACAAATTTCAGTATTTTTCATACTAAAGTACCCTTTTTATGGAATAAAATAAAATACGATTATCTTTAAAAATGAATATTGTGTTTGACGCTATTCAAAGATTAACAAAATATATATCTACACACCAAATATGATATCATTAAATTAATTTAGCATCTATCAAAACAATTACATTTACCGAATTATTTCCTATACATTAAAATTCAAATAATCAATCAATTTGGGATTTGTAGAGACATGCAAAATTGAATAAAACATCATTTTGTATACCTCCACATGTATATACTCTATGGTATCACCCAAAAACGATTCAAACAAAAATTTATATAATTAATTTAAAATATTAAGATACCATACAACTTACCTCTATTAACAATTATAGGTGAATTTACAAGTTGTGATTTTACTATTAATTCTTCCTTTTTATGGCTAAATTCCATATATTGATTTGGTGTGAATAAAATTCGTCTACGATTTGTTGAATTCATTTCACTATTACCAGTTGGCGTTTGCTCTAGATTATTATTACTATCATTTAATATTGTTGTTTCTACATTTATTGGTGTTGTTGTTGATGTTGTCGATATATTATTTATAGACTTAATTACATTGTTTTGTTTAATAGATTTCTCAACAATGATTGGTGTTATATTTTGTAATGTATATTTATCAAATAATGTTAAATTATGTTCAATTAAAGTTTCATCAATAGATGCACTTTTATTTATTGTTTCACTATTTTTTTGTGGTAAATTATTATTGTAATATAATGAATTTTGTGTGGTATTACTAATATCCATTTTATCAAATGTTTCCGATATGGTTGGTAATTGTTGTAGCGTACATGCAAGTGTACGGCGACGCGTATTATATGGTTGTCTTGGAGTATTATTTAATTCCATTGAATTATTATTATTATTCGAAGATATTTGTGGTGTTATATGTGATTTGCTTATTGTTAGTTTATCAATAATATTTGAAGAAATTTCTTGATCATCTTCAATAACTGGCGAAGACTTTCGTGGCGTAAATATTGTTCGTCTGCGTTTATTTGTTATCGGCTGTGTTGCCGCTGTTATGGATGACGCCGAACACTCGCCATTTTTTTCAATGTCTTTACTTATAGCTAATGAAGATTTCGCATTATGCACTTGATTTTCGTCAATTTTGGGTGAAGTTTTATTTGGTGTAAACCTAGTACTTCTTCGTCTATTTGCTGTAGACGTTAAAGTTGCTATTATGGATGATGCAGGACACTTGCCATTTATTTGAATGTCTTTACTTATTACAGATGATGCTTTCACAGTATTATTTTGATTTTCATCAATACTAAGTGAAGTTTTATTTGGTGTAAACATAGTTCTTCTTCGGTTATTTACAGTATTACTACTAGTATTTGGTGAATGTAATTGTTCAGTCGAAAATGTTTCTATCGCCGGACTAAATAATGAGCGTCTCAGTGATTTTCTATTTGAATTTGTTAATTTAGGATTTTTTGGTGACACTTTTTTATTTGATAATTTTGGCAATTTTTTTTCAAATGCATTGTTACTACTATTGCTTGCTTGCAAATTTCTTATATCATTATGACTAATATCAGTGGTAATATTATTTATATTATTATCACAATTATCTTCATCTACTTCATTATCATCATCATCATCATCATCATCATCATCATCAACATTGTTATTAATACTATTAACCATATTTTTTAATAATCCAATATTTTTTAATTTTCTATTATAACTTCCGGCATCGGGTTGCATTGATTTTTGACGCTAAATTTATAAATAAAAAATTCTATTAATATTAAGAAAAAAACATACATTTTATATTAAACACAATACCAAAATCTTATAAAAGATCTAGTTAATATTAAAAAAATTAAAAATTATAATTAAAAAAAATGAATTACTCGTATTCTTTTATATAATTCTTGATTTTCATATCGATGTAAATCCATAATTGGATATTTTTTTGGATCAACAATACATAATTTCTTTTTACAATCTTCAATCCATAATAACGATACAATTGGAATATTCCATTTTTTTGCCTTATTATATGTTGATAATAAACCTTCTTTAAATATTACATGAGTTGTATTTCTAATATAGGAGGAACAGTAAATAAATATATAAAAAACTCCTAAATTTATTGATTATTAAAAATGTTACCTAAATAATTTATCGTTAACGGTTACACCTAATTCACTAATAACATTTTTAATACCATCCGTTCGATTATCGGCACCAAACCGGTATTCAACATAAACAATAACATTTTTCATTACTTCTCTAATTGATTTTGGATGTATTGAAGCTTGACGTTCTTCCAACGTTATAATATCTTCTTCTTCATGTGCCACATCAAAATTATATAGATTTGTTTGTGCTCTGTAATTGTAATCAATTTATTATTTATTCTTTATATGAGACGATATTAAATTATTATATTTAAATTTTCACAATCATAATGGAATGTGAGATTATCATGAAACATTATTATATATTGATTTACTACCAATATTCTTTAATATTTAAATTTTGTTTATTTTATATCTCATCCAGGTGATAGTTTGTTTACAAATTTCTTTGATTTTTAAATATTCCTAAGTTAAAAGGTGAAATAATATATATATTATTCATTTTAAATTCTTAACCATATTGGAAGTTTATCAGTTGGTTTTACAACATAAAAATTATTTAGTATCAATAAATAGAAGAATGAAAAACATAACAAGAGAACCTATTTATGATAGCTGAAGGTTTTTCTAACCATGCAATTAACTCTAAAAATTATTCCATGTGTGACCTTTGTTAAATTTTGATTGAAAAATTCGATGTAATATTAAAATTAATTGTTGTTCAATAGAAATATATAATCTATGAGCTGGCAAATAATAAAAATAATAATAATAGTAATATGGCAACAATGAATGTTTTACTTAAATTTATATTAATTTTCTAGGTCTAATTTATTGGTGTAATTAATTTCCTTGAACTCTTGCCCAGGAACCGTATTGTATGTAAGTGTCAATAACCGTCATAATCACATAATTATATAAAATTCTAAAAGTCAATCAAATTAATTCCAAAGCTTAAATAATATCTTGTTTTCGTCTTAAGTATGCATAAAAATAAAAAAAAAAATAAATAAATAAAAAGAAAACACCAACAACAAAAATACACACATCGACAACGTTTGAATTAATAAAATAACCTTGCAAAATTAGTAGTTTCTTTAAGTTTCAAAAACAGTAAGAAAAAAAATGCATTAATAAAAATTAAGTCATATGAAATTATAAGACATTTAATTTATGGATACAAAATAATTTTATTTAAGATCGAAATGAAAAAAAAAATAACCCTATAACGAAATTATTATCATGTCGTTTTTTATTTTTTGTAAATTTATGCAAAAAAATAATTTTTTTTTTTTAAGGTTAGAAACCACTTCTTATTTTTTTTCTTTCCATTTCTTTTCATCATCTGTTTTTGTCATTGTTTTCGCGTTTGTGGGAAAGTTAAAAATTTTACAAATTTTACTTACCGCATTGCTTGAATTGCCCTTGATTTTATTGATGCCGATGGGCTATTCAAATATTTATTTAATGTACATAATTTATCTTTTGGAAGTGTTATTGCATTTCGATCACATATTTCCGCATTTTTTATTACGGCACATACTGGATTTTTAGCTGCAATTGTGTTTGTTATTTTGTTGTTGTTGTTGTTGTTGTTATAAGGCATTTGTTGTTTATCAAATAATAATTTCTCGACCAAAAAATGATTTCTTCTTGCTAAAAGAAAAAAATAAATAAATAAGAGTAAAGAAAAATTAACTATAGAATAATTATTAATATAAATACAAGAATATTAACCTAAATTATAATTGTTTATTGCAATTTTTTATTATTATTTTTTTTTTGATTCACTGCCACTCTACAATATTTTTTCTCTTTTATGTTTATTTGCACAAAAAAAAAAAAAGCAATTAAATAGAATAAATAAATAAATAAAAAAAAAAAGAAAAGAAAAATTAATTTTTTGTTTAACGTCGCCCGTTGTCGTGTCTGTTTTGAATGAAATATAAAAATACATACACAACAATTGCACAGTCAGTCAGTCAGGCAGGCGCAACACAACACAATGATAACAAAAGCAACAATTCAATATTGATTGTATTGGAAAAATAAAAATAACATTTCTATGTATTTATATAAAAATAAAATTGCACAAATACAATAAAATCAAATACACTATTTTTTTGTTTTTACCTAAATAAATAAACTGCAAAACCACTACATACTTTACTTCAAATTACACTTACCTTCTGAATTTCCTATAGCAGCAACAGCAGAAGCAGAAGTGGTGGTTGGATTTTTTGTGATAACATTAGTCGCTGGTGTTGGTGGTGGTATATTCTCATCGATACTTGTTTCAGGTAATGATGACGACTTTATGTTTTCCTTCTTATTGTATTTATATTTTGATAATACTTTTACAGTTGATAAAAGATATAATTCATTTTGTTGTTGTACTGCCGATGACGTCGGTGAAGATAATGTTGTATTGTGCTTGTCGGCAGTGTCATTTGAACAAGTAGACGACACATTTTTTGCTACTAATACTAATGGTTCATCAATTTTTGTTCTATTAAATATTTCCAATAATTTTTCATCACGAAAACTTAAACGACGATTTATATTTACATGTTTTAAGACATAATTTGAAGATTTTGGTTGAGCAGTGACAACAGCAGCTACTGATGGTGGTGGTGTACATGTTTTTAATAAAAAATTTCTTTTAGTTGATGAATTTTTTGGTGTCGACGCAATTAATGTTGGTGAAATTGACAAATTATAATTTAAAGGATTTGGATATTCATTCAATTTATAATAAATATTTGGATTTTTCAAATTTGATGTTAAATTTGCTGTCAAATTATCCATTTTTATTTCAATTCTATTAATTTAATTTTTTTACAATTATTATATTATTAAAAATTACACATAAATAAAAAAATAAAAATCACTTGTAGACTATCCATCCACATTGAACCATACCGCGATTTTATTTTAAGAAAATAAAAAGAAACAATAATTTAAATTTTCAAACGGATTTTTATTTCATATTTTAATTTAATTATTTTGACAATTGACATTGACATTCGTGCAAACGTTTATTTTCGTAAATGCGTTCGCATTTCTTGAAACGTTATGCGTCAGTATAATGTACGTACTGTTATCGTTAACACAGTTTTATTTTTTAAACTTTACTATAGAGATGTCGCTGTTAAATAAAATATGGTTTGTTAATAAATCAATTAACTTGTACATTTTTGTGTACAAAACAAATTTTTAAATATGTGATTTTTTTAATTTATTATTAATTTTTTAATTTTATTATATGTATAATGAAAAACTATAATAATTATAAATTAATAGTTTAACTTAGTTTTCAGTGCTAATATTTAGTTGACTGTAGTTACGGTTTTTCAATAATTCATATATTTTGAAGTCCTTTATGTCATTTGAATGATCATTTTTAATTTAAAAATTTATATTTAATTAACCCCAATTTGATTCATAATAGAACGAAATTAATATCATTTCCGCAATATATTACTGCGCTCAATATAAGGCGATCAGCTACTGAAGCTCACAGAAACATCTGTAATACTTATAGTGAATCTGTTCCAATAATCAAAACATGTGAATACTGGTTTAGAAGATTTAAAAGTTTGATGTTGAAGACAAAGAACGCTAAGTTCGAAGACGATGAATTACAAGCAATATTGGATGAAAACTAGGCTTATACATTAAAAACAATTTGCAGAAGCATTAAATATCACTCAAGCAACTGTAAGTAAACGCTTACTTACTATGAGAAAGATTCGAAAAGAAAGAAAATAGATGCCACATGAACTGACTGAAACCAACAATAAAAACCGTTGAATAGTTTGCAATTCATTGCTTACAAATCACCGAAGATGATATTTTTTGCATTAAATTGTAACTGGGAGATAAAAAGTCGATATACTACGATAACCAAAAAACGTAAAATTTCATCAGTTGATCCAAGTCGGCCATCGCAACATCTACCCAATAAGAAACATTCACAGATATAAGGTTACGTTGTGCACTTGACGGGGATCAGAAAGCAGAGGTGTACTATGAGCTGTTAAAACCAAATGAAACTATTACTCTGAAATCAAAAATGTTACTTCGAAACTAAAATCATTTTTCAACTACGGAATTCACATTGTCGAAAAATGGTCAAATGTAGTAGCAAAACTAAGTTTAGTTTAGATGACAAATGTATTTAAAAGAGATCCAATGGATTAGTATTTTAAACCTAATCACCTTATGGCCATATCGTTCAAAATACATGTCTGGTTCACAAACTTTAAAATAAAATGCTAAACGTATCATCCTTGTATAAAGGATTAATGTAACTTTTTTGTCTCTAAAATTAAAGAAAACGATTAAAACCATTCAAATGTCAAAAATATGATATGGATTTAACTTCAATTTGTTTTATTAAGAAAATGATTTGTTTAATATTAAATTTGGTTATGAACCAGAGAATTTTCGTTACAGCAGATAATAATAAATAATCCAAGTTATAAACCAGCATTTACATTCCAAATTTAGACATTTTAAAATGTAAAATATAACTCAAAATCTCCGTCTCCGTGGGTGATCGCAACGCAATAATTTGAATTTGAAAGAAAAACAAACAAGTCTCGTTGCTTTTTTCTTTTGATATAATATCCTACTATTTACAATTTATTTGTTATTCTTAATTTAAAAATATTATTGTAGTACCTTTTTTTTTCTATTATATCGTGCATAATATAATAATAATTCGATACAATTTATATTTATTTCCTCTAGTGTATTGAACATACTTACACTACAATATTTAAAAATCAAATTAACAAAATTGATGGTATTGAAAAAGTATGTTTAAAATAAATTTAGTATTAGGTTGTCAAATATCTCCGCCTTTTTGTCTTTTTAATTTCGCGGCTATGTACAAAGCGCTACAGAGCTCGTATCTGGCAACACTGTACATAATTTGAAAGCTCTTGACATAACAAACAAAACGACGCTATGTATGATTAGTTTGGATATTGCGTTCAACAGTTATTGACGTGTAAACATGGAGTTCACTAACGCCGAAATTCGCGCTATTTTAAAGTTTTCCTTCGTTAAAGGCAAATCCGCTAGAGAAACGTTCCGTGAGATTAATGGTGTTTTGGGGGATGGTACTCTATCACTTCGAACCGCGGAGGAATGGTTTCGACGATTCAGAGCCGGTGAAAACGACACCATGGATAAGCCAGCCGGCGGAAGACCTGTGACGACAAATACCGATCAAATCATGGAATACATCGAGTTAGACCGGCATGTGGCATCTCGTGACATCGCCCAGGAGATGGGAGTTAGTCACCAAACCATTTTAAACCATCTGCAGAAGGCTGGATACAAAAAAAAGCTTGATGTTTGGGTGCCACATGAATTAACAGTGAAAAATCTAATGGACCGAATTTCCATTTGCGAAATGCTGCTGAAACGGAACGAACTCGACCCATTCTTGAAGCGGATGGTGACTGGCGACGAAAAATGGATCACATACGACAATATCAAGCGAAAACGGTCGTGGTCGCAGGCCGGTGAATCGTCCCAAACAGTGGCCAAGCCGGGATTGACGGCCAGGAAGGTTTTGCTGTGTGTTTGGTGGGATTGGAAGGGAATCATCCACTATGAGCTGCTCCCATATGGCCAGACGCTTAATTCTACCATCTACTGCGAACAACTGGACCGCTTGAAGCAGGCGATCGACCAGAAGCGTCCAGAATTGGCCAAAAGGAAGGGTGTAGTGTTCCACCAGGACAACGCCAGACCACACACTTCGTTGATGACTCGTCAGAAGCTACGGGAGCTCGGATGGGAGGTTTTATCGCATCCACCATATAGCCCGGACATAGCGCCAAGTGATTACCACCTGTTCCTGTCCATGGCGAACGCCCTTGGTGGTGTAAAGTTGATCTCAAAAGAGGCTTGTGAAAAGTGGCTGTCCGAGTTCTTCGCAAATAAGGAGGGGGGCTTCTACGAGGGAGGTATTATGAAGTTGCAGTCTAGATGGAAACAGATTATCGAACAAAACGGCGCATATTTGAACTAAATCCGATTACTGTAACACTTTTTATAAAGCATTGAATAAAGAGCAAAAAGGCGGAAGGGAGATAGTTGACAACCTTATATATAGAGATATTTTAGATTTAGAGATTTATAGATATATTCGCATCCAACAAACAAAAACCATTATTGGAATATAAATTTATTTTTAATGAATGAAATGTTGGTTTTTTTTTTCTTTTATTCTTTTAATATAACACAAAATAAACTAACAAAACTTATTTTATTCGTCTTGATGTATTAGTTGTGTGTTGCTTAAGGCAATATATTTTTATTATCTTTCTTTTTACAATACAAATGTATACCGTATTTAAGTCTCTTTACTTATGTGGAAACACTTTCATAGTATTCGTATATGTTTAATATATTCATGTATTAATATTACAAATTAAGAAGAACATTTAATTAAACGATAAAATGTCTAAAATATATATAAATGGGATGTATGTAATCATAAATCACGGTGATAAGCTTTTATTACGAAAATCAGCACTATACCGGGTGATTCAAAATAAAATTGTTTATATGTTTGAATAAAAATCAACCAGCTTTCATTATGTTAATATATATTATTAGTACACCCTGTATCCCCTATATTCGTTTTTTAAACTTGTACAGAATTGAGTATCATTGATTTTACGTATAATATTATATTATGATTTTAATTCAGATGGCGTTAGTAATGTTTTCCTAAAATTTTATAAATTTCAAAAATCGGTTCATTTATAAAATAAAAACAAATAATAATAATCCCTGCAGGCAATGAGTATGGGAGTGTCATCACCAAATAAATATTGTATAATTAACAAATTAGCAATTCAGCTATAAAAAAAGATGAACATGTTCATCTTTGAATCTAGATTTTCAAACTAAATTATGCCTAGGCCCATAATTAGATTCTAATTTTTTATACTATTGTGCTCTTCTAACTAGTTTGACATTTGTATGTTATATCTCAATTTTTTCTAGATTCAAAAATTAGGCATAATGTAAATTACCCATAATGGAGCTGAAATAATAATATATCAAATTTGAAAATAAAATTTTTTTTAAAACCCGAAGATTTATAACATTTTTAATACAAAATGCTTTTCCATTTTTTTTGCACTTTTTATTAGCAATTTTAACACGTGGAATTTTTTATTTTTGCACAATGATTTTTTAATCATCTTCGTCATCCGAAGAGAATTTCTCTTCACTACACACATTCACATACAATTGAAAATTCTAAGATATTGGATTTTGTATCTTCATTACAAAACATGTAAAGTTCAAAAATAGAGAGAGAGAATGGTTTTGATTCGTTAATTTTCGTACATGAAGATTCAAATTGAATCCAGTCGAGACGAATATTTCGCTCATTAAATATTACATAACCTTGTAATTTTATTTTATTCGCTTGTGGCGTGTGGTTTTTTGGTGCGAATGGAATAAATAATATGGTATCTAAAAGAATGAGAATTGATGTGTAATTGTAAACAATCCACTTTTATATTTCCATATATTTTCATGAAAAAAATTGTTATGTATGTGAAAAATTGTTTTCAATCAATTATATTACATTTTTGTTTCACAAAAGGCGTTACGTAAATATTGCCTGACGGGATAATATATAGGTTTTGTTTTTAATTTTAAACAGTTTTAAATTTTAATTAAATTTTAATGAAGATACAAATTCGACGTTGAAATGTGACAGAAATGGAAATTTAAATTGTTTCTTGTTTTTTTTACCGTATGAAAAAAAGAAAAACAAAATATTTTGAGTCGGCGACATGGGTGTTACTAAATATTACTTTCATATTTAATATGAAAGTTAAGCAACACCACATCAGTTAACCACCTAGATGGGTGACCGATGTAATATGCCACCGGTGGTAGGAACTCTCTATATGGCCATAAGTTGCTAGGAGAGTATAATAAACAAATAAATAAAAAAAAAAAAAAAAAAAATATTTTGTAATATGCAGTTTGCAGTGCACTTTTGTACTAAAATATTAACTAAATTGATTTATCAATAATTAGTAAAGTAAATTTTAAGTTAAATATTATTTTAATACAGGATATATATTTAAATTTAGTGTATATTTTCTAATCAGTAAATAAAAGTCGGTGTTTGGGTGTGTTAAAAATAAATACATAAAATAGATAAATTTTCCAGTTCTGGTTTCTTTGTCAGTGCAAATGCAATTATTTCGGTTCGGTCTTCGGTGTTCAATAAATATGAATTTGTTGTTGTACTGTAACTAATTATAATTTAATTTATTTAATGTATTGTGTTTCACTAAAATATACAAAACAATTTTTATCAACTATCGATTAAAATTATCGGTATTAATTAAAATAAATATGTAAAAGTGTTCAGGAGAATCTGAATAGGATTGTATTCATAAAACAAAGTAATATAGTCTACATCTGTTGCCGCCTGTTCTGTTTTGATGTGGGATTGTTAACAAGTTGAAGGTGAGTACGTTTTTTTTCTAATTATATTTTAATTCGTGATATTCTCTTGATTTTGTTATATTCTATTTGACTTTTACATATTCTTGAAGCACATGTGATGAAAACATTAAAGTTTACATATTAGTGATTATTATCAGTTGCAGTTGTTGCCTTGTCCATAACCAAATTTTACTGTATGGTAATGAAAATAGTAAAAAATATATCACAGCCTATTAACCGATAACCGAAACATTTATTTTGTATGATATAACTTTAGAGTTTATACGACCATTGCTATTTAGAATTACTAATCATTTTCTTACCATAGATCATAAATACATAATTGTTTATGGAAATCATTAAAAGCATTCTATTACATTCTTTAAAGTTTTTAATGCTATATTTTGTCAGATATTTATTACAGCAATTATAGGTATGTGTACAGTGCGCGTGGTGGAAACGAAATAAAATAACTACATAAATTTACGCAAAATATTTTTCGTCAACTTAATAAATAATTTTAATATGTCCAAAACAATAGCTTATATGGCAGGGTAGTAGTACCATTAACGGATACAGTGACTATTAGTATTATTTTATAATTTCTTTACTTAAAACAAAATGACCAGCTACTAATATCTGTGTCCGGTTATACTCGTCTTTCTACCCTATTATTATAATCACTGGCATCAATTATTGTTCTCTTATCATGGCATTACGTTGCACTATAATTTTCCAGTTATACTTATATTTTTATGTCCACATTTTGTAGAACTCAGTGGTTTAGTACAAATTTCGGGTGATGATTGGTTATACGCGAGAGATCTATTAGTTAATGATTTATTATATAAATAGTGTAGAAACCATCAGGCGAGCGCAAAATACTGATTTAATGAACATTCCATTATTTATAAGTGTAATCACATCTATCATTTACGTATGTCATATTCTGGGACATCCTATATGTAATATCGTAGATAATTCAATTTTAAATGTTTTCATTGCATTTACACAGACATTTTCAAAATGAATCATGAAAAATGTTTAATTATAAATTATTTATCCTTTGTTATAAATTTTTTTTTATATCTTGTTTGTTGAATGGCACATAATTACTGTTGTATGTATAAATGTTTTTTTTTATATAATTCATTTCTTCTGCCATTTATTTAATTTAACATCTACATTATTATTATTATTATCGTATAAAAATATTTATTGTAAGCAGTGCAGAAGAGAACGCATGTAAAATAAAAATAAAAAGCGTGTGTTAAAATTAAATTCCAAATTATTTACAATTTTATTTTAAATACAATAAATTTCAAGATAAAATTATAATCTTTTTTTTTATCATCTTCTTGAAAACATTTAAAGGTTACACAAATGCCTATTTATTATATATCCTTTCAACATATTATTGTATTTCTCTGGTTTTTTTTTTCAAAGGGTACATATCCGCAGTTTAAATGCATATATAAAAAATGTATATTAATACAAAAATACTTATAATTTTGAGTTAAGAAGACTTAAATATATTTTATGTTGTGAATAATAAAGTCATAAATATTTTTATAGTTTATAAATTATTAAATTATTTCAAGTATTTCTGAATTTATATAAATTGTATAATTAATGTACGAGGGATGTCTGAAAGTTTGTCGGCCTAACAATGAAAGACAATTTTTTGTTGATGTCAAATATGTATTATGTTTCAATATAATTCCCGGAAATTTCAACAAATCTATTTTTCCGTTTTTTCAATAATTCAATACTTTTTCAATTCGTCGAATTTCAACAAAATATTTTTTTTTTATTCTAGCCTATCAACTTCGTTATTAAATAAAATAATTTTCACGATTATTGCCTTCTTGATTATTAACTTCTTCCCTAGTAACAATTTGTCCGTACTTTGAAAAATGAGGAAAATTTGTGTGGAAAAAATCCACATATTTTCCATGGAAAAGATATATTGAAATTTGTCCAAATAATGTCAATTGAAATCTTTGGATTGTCTGGATAATATGTCCAACATATATCCGCGGTATTGTATTCATAATTTATTTCACCAATTACCCAAGACAGTTGTTCAAATTTTGCATATTTCGCTTATCTAGATATAATCCTCACTCTTTTTAATCTATTTTCATAAATTTAAAAACAACCAGTAACTCAAATCGACATATTGCCGAGGAATTTTGTTACACTTTTCATGGATTTTATTCTATTATAATACGGACAATTCACGAGTATTATTTGCCAAAATAGAAGGACGATCCAAAGATATTTTTGTTAAAATCCGTGGATCTGCTCACAAAAAATATGAATATAAATTCTATGGATATTCTGTGGAATATAATAGCAACGAGAAATAATTCTTAGGTGAACCCGTGGAAATTATCATCGGAGATATACGGGTAATCCAAGAACATTTTTTATAAAAATCCAGGGACAGGGTTGCACTCATCATATAAAATCCATAGATATTTCCTCGGATAGAAATTACAGACTACTACATATAATGCGGCAATGGCACGTTCATTAACTATATATTACAATATTAATATTTTAATCAATACATAATCCATTAAAATCTACAAATTTCGCCTATCT
The DNA here is from genome assembly GCA_910594885.2 of Bibio marci. Lineage (NCBI taxonomy): Eukaryota > Metazoa > Arthropoda > Insecta > Diptera > Bibionidae > Bibio > Bibio marci. The sequence continues at coordinate 31,772,883 of OU343115.1, read as the reverse complement.
TTCAGGTAATTGTTGGATTCCTTGTCTGAAGAATTCCCCCTCCATTCATTCATCGAGCTAATAAATGAAATATATCGTACGTTTTGAAGGACTAACTGCATCAACCAGAATATGTGGTAGTCTAACTATGTGGTTTTTAACTATATTTGCAGTATGAGGATTAGCATTGTCTTGTTAAAAAATTAATTTTTTATATTTATGCACGCATTCTGGTCGTTTTTATTTGTCGTCGGTAGACAGCACCAGTGATAGTTTCACAAGGTTTCATCAAATAATTCACAAGAAATCGACAACTTATAATTCTGGCAATTATCGTTCTATCTCCTTGCTTCCTTCGCTCTCAAAGGTTTTAGAAATTTTAATTTAATTACTGTGCTGCTTTACTTAAAATTACAAATGATATTTATCGGTGTTTTGATAAAAACACGACTACTATTCTTTTGCTATTGGATTTTTCAAGAGCATATAGGATTCTGTGGATAATTCCAATTTGGTTTCCAAATTATAAAAGGATTTCGGATGTTCTCCTTCCGGTGTTGCTCTTATTCTTAGTTTTCTTTCCTCTCGAACCGAATGTGTGCAAATCAATAATTCTTCTTCATAATTTCTTTCTGTTCGTTCGGGCGTTCCCCAGTTTTCAGTTCTGTGTCTAATTCTCTATTGTATTTTTATAAATGATTTACCTAGGGTTCTAAAATTTTCAATTTTAAATTTGTATGTACGTGCATACATGGATGCCATATCTACTCGTTTGTCTAACATTAATTCTTATTTGAAGTCTATGTCTGAGTGGACATCTTACAATTCTCTTGTTCTCAATACTAATAAAACTCAGGCTATTCTTTTTCATCGGGCGTCTGTTCGTAATATTTTTTCTTCTGGGCCACTAATTTTAAACGGTGTGGTTATTGCATTTTCGCCTCGTATTTGTAATTTGGTTCTTAATTCTACGTTGTCTGATATGGATCATGTGAATAATACCGTTAGAAGGGTGTTTGGTTCGCTTCGTACTTTGTGGCGTGACTCCTTATTCATGTGGTATTCAATGTTACTGGTTAGATCGTTAATTATGCCAATATCGAAGTTATAGGATCGGCTCAGTTGTGATTCCATGCATAGACTGAATGTTGATTTTAATGCATGTATTCGATATATATTCCGACTGCGGCGCGGGGAACATGTTTCGGAACTTCGATCATAAATTTTGGGTTGTGACCTACTCAATTATTATAGATTCAGAATATGCACATTTCTTGTCAGGCTTATTTGTTTCGGTAGGCCGGCTTATCTGTGTGATCTTAACGTAGGGTTTTTAATTTTATTAAGCCAATATTATCGAACTCACATGAGACAAAATTTTAAAAATTCATCAACGAATGTCTATATACGATTTCGTTTTACATCATGCTATAGCAATTAATTATGCATTTCGTTTAAGTATGTGTTAATGATTTTATTTATTGAAAATTCTGTATATATATTTCATGCGATATTCTTTTGTTATCCTAAAACAACTATATTTAAGATCATATATACGTTTCATTATCTCCTCAGGATACAATACGATCAATAAACTTGTTTGCCGCACTATAAAAGTGTGAAAATTTAATTTATACATCCAATACTTTTTTTATTAAAAAATGTATCAATACAACATTCTAAATATAGAATTAAATCACTTTTAATTTTTCTGCTTTTTATATTATATGTTCACACACACACACACACACACACACATAAGTTAAGTAGTTATATATATTAAAAAAATAAATTTAACAAGAAATATACGCGAGAGACATCCGTTTCGATATACTATGAAAAAGCATTTAAGTTTTCAGAATAAGAAGTTACAAAAATTATAATAAATAAAAAGAATTTCATGTATGCATAAATAAAGAAAATTATATAAAAAAAAGAACACGAAAACCAATTCAATATATGTGCCGAGCCGATAACATTACTCATGCACGTCTCACCTATTGGCATATTCTTTCATCGCATTGGATTTATAGACTAGCAAAAATATAAATTATAAGGTATCATTTCATTAAATGAAAGACCAGATAAAAATATACGTGTAGTGTACGTTGTTATATGACTTGGAAGTACATATAAACAATAAAACGTAATAGTTAACTTTTAGAAAAGGCCTATTTCATATATAACAATATTTTATGTGGGATTATCTTTATTTTTTAATCTCGTCGCTATATCTGTGTTTGTATCTTTTTTTTTAATCCTATACAGTCCATACGTACATGAAATAGCCATTGTTATTTGTATGCACAGCTCAATGTGCGCGCATGCAGTGATCATTGTAAAAAATCTACATTCATCATATTAGATTTGAAAATAAATAAATTTAAAAAATATTAAATGCATTTTTCACCTTTTTGCTGCGTTGTTACATTGTCCAAGTTTATTTATATTTCAAAGTATATAAACACATCCAGTCCGAATAATAATCGGAATGACTTTCAAATATATAGATGTGGTAGCGCCGTTTCTTGGTTGCTGATTGATTTGTGTATTGTGCACCGATCTTAACAAACTGTTAAAGTATCATGGGATTTCCTTCAGTGTAACCCAAAATACGATACGCAAATAGTGAACGGTTTTGGTCAACAAAAATTTACATTTTAACTAAAAAATTAGTTCTGTACGAAAAGTGAATTCTAAGTTTGTTCTGCATCAATTGACAAATTGAACCGAATTCATCATATTCCAAAGACATTATAAGAAACACTAGAAGTGACTATAATTTCTTAAAACTATTGTATAACGGGTGATGAAACATTGTGTTTTCAATACCATAAACTAAAAAAAAATACTCAATGGCGGTCACCAGGTGAAGGAAATTAAAAAAACGAAATATCTCGTTTGATTAAGTCAAAAATCAAAACAATGTTCAATAGTTTTACGATTCCAAATTGTTCGCATTATATATAGTAGTCTGTAGTTTCAATCCGAGGATATATCTATGGATTTCTTACGGATGTCCGCTGGAATTTTATTGATCACCCTGTCAATGGATTTTTATAAAAAATGCTCTCAGATTATCCGTATATTTCCGATGATAATATCTACGGATACTCCTTAGAAGTATTTCTCGTTGCTATTATTCCACAGAATTTCCATAGAATTTATATTCATATTTTTTGTGAGCAGATTCACTGATTTTGACAAAAATATCTTTGGATCGTCCTTGTATTTTGGCAAGTAATACCAGTGAATTGTCCGTATTATCAGATAAAATTTTCCTATGACGATGATGCCAAATCGCGGTTTGATTCAGTTTTTTACCGATAGACCAGAAGTTCTATGAACACGAATAATGAAGATGCTGCTCGAATGATGGCGAAAATTCATCGATTATGCATTTTTTCCTTGTATATGGAACGTTATTAATGCTATCGAAACTGTATGAATCAATAATCAAATGGTTAGAATATATTAATATATTTATGGTTTACAACGTACCCTAAGTATTCAAATATTTCGTATATTTGATGATTTTAATACATAACAGTACAACGAAAAGAAATCCACAATATTCCTCAGAAATATTAAAATATAAAAAAAACTATTAATGGATTCGCTAGATGGGTTGTGATGATTTTCGGTGCGGTAAAGATGTTTCTTCCATTGAAAATAAATTTGTACATAATTTCAATGAATAGCGTTTATAAGCCCATTTTTCACTGTTTCAATGAATAATTCATTAATATTTTTCATTTTTAAAAATTATCTTAATGTACTTGTTTATTGAATGAATGAATTCGCGATCAATAATTAACTAATGCCCAGAATAATAAGTTATTAAACAGAACACATTGAAAAAATGAATAATATTCATCAAAACAACTATACAATTCTTAAAAACCAACGTAGTGATTCATTGTAAAATATTCATTTTCGGTATTATGTTTTAATGAATTATTCGTTGATTTAATAAATGTTATTTCATTTTAACAATGAACCATGTTCCTTGGAGCAAAATTAATTAATATTTCATTGTTTTGACGTTACTTTTTAATTGGATCCATGTACTTTTTTTTTTCAGGGTACCTATATATTTGTTTTTTTTTACCTATTGTTGACGCAAGGCAATTTGTTTTAATTTATTTGTTCAGTAAATCACAAAACGTATAGTAAATTACTATATTTGGAAAAGTGGAATAATTCTTATTGTTATTGTTCACTTTATCTAATCATTTTAATTTTTTAATTATGGTCGTTATTTATTTATAATTTTCCAATCGCTGTCATTGACTGTAGTGTATTTTTTTTTCAGGTAAAGCATAATCTTTGCATTGAATTGAAAAATAATCAGTTTACTTTAGGCTTACGTATTAGGAGTTCTTATTCAGTATCTGCACAGTGGCAGTGCCTATCAAAAAATAAACACATATAGGATGTATGTATATGGGAAGTGATTTTTAACATTGTACACCGTACAAATTTAAAATTATTCTTGTACAAAAATTCTCTCTGTAAATTAATGACAACGTTTCATTGGTGTCTCTGCTGTTTGTATTAACCATTTATGATTATTTTCATTTGATCGTATACTATGAAAACAAAAATTTTTGTATCTGTGAAACTGAACGTTTATATACAAATGATAATGAACATTGAATTTTTAGAGTCAGAATTCCGCAAACCGCTCTGTGAAAATCGCTCCATTTCTAAATTTTATCGATCAATAATTAATATAGGCCTCTATGGAGTGAACCTATAATTTTCTTTAAATATAAGCCTTAAAAATATTTTATTCGCTTTTGCTTTATTATAAATATTATTATTGTACAATCTTAAAATTGTTCATATTCTTATTATTATTTATTTTATTTATAAATATAAATTTTTCATTTTTCTGTGTTAATAATATTTATTTAATCGCATAAATAAATATAAATAAATAATTTAAATATTACTATATCTACAAACAATTTCCCTTTCATACATAATACAGGTATCCCTTGAATTATGCAATAGTTATACGTATCGAACTAATCCAATCCAAGTCCATAAAACTGCCCAGTGTATGGATTTCACAGAAGTTCAGTAGGAACTTTAATATAATCCCATTATACATCTACATACTAAATTTGATTAAAATTAAATAAGAATTGGTTGAGTTTCAATGTTTCCAGAATTGCTCCAGGAAAACAATTTTTAAGTAGTATTATTCCACATATTTCTTTACATCAGTAGGTGTCAAAATATTAGTATACTAAGATTTTTGTGTTTTCTAGTTTAATTTTATTTTTCAAACAAAATAATAGGTTGTAGGTCTCATATGTATTTTTTATTTATAAGAGTGTATTATATAGAGATCATAAAAATAATATGTTTCTTAGGCAAAACCATATATTTTCTTCATAAAAAATAATAAATGCATGAATAAAAAAATAATAAAGTCAATCTTAGTATTTAGCGATGCCACACTTTGCTGTAATTATAGCTTTTATGCGGCGCGGCATGTTCCCTATGCAGACTTTTGCATTTTTTGAAGTTCGGTGTTGTGATGCCATTCTTTGCTGAAAATTTCAATCAACTGGCGCTTGGTGATGATTAGCGATCGTCCGTTTGGTAACAGTAATGTTATTTTCAGCAAGGAATGCTTTCCCTAATAATTTGAGCATCGACCGTAACATTATTAAATTTTAAGATTGCCTTTAAATTTGTATTAATGTGTAAAATACGAAATTACGATATTACAATAAGAGTCTTAATTTAATTTTCTATAAATATTGCCTCCACTTGTGCTTATAAAACTTCCAAGATGTGAAGACATTTCTAGAATATGTTTTCAATTAAAAAAACAAAGCTTTCAAATGGCGTTTATTTTATGAATTTATTTTTTCTGCTTACAAAGATATTCGTTCAAGGGAGTGTCGTAAATTTATGATAGGACAAATCCAAAACAGAATAAATCAAAGTACCGCATAAATCACGGGATACCTGTATTATATAAACAAATATCCCAATAAAATTCGCATGTTACCTGGGTATTGCAGCAGATAAAATAAATTTCAACATTACCGAGCACATAAAATAATATATGTTTTATAAAACACAAACATATGGAATTTTAACAAATACCTAATGATATATAATTAATAGACTTTTGATTAAATCAACTTTGGAAAAATTGTGTGACTGTAAAATTTTTATAAAATTTATTGTATCCATTAAAAAAATAGAAAAAAAAATGGATAAATAAATAAATAAATAGAAAAAAAACGATACAACGTTCTGTGTATTTTGCAAATGTAAATATTGCAAATATCAAATAAGTAAAAATAAAAATAATGTACGAGTACTAACAACAAAACTTTGGGGTAGATTATAAATATTGTATTAATTTATATTTATCTCAGCGTATGCATTATTTAGTATAAAATAAATATATTATACGTTTTTTCTATGTTTAGAATATGCTATCTAGATTTTATTTATAAACAGGGTGTTGTACCATGAGCCATCTAAGACATGGTTTATATAAGAATCGACTGAAACCCAACCTTTTAATGTGATCAATATTATGCGAATATCATATGATAGACTAAATAAAGCTACGCTTTCGGTCTTCTATTATTTCTAATGAGGTTATACAAATTTCTAAAAGGGAATAGGATTCGTTGGATTATAATAAATGTGCCAAAAATTATAATAAAAATTTGCCAATGAGTTGGTACAATCTTATGTCCATTGCAAATGGACGCCAATACCGCAAGGGTTAATAACATTTTAAACGTCTAAAATTTCTGAGTATGACAAGAAGTAACCTTAGCCGGACTGTATAAAATGCATGACAATTAATAATCTATATTTAGTCTATGATATTATGATCTATTTAGCATTCATTCCATCATCACACATATAAAAAATCAAATCGACACTGGATTGTTAGCTTTTAATACACCCTATGTATACCGTATACAATTATACGTAAATCTAATATTTATAAAAACACTGTTGACATTAACACAAGATCTCAATAATAACAATATGTTAATAATAATAATAATAATAATAATATATATTTAGCTATGCATTTTGTATATGCATTTTTCAGTATAATGAATTATAAAAATAACATTATAAATGTTTTGTCTATATGTTTTTGTGTAAATACATTAAATATCAATTTCTCGAATTTTGTAATAATATGACAAAATAGGATATATATTTAATACATTATTTATACGCGCTTATCGAAAACATGTAAAGTAAAATACAAAAATATGTAATATAAATTTATATGAATTAGTAAATATTAAATAAAATATTGGTAATAGAAAGGTAGAAAGGCATTAATTGCATATTTATATTTTTAATACTTAAATGCCTAGATATGTTTTGTTTTGAATATATTTTTAATACACTTCGTTGTATTTTTACTTATAGGCAGTTATAAAATTTATGTACACGCTCTGTCACAGAATAAACTGGAATCGTTATGTAAAAATCATGGAACATGTATCTCCACCTATAAGTTTTTTTGTGATGATGTTCTGTGAACGTTTGTCAACAAACTGTCAAAAGTTCATGAAATTATGCATTCAGTATAGAAACGAAAATACCTCACCTAAAGTTACAGCTGTATTTGTGCGTCGAACGAAAAATGAGAATAAAAAAACACAGAAACCAACATTAAATTAATAATAATTTTGTTTTAAAATTGGTAAAAATGCCCACTCAAACGTATGCTTTGTTTAAAACCGCGAATGCTGTGATAATTGTGTGTTAAAAGCATAAGTTTTTAAATGACACAAATGATTCGCAGAAGACAGAGGGAGGCTATAAGTGTTGATGAACGTCTAGGTCGACCATCTGAAGCAATTTACTGAAAAAAACACACATACATTAATTAATGATCTAAAATTGCACCGAATTGAACTAATAATCAAATGGTTTTTGCTTAATCATTCACCATTTAATTCTCTGCGAATAATTTCTATTCCCTACACTTCATTTGGCTATGAAATGAAATCGTTCTGCATCAGTTGAAGACATTCAATAGACAACGACCACCGTTCTTAATGGCATTCCAATCACGCAGCCATAAAAAAGTGTTTTTCAGTTGATGAAGATTATTTTGAATAAATAAAATGGTTTTTGTGTAAATTATATATTTATTTTTGTGTTTCTTTAATCCATTTCGGATTATTATGGAACTGGAGCATAGGTTGTATTACATTTGGTTTACTTATTGTAATAAATCCGAATTTATATATATATTATATAACTCTACTAATATATGAATCACATATTTAATTATATCGAAATGTGTGCTTATCTAATTAATTTTTAAAGAAATTTATACAAGTAATGTTACGAAATGAAAATTTAATTATCTTATCATTTATACAGGGTGTCCCAAGAACAGATAAAATTTATCCAAAGCGAAAATAAATTTTATGCCTACATCGTGTTGTGGTTATTTTTGAATATCTCTGGAACCAGTTGAGAACGAAAGCAATATTAAAGCTTAAATGAAAGCTAATGAATGTGGCAAATTTTTATATGTATGCCGAGAAAAAGATTTCATCATGATTTCTCGACTTATGATTGAACAAACTTTCAACAAGAAAAATTGTGTTTAACGACTTATCGATATTCCTATTAGTATCTAGGTAACCACAACTACGAATCGCCATATCTATGTCTTTAAATTGTTCTTCCGTATTGCCTATTGATTATTTTAGATATTTAACTGAAAAATTATACAAATTATCGGAATATCATTTGTAATTATAATTAATAATTATTAAAATACAAAATGTATGTGTATTTTAAAAGTAGTAATTTATTAATATAGAAATCATTTTGTATTATTTATTTATTTTTTCATATATACCATAATTCTTATTAACAATGTTACAAAGAGTTCAATAAATTTTCAAGTACAAACATATTACAGATATATGGTATTTATAGATAGAGAGTTTAAATTTCCGTATGTGTAATAATTAATAAAAATTCAATCAATCGCGTATATGCGTAATTGCGTACGTACTCATACATTTATTTTGAATTAATAAGTGAAAGGTTATAACAAAAAAATTCATAAATTATCATTTATACATTTCAATTGCATACCTTATACAATAATTAAAATTATGCATTAATTACTCTTGAAGTCATCAACTCTTATATTTATTTATTTAAATATTTATTTATTGGATTTTATTTTGTCAATAATATTTTATGTACATGTGTGTGTGTATTTGTTATAATCCTCCGCCAACGCGTTATTAGTGCTTTTGTGACAATTTTTTACAATATGTATATAGGTATTTGCAAGTATGATCCCGCCGATTTAACTACAAACACTTTAGTTTATTTTTGAAAGATTTGTAATTATATTTTTATTGAATGTGATTGCTATCGTTAGCTACAACTATATTCTCTCAAGCTTTTGCCAATTTTTGAATACCATAAAATAAAATTTCTCCTTTTCATATTTTTGGATGCGCTGTTCAGAAATTTCATGTGTCATTGATGTGAACAATGGGGTATTGGAGTCCGGTTGTACTGGTTGACCTGAATCAGTTTAATTTTTAGATCGTTAAGCATTGTGTTAAAATAAATTAATTTTTCCATCACCAATAGTAACTTACCATCGTAATTTCACGCAATGTTCGTTCACTCGGTCGAGATCAAAATTAAAGAACCATAATGTGGAAAAACCTATGTCGAATTATCCGTAAATGGAAAGAAACAGATGAACACAGATTTCATTGGAACACAATTTAAGGTCTGAAAAGATCTAAGAAATTCATCCAACCATACTATGAAGTTATAACTAAATTTTAAGAAACAAGATGGCTATAATTATCAGGTAGAGCTAGATTGTCACTTTCATTGATAATATTAGGTTGTCAACTATCTCCCTTCCGCCTTTTTGCTCTTTATTCAATGCTTTATAAAAAGTGTTACAGTAATCGGATTTAGTTCAAATATGCGCCGTTTTGTTCGATAATCTGTTTCCATCTAGACTGCAACTTCATAATACCTCCCTCGTAGAAGCCCCCCTCCTTATTTGCGAAGAACTCGGACAGCCACTTTTCACAAGCCTCTTTTGAGATCAACTTTACACCACCAAGGGCGTTCGCCATGGACAGGAACAGGTGGTAATCACTTGGCGCTATGTCCGGGCTATATGGTGGATGCGATAAAACCTCCCATCCGAGCTCCCGTAGCTTCTGACGAGTCATCAACGAAGTGTGTGGTCTGGCGTTGTCCTGGTGGAACACTACACCCTTCCTTTTGGCCAATTCTGGACGCTTCTGGTCGATCGCCTGCTTCAAGCGGTCCAGTTGTTCGCAGTAGATGGTAGAATTAAGCGTCTGGCCATATGGGAGCAGCTCATAGTGGATGATTCCCTTCCAATCCCACCAAACACACAGCAAAACCTTCCTGGCCGTCAATCCCGGCTTGGCCACTGTTTGGGACGATTCACCGGCCTGCGACCACGACCGTTTTCGCTTGATATTGTCGTATGTGATCCATTTATCGTCGCCAGTCACCATCCGCTTCAAGAATGGGTCGAGTTCGTTCCGTTTCAGCAGCATTTCGCAAATGGAAATTCGGTCCATTAGATTTTTCACTGTTAATTCATGTGGCACCCAAACATCAAGCTTTTTTTTGTATCCAGCCTTCTGCAGATGGTTTAAAATGGTTTGGTGACTAACTCCCATCTCCTGGGCGATGTCACGAGATGCCACATGCCGGTCTAACTCGATGTATTCCATGATTTGATCGGTATTTGTCGTCACAGGTCTTCCGCCGGCTGGCTTATCCATGGTGTCGTTTTCACCGGCTCTGAATCGTCGAAACCATTCCTCCGCGGTTCGAAGTGATAGAGTACCATCCCCCAAAACACCATTAATCTCACGGAACGTTTCTCTAGCGGATTTGCCTTTAACGAAGGAAAACTTTAAAATAGCGCGAATTTCGGCGTTAGTGAACTCCATGTTTACACGTCTATAACTGTTGAACGCAATATCCAAACTAATCATACATAGCGTCGTTTTGTTTGTTATGTCAAGAGCTTTCAAATTATGTACAGTGTTGCCAGATACGAGCTCTGTAGCGCTTTGTACATAGCCGCGAAATTAAAAAGACAAAAAGGCGGAAGGGAGATATTTGACAACCTTATATAATAGTTCATTGTACTTAATGGACCTATTGATGGATCTAGTCACAAATTTTTAATGGAATATCAAATTGGCAAAGTTTAATTAAGTTTAGCTGAAATCAATGCAGTTGTGCAATGTGCAACGCATCATTCAATGTGCTAACACGTTACAAATGGAGTGTATATAAAAAATAGTTTTTGTATCAGATTTTGAATGGTGATGAAAAGTGAATCTTTTTTTTCCGCAATCAACATCACACAGATTAAATGGAATATTCACGAAAATAAAGCTATGCTGCTGTTTATTTTGGTGGGATATAGAAGGGGTTTTTTATTATGAGCTCTTGGAATCATATAAAAAGCAGCAAAAAATTGATAGTCTCAAAACCGAAGACCCTCTTTCATTATTACCGGAAATGTGCGGAGAAAATGTTATGACATGGGAATTAAAGCATATACCTAATATTATTATATGTATACAAATGTGCAATATGGTTTCACGTGAGTAAATCTCTGAATTTAATATAATGAGAATGACTATAATATTCTGACATAGACATTGGTTGGTACAACAATATACTGTTAATGCAAAATTTCAATGACATCAAATTGAAATCGGCTATATATTTTCTGAATGCCTTAATTATTGAACATCCGATAAAACTATGACGCGTAATTAAGAGTGATGATAAATCATAAAATGTGTTATTTCGCAAAATTTAGTGGGGATGTTCATCGTTATAAATTTTTCCAAATTTTCTTACTTTTACGGTATGCTAACATCTTAAAATTTCCTATACTATATAATATAGCCCCATTACTAAAATAAAATTAATTATAAATATCAATTTGTCTATTCTACACATATAACATACATAACATACAATTAGCAACTAATTTTATAATTTTTATGACTGTAATATATATAGCAGCCATAATTCTGTAATTATTAAAATAAACTAATATATATATTTAATTTAATATAATGTGCGTGTGTGTATTTTAGTAGTATGGGTTATATAAAAATTATCTTATAAAATATTGCCTGTAGCAGATTAATTTTTATACACAGTATAATTATAGCTGTCAGTTGATGTCAAGTGAGTATCAAACATACAGTTTAATTAAAAGTAATATAAAAAAAGAAACAGGTATCCTACAATCAATTTGATTATGATATATATAATTTACGTGTATTACAATTATAGTATAACCAATATTTTATATATACGGAAAGTTTGCTTTTTTTTTCTTACATTTTTACTACTTCTTGCATATGCCGAGCATGTAAACATTCTTTTTCGCTGTGTACAGACAGAATGTACGTACATACTATATACACTGTGTACCACAAATAAGTAAACAAACTATTACGCCCCATAACACTGTCAAGACCGTCAATGTGTTAAATAAATTAAACTTATTTTCATTTTTTTAACAAGTATTTCTCAATCTTAACATTTTTATCTTGAACAGAAAAACTATATTTTTTGCAAACTTCAATCGATAATTGCAACCAAATTTTCGTTTATTAAAACTTTAAATTCTGTAATATTTTGAGGTGTCCTTGCATGAGTTTTAAGCTAATCCCAAACATTTTCATGTCCGGACCTTGCGTATAACCCATTGTAAAACACTGATTTAATTCTTACAAAAATATTCGGAAATGACTTTGGCATTACACACCGATGTATTATCTTACTGTACGATAAAATCCTCTCCTATTTATAATAATTTCATCTGAAACAATGACTTCATCTATAATTTTTAGTTAAACTTTTAAGTTAAATTATCCTTCTGGAATTACGATTTTACTGGTTCCATATGAAGAAATACAACCCAAAAACATTACTCCTTTTTCATTCGATTGGAATGTTGATTTTGATCACTTATCAAAGTGTAATTCTCCTGTATGGCAATACGTATATTCGACCGTCACTATATTATATTATATATTAAGCGAAACAAAGATTTGTCGCTGCACAATATATAATTTCACAATTTTGAAGATGTTAGAAAATGTTAGAACTTCATCAGTTTTTCGTCTTACAAACTACATAAGGCAATTTTTTGCCATTTTTTACCATGTATATTTTGTAAATGCAATCTTCTGAGAATGAGTAGTCTGTTTCGATGGTGTTTCTTTTCCTTCAAGGTGTAGCAGCACCCATATTTTTGGAATAGATAACAGGATAAAAGTTAATATTTGTTTATCGGTGCTCTTGACATTTATTTGTAGTCCACCTTTACTGAATGTAGCATGAAAAGGTTTTGCTGTACGGTAAATTCGGTAGATTATGCATTTATGCATGGCATGGCAAGGGCAACCGGTTTTTTTTTCCAATATTGTGGTATGAATTTCAATCATTTTTTAATATTATTATTAGTTTACGTTTTTCGTTGGATAAATGTTTAAATTGCGTTATTATTAATTGTCAAAAAGGTTGATAAGCGTCACGATATACAAGAAATTATAAGTAAATACTAAAATTTTGTTTAATAAATATAAACATAAATAAATAAATAAACAATAAATTGTTAAATAAATTATAAATTAATTGAATAATAATTTCTAAACAAAATTGTGTGGATACAACACAAATAATTTACAGATAATCGTTTACTTAATTATGGAACGCACATTTTGAATGCACATACTCTGTTAACTAATGTTATGACAAACGAATAAAAAGCAATAATATTCCAACGTCTCCACATAAAAACATTTGTTTATTTTAATGCATGTTTATACCTGCTGAAACATATTTATAGTAATTGTATGTTTATCAATTTATGGTACATAGTGTATCTATAGATGATAGGTGTATCTGAATAATATAATACTGTCTGGAGATTTTCTCGTACCGCGTTCTGTGTGTGTCTAATATGTAAATAATAAAAAATACCTCATTTATAAATAACTTTATGATCGTATACCTAAAAGAAATAAAAATATTTATGTTGTGTACTGTGATATTGATTTATGTACACATCTTAATTTACAAGAGTATTTATAGACCTTTAATTATTCACTTTCTTTTTACTTCATGTAGAAAATTTAATACTTTTGTATCTGTATTGGTGTGATTTTACAATTAAAAATAAATATAGGTCAGTGTTTTAAATTTTAAATTGTCGTAGGTAAGGAAATATTAAATAAAATAATTTTCTCCTTTTCGCTTCCTTACTTCTCCATTACATAATATTATACACATAAATTATAGGTTATTTGTGATGAAACATTAATCAATTATATAATATATAGTAAATATTTACTACGTTTAAGTATATAATAAATTGCATGTATTATATATTTAGTTATTTACATGTAACCTTTTAAAATTAATAGATTTATTATAAATAAATTAATATTAAAAACACCACACATATTTTTACTAATTTTTTTTCCTTTTTGTTAAGAAAAAATAAACCTTTCTAATTTATGTATACAATTTACGGAGTAGTACAAAATATACTAATACTATAATATATGGAATAAATAAATATTCAGATTATAAAATTGATATGATTTTATTTGACTTTTATATGCGAGTTATCAACATATTTTAATAACTTATATTTTATAATTATTACTAATTTGTATATAACATTTATAATAATATTAATAATTTATTAGTAATTTTTTGATTACTTGATTTTAGTTTAATCCAGATTAGAATAAAGTTAATTACTATAGCAAAAACATTTCATTTAGAGTATAGAGTAAATCATTTGAAATATAACAATATTTTAACTATCTAAAGAATATAACTTGAAGTTTTAGTTACTGTTATTATTATTAAATGAATTCGAAATGTTTTAAAGGTAGATTTACCAAAAACCTGTAATTTATGTATATACGCAAAAAACTCCATAGTACAGCATTTAGATTTTAAGCAGAGTAGTTGAAAATTAATGATTTATAAAGATTATATAGTTAAATTTTCGAAATGCCTATATCATTGTTTACCAAATATTATTAACTTCTTTTTATTCTTCTTCTTCTTGATTTAGGTATTTGATATCTGTTTTTTTCAATTGCCATTCCTACGATATAGATGTCCAACAGTCGTACCATTTTTGGGTGGTTTTCCTGGTAGCCGTCCCGATTTGATTTTACTTTCTATTACGACCTTCACCAATCGATCTTTATTCGCTGTTCTTTCTACATGGTCTGTCCAATTCCTTCCCCTATTTCGACTTCAGCGCACAATATCTCCAATACCGCAAACTGCTGCGCTTCTTATCTCTCTATGTGTATCCACATATTTGTCTAAACGTTTACATTTCCGTGGTTCATAATTTTTGTTTTGTCTTTGAGGTGTCCGCTGTTGCCTCAATGGCATACGTTAATATGAGCCGAATCCAGCTTTTATAACATGCATTTATTTCTTCATATTTTTTTCTTTTTTAATTTTTTTTAAGGCATATATTGCTCCAAATGGAGCTTTATGTCATATAATAAACCTTTCATAACAGCCAAGTTGGTATATTATTCCGCATGGGAGTATATAACAACTTACCAATTGCGCTGTAATTAACGAAAGATAGATGTTTTCAAAATACTATTATTTTTATATGGCTAATCAAGCCCATAGTTATGTGTGTGCAGACATTGTTAATCTTTGAATAGCGTCCAACATCATATTTTCAAAGATATCTGTTTTTCTTTTTATTCCACAAACGAACAAATGGTCACCCAGCAGAAAAATTTTACTATTAAAATAAATACCGAAAAATTTCCTATGAAAACTAGCGGAATTGAACCCAATATATTTCATGATTAATAATATATATTTCGGTGCTATGCAACTGCGCTACTGAGTGTTTATTGCTTCATATAACGTTTCGTAAATAACCCGAAACAGCCGCCGCTTTCCTGTTTGTTTTTTCTTTTCTGTTTCATTGTGGTGAAAGCTAGTTATATTAACACGCAGATATTTAAAATTGAACACTTCTGAATAGTTTAACAGATAAGTATTTTGAGAAAAATTTAGTAAATTAAATATTATAATTATTGTTGTATGCATACTCTATTCCATATAATAAACCGAAATGGATTAAAAAATCAAAAATAAGTATTAAATTTTCACAAAAAACATTTTTTTTTATCCCAAAAAATCTTCATCATCTGAAATGGCACCATTTGCACGTTCAACAAGTGATTCAAAGCAATTTTTTTTATGCCTGTGATGCCTTTTTAATGTCTTCTACTGATACAAAACGGAAAATTTGATAATTAGTTCAATTTGGTGAAATTTTTGATCATCATTTAATTGATGTGGAACAAACTTTAAGTACATCTATCGTAGACTAGAAAAAATTCGATGAATTATTGTTTTCGGTATTCTAAGCTCAATTTTGATGAGTAATTCTCACCAAAATATGGAATTTTTTTTTTCCTTTAGTAAATTGCTTCCGATCTGGATGATGTGATGACACTTACATCTCCTCTGCCTGTGAATCATATATGAAATTTAAAAAGTTATGCTTTTAACCGACAATTATCACCATATTCTCAATTTTAAGCAAATTATTCGTAATTGAAATTATACCCAGAAAATTAACATTATTTAGGTATTGCTTACGGGTTTAACGAAAGGAATATGTTTGGAGGTAATAGAGAAAACCGTTACCTATTTTAATTTATAAATAATATACATATTGGAATTAAATACATTTGAGACTAACGTTATTATTTTCATTGGAATAATAGGTTTGTGTTAGAATTTAAAAGATTAAAATTTAAAATATTGTAGTTGTAGTTCACTGTATATATTTCACTTTGTATTACAATTTTAAATCAAATTTAAATGTGTGCGGCATCAATTTTATTCTATTTCGGAATGATCTTGATTTGATGGTCTATGAATGTGAAAAACACCACGCAATTGGTACGTTTCCACTTACTCGTATTCTCTGCTTCAACTATTTCGTTTGTCTCTGCGGTGTGTATATTGTTTTGAATACATGTTTCATGATGAATCGACGTAATAATTTTGTGTTTTTGTTCACGGATTGTAAGCAAACTCGATGCATATTCTACAAAGATGTTTATTTCCATGTCCGCGCTATCATTTCGCTCTCACACAATATCGCACGAATTTTGACGATCATTTCTTCTGTACTCATCTTTTATGGACGAACTTCCTATGGTGATATTGGTTTTGTGCTTATGCTATCAAAACGAAACTCAGTATACACAACATTTATGAATTATTTTAATTGACGAAACGGATTCTGGATAGTATTCATCAAATTCTATTGTTGCATTCTATGGTGGGGTTTTTTCCCTTTCACCGTTTTAACAAATGAAACAAAAGTTGTTTGCTGTCAATGGCAACCGAAGCAAAACTAATCGACATATTTTTTTGAAAATTTGGTTTGTAAACTTTTAAAAGAATGTTCGATTTGAAGAATAATATTAGATTGGTGTAAACTGCGTTACATTTTTACCTTTCTAATCATATGCCAACCATTTATTTCTATATTCTATTATTTACTGATCACATTCTTTGATCAACATTCATATTTTTTTTTTTAGTTTTTGAGAAATTTTGAACCAAATTATGTTTATATTTTCAAATAAATGCACTTTTCGAGTTTTGTATAATATTATGTATAATCCTGTGGTGGAATTACATAAGGCGATTAGTGACTACTATTAGGATCATTTTTAGGAATATTTTCACATTTTTTACATACAAAATATTTCTAAAATTCACAAAAAGTGATGGTGTGTAGTCACTGATCACCTTAAATTAATAATCCCAACTCTGTATTACAATACATATATATATATATGTTATATAATATTATAATAAAATAAACTAATATATATTTTAGTATTAATCATTATATAAAAATCTATTATATGTAATTAATTATATATATATTTCATATTGGAGTATAGTAATAGATGATATGTGTGTTATTAGTTTACGTAGTAGTATAAATTGTGTAATATCATAATAATACATATTAAAATTTTCATTATTTATAATGCTATATAATAATATATGTAACGTATATGATTTTGTATTATAAACGACAACCTACATCATTATTTAAATTGAATTTCGTGCCTTAATTTATACCCATATACATGCAATATACATTACAAATATAGGTATAGAATATTTATAACTAAATTATCTTTGCGAAAAATTTTTCATTTTGTATATTATTAAAATTTTCTTTATGTAACTATCAATGTATTTATACGATGGAAACAAAAAAATTAAGTAATTATTTTAAATGTTAATGACTATTATTTTTATAAATATTGTACTTACTAATTTATATTTTATTATAAATGTATATATCAATATAATAATAATGTAATACTACTAATAAACTGTTTCAATTTATTTTATAATTACATATTAATATAATATCGTGGTAATGTCTATTGATACGATCCAATATTCCGATTTTCATATCTGTTAATTATAATATTATATATAAACAATAGGTAGATCGTAAATTGTATATTATTTATATTAAATTGATAGTCAAAAGGTAATTTAAGTTACTATGCGATCTTTGTGTGATCAGATTTTCAGTGCTGCTTGTGGTATTCTATATTATAGTATGTATTTATAAATTCATACCAGTGGAAATATTGGCAATGATTTTTTATTAAATAATACCTTCCATCCTAAAAATAATGAGAATGGTATTATAATATATTGAACCCGTAGCGCCATTTATTATCTACTAATTTATTTATATAGTGTAAACCGACCCTAACAAACTCTCAAAGTTTCATGACATTTCAGTACGTGTAAGTAAAAAATACAACGCATCAAGTGACAAGAATTTTTGTGCATCGTTCGAAAAATGAATATAAATAGAAAGAGCAAAGAATCAACATATGTTTGGTTTTTAAATTATTAAAAATACTACTCAAACGAATGATTTGCTTAAATCGCGAGCGGTGATAATTGTATGTCAAAAGCACAAGTTTTTAGGCAGTAGAAGCTATAAGTGATGATAAACCTCCAGGTCGACCATCTGAAGCAATGTACTGAAGAAAACATTGAAAAACTGCTTGATTTCTTGAAAATTTGTAAGAAATTTTGTATTGAACCGTTTGGTCTGTCTTATGCTTTGTGTTCATCCTGAATACTTATTCATTTATTAATTATTTATTTATTTCATTGAAATTTACATTTGGACAATTAAAGCTCATAACAAAATATGTACATTATAGGTTTATTATATTTTATAGCTGAACATTTATAAGTAAATTTATCAAATTCAGTAACAACCAAAACACCCAAAAATATAATTGGTGCAATTCGATATTTAATCGTAACGGCGTAAACCGAAAATAAATCTTAAACAATAATTATAGGCAACATTTAGTTTGTTATAACAGTAAGAATCTATAGAGAAGCAAAAACAACATCACAGTACAAAATCTGAGGATTGTTCCTAAACCCGTAAATAGGAACAAACGAGTATCTCGCGAAAGCAAGTGGGAAAACCTGCATAACCAACGCAACAAGCCATAAACACGTTCAGTCACATCGCTCCTATGTCAGAGTTTTGCGGAAAACCGCAAGAAATTAAATTAGAAAGTTTCTGACATAATATATTGTCAGTGTCAAATGGTTTGGAAAAATTAAGTAATAATCACAGTAGGGTTCAATATTTATATAGTTTAGTACAGTTATAACCGACATAATGCAATACGGCTTTCTGGTCCCACCGCAAATACTGCAAAATCCATTCCACCATATTTTTGAAGCTTTGAAACCACTTTCTGCAATTTCTTTCAGATAAAAACTATTCACTATCAGTTTCGTCAGGCATTCGATAATTTCATGCACTGGTTTTTTCATATATAAAACAATAAACTCCACACGTTTTTCTGGTACAAAACATGGCAGTCTCTAAAAGCCAAAAAAAAATGTGTTGTTTATACACTTTTAGCTCATAATAAAGAATTGCTGATGATAAAGAAATAAAGAGATTACGTTCACATAAAAATTTTCAGCCCAAATCGTAATCATTATAGGCGGCTACAGTGATAGTTTCAAACCGTATGTATACCTATTATTTATATTTCGTAAAACAAAAGGAAATTTAGCAAAACTTTACTATGTCCTTATTCTACATTACACATAAATACGGCAATGACAATTGAGATATTCCTTTTCTATTCCATAATTCATATAAATAATTTACCAATAAATCTTTGCTATGCAATTTTATGTAAGAAATAAATTTTTAAATATTATATTATAAACGTGTTTTACAAATCTATGAATATGTGAAATTTTTAGAATGTTAATCGATCATAAAAATAAAATAAAATAACATTCACATATTAAAAAGTTATAATGTTTGTATTTAGTATTTTATTTATTTTCATTTGACATATAATATTTAAAGAAAGGCATCATCTTTAATTTTTTTTTTCTTTTTTATGGTGTTTTTATTATTTTTTTTTGTTTTAATGCAGTCAAATTATAGTTTTTTAAGTCTTCAGATAATGTGAAGGTTAACATTATAAAGATTATATATTCTAAATTCATTTTTATTCTTTTAAATCCATTTTAATTGAAACAAAAAATGAACTGTCTATTTTATTTTAAAAATTACATAATCATATAACATCCAATGAACTGTGTGTGTGCCTGTGTATAGTACGTTGCCATTGCCATATACGATTCAGCTGCGTGTGTATCGAGACATATCCAATGGGTTTGTTAATATTTATTATTTATTTTCCACATACCATGTTCATATAATAATATATAAATAATAAATATTTAATAATATTAATGAGTTACAGCTTCTACATAAAACACTTCTTTATTTTACTAAATATATATTGTAATATTATTATTATTATTATTTTTGTGTTTAATTTTTAATTTTATTACCTTTGATATGTTTATGTTGTAAATGGATGATGTTACAACATTTCAATTTTTAATTTTTTGTTTTATTATATTTTTCGTTGAATTTACTTTTACAGTATTGATCGAACATATTGTTACAAGTCAAAGTAGTATATATTTGTATATTGTAAATGTATATAAAAAATGCACAATGACGAATGTAACTACTGAAATTTTGAAGCGCGATTACCATATATTATTCGTTATGGAACCAACAAAATGTATATAGTGTTAAATTTCAGAGTATATGGTGTCAATGTGTTAAATTCACAGATTAAATTGTCTGCACATAAATGTTTAATGAGAACTGAATGACAGTATCTTTACATATACAGCTTTTGCTTCTAATATTGTTATACGATTATCGTAGGTAGGTACCCAGAATAATTATACAATTATTATGTAATTTTCCGTAATATAATTATACATAGCAGTTTGTATTCGTTTATGAATTATTACAAGTATTCCAAAGTTAATTTTAAATACAATATACCACCAATAATACTTCAATTTGCACGTTCAACAAGTGCATCAAATGCCTATTTTTGTATGTGATTGAAATATTGTCGAGTGTAACGGTCGCGTTGACTACATTCAATGTTTTGAATTAATACAAATCGGTTTCTTTATTTCACCGGCATTTGAAGTTTTGGGAATAGAAAATAATTGAACGAATGGAGCTAAATCGAAAGAATACCGCGAGTGTTAAACAAATTACCTGCCTCTCGATATCCTGGACGAACACGACACAATACACAAACAATTGGGTATGAAAAAATTGTTTTCCAAATGGGTGACACGAACAACAAAACAACGCAACGAATTAATGATTCAGCACGCTGTTTGGACATGTTTAAGTAGAATAAGCCTGAGTTTTTGCATCAGTACATCACAATGGATGAAACATGGATCTACCATTTCCAAGAATCCAGCCGACTGTCAGATGAGTGACGAGCGCAGTCGATGAAGCCCATCCGAAGCGACTAAAATTATTATATACTCCCATGTGGAGTAATTTACCAACTT
Source organism: Bibio marci (assembly GCA_910594885.2). Lineage (NCBI taxonomy): Eukaryota > Metazoa > Arthropoda > Insecta > Diptera > Bibionidae > Bibio > Bibio marci. Next base: position 31,750,791 of record OU343115.1, on the reverse strand, counting down.
GGCTGTAATGAAAAGGTTTATTAGATGACGTAATGCTCCATTTGGAGCAATATATGCCTTAAAAAAAAAAAGAGAAAAGAAAATACCATGAACATAGAAAAACTATCAACATCGACTATTGTGTTACTGGAGCATTTGAAGGACGAAATCACCAAAAAGAGGCAATATTAGGTGAAGAAAAAAATCTTGTTCCACCATGACGATGCACTCACTGAAAACTATAGCAAAAATGCAAGAATTGGGCTATGAATTGCTTCCGCACCCACCGTATAGTCTAGATCTAACCCCCAGAGATTACCACCTTTTTTTTTCGAACTCAAAAAGATGCTCCGTAGCAACGGAATTGGTTTACGCAATTTGAAGGCAAAGACAAATCGTTCTACAAGGGTCGCATCGAAAAGTTAGAAAAGTGTTGGAATGATTGTATTGCCGTCAAAGGATATTGATGAATAAATTATTAAAAAAAACTGTATACACTGAAAATGAATTTGTACATAATTTCAATGAATAGCGTTTATAAGCCCATTTTTCATTGTTTCAATGAATAATTCAATAATATTTTTCATTTTTAAAAATTATCTTAATGTACTTGTTTATTGAATGAATGAATTCGCGATCATTAATTACTTTATGTTCAGAATAATAAGTTATTAAACAGAAAACGTTGAAAAAATGAATAATATTCATCAAAACAATTATACAATTCTTTAAACCAACATTGAAGTGATTCATTGAAAAATATTCATTTTCGCTATTATGTTTTAATGAATTATTCGTTGATTTAATAAATGTTATTTCATTTTAACAATAAACCATGTTCCTTGGAGCAAAATTAATTAATATTTCATTGTTTTGACGTTACTAAAAACTGCATTTAAATTTTTGCAAATTATTAAATCAGTTTTACATAACATTAAATTGATTCATTCAAATTTATTTATACAAATGTACATCTTTTTCATTCATTTTACTAATATGTATTAGGGATTGTGTAATAAGTGAGAGTAATAAATTAACAAATACTCCATTATGATTAATGCATATATTTCATTTCATATGTGCCAATGTAGCCAAATAACAGTGTTATCAAGCCTTTTTCTGCACGTATGTCAACAATTTGTGTGTGCTGTACACATTATGCGTTCAATAACCTCATTCAAAGTTAAAAGTTTATATGAATTTAATTGAAAAAAATTTCATTAACAAATATGTTACTGTATACAGAGGAAAAAAATTTCACTAATGAATGATACTTCAAAATGCATATGAATCATCAAATCAATTCATTACTACATACTTTTTACATATTTTGCATTGAAAATATATCATTTCTAAATATATTGAAAGTGTCTGAAATGAGTAAATGTATATAAATGTGATAGAAAAGTATCAATATGACCTGCAAGAAGACCTCGGTTTTATGATTGATATATGTACAATTGTATACAATGCGTGTACTATAATAATATATCTATTTTTTATAAATTAAAATATGTGTCCAATGTTTTGGGCCGTTACTATATTTTGTTTTTTTTATTGTCGGTCGGTCTATCTTCTATACTAAAACAACGCTTCATAAATACTTTATTTGTTATATATATATACAATATATGAAGCTACCGTGCTGCTGTTACACATATATATTTTGTTATTATTTTTGATATGATGGATAAGTGTTCATTATAAAATATATAATATAATCACTGATTTCCCATCAACGATAAATAAATCAATATATTATATCTATAATATGTATGGTATTTGTAAAAGATGAAAGAATATATGTGAATTGTAAATAATATAAAAAAATAAATACTTGAAAGATGAAAAAAAAATTTTTTATGAACCGAAAATTAAATAAACAAACCAAAACAAAAGCATCATAATATTTACTAACTCATCATTTTATTATGTAATTATAATTTTCATATTTATGTGTAATCTAATGCGTGTATATATAAATTTAATGTCTAATTTATTTAGTGAAAGTATCTAATATATTATAAAATAAATATACATACCTTTATTTATTTATAGTAAGTATTTATAGATTATATATTTTATTTATATTAAGTTTGTTTTTCAAATGTAGCAAATAATAATAATATTTCTTCTGGTTTTTTTTTTCAGCTATTTTGTATTATTATTATTATTATTTGTTCATAGTTATTTATTTTGTATTATTATACACTACTTTTCTCTCTTCGACAATATTATACTTCTATATTTATGTCTATATAAGCTTAAGCACTTTTAATTTATATCTTCTTAACATATGTTTTATTGTTGTATTTGCTAACATTTACTAACATTCAGTTCAGATAGCAAATTTACTATAACAAAATATGATAAACTTTATAATATAGAGACAAAGTTACAGCACCAAAGTTATTGTATTGTATATATACACTATATTTTAGAGACACATATCATACAATATTTCATGTAAATATAATATCTATCAACTATTTTATACATATAATATATCAATATCAAAGTCATGACTTAAGCATGACTTGAAGAATTTATAATTATTGTATGTATAATACTCGTATATTTTATATTGTATATACATAAATTTTGTAATGACTACTTAAAATGATAATAATTATAATATACAATATGCAATTTTTATGTTAGATTGATTTAACTAAAAAAAGAGAAATAAATATATTAAATAAAAACTCTCCCATAGATTATAATCATATTAACTTGTTTATTGTAATTGTATTTATATGCTGCAGACAACTTGCATTCAAATAATTATAATTTAATCATTTATGTTTTTGATGTGAAATGCATATACGCATTATATTCACGATAATATGCGGTATATTAATATTACTATAAAAAGTAGTTATTCTTATATACAGATACAGGTTGGCCCAAGAACCGTTTACTCACGAGATCATACAGAAATGTTGCATTTGGTTACAACATTGTGTTGTTAATAGTTACTTAATAGTTAAGGTTCCTGAGATTTTAAGCAATTCCTTTTCGCTTTACTACACTATTAAAAACAATTATTTATTTCTGTCTTGAACTTTTTGGAGACATTTTCGAAAACACTACTTAAAGATGCATATTATGTTTTGCGATGCGATATCCATAACAAAGATTTTCAAAATCAAAAATTAAGTTCGATATCCTTGTTTCCCAAACAAAATTTTCAATGATAATCCTATAATTAATATTTTTAAATAATTAATTAATAAAACTATATTATGTATAACAATACCTCTGCAAATAAATCGGGTAATTCATTTTTTCGAAAACGTATTTGTACAGTTAAAGTAACCCGCAAAGAAATATGGACCGATTATTCCATATTTCCAATACTTTTAAAATAGCTTGAAGCATTCAAAAATAAGATCCGTTTTTTGGTTCAAATCACATTTTTATTTATAGAATGTATATAAAACTAGTAATATTTTTAAATGTATGCTCCATCAGAAACCACAATCTTCGCCCGTCTTTCAGTTAATTGTTGCATTTCTTGTCTGCAGAATTCCTCCTCTATTGAGGAGATCCTTTCATCGAACCATTCTCATTCTCTGATGCTTTTATCTGAGTAAGTGAGGAGTAAGTGCTATAATTGGAATAAGTGGTAGTGTAAAGGAGCTATATCTGGCGAATACAGCGGGTGGGATAGAACTTCTCAGTTCAGTGCTTGCAAATAGTTTTTAACGACATTTACAGTGTGAGGTTTGAGACATCACATAGTTTCAGAAGTTTTCAGCAATACATGAAAACAAAATAATTATGGTTCCCGCAAGTCCGCAAGTATATTTGGTACAACACTTTCCATTTTCATGCGAATAAAAAATATGTTATTTACATTTCAATCAAATGTTATATTATACATTTTGAAGTTTATAAAAAGAGTTTTCCAGAGTATGTATTACCAGCTTCAACACATGCTAGCAGAAGACTGTCATCATCGATTAGAAAACGGAACTTACTTTTCCATATATCCAATATTTACAAATTATTTGCAATTTTGATTGTGCAAACAAATTTTGGTCGCGAATGTAAAAATTTTGAGAAATCTCTTGAATAACGATTCCTGGAACATCCTGTATAAATATCATGTAGCCTATACAGTTGAATTACACAGAATCTTTCAATTACATACTTTTATTTATTTTCATTTCCTTGATGGTAATAACAGTACGGTTTCAAACAATATCGCATATATAAAATTTGGACCAAACGTTTAAGATTAATAAAATATCTTTGATAATTATAATTTTTTCGGTTGTTTTTTCAAATTCATATTCATTTAATTTTATTATTATTATAAAAATGAAAATTCAACCAATTGAAGGATACGCAGAATAAAAACGCGTAGTTCTTTAAAATTAAAATAAAAGAAAAATAATTGCATATGCATTTAAAAGTTTCCATGGCATATTCCCTTGATGGTCGAAAAATAAGCGGAGTGACTTTTGAATATATGATTCTGGTATAACGCCAGCCATTGGCTGTTGAAATTTTCATGACATTCCCATCATTGTAAGTCAATATAGCAACAAATGCAGTGACAGTAGCCGATCAAAAAGAATATTATAGTAACAAAAAACCAATTAATTAAATTTTGTTTTAAAATTGATAAAAACGCTACCGAAAACGCTTATATTGATAACTATTTATCTAAAACACCAGTCTTTGTTTTTCGTGGCATCGACAATTCAATGACGGCAGATAAGATGAGTGGATGATGATAAACGTCCACTGACTAACCATCAGCAACGATTAACGTAGAAAACAATATAGAAAAATGCTTGATTTCAAAACCAATAATTTATGAGATTTTAATTGAAAAAATTGGTTTGCGAAAGGTTGTCTCACATCAATCTGATAACGCCTATATTGGCTGTTGATATGTATGGTGAACTGACTATGTAAAAGATTGTTCCTTACATTTGGTGTACATTAATTCAAGACATTAAACCGTCCGTTGAATGCCATATATAGTTAGCAGCATACTAATCAGCAACGGCTCAGAAAAGTCATTTGATGTACTTGTTGAACGTACAAATTGATGTATTTCAGTTGAGGGTGAATATTTCGAATAAATAATATTAGCTTTGTAAAAATAAACAAATTGTCGACTTTTTTCTTTATCAATTCTGAATATTTTTCAGAAAGTCGCTAAATATTAGTAATTTTACATTGATGATATGTGACTGTAAACGATTTAACTGTCTCTATTGTTTAAGGGTTGCTGGTTAAATTTCCGGAAAGCTATATATTCACAGAAAAACCATTTTATTGTTCTCCAAAGTTATTTGTCTTTATAAGTACTACATATACACTTATATATACCGTATATATTGTTCGATATATATGCTTCAATCAAGTGCTGCTTCTGTCTTTGGAAATCATTAATACAAGCTTTAGATTTTGTAGTAGAACTTAATTATTCAATTATTTGGTGGATGTCTTAATAACTTAATGTTTTTACATTCAAAATAATCGATTTTACTCTGCATATATTTATTGATCATGTATTATTCTGTACAAACAATTTGAATATAACATTCCTTGTTAATTAGAGCAATTTGTATTAAGCTCTGACCAACACCACATATTTACACATTCTATAGTATTCATTACACTGTATTATTATTTGCGTTATCATAATTACTAAGGAATTCAATAAAAAAACTTATATATCGTATTTTCATATGTTTTCTTCACAATCAATAAAAATTGTTAAAGAATTCGTAAATTTATTTCATCACTACATTATATGGTGAAAATTTCATCGTTCGGATCGCAAATTTTATTTTAATTTTATACTTACATATTCTCGTATACATATAATACATGTATGTTATATGTATATGTAATAATAATTGAATGAAATGCAATCCTTAGACATCTTTTGAAATGTGCGTATATCGAACTTATACTTGCTATTACATTTTTTCTTTGCTATTACTATTCACATGTTAAATGTACATTTTCTTAAATCTATACAAGATCTAAATAAAAAGATTTACATAAGATTTGTATAAATTATATAGATTGAATTTCGATAAGAAAAATAACACACAACTTGTAATTAATTTCACTAAACTAAATTACAATCGTGTGGGTTTATAAATTTGTAAAATAGAAAACATTTTCAAGTACGTACGTAAGTAAATAATTAATTAATTTCAAATGTAGCTTTTCAAAATTTCCTATAAATAACTATATCGATTTTCTTTTTCTTTAAATCATATTGAATTATATATAGAAAATAGAATATTATACAATATATTGTAATAGTTACACAATACCATCGTATTTAGAAAAGTTTAAAAGTTCATATTATATCTTTAATTTGTTGAATTATTTAAATTGTTTGCATATATTAAAATAAAATATGTTTATATGTTTTACAAATATATATATGATAATCAATGAAATATATATACAAAAACTACCACTGTACTCATTGTACTCATTGAAACTTTAACAATGTATACAAGGTAATATGGGGTAAAGCGAGACACGAGGTATAAAGATACAACTTGATAAAATATTATTATTGTATTTATAAATTTTTGCAAATTTTCATTTAAAAATATTTTTAATATAGTTAGACCATAGACTTAATAATTAATAAATAAAATATGATAATAATAATTGACGCACAAATGTAATATTAATTAGTACAGATTTCTTTTCGCATAAAAATCAGTTGCAAAAAATTCGAAATGCGTAAAAACATCATAGAAAAATATTTCAAAATATTGTGTTCAAAATCTTACAGCTATTTGTTTAAATTAAATGAAATTAAATACTAAAATTAAGTAATTATTTATAAATATTCTTTTTAATTTTTGCGAGGGTAGGTGAAAATTTCTCAGTGTGGAACTCTGACCCACTAAAAACGCCGTCTTTAATCATAACCAATATCAGTAACGATCGACCTATGATTTATTTATCTATTTTAAAAATACGTGTGTGTGTGTGAACAATTCTCATTGAGTTAAACGATATGTTTTTAATTACATATGTTTTTAATTACTGTTAAGATCCTTGTTGCGTATACATACCATGAAGCATTAACTATTTCTCGAAGTACTTTATTCTGAAATGTTTGAATCATCTGCGCTTTTTTAATTTCTTAATACAGCCTCATAGTTTAATATCTACTTTTATATATCAAGACATTATTTCCTATTTACAGCTCAAATTTACGTCCTAGTCAGTATAGTTTTCGTATTTTGTTAACTGCCTTATATAATTTCTCAATAGAATTCTTCACACAAGTATTAACAGCAAGGATAGCAGAAATATTGCCGAATAGACATTTTATTGTACGAATGCTTTTTCAATTATGCTAGCTGTGATTCGGTGTACCTGGTTCAACGTAGAGTACTTAGTTCTGCATCCAAATTGGTGAAGAGGGATTTATGTTCTATTTTTAATAATATGCACAAGCCTTTTATTTTTCAACAGTAGTTTTTTGAAAATTTTTAAAATGAATTTCTTTGGTTTGGAATAACAATTACTTCAGCTATTTTCCAGTGCCGATGATAGTCTGGAGCCTTTTTGTTGCTAGTAATGCGCTTACACATATTCTTGAATTTCCATTTGTTCCAATACTAAATTTTCATTAACCTCGTTTTGCACGAAATCCTTAAAGAAATTCGATAGATGAACCGCGAAGAGGTTTGCTTTTTTTCGTTGGATTTATATGTTACAGTCATGTTTTTGAGATCGTCCTAATCTCCTAGCAGTGTATGTGCCTTTGTCCGCAGTTAAATTACCGATAAATTAATATTGAAGTAAATATTTGCTGAGTTGAATAAAATATTACGAAATATAAACGAGTCGTAACCATGACATTAAGAAACAGCTTTTGTGATAAAACAGAGATAATATTTACCAAATAGTAATTAGTATTAGTATTTTTCTGATGTTATAACATTTAATGACTATTTCTCATAATTTACAAAAATGGTTAGAAATTACATCAGGCGTACTCAGGCGTTGAGTTTAAGGAATAAAAACAATACTTCTTAACGTTATACATATTTTCAAGTAATTTAAAACATCTTATGTTAAATCTTGACGATCCCTTTCATTTACTTTCGACTATTAAAAATGTATTTATCACAATGGTTATTTGGATTTACATCGAATTCGGCTGGTAGAAGCGGGTAACGTGGTTTCGGTCGTGGACCGCAAACGTTCTGCGACATGTAAAAATCTAAAGAAATTTAAGGTTGGCCTCTTAAGGGAACTGTTATTTGCTTTATTTTGGTTTTTGCGATTGTTGAGTTCATGTCTCGGCGTTCGAACGATTTGTCAGTATTTGAAGTCTAAGATTGGATGAAGGATGCGATCAAAAATTTTTTAAAGGTAATATGCCTGCCGCCATGATGAAAATTTTTCATTTTGATTTTATGTTAACAAATTGCTGTTCAGGTCACAATAAATTACACCATCTGAAGATAATATTTCAATTGAAAATGTTTATTAACCAATGTGTGTTCAATTTTTAATATGTGTAAGTTCTCCAATGACCAAAAAAATTGGAAATCTAAACAGAAATTGTCCTGGCAAAAAAATATTTACTCAATAATAAATATATCTGAAAATGTTGTAATATTTCTTAATGTGATCTTAATAATTAAAATTAGTTTAATGACTTTGTCTCGTTTTGCCCCACTTAATGCGTCTTTATATATGACGAGTGCCAAAGGGCAAAACCGTCTCGTTTTAAATAGCTTTTTTTTTTAAATAAATTTTCTCTTAAATTAAATTTAAGTTAAAATGCTAATTTTTTATTCTCAATATCACATAAGAATATCAAAATTGTGTTATCAACCAAAAAAGTTGTATTTGTAATTATAAAAAATACGTTCTACAAAATAATTGTTTTTTCATTTATTTTGCCCTTTTCACCATGTTACCCTTTATATATTTATTTATATTTTTTGTACATATATTTCTACATACATTTTATGCATTCACTTAATTTACTAAAATATGCATAAAATAACATAAAGAAACATGCACACAACACACAGCATGTGTTTAATTAAACTTCATAAATTTTTTTTATGGTATAGTTTCTTATATACGCTTTTTTTTTCCTGTACAAATATACAATAATATCAAATGAAATTAACCTTCATTTATATTGTGATTTACAAAAATGTTTATTTTGTCTGTGTGTTAAACTTAATTTACACGAAGAAACCTAATCTTTTTTTCTACAATTATTGATGCGCTGTACTCTCGGTTACATTATATATTCATTATAATTGTAAATAATTTATATTTAAGAAAAACAACAAATTTAACCTTGTTTAATGTGTTTATGAATATATGACTGCTTATAATAGGCATTTAGTTGACCGATAAGCTTAAAATTATAATTTACGATACATGTTTTTATATGCGGTATAAAATCATTATGTTTCAGTAATTTGATATGTCGTGACATTTCAATATTTGAATCTTTTTTTTTTAATTCAGACTGCATGTCTTTATACTTTGCACCATTAATCTTAATTGCTTAAATAATATAAATGTTATAAAAATGACTGTATAATTCAAGTATATATTTATTATGTTTATATATTATTTGTAATTGTATGAAGTGTTTCAGGTGACCAGAGATTGTGAAATTAACAGAGTTTAAAAAAAAGTTATATTTTCCATTCGATGTAAATATAAATGAAATTTGTGTAAGTTATCAACTCAACTTTGCTTAGTTTTTATCATTTTAATATGGCTATAATTAAAAACATGTACTGTTTTTTAAATTTTTTTAACGAGATCGTAGAATTTTTTTTATATATTAAATAAAGCAATTTGCATATCATTATCGGTACAATAAATATGCTATTAGGTTGGCCACATAGTCACTGCGGTTTTCACCTATACCGAGATGGATTTTGATAAATTTTAACTTATATTAACGTATTCGAAATGCCAAACCATATTTTTTTTGATAGTTAGTACTTCAATTGTCATTCTGTAATAAATTTTATATCGATCGCTTGTGTATTGTTTGTTTTGGTTTTTGTTGAAAAATGAGCATTATATTTCGCTTTTTTGCTTCCAAGAAGTAAACGCAACGCATCGCAAGCTGACAAAAAATGATGTGCTGTATATACGATGACAAAGCCTTAAAAGAACGACAGTATAAAAATTGATTTGCAAAATTTCGTTCTGAGGATTTCTCACTCAAAGACGCACAACGCTCAGGTCGTTCACATTAGGTGGATGACGATCAGTTCAATAATCGATGCGGATCGTCATAGCACAACACATGAGATTGCTGAGAAACTCGATGTATCACATAATACATTGAAAAGCGTTTAAAAGGACTTGAAAAAAATTTGATATATGGATTCCTCAACAACTTATGATAAATAAATTCACTTAACACAACGCATTTCCATCAGCTTATGGAACGTAATCAAATCGCACTTAATTCAGTTTTTTTTCCGATAAGTAACAGTAGTTCGCTATGAGCACGTAATTATAATGCTGCCTCAAAGATGGCAAATGATCGTCGAAAAATATCACTATACATAAAGTTAATTTATACTATTAAAAAATTGTGATATATTTGCAGAAAAAAACAATCGCAAGAATTAGTTACCAACCTAATACGACGTAGGCTATGCATTAATAATAACTTTGTCGAAGTGAATTTAACAAATAAAATATATAATTATATAATATTATAAAATAAAGCAGAAAAAGGGTCAATTTGAATGCATCAACCTAATATAAATAAACTAATATAATTTCATTGTTTGTTATTATTACTCGTATTACATATTATTATTATTATTTTAATAAATATATAATTCACTAAAACTGTCAACAAATTCATATTTATTATACATGTTTTTTAGATCACGTGCCTTTCTCAAATAAAATCCGCCTATATAAATAATATAATTTTTTTCTTATTTAAATAGAAATGGATTCATTGTTAGCATAATTTTTATAATTTTTATGTAAATATATACATATTTACAGTAGCTCACATAATTCAATAATGTGAAAAAATTCAATTCCATTCAAGTGATTGAAAAGATTATTCACCATACATTTCAAAATGGCAACAATTTGCCTTCTAACTTTTATAAATTATTAATTTTTAAAATTTATTTATTCAAATGCTCTCTAACCATCGAGAGATTGAGAAAATCTTAAATATTTTAATAATGCATATTATGCGTACACGTTACTTACTTACTTACTTTTACTCCATGGCATTTTAACACAGGAGCGGTTTTAGTCTTCGCCAATACGTTTCTCCAACCTGACCTATCCGCTGTCAATGTCTTCCAATCCCTAATTTTAAGGATCTTTATATCACAATTTATTGCATCTTGCCTTAGGTCTTCCGGCTCTCCTTCTACCTTCTTGATTACCATTCAATATCAATACGTGTCCAAGCTTAATCTTAATCTATTGATTTTGATTATTTTGACAATATTTGATTGACCGTACAACTTGTCTAATTCAAAATTGTAACTTCGCCTCCAACTATTCTGTTCTTTGACGGCACCAAATATGCCGTATACCCGAAGTACACGTATTCTCGTCAAATTATTTTATGTTAAAATTTATGTGATCTATTGTTATTATTTTATAGGAAGTATTTAATTGTATATTCATATATATATATTTTATAACCTTTTGAACCCTGAATATACCTCACTCTAGATTTTATAATATTATTTATATTTTGTTACATAATATACTTTAGTTAGATCTATTTTTCTATTTTCCATATATTTTAGCGGTTGTTGAACGTATAATTTGTACAATAGCTGGTACTTATATAAATTTATATATAATATGATATTATGTTATCGTTGTATGGTAAATAATGAAGTTCAATCACATAACATGTAACAAATAGGTAATTTATACAAAATTTAGCAGACCTGTGAACCAAAATATTTTTTCAATGTGATCTGATACTTGGTATTGGAAGTTTTCTTAAGTGATATTGGCAATGGTAATAGGATTTCTGTATAAGGACCGATACTGGTACAGGTATAAAAATGGTATACTTATTATCCGCTACCAGCTACTACTGAAAATATAATAATTAAAAAAAAAATTGTTTACGTGAACAGAAACCAAACAAAAATTTAACTGAAAAACACAAAAATAAGGAATCAATAAATGTTATTAATTTCATTAATGTCTTCCAAAATATTTGAAGATTTTGCAGTTCCGTTAAATTGTAATTATAATGCTCTAAAATTGCGCTCAACAGAGTTATAAAAAAAGTTTAGTTTAGACATCTGAATGTATTCTATCTGCTTATATAGGGTAGGTATAAGGTTGGTTCTTATAACCAATGGAACTATTTCGTGATAATGACTTCTACAAATGTTTTTGATTATGTTATATCAACATACACAACTATACAAAATATTAGGTTGATCGAATGATTGAAAGCTCTTTTTTTATTTAAAAAATAGATTTTGGTTTTTTCAAGTTACTCTTTGCGCGTTCATATGTTTTTGTAATTTACTAAAAATGTTTGTGTGATTTTCATTATGTAATTATTTTTTCATTTTGTTTGTAGGAATGTTATCTTAAAATACAAAATATTAAATTTTAAAATGTTGTTTTTTAATAACCTAAAATAACAAACATGCAGACCTTTACGCTACGGGTTATAGCAAATTTGAATTTGATCGATGTTACCCATGCGGAATTTATAGGCCAAATGTTACATCTATAAGAAATTAACATTTAAAAAAATAAACTGGTTAACTTACAATCCAAAATTTCGAAAGGCCAGCTAATTCTTCAAACACAACAAAATTATTATTGATATCTCGTATACATTTTAAAAGTTGAGGTGTAACTTTAACATCACTACCATTTTCATCCAAATCAATAGAAAATTACTGAAAAATTGTTGAATTTATTAATGTATTAGATCATCACCAATATTTTCTGTTCGCCATGAAATAGTTAAATAGTACGAGTCAGCAAATGGTTGGCCCACAAGCGCAATTAAATATGCCACTTTATAGTTGGCATAAACACTTGCTTTGCTTCATTGTGATTTTGTCATTTTTTTTAAAATCATTTTGTTGTTGTGGTAAAGACAAGTTCAATTTATTAATTTAAATTTCCCTTTTTATTGCCTTGAAATTTCTAATATTAAATTTTATATTTAGAATCCTTAGAGGTTCATCATGCCACATTCTGTCTTCTACACATAGTTTAAAATTTACCCAGTGTGTTTGTTGGTTAATACTGGGTTGCTAGTTTTTCCAACAACTTTATTCTCCAAGGTTAGACTTATCGGTGAGTGATCAGTGCTCAACTTACTACTTTCCTCTATTTGTAGGTTATTAATGGGGATGTTCCTGATTATGAAGAACTCTATTAGATATGGAATGTTGTTAGGATCCGTTGGCCAGTATGTAGATCTTTCGGTTGACTGTACTTCGCATACCATTTCCTTAATTACTCCTTATATTTCTTTTCCTCTGGTTAATGTTAATTAAGATCAGGCAGTGTTCTTAACATTAAAATCGCCACCCAGTATGAAATTTGTGAAAATTTATGAAAATAAAGAAAAAAAGAAAATCTTAAAATTCTGGGTTGGAAGACTTTAGCTGCAGATAGATCAGGTGGTAAAACCGCACCTTGATTTTAATGCCATGGAGTAAGTAATGGTAGTTACTAAATTCAATCTAAAGAAATTAATGATTTCAACATTTTCTGGCATGGCTAATGAAAATATTATTATATGGATAAATCAATGAGATGCAATTAAAGAAATGTGTGAAATCAATGAAAGAAAATAAATCGAAAGTTTCATTAATTTCTATAAAATACAAGGCAAAGCATTGGAATGGTTTCATTCAAAGTTAGATTATTAACAAATAAATTATGATCAACTTTGTCGTGAATTAGCTCAATTATTTTATTTGGTACGCGAATTGATAGAATTGAATAAGTACGTCAATTTGAAAAAAAGTTTTTGGAAAAATTATGAATCATTCAACGATTATGGACAGCGAAAAACTATTTTAGCAATAAAAAAAATTAATATTAAATTATTTATTACATGTTGGATTTAACAATTAAATTTGCAATCAATGGAAAGAATGCAAAATTTTGAATCGCCCAATAATTTTCGTAAGGTAATGTCACAAATAACATTAAGTTATAGAGTTTAATACCACAATACCATCAAATATTTATTTGTAACGACCATGGTTTAATTTACTACTGTAAAATACAAAGTGTTTTTACGGAAAAGTAAACCTAAAAATTATATAAATAAATTAGAAAAGTATGTATTGAAAAATATTTTAATTATAAATTATTTGTATATAAAATCCGTAGTAAAAACTCCAAATACTTATTAGGAATCAGGAGATATTATTATAAATCAAATGATTATTAGACGAATGATTGAATAATAATATTTATTTGTTAAACTGCATAATTCGCTATTTAACTATACATAAATGCGCGATTAGGGAAATAGTTTTATTAACGATACAAGGGAATTTTAATCATTATCAATTGTAAGTATTATTTATTTATTTATTTATTTATTTCATTGAAATATACATTTGAGCAATTAAAGCTCATAACAAAATATAAATAAAAATTATAGGTTTATTATATTTTATAGACGAAGTAAATTTATCAAATTCAGTAACTTTCATAGGAAAAAATAATGAAAAAAATAGGAAAAAATAGAAAGATGCCAAAAAAAGAAAAAGAATGATGAAATTAATCTAAAAAGAAATGAAAAAAATAAGGGAAAAATAAGGAAGTAAGAAGGAAGTACAAAGAAAGGAAGTATAAACCAAAAAAAACAATATTGTAATATTTTATTAATAAAAATAACCATACGTAGTTTTAAGTATATGGATGCTCGAGGCAAAATTAGCACGAGTTGGTAATGAATTCCATAATTATACACCGCATGCACAAATAATAAATAAATAAATAAATGACAAATGACGGGATGCATGACGGAAAGGAATTAAATTGCCAGTTCTTGCTAATCTAACAAATGTCTTATGTAGGTGAAAATCTCAATAGGCATTTCGAGGAACTCAGAGTAAGCTCCATCCTGTTTTATTCTGAAGTATCTTTCTGAGATGTAAGATGTAAATATGTCTGCATACCGAAGCGGTCAAAACTTTCTTAACTTGTGGTTTAAACCCCCTCATGTCATATTTTGTCGAAGCTCTGTAGAGCAAAGTTTCTTTTCTTCTAGAGTTTTTTTTTCGAAATCATTCGTTATACTGTGTACTTGATCAATTATTGAGTGTTTGTCTTTTAAAACCAAATTGATGATCCGGTAACTCACAATGATTGGTTTTAGTCTCTTTAGCCGTTTTCACTTTTATTTATTATGTGTGTGTGTTATGTGTGTGCGTGTTTAGTGTGTTGATTTCAGTATTGCCTGTACTTGAGCATATGTTTTATTGACTACTATATTTATTGGTGATGGTAGTCTTTCGATTACAACAGCCCTCTTGATTTTTTCATTACTCGTTGTAGTAGTGTTATTTATTTCTGGGGGTTATTCAACTTTTCGTTTTTTGTTAGACCTTTTCCCTAACACTCTAGAATGTTTTCCGTGCAAGCTCTTCCTCGTATCAGTTGAGTACTGTGCAATTTGTTTTCGGAGTTTTTGCAATATGATTAGTAAGTATTTCAAGACTATTTATCTTTATACGTAGCTCATTATTTTCTCTTTTAATGTCTTGTTGACATTTGCCAGCCACTATCATTGGTGTCTTTTTTTGCCATAACAGTCTCATTGATAGGTTCATTCTGCCGCAATAAATAACTCCGCCCGTAATTTGCACAATATGGATGGATATAGGTTTTTTTTAAATAATCGAGACATTTAGCTACATAACCGTAACTGTATTATTTAATTTAAATCACTTTTTCATAATCAGCTGTCAGCACCGAAATATATTAACTAATATCATATAAACCTGACGGAAGGTATAAAACGTTATAACGCAGTCCACTTGTGGTAATAAACTCTTCGTAGGTCGGTCCCATGGATTCTGAAGGGAACGAAATATTGCTGTCAATTCTAAATAGAATATGAGTTCAAAACCACCTAAAACTCTACTCTACAACACCAATGACAGTAGCTGGCAAATGTCAACAGGACATTAAAAGAGAAAATAATGATCTACGCATAAAGGTCAATAGTCTTACTACGCATGAAGGTTAATAGTCTTGAAATACTTACTAATCAATTGAGTATGTATATTGCAGAACACCGAGAACAAAATGAGCTGTTAAAGAAAATCGGCAAGGCTATAATTGTTAGGGAAAACGAATGTTATAAAAAAAAAACAATTTCTCTAAAATTTTTTTTGACTTAGCACAGTCTTTTGACATAATATGACAGGGGAGAGTACACGAGTGATATTCCGCTGATAGAAAACAACATCATAGCAACATTTGCTGATGATACAGTCATACTGGCTGTTGGAGACACTAATGTAGAAACAATAATGAAACTACAGGTAGCTATTACACAAATGGATAAATTGACCAAAACATGGAGAATCAAATTAAATGAATCAAAATCGGTTCATGTAGATTTCACTAATAAAAAGATTTGTATATAGGCCTGTATTTATTATAACTATCAGCAAATAAATCATTTCAATTCTGTCAAGTACCTGGTCATGACTATATGCTAAACTGCGTTGGAGGACTCATGTGAAGAAAAGGAGAGTGGAACTGGATAGATGGCAAATATAGATGGCCATGCTTTCCAGAGGTGTTTTTAGTGGGTTAAAGTTCCACACTATTACGAGGACAATGCGGACGTTCCTCGTATTGTACTATTAAGATTTTCACTTTGGACAACATAAGACATATGAAACATTAGCAAGAACTGGTAATTTAATTCCTTTCCGTCATGCATCCCGTGATTTGTTACTTATTTATTTTTTATTTGTGCATGCGGTGTACAATTATGGAATTCATTACTAACTCGTGCTAATTTTGCATTGAGCAACTCTCTACTTAAAACTACGTGTGGTTATTTTTATTAATAAAATATTACAATATTTTTTTTTTTTGGTCTATACTGCCTTTCTTTGTACTTCCTTCATACTTCCTTATTTTTCCCTTATTCTTTTCATTT
This sequence comes from Bibio marci, assembly GCA_910594885.2. Classification (NCBI taxonomy): domain Eukaryota; kingdom Metazoa; phylum Arthropoda; class Insecta; order Diptera; family Bibionidae; genus Bibio; species Bibio marci. The sequence goes on along the minus strand of OU343115.1, from coordinate 31,733,633 downwards.
CCTTTTAGATTAATTTCATCATTCTTTTTCTTTTTTTTCCTATTTTTTTAATTTTTTTTTCCTCTGAATGTTACTGAATTTGATAAATTTTTTATTTATATTTTGTTATGAGCTTTAATTGCTTAAATGTATATTTCAATGAAATAAATAAGTAAATAAATAAATAACACTTACAAATGATAATGATTAAAATTCCCTTGTATCTTTAATTAAACTATTTTCCTAATCGAGCATTTATGTATAGTTAATTAGCTAAATATCCAGCTTAACAAATAAATATTATTATTCAATCATTCGTCTAATAATCATTTGATTTATAATAATATCTCCTGATTCCTAATAAGTATTGCGAGTTTTTACTACGGTTTTTATATACAAATAATTTATAATATAATTAAAATATTTTTCAATACATACTTTTCTAATTTATTTATATAATTTTTAGGTTTACTTTTCCATAAAAACACTTTGTATTTTACAGTAGTAAATTAAATCATAATCGTTGGTTCAATATTTGATTTGTTTGTTTGAATGTGATATTCTCTTATCTAAACTGATTAATTATTATTATATATTATCTACAATTCTATATAATTCTAATATAATTAGAACTTAAAACGCATAAAACTAAATTATTATTATTTTATTGTAATTTAAAATAAATCGTAATATATTGATGTGATTATTGTCCAAAGAATATTACAATTAAACAAAAACAACAAATAAACTATAATTCGTGACAAAAATGTTTAAGTAACAAAATAATAATCAAAATTAATGTTCATAACAACATAATTTTCTAAACGATTACCTTTTATTGTATATTATTGTGTTAAAAACAATTTTCCTCTATTTTATTTTATTTACATTTAATTTATTGCATATATACTCGTACTCAATTGTACTTATTTGATAAAATTTGCATTGAATTATAAATTTACAATTTTATATATAAAATACAATTATGTATGTGAATGTGTATGTAAAATCACATGAAAAAACCCTATAATTGGTATATGTTTATAAAGAAAAAAAAAGAAATATTAAGAAATTAGATCATTGACGAAAGAAAAAATAGTACTTATATACAAATGGTAAATTTAAATTCAAATAAATGAATAAAAAAAAAGTACAGTTGATCTAAAAATAGTGTCATGAATTTGCTTGTCGATATAGTGAAAATATTCTCTCAGGCACAAACAGCACTTTAATTCATAACTTAATGTAACAATTAATTATATTATATATCAATATTGGTTCAAAAACCAATATTGATATATGAACCGGAGTAATATTTGGTCCTAGTACCATATACTCAGCAATAGCCAAGTGTCTTTCAAGTACAGATGTATTCCATCGAAAATTGTCAATTTAAAAATTTAACAATTTTTCTACCAATTTTTAAAAATTGACAGAAATTACAGCAATAAAACAGTTGAAATTATTACAGATAACTAATATGCAGCCGTTGGATCGCAGTAAATTGGTACAATAGTAAAATCTGCTTAAATTTAACAGAAATGGACTGAGAGACGTATGAAAAATGTAAAATGTTGAATTTAAAATGATTTTTACACTTTATAATCAAAGTCGTCACTCGTCAGTATTTTAATACGCTGCCATTATCATTGGGTCAGCTTTAATAAAAGGTTTGATAATTGGAAAATTTTGAAATATCAACAAAAATAGTTAACATATTTTATTTATTGATGTACACACGATTGATACTATTGTTCTTTCCAAATTTGTGTATTTAGCCATAATTAATAAATTCTTGAAAATTAAATAGAATGCATAAAACTTAACATTAGGAATAGCAATAGTTTATATTATAGAATGAGCAATGGAAGTATATGTGTGGAATATTTATATCAATGGTCAAAACGACGAAAATTATCCATACATTTAATATAAGAGTTAAAAATCACATTGAATATGATAATTATTATATAAAAAATGCACACTCATATTGACACAATTTTATTCCAAGATCTTTCGGTTATATATTTTATTCATAGATACAATATAAATAAGGCACAAGTTATAAATAAGAAGTTGTTTTCTATCCTTTTCAAAAGTGTTTAAAATAATTATTAAATTATTAATTTAAATAAGTTATATTATAATTTAATGTATTTTAATTATTTTAAAAAGGATACCCATTTTTTTTAATATAATTTGAAAATATTATCTATTTTTTATCGCTCATAGGTTGAAATAAATATGAATAAATGAATAAATTATCATTTTTATTCAGTAACGCGTTTATTTAATTTCAGTAACATCGACTGGTATTGCTATAGTTTGGTTGTGTAGGTCTTTTGAAAATATTAATAAAATTGTTTAAATTTTTGAAAAGGAAAAAATGCATTTAAAAAGATTTGATCTGAATCATTTTTTAAAAAAACCACAAAAAAAGGTGTGTTTTCTGTCTGTCATTCTTCATTTGAATATATTGAGAAATTAAATACAATTGACAGTACCATATGTCATGAAATTAATGATGTGATTGTGGTCATAGCATTGTATACATATAAAATTCCCCGATTCCCATTATTTTGATTACGAATCGATAAAATATATATTTTTTTTTTAACTAATGAATTCACATTTGATACAATTTTTAATTTTATTCATGCATATAAAAAAAATGCTACAATGTTTTAATATTTCTTTAATGATATAAATATCAATATTATAAATTGTATATTTGTAATCTATTCTCTATTTTTTATAATATAAATAATAAAACCGACAATATTTTTAATTCAACCTAAAATCAAAAACCAAATTAAAATACGCATACATAAATACATAAATAATAATATATAGAGTATTTATTGTTTGTATGAACTTATATTTACAATTTATATATAGTTTCTTTAATTTACCAAACAATTGCACGAAATGCTTACAGCGCAATTCGTTACAAATTTTATGAAATGAAAGTGAAAGACAGCAATTTTCCTGGCGTGTGCACAACAATGTTCATTGTTCATGAAATATGTGAATATATAATTATTGTTAATATTTTTTCAAAAATATACATTTATTCACTTTATTTTTATTTATTCTTTTAAACACTTATACATTATTACCATCCATTTATGCATACGTGTATGTGTGCGCATACATATTTTTAAATTTACCAACTGTCTGTAAAATAACCACAATGAGTTACGAATATTTGGATCTGATAATAACAACAAAGGTTCACGAGTACTGTTGCCGATGTTATGAGCGTTGCACGTCGTCAGAGGGGAGCAATTGTGCGAGAAATACGTCCATTCTAAAAATGCACGTAAGACAAACACTATTGTCTCCTCTAAAACGATTAGAGATATATATTTTGGATCTTTGAAGATTTTTGGACATTTTCAAGTGTATCAAATAGATGTATATACCTAAATTAGAGATAAATCTGGAATGGGTAAATAAGGAAAAAATTCGCAAGACAAAGTTTGCAATACATCAGTGTTGTAAAATAAAATCCATAATATCATTTGGTACTGTTTTGTGGTGGCATAAGACCGTGGTGTAAGGTATAACCGGACAGCTTTGCGAAAAGGTGAACAGTTTTTCCATATTCTGCAATTGATGCTGTTATGGAGAGAATTTGAATCGAGAAATAAATCATGGAATAACATCAGAAACGTTAGTGCAACATGAATAGATGTAGCCAATATAAATTATCTCTATAGTTTTCTACACAAGTAATAACACCATGGTGGTTGTAAGCATGGAGTGAGAAGTTCTCAGGAAATTGGTGGTAATTGTTATAAGACATGATTGATTTATGTATTGTGAAGCAAATTTTCATGACGTTCAGAGTTAGCCAAAATACAACGCATCAAAAGTGATAGCGTCGGTCGAGAAATATATAAATAACAAAGAATCATCATTAAATTTTTTTTTTTAAATTAGTAAAAATGCTACCGATGAACTGTTTACTTAAAATTACTTAGGGAGATAATTGTTTATTCAAAACACACGTCCTTGAATGGCATCGACTATTGAAAGATCACTAAATTTTTGGTAAAAATTTCAAAGTTGGTATACAAAAACACTTCATGAGATTTTAAATGAAAAGCTGATTTAAATGTTTGTTTTACTTCAATTGACTAAAATTGTACCAAATTGATCATTCCAAAAATACATAATTAAAAATACTGGAGGTATGGTAACTGGTAACGATGCCTGATGTTTTCAATATGAACTAAGCGTCAAAGTGATGAATGACGGTTACCAGAGGTGAAGGAACTCCAATAAAAATCACGTTTGTTACAGTCAAAAATCAAAACAATTCTCGTTTGTTTTTATGCAATTTGAAAGGAAATATACATACAAAAAATATGTTACAATTATGGTACAACATGAATAATGTTTTGTATTAGCTTGCGATGTATTGAAGACGTATTAGTCCTGATTTTCTAGAGCCAAGCAGTTGGAAATTTTTTTAATGATAATACATCTTCTCATCGTGCAACAATTACTGCTAATATATTCTATTCCCTAACCATCATTTGGAGATTGATTTACATCAATTTCAGACATTTGAGGAGTGCCAACATCGCCATAATCAACAATATTCCATAATAATAAGAGGCGATATAACAAAGTCATTTAATGCACTTGTTCAACATGCAAATCAATGTATTTCAGTTAAGGGAGTTGTCCCATAATAATCCGGAATGGATTAAAAATACACAAAAATAAATATAAAATTTTCACAAAAACCATTTTATTTATTCAATATAATTTCCATCAAATGAAATCGCATTGATTTACACGTTCAACAAGTGATTGGAATGGCATTGAGAACGGTAGACGTTGCCTTTTTAATGCCTTCAACTGATACAAAACGGTTTTCTTTAATTGCCAAATGAAGTTTAAGGAATAAAAATTAGTAGCAGCGAGTTAAATTAAGTGAATCTGGTGATTGTTTAAGCAAACAAATTTGATTATTAGTTCAATTCGGTGCAATTGTTGAACATCATTTAATTGATGTGGAATAAACTTTGATTTCATCTATCGTTGACCAATTTTTTGAATTAAAATTCGATGAATTATTGTTTTCGGTATTTAAAGTTCCATTTCCATTAATCTCGCTTAAAGATTTCTTCGAAATTTTCACGAAATTACTCATTTTTTCAATATATTTTCTTCAGTAAATTGCTTCAGATCGTCGACCTGGACGTTGATCATCACTTATGGCTACTCTGACTTCTGTGAATCATTTATGCCATTTAAAAATTTGTATTTTTAACACACAATTATCACCGCATACGAGATTTTAAACAAATCATATGTTTGAGTAGCATTTTTACCACTTTTTAATCAAAATTTAATGTTATGTGTTGTATTTTCTTTTCTGCCGAATGTAATGTCATGAAATTTTGGCAGTTTTTTGAGGAACTTTCACTGAACATAATAACAAAAAAACTCGAAGGTGACGCTACGTGTTCTATGGTTCACATAGTAATTCCCGTTTATTATGGGCCAGAGGGTGTATTTCGAATAAATTAAATTTATTATTGTTTGCATTTTTCTTAATTTCTATACCGGTTCCATTTCGGACCGATGTTTTACATATGCACACCGAATGTTGTAATATTAAATACAATAAAATATTTTGTATCTGTTTATAACAAATTTTCTTTGTTATTATACCTATTTTAATATATGTTAATAATGTTTACATATATGCTTATTTATTATTATTAAAAAAATAATTTAGGTATATTAATAATAACATACTAATTATTATTGATATAATTTTAATTTTTATTCACATTCTATTGTATGTTATTATGTACATTATATTATTGCATAATTAATATAAGAAAAAAATGAAATAGTTTTGGTTTTCATCATTATGTTATTGTAGCAAATGTAACAATAACAACAACAACAACAATAAATTATGGGTATATATTTTAAAAAAAGCATTTTATAAATTGTAGTACATAATAATAATTCCAATAAAATTTAGTTAACACACAGTTTTTTATATGAATTTAATATCTGACTAATTAAATTTGTAGCATATTGTTAACAAATGAAATACGAAAAAAAAAAGAGAAATAATTTTATTCTACATTAAAATTTATATTTAATATTAATCAAGGACTTAGAAAACATTAATTTATGGGAAATAAATAATATTTCTTTATTTTGATGATTAAGATAAAATTTATTAATTTGAATCATATATTTTCTAAATATGGAATTTAATAATAATATTTTTATTAATTTTGGAATGTGTTTTTTTTTTTCTTCTTTTAATGAATATTTATTTTAATCAGAAGGAATTTTATTTTAATTTATACATTTACACGATATGATTAATAATTTCTGATTTTGTGTAATTATATATATTTAATGTTATTTGAGAATTTTGTGAAAAAAGTAAAATCAATTTAATTTTAATATAATGCATCATTATTATGTATTATTATTATTATTATTATGTTTCTATATGCTTTAATTAAGATAATAATTGAATTGAATCATTTTTTTGTTGTTATTATTTTTATATAGAGATGATTCAAGGTCAGTTGTTCTGCGTTGTTTATCCGATGTAAAATAGAAATTTTTTAACTATAGTAGGATAATTATAATTGGTGGAATTTTGTATTTGACCTTTAATATGCTATAAATAAAAAATTAATTTTAAAATCTTTACGTTATTTCGCACACTTAATCCAATGCATTTTTTTTTATTGATCTTGTAATTTAATTTTAAATACATATAATTAATGAATGCGCGCAGCAATGAACATCATTTTTTTTTTTCTTAAATATTAATTTTAAGTGTTTTTTTTTTTTGCAAAAAATGTTGTGGTTAATTTTCTGTATCGTTTTTATTTGTGACATTTAAAAATGGTGATTTATATTTTTATACTGTCTTTAATATTTCCACGAATATATAGATTTATTTATATTTATTATTTCCAAATTATATTTAAATTCTATTCTCACCACTCAAATCTTGATAAAGTGCACAATTGTATTCGCGCCTCGTTAAAATAAGAAAAATTCTAATGAAATTTAAAAATCTGTATAAATATTGGTTTGGCAAATAAGTGTTTGCGTTTTTTATAAAACGAAATAATTTTATTCATTAATGTATTGTCGAATTTGTTCAATGCCATATCTTAAAAATCAGAACTTCTGCTCCTTATCGACAAAAACACTGTGCATTTTGTACGTTTTTTGATATCATCGTCATTATTGAAATTCTTATTATTCAAAAAGTTTTGGTAGGTTCGAAATAAATGATAATTTGATGGTAAACATTACATCTCAACCAAACTACAATAATTTATGAAAATGAATATGGTGCGCCTTGCATTGTCGCATGGTGGAACGCAATGTCTATTCAATTTGCCAATCTTGCTTACTTTTATTGAATGATTGAAATCTGTGAATTGACTATTTTAGGTTTCATGGTATTAGTTTAAAAATAGACAATTTCTTTGTAATCCCATCAAAGTGATACCATATATAACCTTCTTTTGATGAATATCGTAGATTTATATGTTAATTTGCACTGTTTCATCTTATGAAACATCTTTCATTGATTTATACATTATTGTATACAATCTATTTATAATCACTATCAATAGTTTCAAAAATGGATTATTTAGGCTGCATTTCTAAAGCAGCTAATTTAATGCTTTGTGTTGGGTGTTTTGTTTAAATAAATCTTTTTTTTTTTTAGTTAGCTAACGTTGTTTTATAAACTTTTAAATATATATGTCTGTATTACACAGAGCTTTTCTCCAATTTGCGAAGAATTTTTTCTTTTGCCGAAGTAAAACAGCAAAATATGATGAAAATGTTTGCTCTGAATTTCTATTTTTTTACTGACGCAAAAAATACAAGACCGACTGACCCAACATTTTTACTGACTAACAATTGAAGTGCCTACACTTAAACAAGAAAATCGTTTTGACTTTCCATAAACTCATATATAAATTAAAATTCAGTTAAAGCTATCTATCAGTGAAATGTGCAATAACTTGTCAACCCAATGGACAATAAAATATTATTTGTATTTAGTTATAAAATATTATTATAAGTCAAAATAGTTTGATGAATTTATCATTTACAGTAATTAATAGTTATGGATTGAAAGTATTTGGTGCGGCTAATTTTTCATTATATTAGTTGGATGAGGAAAATAGACAGAAATAGAAAATTTTGTTGAGATATTCTTTTTTTTCGTCAATAATTTTGATATTTAACACAATCATGTTAAATTGTTCCGTCATTTTTCTAGTTGTATGAAAAATGCTGCCTCCGGTTCTGTTCTTACAACTTGATAATTGAATTGATATAAAACCAATCCTTTTGCATTCATCGCATTCCTGCAATTATCAAATTATAAATAAAACTGGAATATTCACCTAAAGTATACCATACAAATGTTATAGTTAAAACACTGTCTTTTGTTTTTATTCAATATTTATTGCTTTTAAATTTCGAATAATATTTAAATCATTACATAAAGCATCTTGTGGTTCATATTTTATTCAAATGTTGGACGTTTAACTGGTAACTTCCTTTTTTATCTTAAATTCTGAGGAATTATATTAATTTGGTCCTCTACTTTATCATTATTTTCAACTTCATCTTCATTCAAGTATTCATATTCGTTTTTTAACGATCCAATTGTCCACCTCCTGTGAACGAAGTGCACTTTTGATTCGATGGTTTCAATATCATTTCATCTTTGACAATATAATGGTGGACGCTATTCAGAGATTAAAAATGTCTCCACGGGCGATCACTATGCATTACTAAAACATCTAACGAAACTCAAATGCAGACCAATTGGTAAATTGTTACATACACACATGCGGACGGAGTAATCTACCAACTTGACCGCAATGTTAAATAGTTATACCGTAAATCGAGGGACATTATTATGTGCATTTAACCCATATATAGTTCATTCGATAGGGGGACGAAAATGAACCCAAATAGTCTGATTCGATATCCTGCGAAATATTTCTATTTATAATTGTGTGAAAAGAATTTACACCACCTGAGTTTGTTCCAACACATTTGTGATCTCTATCAACACCAGATTAACGACTATTTCTATTGTAAAAATCAATGAATTTTTTACTGTATACACTGAACTAATATTATATTTATAAATTTACTTTAACTAATACTGCACAAACTAATGTGCAGTATTATAATAAATATATAAATGTATATTCGTGGAGGTTTTCTTTATGGTCTTCTTATTTCATCATTATTAAGAAGATACATAAATTAATATAGTTATTTTTAGTTTACTGAATATAGATAAAACCACATATATTTAATTGGTAACACCTTCTGGTGATTCCCGCAATAAATTTAAATTCGTCATATTAAAATTAAAATCTGTTTTAAGAATTGAAAATGTAATAATAAGAACATATAAAAATACAATTTTGGAATGACTTTGAGAAATGAATATTGCATTTTTTTATTTCTTTTATTATTTTTTATTTTGTTGTTTGATATTACTTTATGTATAATTTGTCATTAAATATATTGAATAATAAATTAAATATCAGAAAGTTTATATAGAAATAACAAATGATTAATTCTTGTATTTGTAGAGTTAACGATGTAACCAATTCTATAATTCATTTTTTATATAAAATGTTTATATGCAATATTCTCAATTTCGTTCTTATATTAATATTAATGTTGTTACGCGCTTTCATTTTATTTCAACATTATGTAATTCATAAAAGAATTAAATATTCGAGTATAAAACAATTGAATGCAATAATATATTAGGTTGTCAAATATCTCCCTTCCGCCTTTTTGTCTTTTTAATTTCGCGGCTATGTACAAAGCGCTACAGAGCTCGTATCTGGCAACACTGTACATAATTTGAAAGCTCTTGACATAACAAACAAAACGACGCTATGTATGATTAGTTTGGATATTGCGTTCAACAGTTATAGACGTGTAAACATGGAGTTCACTAACGCCGAAATTCGCGCTATTTTAAAGTTTTCCTTCGTTAAAGGCAAATCCGCTAGAGAAACGTTCCGTGAGATTAATGGTGTTTTGGGGGATGTTACTCTATCACTTCGAACCGCGGAGGAATGGTTTCGACGATTCAGAGCCGGTGAAAACGACACCATGGATAAGCCAGCCGGCGGAAGACCTGTGACGACAAATACCGATCAAATCATGGAATACATCGAGTTAGACCGGCATGTGGCATCTCGTGACATCGCCCAGGAGATGGGAGTTAGTCACCAAACCATTTTAAACCATCTGCAGAAGGCTGGATACAAAAAAAAGCTTGATGTTTGGGTGCCACATGAATTAACAGTGAAAAATCTAATGGACCGAATTTCCATTTGCGAAATGCTGCTGAAACGGAACGAACTCGACCCATTCTTGAAGCGGATGGTGACTGGCGACGAAAAATGAATCAAATACGACAATATCAAGCGAAAACGGTTGTGGTCGCAGGCCGGTGAATCGTCCCAAACAGTGGCCAAGCCGGGATTGACGGCCAGGAAGGTTTTGCTGTGTGTTTGGTGGGATTGGAAGGGAATCATCCACTATGAGCTGCTCCCATATGGCCAGACGCTTAATTCTACCATCTACTGCGAACAACTGGACCGCTTGAAGCAGGCGATCGACCAGAAGCGTCCAGAATTGGCCAAAAGGAAGGGTGTAGTGTTCCACCAGGACAACGCCAGACCACACACTTCGTTGATGACTCGTCAGAAGCTACGGGAGCTCGGATGGGAGGTTTTATCGCATCCACCATATAGCCCGGACATAGCGCCAAGTGATTACCACCTGTTCCTGTCCATGGCGAACGCCCTTGGTGGTGTAAAGTTGATCTCAAAAGAGGCTTGTGAAAAGTGGCTGTCCGAGTTCTTCGCAAATAAGGAGGGGGGCTTCTACGAGGGAGGTATTATGAAGTTGCAGTCTAGATGGAAACAGATTATCGAACAAAACGGCGCATATTTGAACTAAATCCGATTACTGTAACACTTTTTATAAAGCATTGAATAAAGAGCAAAAAGGCGGAAGGGAGATAGTTGACAACCTTATATTAATATATTATTATACGAGTTTTGATTTTGTCATTGTGTTAAAAAAATATTTTTTTCTTTAAACATCTAAATGGAATCGTTTGAACAAATAAATTACATATACTTATGGTATAAGTATGTGGATTTGAATATAACTAATACGATCTATATATTTCTTATATTTAAATTCACCTTTTAAATTGCCGCACAAAAATATATACCAATTCAATACATTCGGACGATGAATATGTATTTATTTGTTTGATAACATCATCATTTTATGACGCGATTAAATAACAAATAAGAGAATATTATTTTAAAATGAAAAGGCACACATTAATTTTATCCATTCTAAGTTAGAAATTTTGAAACTGATTATTAAAAATATATTATTATTTTCTTTTCTAGAGAAATTATTAAAGATTTAGTATTAATTTTCTAATAACATATTTCATGAATATTTAAAGTATTTTCCAAATTTATATCCAAAAATAATCTTGCCGGCAAATCCACTTTTATGAATTATTCTTGTTTAGGAATTGCAGAACACATTTTTACTATATTTTTATTTTTGTTGACAGACTATGAAAGTATAATCAATATCCAATCTTTCATAGAAGAAAATTCTAATTACGCTGATCTATGTTTTGGGAAATATAGACTATTTTAAAATCTCTATCAGTGAAAATTAAAAATAAAACTTATGCTTTCTTGTATACACACAAAAGTTTTTCTATATTTTCCGCAGAGGATTTTAACATTTTCTTCTATGAAAGATTATGGCAAATGATCATAATCTGTCAACAAAATTAAAAATATTAGTAAAATTATTGTATAAAATTCAAAACAACGATAATTCATAAAACCTAATTTTTAGGTTTTACCTAGATTTTTTTTCCAGAATTGGTTATAATCTGAATCTTATTTCAAAATTTCAATAAAAAGTAATTGCTGATACTAAATACTTTTGACATGATCAAATGATGTTTTATCTGTCTAGTCTTTAGCATTAACAATTACATTCCAACAGCCTTTCAACGAAATTTTGAAATGATATTAAGACATAGTTTTACATATACTCTGCAGGATGAATAATTGAAAAAAATTAAATAATCACCTCTGACTCTATATCAGTGTTTTATTCGTTTGAGATGAAAAAAAGTTTTCAAATTGTTTCTGCGTAACTAAAACTCTCTTTTTGCGTATTTTGTCTTTTATATTGTAATAATAAAATGGAAAATAAAAAATATTAAATTTCATTGAATTTTTATATTATTTGTTTTACTCTTATGCATGTGCGATTTTTATTTGATAAAATATATACACTCTCCGTCCCACAATAAACCGGAATGGATTAAAAAACACAAAATTAAATATAAAATTTTCACAAAAAACCATTTTATTTTTTCAAAATTATCTTCATATTTTGAACGTCTTCAACTAATACAAAACGATTTTAGGGAATATAAATTAGTAGCATGGAGTAAGATTAAGTGCATTGTGTGAATTATTAAGCAAAACAAATTTGATTAATAGTTCAATTCGGTGCAATTTTTGATCATCATTTAATTGATGTGAAACAAACTTTAAATTCTCCTATCGTAGACCAATTTTTTGAGTTAAAATTCGATGAATTATTGTTTTCGGTGTTCAAGGTACCATTTCTATTAATCTCGCTTTCTTAGAAATTTTTACGAAAGCAGTCACTTTTTCAATGTTATGTACTGTATTTTCGTTTCTACTAAATGTAATGTCATGAAATTTTTACAGTTTGTTGAGAAACGTTCACAGAACATAATAACAAAAAATTCAACGTTGGCGCCACGTTTTCAATGGTTTGCATTACCATTCCGATTTAATATGGGACAGAGGGTGAGTATTAGTTAATATATGCATAAAGTTTTTATATATGACATGTTGATTTCGTTAACAGTTTGCACAACTATTAGCTATATATGGTGTAGTATCAGATATTGAAGATCGGCTACGAATAAGTATTGATTGTTGAAAGAAGCTTAAATACTTATCGGGGTGAACATGTCGCAACTCAAGTTCATGTCGCAACTCTACTTCATTTGTTCACGTTGGTTTAGTCATTTTAAAATTAATGATTTCTACATAAACAAAAAAAGTGTGGAAAACCGCCGAAAAAATTTGTTTATACAAAATTTCAAGTAACTATGGATGAATCGAAGCGGAATTCATAATTTGTCCAAAATATTGAAAAAAAATGATAGCTAATGATGCCCAATACCTTGATTATATTAAATTCATTTATTTTGTAATTGAATAAAATGCCCCGATCCAGGTGACATTTCATGTGTAAACACCTGCATAAACAAGTTATGAACCTCTTAACATTTTTTATGTAAATTTATTTATATACTCAAGAAGATCCACTATTGTATAATATTTGCTGTATAGATATAGAAATCTTTTGTGAAAAACTGATCATTTTGTATACAAAAGGACTATCTTCTAAAATTAGCATTTATAAATACTTTGAATATATCGATCTTTATTTTTAATGTTTTTTATTTGTTTTGTTGTTTGTATTACAATTTTGTATACTATAATTTTGTTGTTGGTGTCCCAACGATACAGCATATTTAAGGTAGTATGTCGTCATTTCCTTAAAATTATTTTAGGGTTGACCAATTATTGTCCTTTTATTACTATGCGGTATTAACTTTCATAAGCTTATAATCATTTTGAATGAAGAAGTCTCATGACAAAACCCTGCACGAAAATTATATACATAGCAATTATACGCAGTGTATTGCATAAAAAATGTAAAGATATTTAATTTTGATAATGATTATAACTAAAAGGGAAAATACACTAATTTTATATTGTTACTTTGTAAGAAAACAAACTAAAATATACAGTGATCGTGTTTTACTAATTAACAAAACAACTACATATTTAATAAAATTTATTACAGTATTTGTTTTGTATCATATACATTTATTTATACAATAAACACAACTATACGTGAAACTGTATATGCATTGAATATACGGATACAGATACTATTATTTTCATTAAAACATGGATTCGTTAAAATATGTTATTTGAATCAATATTCCAACAGGTGCATGTAGATGAAACTGCAAGTTTTAAAATAAAAATAAAACTTTTATTTAAAAAGAATGATTCAAAATAATTGCCACCGCTTGCTACACATACCCATTTGTGCTATTTCTCTAGCAATTTGTGGGTGCCATGCCAGTTTTTTGATGAAAACCATTCAGCAAAGACATAATTTCCCAGTTCCACAGATGTTTTGAAGTGCTGCTCTGTCCCATCGATGAAAACAAACGGTAATCGGAATGGATCATGTCTGGTGAGTAAGGCGGATGGGGTATCAAATCACAACCCATCGATTTGAATGTATCCGCAACCAACGGCTTTGTTTTGTGTGACGGTGCATTGTCACTGAGCCAAATTGCCTTACCGTGTCTTGTGGTTCAGTCTGGTCGCTTTTCGATTAAAGTATATAATTCAAATTAATCATTTGTTGTCGGTATCGATAAGTATTAACAGTTTCATTAGGTTTTAATAGTTTCAAAAATACCATTCTATTCTGATACCATCAAATACAGAGCATTCTCTTCTTTCCAATCGATTCACAGCGATTTTAGATATCTATGTTGAAATTGCAATTTCATATACTGAAATCTATGGTATAACTAAATTGTACATGAGAATGCTTTTATAAATGCCTTTATTTGTTTGCATATTCTATTTAAAGGTATATATTTATAAAATACAGTTCTTCCATATACTAAAGTTAGATACATAATTAGGTGTTGGTATATATAGTACGATATATTCATATATTATGTCGCGTTTATATTCAGTTTGTCATTCTGTCACATGTCATTTATAATAATATTATATTGTTGGTTGTCAGAAACTATTCAAGTGCATATATAACCAAATTCATCAGTGTACATTTGCATTTCTATACGCAATGCCATCAAATATTTTTCTACATTCAAATTACACTTATGTTTAATTTCATATTTCCATTCATAAATATTTTCTCATATATTTTTCAAATATAGTTTACATATATTTAGTAAATAAATACCTATAAATATTTAAAGATGCATATATTCTTGAATTTTATATATGTACAATATTTATAAATAAATAAATACATAAATGTGTATATAAAATATATGTATAATAATGAATATTTATGTAATTTAATGTGGATGACATTGTAAGATGAATATTGAGTTCTACTATTCAAATATAGTTAGTAACACTATATTGATAATTATAATAATAATGAAATAATAATAATAGTATTATAATAATATAGAAGATATGCGCACTTAACCCTTTATTTTACAACACAAATCACAATGTCCGATTAAGTACTATATATCGGTATTATAAATAAAGAGATATATTCGCTTTAAAAATAACCTTTCGTATGATATGTGCGTGGGTGTATTCAATTTGCCATAATTCGTAATTTCAATGTACAATATAATAAAAAGAAATATAAAAAATTACCAGAGAAATTATATGTTAATTATGATTATTTTTTAATTATGTTTACATTCGCATTATTATTTGTTTACTGAAATATTAATTTCATATAATTGATATTTAAGAGCTTTAATACAAATACGAGTAAATAACATAACAGGCCAATTGAAAAGTCCCCAGTCTACAAAAGTAAAACACATTTTTTGGCAAAATTTGATTTTATTACTCAACATAGTTGCCTTCGAGGGCGATACAACGATTATAGCGATCTTCCAACTTTTCGATACCATTTTTGTAGTACGATTTGTCTTTTGCTTCAAAATAGGCCTTCATCGTGTGCAGTCCACTCAGCTGATTGTCGATTGGACTCCGGTTGAAATGATGGAGCCATGTTTCATCCATTGTCACTTATCCACGCAAAAATTCAGGTTTATTGCGCTTGAACAGCTTCAAACACGAAAGAATCATTAACACGTTGTTGCTTCAACTGTATTTTTTCCCTTCAAAAAGCAATATTTTATCGGCACACGAAATACTTTTTTTTCCATCTTTTTTCAAATAACAAAAGTAGCAACACTCACAACGCAATATCTCACGAACTAATGGTTGGACTGCTGTCATTTGACACGTATCGTTTGAAGGTTGGTACTAACTAAAAATCATATGGATTTAATACTAGCACTGCCATCTGTGTTTCAGACCAGGGACTTTTCAATTGGTCTGTTATATATTTATATGTTAATTTGCTTTAGCTTTGTGTTATGCAGTCAGGCGATAATTGTGTGTATAATTAAGTTCCTCATTAATAACAAAGTTTTTTTGTTTTGATATATTTTTTTTGAATAATATACCGACTTCAAATACTTTCCACTATTGTTTGTTGTCTTTCGGGTTTAGCTAAAAATGTCAATGTAGAGTCATTTCTTATTTTAATACATACTAAATTGAAATATACGTTATTAAGTCAATAAATTGAATAATTAAATTTGACAGTAAAATTTTCATAAAAATTATATATTTGAAAACAATAATAAAATTATATGTAAATAAAAATGTTTATAATAATTTCACTTTTTTTTTGCAATGTGTTATAAATATTGTGATTTGTATAATAATTTATGTATGAATAATACTGTTCTGATATTTCTTATTTATATACAGATATAATTCGATAATTCTGACACCATCTAATCCATATATCCGTTAATCGATAGCCGGGACACCTTAAAAAACCGTTTTGATATTTGCAAAAAATGTTGTTAAAAAATCGATTGCTCATTTATTAACAAACAACACTAATTTTTGGTCATCATTTCAGGGAAAGCAGTAACAGTTTCTATAATCGATAATACTTGAGCAATTTACATTTAATTATGAGATGAATTTTTGAACATATATTGTACTCGAATATTACATGTACTATTTTAACCGTTTGAGTGCTATGTGTTTTTGGTAAATTAATTGAAAATTGCTATGAGAAATTGAGAAAAAATATTTTTTTATTCATAAAATTTTTTAAGCATAAAAACTAAAAAAGTGACATATTTCAATAATTCTATTTGATTTTTGTACATAAAATTATGAGTTATAATTGAAAATCACATATTTGCTGCCTTTTCTTTATCATAAATTTTATATTTTAGAAGAAAATACCAGTTTTTTTCTTTATTTAGACACATTTATGTTTTCCAATACATGTGCCATGCACCCCTTTTTTGCAATCGTCGGTAAATCGACGAACCGCAATTTTCGCTACAGCGACGATTCGCACTCAAACGGTTAAAGTCTGAAAATTGTTTTTGTTATTGTAAAGGATCCAAATACATCAAGGAACAAGTATTTAAATACGCAAGATTAAATCAAGAACATTTCCTGGACTTTAAACGACATTGTTTTTTCTTTAATTTTTGCGATTTCTCATATAAAAGATAATTATATAAAATAAAGTAAAGTAGGGAATTGAGGTGTATGTATTAATGTTTCAAGGATCAAGATTATTTTAATCTATTATAAGGATAATTTTTGGTTTCATTTGTGCAACTCCTCGTACGAATGCGAATAGAGTAGCATTACTGTTTTTATTTCTTAAATATTTGGGTTTTTTGAGAATTTATTCCATGACTGCTATTAAAATTTTAAAATAAATGAATTTAAAGCTTACTGATTTTTGGCTCAGTGATTCTTGGGATCATGTTCCATCAGAAAGTAAGTAATTCCAAATAATTGAAGAAATATAATAAATAATACATAAATAAAACAGCACTTATTGATTCCAAAATAAGCAAAACGAATACCTATGTCAGTATAATGATAAATAAAATTTGCCTGGATATACATTTTGGAGGGACTTGTTTTAAAATACGTGTACAAAGTCGAGCAATACTCACATAGACACGGGGTCAAAATTTAGTGGACACCTTAGAAAAATGTAGAAAATTCAATTTTAATTATAAATTCAAATACTTTATTGCTTTTAGTTTAATTTCATTCACAATTTTGCTTCCACGAAGAAAATAATACATTACTAACTGGCAAAAAATGATGTGGTGTGTATGATGTATGACAAAGCCTTAAAAGAACGACAGTGTTAAAAATGGTTTGCAAAATTCGACCCTGGAGATTTATCACTCAAAGAAGTACAACGTTCAGGTCGTCCATATTAGCTGAATGAAGACCAAATTAAAGTCGATGGCGATAGTCATAGCACAACACGTGCGATTGCAGAGAAGTTCGATGAATCACATACATGCATTGAAAATCGTTTAAAACAATTTGAATACGAAAAAAACTCTATAAGTGAATTTCTTTAAGTTGACACAAAGCATTTCCATCCGCGATTTGCCTAAAAATAATACATTTTTGAAACGATAAATAACAGGCTATGAAAAATTTATTGTTTACAACAATGCAAATCGAAAATGATCGTGGAGCAAGAAAGTTGAGCCAAGCACAGCTAAAGCAGATATTGATCAAAAGAAGAATATGTTATCAATTTAATGGGATTATAAAGGTATTGTAGATTTTGAATATTTGACACATTATCACACAACCAAATTATCAATTCAGATGTGTACATATATCAACTAATTAAATTGAACAATGCAATTCAAGAAAAGCGGCCAGAATTAGGAAATCTAAAAGGCGTTATGTTCCAACATGACAACGCAAGGCACACACATCTTTGATCACTCGTCGAAAATTATTTGAGCTTGGTTGGGAAGTGTTGCCTCATCCACTGTATATAGTTCAGATCTGAACTATCAGATTACAGATTTATTTCGAAGTTTGTAATACTTCCATTTAGTCGATCACCAATTTACACATATTTCTTTTCGATTTGAAATTATTTTAATTTTACCACTTTTACTGCATTTAAATTAACCAACTTTTCTTTATTCCAATAAATTGTAATAACAACAGTCGTAATAATGTGATTTTTATAAGAAAAAAAGAAATACAACTCTCATTTTTGACCCTATTGTATCGTACGCACCTCTATATGTCATATTCGCCGTATCTAAAGCGTCAAAGCATTCCTGTGTCTTTACTCAACACTGCATAATATTTATTTAATATGTTTTTATACACGCATTACATGAGAAAATAGTTTTAATTTATAATTTTATAACGCGCAATACGATTTAAATGCACGTGTCCATTCAATTAGTAAAATTATATTGCATTTTTGAAAAACTTCTAAAATTGATTATGATTATTTGTTTCATATATGTGCCGTACATATTTCTAATGTTTCAGTATTCATTCATTGTTAAAGTACGATTAAAATTTCATTTTGACATAAAAAATAAAACATTAATCTCTCACATGTGAAGTAACTTAAAAGAAAAAAAGTTAATATATGATTATTAGTAAGTTAACACCTTTTGATTTACATTTATATGTTGTCCATATAGATTATTTAATATTTACTAGTAGTACGCGCCGTTTACTTTTATAGTGTATATGTGTTATGTGTAGAGATAAATAATATAAAATTGTTTTAAAATTGAATAAAGGAAATAATATTAATAATAATAAAAAATGTACGTATAATTGATTTCAGTAAGTATACGGCGTATATTCATAAATAAACATTGAAATATTTTATAATATTTATGCTGTCAATATTCCCACCCACTTTTTGTATACAAATATTTATGAATGCATAGCAATACCAACCATATCGTATTTTATATATTACATATGTAATGTTTATAACTTTATAAGTATAAATAGTTAATAAAGTTGAATTTTATATTACATACACATAAGTTTTGGTATACTATGGATTTATTTTCAAACATAAATATATATTAATTCTCAATAAGTTACTTTATTTGCACGATAAATATTTTTTGAAATTTCATAGAAAGAAAAACATCGAATTATTTAAACTTATTGAAAGTATTATCGCTTGAGATATCTTTTGTAAATAAAACCTTTTAATATGTATTTTTACCTCCGGGGTGAAATAACTATTTAAAATTTATTTTGATTTGTAATAACAAGTAGTTCAAATGTTTTTATTTTTAGTTTTATACTAATATTGGGACAGACATTTAAACCTTTTGTTTAATATATAGTTTTGTTACAGCAATACCCATCTATTATGTTTAGAATTTCATAAACTTACCATTGTATATTATAAGGTTGTCAACTATCTCCCTTCCGCCTTTTTGCTCTTTATTCAATGCTTTATAAAAAGTGTTACAGTAATCGGATTTAGTTCAAATATGCGCCGTTTTGTTCGATAATCTGTTTCCATCTAGACTGCAACTTCATAATACCTCCCTCGTAGAAGCCCCCCTCCTTATTTGCGAAGAACTCGGACAGCCACTTTTCACAAGCCTCTTTTGAGATCAACTTTACACCACCAAGGGCGTTCGCCATGGACAGGAACAGGTGGTAATCACTTGGCGCTATGTCCGGGCTATATGGTGGATGCGATAAAACCTCCCATCCGAGCTCCCGTAGCTTCTGACGAGTCATCAACGAAGTGTGTGGTCTGGCGTTGTCCTGGTGGAACACTACACCCTTCCTTTTGGCCAATTCTGGACGCTTCTGGTCGATCGCCTGCTTCAAGCGGTCCAGTTGTTCGCAGTAGATGGTAGAATTAAGCGTCTGGCCATATGGGAGCAGCTCATAGTGGATGATTCCCTTCCAATCCCACCAAACACACAGCAAAACCTTCCTGGCCGTCAATCCCGGCTTGGCCACTGTTTGGGACGATTCACCGGCCTGCGACCACGACCGTTTTCGCTTGATATTGTCGTATGTGATCCATTTTTCGTCGCCAGTCACCATCCGCTTCAAGAATGGGTCGAGTTCGTTCCGTTTCAGCAGCATTTCGCAAATGGAAATTCGGTCCATTAGATTTTTCACTGTTAATTCATGTGGCACCCAAACATCAAGCTTTTTTTTGTATCCAGCCTTCTGCAGATGGTTTAAAATGGTTTGGTGACTAACTCCCATCTCCTGGGCGATGTCACGAGATGCCACATGCCGGTCTAACTCGATGTATTTCATGATTTGATCGGTATTTGTCGTCACAGGTCTTCCGCCGGCTGGCTTATCCATGGTGTCGTTTTCACCGGCTCTGAATCGTCGAAACCATTCCTCCGCGGTTCGAAGTGATAGAGTACCATCCCCCAAAACACCATTAATCTCACGGAACGTTTCTCTAGCGGATTTGCCTTTAACGAAGGAAAACTTTAAAATAGCGCGAATTTCGGCGTTAGCGAACTCCATGTTTACACGTCTATAACTGTTGAACGCAATATCCAAACTAATCATACATAGCGTCGTTTTGTTTGTTATGTCAAGAGCTTTCAAATTATGTACAGTGTTGCCAGATACGAGCTCTGTAGCGCTTTGTACATAGCCGCGAAATTAAAAAGACAAAAAGGCGGAAGGGAGATATTTGACAACCTAATATTATATTAATTGCTGTGGTTATAGAGCACATGTGAATCAATATGGAGGTTGCAAGTTTAATTTCTGTACTCACAGTACAGTAAGATAAAAATCTTCAGTATTTTTCATTGTGAAAATTATTCCATTAAATTTCCATTATACAATTCTATTATCATAATTATAAAGCGAATCTCTTTTATTAAATGATATATACATACAGAATTTAACAATGTTACCGGACGCATGGACAAATCACCCATAAAAATAGTTAAATGAATAAACTTCGAAACATAATTGTATAACAATTGGTGAATTATTGTTATATACTCACATAGACACATACAGAATTACTTATCAATTTGACTGTAATGTTAGATCGGTTGAAATTATGTCTTAAACGAAGAACATTATAGTACATTATGTCATTTGCCTATGTAATAATAAAATAATTAATCTGATAGACCACTCGATAGTGGGACGAAAAGTGACCCAAATAGCAGTCTGTGTCGATATGCCTCGAAATATTTATAAATTTATTTAAAAAGAAAATGACTTGAAATTGCAAAAAAATCAGCTTCAGTGACGCACAGTTGAATGACTTTGTTAACATGTAAAATTGCAGAATTTGGGGTGAAAGCAATCCACAACAAATTCAAAATTTACCAAGTATCCATTGACGGTTTGGTGTGGTTATTTGGATGCATCATTTGTTAATTTTTCTTCAAAAATGATACATCGGCCATAGTTACGGTCAATGGGATTCGTTATATAGTAATGCTCAATCAGTTTTTATATCCAAAAATTAATGATATCGATGCAACTGTAATGTGTGGTTTCAAGAAGACGTTGCCACGTATCGTACAGTTAGTGAAACTATCAATTTTCTTAAGGAAACATTTTGTGTTTCGAGAAATTGACTCCCAAAATCATGCTACTTAACACCACTAGACTTTTTTTCTATATGACATTGTGTATGGCAAAAAAAACCATAAACACTTAATGCATTGCAAGACAACATTGAACGTGTTATCGTTGAGATACAGCCTGATAATTTGTGAGAGAGTCATCGAAAATTGACTCCAAATAATCCAGGCTACGAAACGCTGCCATGACGGCTATCTGAATGATGTTTTATTCCATATTTAATGGTTTATATGTACCTAAATGTTATTTTATTTCAATTCATAGTTCGAGCACTCTTAACCTGATAACTGCGGAATTTAATTTTAAAAAACCTTCTCACAGTGCGGAATCGGATCGGTGGTTGCTGCCGGGTAGTTTTATCTGTAATAGAAAGAAAACATCCCAGTGGGACGTATGATAACATTGTGAATGTCTATTATATGCTGAAATAAATATTAAGCAAACTTGCTCAATCGATGTTAAAATGCTTGGTTTACTTCCACAAATTCACGTGACAAATTTTTCGATTCAGTTGCCATTTCCAATCGAATCAGAAAATACAATTTTCTGTATTAAATATGGTGTTAGTTCAGAAATTAACAATATATCTATGTTTTACACAATAATATATAGGAAATAATCGATATAATCAGTCATATATACCATAATCAGTACTTTGCGATGCACAACTTGTTAATTGTACGGAAAACACAATTTCTTTATAATCAAATTATATTATACATTTTGATTTCTTTGTTTCGTCTTAAGGATGATTAAATTTGTACGTCACCAATGTTATCCGTTGTTTTTTTAATATTATCGGGGTCTATCTGCACGTAATTAATTTATCATTAGAAGGTTATGCTACAATTAAATTTGAATTCTTGTTTTAAACGCATAACAGCTGGAAAGTAGTTTTCAAATCATCAGTTTTTTATAATCGAAAATAGAATTTAATCATTGCTTGAAATGGTACACGACATGAAATTTCTATAAATTTGTTGGTCACGTGTAGTCAAAATTCTCGAATTTTTATACGTCAAACATCTATCAAATTTTATAGGTGATCATGTTAGATGGAATTGACTGATGCCATTGCATATTTATTATATACCTATTTGACGTATATAGTATATGGAGACAGTTTTTTATATTAATATTGCACATATTTTCCCCGTTTTATATTTATAATTTGTATTCTTTTAATTTAAATATTGTATTAAGTCAATTATGGATATAACATTATGTATATTATAGAAGGTGCATATATTTATATATGATACGTTACAAAGGTATTTATGATTCTATTGATAATAATTTATTATATTATACAGAAAATACAAATAGTATAATAATTATATAATAATTCATAAATGGCATACTATTGTGTATTGTAATGTATTTATGTCCATTATACATGCGTATGTAAGTAAGCAACTACATATATATATATACAATATAAAGAATATATTACTAATTTGTAATCAATGGACAATATACTTATATTAACCGCGATATCTAAGGCGCCCCATAAATCAAAAAATTGTTAAATATAATTTGATCTTTTTTACTTTTTATGTGTATCATATCGTATTCGTAAATACATTAACAATACAGAGTATATAAATTATATTCGATAATAGTTATAAAATATGCATATAATATATATATACATATATTAAAAATAATAACCAAATACATGCGTATACGAATACGATGTATTTAATGTATACACTTTATCACTAACCATATAGAGAAAAAGTTATATTCCTTTAAGGCTTGACTTATTATAGTCCGCATTCCGCAATACGCACTGCCAAAGTACATACCCACGTACACATTCACATAAACAAAAAACTAAATACACATGAAATTATACGTTGGTTTGGCTGGACCATTGCTTACCAAATATTCAAATGGCTGTAGTGTGCACAGGAGTGTTAATTATTCAATACAAATTATAAAAATATAGGTGGGTTTTAAAAATTTGTAATGATTTGTAGAATGTTTTCTGGTAAAAACTACACGTCGCGCAGATTCGTATAATGAATTTGAAAAATTCTACTAAAATTTGTGCTTTTCGATTAGTGGAATACGGACTCTAAAAACACAAAACATTTACTTTAATAATATTTGTAATTTATAATTTTAATTTAATTATATAGTAATTATATATAGTTAGCAACATCATTGTCGAATTGGTTATCAATGTGACTGCTATATTAGATGAATGAATTAGTAAATTCATTTTTATATTGCTAACAAACTGATATTTGAATATTTGAAAACCACACGCATGTATAAGAAAACTTGTAAATTACAATGTGCTGAGACTGGCAAGGCATTATTGATCAGATTCAACAGAGAACGATTAATAGGGGAATTATTGTGGGTTGATTGATAAACGTGGAAAATCTCTCCGGAATAGAGTCACTGCTGAAATTAGCTGGAATTGCAAAATGACAATATGATAAATAGATATGACTTTGAGAAAAAATTCACATCTAAATTACATAAAGAAATTCCTAAAAGTCAATGTCAATGTACCATTTCATGGTTAGCAAATGGTTAAACGATCAATATGCGTACGAGAGCCGAAGTATATCGTTCCCATCAAGACATACCGCAAGTACCTTTCAACCAAAGGTGTATGCTATCGAAAGATGTGCTCCGTTTAACCTCGGAAAGAAGTACATCAACTACAATATATTGCAATTATAACAGATACCCAAACAGCAATCGTAGCTGTACGCTATAAATCCAGTATGGTTTGGAACTGCGTGTTGATATACTAAATAAACTTGATAGAAACAAAGTAGCATTGTATCGGGTGAAAAAGCGTGTATATTGCCTATAGCTAGATTTTGAAAATCCCACAACATCTACTTAAAATTTGCAGCAATTATCTACAAAAGAAGAAACAACATGGGATCGTATTATTTGGGTGACGGTGAAGTATCACCGCTAAATCCACTATACATAACGTGAAATCCATTGAAGACGAACGAATAGAGTGGGAACTCTAAGAATGGGATACGAGGTACCATTAAACGAATCTGAATGGTGGATTACAATAGCTCTTTTAGATCGCAATGCTTCTAAAACTACAAAATCTAATCTACAATTTTCTTAAATTATAATTTTGCATGTATTATTTATTTTTATTTCTATAAAATTTCGAATTTGTTTTCTTTTTATTTATTATTCTTGTTGTCATTTTATCTAAAAAATCATATTTATATACATACGATTTCGTAACATTTAATGGATATTCATGTACTCCATACCATTCCCATACTTCACGTACCAGTAAATAAATAAGTATATCATTTTTGTTAGTGTTTATATTATATTATATTATATTATATATCTTGGAAAAATAAGAATTCTTTTCGTATGAATTATAGCAGAAAAAAGTCAGTACACATTATACCATGCGAACAATAAAAGTTTATATGTTTTACAAGACAAGATATTCTATGTTCTA
The DNA here is from genome assembly GCA_910594885.2 of Bibio marci. NCBI lineage: Eukaryota > Metazoa > Arthropoda > Insecta > Diptera > Bibionidae > Bibio > Bibio marci. Next base: position 31,707,752 of record OU343115.1, on the reverse strand, counting down.
TCTTCTTTATTACATATGTATATATGACATAGGGTGTTCTAAAAGTTATCCTAATTAACAAATGTATTATTTTATTGGATTTATGCTTTCTAATACGGAAATAATTATTTTCGTTGATCAATATGGAATTTTACTTTTTATATTTACAATCATTAGTCGGTGCTTTCAAGCACAACAACTAATACAAAATAACAATAGTTTTGTTGCACTTAAGGTTGGAGTACGGTGTAGTGCATTACGTCCCATGTGTATAGTAATTTCAATTCAGTCTTATATAGATATAGAATTATCATTGCTGGGTTGTGTTTAGTTGGCTATCGTTTTCTAAAGTACCCTGCGTAGTTATCTTAACCGTACATATATATAGGCGATACATAAATTTCATGTATTTATATACATATGTCATATATGTACTCGTACATATGTGTTACACAAAACTTGTGTTATATAAAGATATTTAACAAAACCTACATTAATTTTTCATGTGGTATTTTTTATTTATTTATTTATTTATTTTTTTATTTTTTAGTTATATCTCTATGGCTAGGGCTGCTCTGTCTATCTACGAATAAATATTCTTCTATAGCTATCCTATATACCTTTACCTATATTGTTGAAATAATAATAATCATAAATTGCAATGAATGAGTGTATGTCTTCATGCACGTTTATTTTAAATATAAATTGGAAGAATATATATGTATACGATATATTTTTGATATAATAAATTATCGCACGCAATAATTTAAAAACTTATTAATAAAATTTATTTATTATATGATCATACATGTAATGGTATTATATGGTTATAGGCACATTATTTTTTATTACATGCATACTAACATATAAAAATATATGTAGATATACTAGTTGTATTATATGAATAAATTAAAAATGAATAATAATAAATACTTATATTACATACATTTAATATGTATATCAAAGAACATTGTATAAATAATTTGGATGACTGGGGCGCCTTCTTTTACCTATATGCACATGTGTATTCAATTTATTTATACATATGGATTGGATATAATAATAACAATATAATAATAATAACATTTTAATTAATGTTTTTTTTAATAAAATTTGATTTTTATTATATAATTAATATTTATTATAAAAATATATTATATATATTTGCAAATTTATTGTTAAATTCGTATATAATAAGAATTAATCGGTATATGAATTATAAGGTTATTGATATACTCTATGAAATAATGATTTTATAATAAATAACAGGGCGCTCAACGATTTTGGAAAAGACCAGATTTTTTAAAAATATATACCGAATAAATAGTCATCTACTTATTTAACCCTATTCCTGGTATAAATATATATATACATATAAAAAGCAGGCGGTAGTCACTTTAAATTTTAAATATATTCAAATTTCTTTCTAAAAATAATATAATAAATGAGCCGTTTATTTTGAAAGTGGCATATTACTTTATTTACTTTATTTTTAAATCTAAATATTTAAGGGTTTGCGTTTTAACATTTTTAAAAATATTAATGCCAACGGAAAGATTTACTGGTATTTGTTATCTCGGGATACTTAAATTATTTTTCATTATAGATAATTTCATATATTCATAGAAAAATCACCATTTTCATTACGGAAAGTGACTTAGGCCATTTTCAAAATTAACTATTTTGAAAAATTAATGACTTATATTAATTTTGTTTCATGTATTTTACTGAAGTGATTTTTTGAAAGAATAGTGATTTAGGTAAATTGATGTATAAATTACTTATATAATAATAATAATTTATATCATGCATTTTATATATAGGTTAATTCAAGAAAATTTTATTTTAATATTCATAAAATACAAAAATATTAGTATTTTTAGTACATTTTAAAACATAAGTATAAGTAATTCATAATTATAACTTATTTCATATAAAAGTACATCAGTTCATTTTAATCATAGTCATTAATAGGACTGATTAAGTCCTCGGAAATCGTATTTTGCTTCAAGTTTTTAAGATAACTGTAGATATTGGGGGTATATAATGAAACAAGTCCATTATGCCTTTATATTTTGGTGAAGTAACAGAACGAGAAGCAGCGTATGACGGATCCATTTCTATTTTTAAATAACGCCTATGTCTTTATTTTTTTGGTGACAAATCATAAGTCAGATAATTATCCTTTTCATCTAAAATTAGTTTATAAAACATTTTATAGGGAATATTATGTTAAAATCTTATCCATCGAATTTTTTACCAATTAACTTCGTTTCAGTCTGTATTTATTGTTCTTATTAAAACAAATTTTTCCAAGGATTGTGGTGAAATAAAATCTTTTTCTTTCATGTTATGTACTGTGAAGGATTTTCTTCAACCTGTGACCAAAAACCGATTAATTTTTAAAAATTGTTTTTTTTATTATGCAAGACATTTAGGGAAAAAAAAATTTGTTTGTTCTATACGTGGAATCGTCGGGAAACGGACACCTCAGGTGGTTCTCATGTAAGCCTCGAAATTAATTTCCTGAGTACAGCGACTTATGACACTTTCAAAATTAACATGTTTGTTATATCCTTAATTAGCAAAACTTCTCTCGAGCAAAATATTAATAGTTTTCAACAACATTTTTGTAAATTTTTTTTAAAATGAAGAGACCATTAAATTGTAATCAATGTTATCATTAACTTGATTTTTTTGAAAAAGTGACTTATGCCACTTTCAAAATAAACGGTTCAAATATACATTTTTTAAAATAATTCATTTGACTTATGTTATAATGCTATAGTTTTATATGTTCATGAGGGAAGTGGCGTATGGTGTGTATTTAATCGTGCATAAATTATTCCACAGAATATCTGCGTCATCTTCTGCTACAGCTAATGTAACATTTTGCTTTTACAGCACAGTCACTTCGACATAATAAAGCGTGATTTTTTTTGAGCAATCGGTTTCAAAAATTAAAAAAAACACATAAAAATAACTATTTTTAATTGGAAAATTACTTTATTTAGTAGCAAATTTCTTTTCATTCAGTTTTTGAAAATGATTTCGTTCATGTGACCACCGCGACTGCTTCGTAAAAAGGTCATCCGCTCGGCCCAATTTTTCATCACTCGTTCGAGAACTTCTGGTCGTACAGCATTAATTGTACGAGTTATGTTGGCTTCCAAATGTTCAATCGTCGCTGGCTTGTCCGCATAAACTTGTGCCTTCACATTGCCCCACAAAAAAAAGTCCAACGGCGTGATATCGCACGATCTAGGCGGCCAATCGACTGGGCCATTTCGCGATATAACTCGTTCACCAAACGTTTCTTTCAGCAAATCGATTGTGGCATTGGCTGTATGGCATGTAGCGCCGTCCTGTTGAAACCACTAGTGGCCCACATCATGCGTAGCAACATTTGGGAAAAACCAGCCATCCAACATTTCTCTATAGCGCTCAGCGTTGACCGTAACATTTGCGCCGGCCTCATTTTTAAAAAAGTACGGACCTATGATGCCTTCGGCGTGTAAACCGCACCAAACTGTGACTTTTTCCGGGTGCAACGGCGTCTCAAGCACTTGCTCTGGTTGTTCCTTGTTCCAATAACGCATATTTTGTTTGTTGACGTAGCCTCATCGCTGAAGATGATTTTGCGATAAAAAACATTTTTGTTATTTCGGATGTAAATATCCAATATTTGTCGACGTTCCGAGAGCGAAAGATGTTGCATTTTGTAAATGTTGAACCTTACTGAGTAAAAAAAAAAAAGATGGCGGAGATTTGACATTTCCATCCCTGTCAAAACCCTATTGGAAAAACGATTGCTCAAAAAAAATCACGCTTTATATGGCAGAAATATATTTTCGTTTTCAGCAGAACAGTTTTACTGTACCGCAGAATTGTCTGAATACAATTTTATGCAATTGTGACCAAAACTGAATTAAAAATATACAAATTTTCTAGTTACTTTCATATTTATAAACAATAAACACTTGATAATCTGAAGAAAATTAAAAATAAATCAAAATTTGCTGTCAAAAAAATTAATTCAAAACATTTCAAATACAAAATCAAAATAAATAATTTATAAATTTCAAATATAATTACTTAATATCTTTAGTTCTTACAATATATTTTAATAGTAAGAACTAATATGTAAGATAGATTGTAAAAATACTTTAATAAATAAATAAATTTATCAAAGTCAAATCTGGTACAACTCTTGCACCGCGATTCTGACGGTGCTAATTTCTGTACTGTGTGTGGCCAAAAAAAATTCCAGATTCCAAATGAATACATTTACAATCGTAACTCTGTGTTGGTACATTCCAAAAGAATATGAATTTTGACAAGTTTGTGTGGGACAATCCCAAAGAATACACCATTATAGTAATGGATCCATTTATCCAATTACCCTTAATTCACTGTGCGTATGTTAAGTTTGACTGCACATATTGATTTACCTGCGGTCTACTAATCTGGCATCATCTTGTCTTTTGTTTTAAATTATAATAAAATCAACTGCACAACATGAAAGACATAATCTCAATATGAAAAAATATTACTGAAGTGAAGATAAGATAACAAAACACAATTATAATATTTTAAATTTTAAAATTATAATAAAATCAACTGCACAAAATGAAACACAGAATCGAAATGTAAAAAAATTACTGAACTGAAAAAATGACAAAACATTGGAAAAAACCGAACAAAAAATTAGACGTTCTTTTGAACATACACCAGCACAAAACTTTTCTGCCAAAAGAATACACCATAAATGTTAAAATAAGATATAGAAAATAAATTTTATATATGAACAAGAAATTAAATAAAATAAATTAGAAGATATTGTTAGGCAAAAATATAACGAAATTTTTATTAAATTTAAAACAATAATTTAATTAAATTAAATGTAAATTCATGATAGATAACTGCGTTATGATAAACTTTAGCTAGTATTTGTAATTATTATTAAGCTTTTTTTATATTTACTTTTTTAGTGCTAGTTTGACTCAGTTTTTCGAATCAATAAAAAAATCGAGATGTTTCCTCTATTATGATCAAGTCCTTTTAGTAGAAATAACTTCAAATAAGTATATTGTATTAAAACGAAAGAAAGCTCCAATGTATTGTATATGCAAAATAAATAAAGTCTCCTGTAAATGAAAATCTTTACTTTCCATGTGACAATTATTTCTGTATAATGACAACAATTTATGCTAATTAAATTGCATATAATTCTGGTCTAAATTTTTCTGTGTCAATTTCATTTCTGGAGTGTAATTTCTGCTTTTCCGGATATTTAATAATTTAATATGTAATATCTGCCTAAAATTAGTAGTTATTTCGGCTTTACTATAGTAGAAATTACTGCTCTTATGTAAATTGACTTTTTCAAAATTCGGCAAAACTGAGTTTGATGTATATGCAAAATGTCTGTCGCCGAGTGAAAACGGTTTCTTAAGAATTAAAATTATCGCAGCGACTGGTCTAAAAACAGTAATTCGGTATACGGTAGGGTTTTAATAATTTTCGGATCTAAAAATTAAAATTAATTAAACGTTTTATTTAACAACATTAAACTTAAATATACGTTAATTTGATATAATTTCAGTTATTTCATCTAATTTTAAGAATTCTATTCTGTATAGTTGATTGAATATTCTATTTAATTCGATGCCAATAAATTTTCTGCCATAAAATGTATAAAGCAAAATCAATTTTATAATAATTTCTTTTTTGAGATCTTTTTTTTTTTTTTTTGTAAGTCATTTATTGCATTTGTAAGTGGAGCTGTATGCCATCTAATAAACCATTCATTACAATCAGATTGGTAAATTACTCCGCATGGAAGTATATAACAATTTACAAATTGTACTGCAATTAACGAGAGATATAGATGTTTTCAAAATTCGATTATTTTTATATGGTTGATTAGCGCGTAGTGATGTGTGTGTGTGTAGATATTGTTAATCTTTGAATAGCGTTCAACACCATATTTTCAAAGATATTCGTATTATTTTTTATTCCATAAAAGAACAAATGGCCAGATTTTATTTGCAGCAAATTATACGTATGTAAAATTTTTATCGTCTACAAATTTTTCATAATTTGTTTTTATAATTTTATGGTTTGCTGTTGAAATTGTTTTAGCCTTTTGGTTTATACCCAAGAAAAAATTCGTGAATGGCAGAAAATGTTGATAATATTTTATCGATATATAGTATAGGTCGAATTCCGTATTTTTTGTTGGCCATCCTTTAAAACATTTAAGTAATCTTTCAGTTCATTTTCATCAGAAGGAGAACAATATGAAATGAAAGTTTTAAAAGTAAATATTAAAAATGCATTTTGGATAAAATGAAAAAAATATATGTAAATTCAACAAAATTTGCAGATAATGAATGTAAAGGTTTTCTTAGACCAAATGTATAAATTATAGAGAAATAAATATATAGTTTTAATTCTAATTTATTGCATTTTTAAATGTTTAAATTGGTATTTAATTATTTTTTTTGATTGTATATAAACAATACATCAAAGAATATGACCACAAATTTTTTTAAATATATTTATATGTTTTATTAAAAAAAAAAAAAAGCAATTGTCATTCTTCAACATAAAATATTATTTATAAAGTATTTTAATTAACACATAATCTGATCTGAATTTCGTTTACACACATAATATATATTTTAATTTATACTTGGTACATAAATTTAAGGTCTAAATAATATTTGCAACATACATACATATTTATCAATTGACGCGTGTATCAAAACAAAGTCACACGTTTACGTGATTTTTTAAAAATATTTTAATAAATAATTTTGAAATATTTTAAAAGCCTTAAAAATTGATTATTAATCTAAATAAAATAATGATATAATTGCGGTTGAAGAAAATCAAGGAGTTTTTTTTTTTCAACATATTGATTGATATATTTAGTATTACATAAATTTCAATTATATATTGGTACGCATATTATAAACAAAAGATTTACTGATAAAATAATAATAATAATGCACTTAAATTATATTATGTATAAATTGCCTATAGTCAAAATAAATAATTTTGTTGATAGATAATTTTATTTATAACCATTACATTCATCCAATCATTAGGTCTATGATATTTCTAAAATGAATTGAATAAATTTGGTAATAAAATCTAATATGATTGTAAATCTATTAAAAATAAATTTCAGTGAAAGTCACCCACATCTATCATTCAATTTTTTTTTTATTATATAGCCTCCAGGTATTTATATTTGATAAATTTAATTAGATAATAAAACACATATAAATAAAAAGTAAATCGTAACAAATTATTAGCAAGTTCACTTTCAAATAAAAATTAAACTATATGTTAATTCGTACATTTATGTATTACGCACACATTAAACTTTATTTATATACTATCGTGTGTATATTTGCATATTATAAGAATATATATGATGACCCTGACCGTATACCCTGAATTTATAATATATACCTTTTATAGATCTATTATTTATTTAATAGGTATATTTTATAAGACAAATCTAAAATAATAATAGTATAATAATAATAATAATAATAATAATATATACCTATTCTAATTTAATAACAAAAAGATGAACATAAACTGATATTATAAAAAGGTATTATATTGTTAATATTTCTTATTATTACAATAATATATTATGTCATTTGTAATAAGATAATAGAAAAACAATAAAATGGATATTCAATGGGATTCCATTGACATTTATTGGTATTGTTTTAAAGAAAACCAATTTGCAAATGATTGTTTAAAATTTAAATATATATAAATAATATATTAAATAAAATAAATCTATAGAAATCGCACAATAAACAATAATCAGAATATAATGTTGTATATATTTATAATATATATTCATGTAAAATATGTTTGTATAATAATATGAAAGTTATATTTATAAGATTTATTGTTATTTTATAATACTGATTTTCATAATTTAAATATATTTAATATATGTATATATAATTCTTTAGAGCTACATATAGAATTAAATTATTTTTACAATAGAATGTATCATATATATATATACAAACATATGCAGATAGAGACGCGTTTAACTTCATATGAATATAATATAATATATTCTTAATGCATATATATATATAGAATTAACAATTATTATTATTATTATTATTATTATGGTTTAATGAAGTAATGTATTATATTGTCATAACAAAAATAATTCAGTTTAAAATTATGAAAATTATATGTATAATATATAATTGCTTTGCTTACCGCGTTGCTCTTTCAAAGCCATGTATGGTCTTGAAAGACAAGCTTCTCCTGTATAGTGACCACACTGTCGCACTACATACATGCATTTAAACAATGATATGATATGCCATTTACAATTCGCTTGTTATCATTATAGAATATTATGGTATGCATAAAACAACTACTATGGAACTTCTAGGATTTATCAATTGGTAATTGAATACTCGGTTATAGTCACTGGTTGAATCCTCAGTGGAAAACATCGAAAAGAATGTCCTCTTCAAAATTTCATCGTCTTTTTATAATAATAATAATAATTATAATAATAATAAAATAGCCGTTACCACTAAAAAATACAACAATTCAATATTTGATGTATTTTACAAAAAGGTAAAAATAAATATATTCTTTCATATAAAAATTGTTTATAATTATAATTTCAATGTCATAATAAAATATATTATCAACTGTTACAAAAACCATAGCAGAGAGTATCGCATATATATTGACAACTCACCTATATTCATCTTTAATAAAGCATGAACTTAATTTTTGATTTTAATTGTTTATTAATAATAATATTTCGTATCCCATACAACATAATGATGATAATTACAAAATATGTCGCAACGAACTCATTATCCTTGAAAAGAAATCCGTAAAAACGATCACTGATATTTTGTAACATACAAGCGTCTTATCCATACGTTAATATGCCTTGGACATAAGTTTAATACTATACTATTCTATTAACTCCTTTCCCTTTTTAGGATGAAAAGAATAAAGAAATAAATATCTTTATCAATCTAGTCTAGATCAATGATTTTGATTAATTACAAGATGAGTCTTTACAAATATTATATACCTTAATTAAAACGTTTTGTAAAATAGACTTCACCTATTTGTGCAACAAAATGATTATCCTTAAAAAATAAAAAATATTTTGATCAGTGACTAAGGCTGAGAAGTAGCATTCAGTTTTCAATATCACTATATTTTTTTATAACCTGGGTGAAATTAAACAAAATTATGAAAAAAAATTTGAATGTTCACCGAATTAAATTTTCCGAAAAATTGAATTTTATGAATTACCATATTTTTTTAATTATGAGCCATAGTTGTAACAGATTTCCATTTTTGCTTACAGCATTGCAAATTATAATCAATTTTCAATCTTTTATAGAATAGATTTTTAAAATCGATTCATGCGTTCCAATCGATGGCAGAGAAAATTTAAAGAAATTTGTAACGCTGTATAAAGCGATCAGTCAAATGGTACAAAAATTTTATACACTAACATTATTTCATACAAAATTTCAATGACATCAAACGGAAAATCTCTGTCATATCGTTTGAATGTGTGAATCGATTTTAAAAATCTGTTCTATGAAAGATTGGAAATTGTATATAATTTGCAAATCTGTATACAAAATTGGAAATCCGTTAAAAACATGTCCAGTAATTCAAAAAGATGATAATTCTTTAAAGTAGATTTTCCCGAAAATTTAGTAAGTGGACATTCCAATTTGTTTTCCATTATGTAATCTACTTTCAACTCGTCTACCATAAAAATATAGAGATATTATAATCTGAAAACATTCAATGAAAGTTGGCCGCATAATGAATCAATTATTTTGATGTAAACCCATACAAATTCAATGGGAGCCATTCCAATTTAAAAAATAAATTTAATTAATTATACGGCCTTTCGCTTTGTGGCCAACTTTCCCGGTACATATCTAGACCGTATAGCGGTGCATTGGTGTAATCCCTACTATATGGATTCCTTTACTTATTAAACTTTATTAAATAATTGATTATAAATGATATACATTTCGATTGTTATGCGATAGAACACCACTAAATAATGGCAATCAGGACGATAATTAAAATACACCCATAAGTACGCAGCTTTATCCTATAAAAATTTTAAATCAGTTTTTCAAAGTTTAATTCGATATGGCACCCTCAATAAAGTGACATAGCGATTTATTTTTGCTATGAGCACTTTTACTAAGTTTATTTTTTAAATTTATTAATTTATGCTGTTACCAATAATACTTGTAAGCCGGTCAGAAAATAATAAAATATAACTTATTGTCCCTCTAAAATGTTTGCCTTTAAAAATATATTCCGCAATAACAGTTATTGACTCTTCCTTTTCAGCAACTGTTATAGTAGCAACATTTCTTGATCGTTTTGCTGCTATAAGTAATTCAGAGCGATTATTTTACTGGCATCCAGTCTCATCCATGTTGTATATGTATGTGGTCTGGTTTGTCAATTAAGGCATTTTCAGCCAAGGTATTTTTTCTAATAACTTAAAGTAACACGATACTTCTTCAAGTGATATACCTTACGCACGTGCGTCAGACACGCCTACCGATTCGTATTGATAGCTCCAGTTGTATTTTTTGGTTGAAGTTATGTTAAATTTTATAATTTTCGACTAATCCATACGCCATGCGGCAAACTTCCTATCTGCTAGGAGCAAAGCCGTACCGTTTGCTATTTTTTAATTTGTTTCTCAGTTTTTTCTCCATTTTCTGCACCCTAACAAGAAAGATAACCCAATGGCATTAAACCATATCACCCACATTGTGTAGGTGCCATTTCCCCCATTTGGAACATTTTATATTTTGTGCTTATTGAACAAACGCGTTAATTCATGTTTTTTTTATTTGTACAGAAAATCAAACATAATTCAATTACGTTAGTATTAATGTATCAATATAAAATTTACGACGAATACTTACCGACATACACACATACAAATATTGCCACAAAAATTTTTATCATAAATAAATTTCAATTTATTTTAATTTTTACACTTTAAACGGTCTTACAATTGTACTATAACGACACAATGTGCTTCGTTTGAAATTAAAAATAATACTAAATATGGCACTCTTATCAGAACAAGGCTTGTGCCAGTTATTACACTTATGCCATATCACTTCTGGAACCATATCTCCCTACTTTACCCTACACATACACTCGACTAACAAATATAAACTTTATTTACATTGTATTTGCGCTAAATGAAACTTATTTAATACCATACATTAATTTTTGGTATAAATTCACATATGCTACCCTATTTTTTAACCCATTTTCTACCGCCTGTCTGTATTTCAAACAGTCTGGTATAATATGTAATGCATGTATATTTTGAGTAAATAAATTGCCTGTATATTTGATATTTTCTATGAAAACTTTTAATTTGTAATGGTACCGTACCGTTTGCAATTTTTTAATTTGTTTCTCAGTTTTTTCTCCATTTTCTGCACCCTAACAAGAAAGATAACCCAATGGCATTAAACCATATCACCCACATTGTGTAGGTGCCATTTCCCCCATTTGGAACATTTTATATTTTGTGCTTATTGAACAAACGCGTTAATTCATGTTTTTTTTATTTGTACAGAAAATCAAACATAATTCAATTACGTTAGTATTAATGTATCAAAATAAATATTATGGATTTGGTTATGGATTTGTCTTTTTTAATTATTAGAAATACACTTTTACTTTGATGCACGCACATTTCCTAGAACATTAGGGGTTTGAAAATAGTGATTCTATATTCTCTTAATTATCATGAAAATATATCTTTGATAACTCTGATACCTTAAACTTTTAGTATTGCTGTGTTGATAATGGGGTTACACATATACTCTTGAAATATTATTACAGGTGTAGTACATACTTAAATTTAACTTAAAATAATATTAATTATATATTACATCTGCATCCAATGTATACTGAAAACTTCATTAAAATCAGTGTGATACTTTTTTTTTTTTTTTTTTAAATGTTCATGATATCCTTGAAATTATGAAAATTATATAAATTTTGTGTTTTTATTTTAATTTTATTGAGAATAAAAGAAAAATAACAAATAAATAATATAAATAAAAGTATATTTTCCTAAAAATTGCGTTGGTGTATTATCATAAAATATAATTATAATACTTATACTAAATAATAATGGAATATGCAATTATAATATTTTATAACTCTCTATAGCCATTATAAAATAATAAAATTGATATGAACTTCTTTGAATTAAAACCAGCATTTAACTATTTTTAAATTTTATTGTAATTTTTTATATTATACGTACGAGTATAAAATTTTATTGTAATATACACTTAAGACAAAAATAATATAATAACCAAACAAATTTATTATTAATTTTTTTGTTGTCGATATTATTCAATATTATAATTGCTATAAAAATTTAATAAATAGAATTTATCAATAATTTGGACATTTTTAATATTTTATTATGTTTCTATATTTATTTTCACAAATGAATATAAAAAAATATATATAATTTTTATATTTTTATTTTTCCATTTTATTATTGTTAAAAAAAGTTATGTTATGGTGCATATGATACTGCTGTCTGTTCATAAATTATAATACAGTAAACTTCAGCTATAAGGATGTGCTTAGCAGTACGTATTTATTGGTATATTAAATTTATAAAACAACAAGTTTTATCATAAATATTGAATGATCAAATTCTTCTGATTTAAGGCTCTAAGTTCGTATCGCATATCTCCATAACACCTCTGATTCCTTTACATTTTAGCAATTTGAAAATGCAATACGATACGATACGAAATTCTGAAATAATATTTCATCTAATTTTTTTTAATAATTAATAATTTTTAGTTGACTGTTGTTATTTATTTTGTGCGAGTGTAAAAATAAGAAGAAAAAAAAAGATGACCTTTTATGTAATTTGATAGCCAAAACATGATTTTGCACATTTATTTAAAATATTATATAAAAATCTTGAGCATAATGAATTTTTATTTTTCTTACATTGTGTTTATTCTATTTTATAATAAATAATTATTATTAATATCATAGCTATTATTTTTTTCTTATATAAATATTATTAATCTTTTGTTGAATTTATATTATATATTTTATTCAATTTTGTTTGTCATATTTAGTTAGTATATACGTAATGCATATGACTACATATTTATAAGTTAACCAGTGACGAAGGTTGAGAAATAGTATTCACTATATTTTTCTTATAAACTGGGTGAAATTATACTAAATAATGAAAAAAAAAATTTGAGTGTTCATTGAACTAAATTTTTTTGGAAAATCGACTTTTATGAATTATCATCTTTTTTAATTACGGGTCAAATTTTTAACTGATTCCATTTTTGTATAATGAATTGCAATTTCCAATCTTTCTTATGGAAGATATTTTTAAAATCACTTCACACGTTCAAAAGATATGACCGGATTTTCATTCGATGTCTGTGAAAATTCAAAGAAATTTGTACTACTGTATAAAGTGAACACCCAACTTAAATTGTATTATAAAAATTAATTCATTTCGTTCAAAATTTCACTGATGTCAAACGAAAAATCGATCATATTTTTTGAACGTGTGAATTGATTTCTCTTATTCAACGAAAAATTGGAAATTGATCATAAAATGTATACAAAAATTGGTTAAAACAATGACCCGATAAAGATTAATTTTGATTTTTTTTTCATTCTTGTGTAGTGTGGGTGTACTATTTCAACTCGGCTCAGCTACCAGAAAAATATAGTGATATTGCTTAATCTGAATACATTTTTTCACGCTTCGTCACTGAATGATAGGTTATTTAATATTATTATAGTTAAAAGGAAAAATCATACAATAATAATTCTTGAAAAAAATAACTATTGATACGTCGACATTAACTTTAAATATGATTTATCTGATCAGTTTATTATTTATTTATAATTAATTTTTAAATAAAATTCACTTATTCCGTGTCATTTAAATAATAATTTTTAAAACAAAAAATTTTAAAAAGTCGTCCGTGAGGTGGTTACTATCCCTTCAGTGTTTTACAGATTATCACTTTCGTTATGATTAATTAACTATTTCGAAATGACATATTAAAAAAACTTAAACATTTTTTTTAAAGTCATATATTGCCAAGTTGGTAAATGACTCCGCATGAGAGTATATTATAATTTACCAATTGTACTGAAATTAACGAAAGATAGATGCTTTCAAAATTCTATAATTTTTATATGGACGATTAGCCCATAGCGATGTGTGAGCGCAGACATTGTTAATCTTTTAGTAGCGTCCAACACCATATTTTCAAAAATATCCATTTTTCTTTTTATTCCAAACACGAAAATGGAAAACCATAGTTACTAAGGCTATGTTTCCACTGGTTATGAATACAAATGTATGAACGTATGACAGTATGTCAAATTATGACCCACATATGGCCAGCCGTTTCCACTGATAATTGATATTTTTGTGTTATGACATTTCATTCTATTTATTTTATTCCGTTGGTGAAAAGATATGTCGGACAATTTAAATGCGTGTGCTGCAGTAAGGACTGTTTCTTTGGCTACATTAATGTTATTAGATCAGGAAGAAAGAAAAAGAAAGAAGCCAACTTGGTGGGTACGGCCACTGTTTACCATGAAAGATGAGAGTGGATTTTTCGTAAAATTAAACGAAAGTCTACAAGCAGGAGATGTACAATTGTACAAAAATTTCTTGCGAATGTCCCCTGAGGATTTTCAGTATTTAGTGACCCGTGTTGGTCCTAATATTGCTAAACAGGATACCAATTTTCGTGCCGCAATATCAGAGTCTGAGAGATTTGCGATATGTTTGAGGTACCTAGCAATTGGTGACAGTTTTGCTTCAATTGAAAAATTATTTTATGCCACAAAAACAGTCATTCACAGAATTGTTTTTATATTCAATGGATGTGATATTCCACAAACATTCATTAGCTTCAACATTTTCAATTAAGTTCATCGCTCCAATTGGCTTTGAGATCTGATATGCCCATACGCTTTTGATTTAAAATAGATGTACCTTCTTTATAATTTTCCACATTTTCTTTATTTAAATTATTTATTTTTTCCATTTTAAATATCTTTGATTAATTCAGTTTAAACAAAACAAAAAAAATTTGTCAATGTCAAATCTCATCATACGTTCATATATTCACACAAAAATGTTTCATCACCCTTCTTCGTCACACGTATGATATAAATGTCATACGCATTGAAAATACGTATGGAGTCCTTTTCCATCGCGTTTTTACAAATTTAAAAAATTCGTATGTCATACACGTCATACGTCAGTTTGTCATACGTATATAATAATAATAAATACGCGTATGAACGTACTTGTCATACCCAGTGGAAACGTAGCTTAACTGTTTATAATCTATGTATTATTTATAAGTAAAGGTATACTTTTAAATTTATCGGAATTTATGAAAACTGCCGCAACTATGTCAGCTACAACCAAGTACTAATTAAACCTCCTAGTGGTGGTAACCGGACAAGTTTGCGACCTACAGGTAAGCAATAAATACACATTAAATCTAGAAGCGTCCGACCTGTAATAGGCGGCTCTCTAGTCTGCGTCTGAACCCAAAGGAATGGCAGTAATTAAACCTGACGGAAGGTATAAAACGTTATAACGCAGAGTAATAAGGCAATGGAAAAAAACAGATATAATTATTACACCAGATGGCACACCAATTATACTGGAAAACCCACTCTTTGGAGGTCGATCCAATGGATTTTGACGGGGACCAATGGCCAACTATTGCTATCAATTTCAAATAGTATACGAGTTCAAAAACACCTAAAACTCCACACTGGGTGGAGCCACTTATTGCGACACGCTGAATCTAATCAATGAGAATGTTGCGACACAAATAACACCAATGATAGTTTCTGGCAAATGCCAACAAGACATTGAAAAAGAAAGTAAAATAAGCATGAAGGTCAAAATAGTCTTGAAATACTTACCAATCAATTGAGTATGGATATTGCAGAACTCCGAAAACAAATTGAGCTGTTTAAAAAGTCTGTAATGCTGTACAGCAGCAGTACTCAACTGATGCGAGGAAGAGCTTGCAAGGAAAACATTCTAGATTGTTAGGGAACAGGTCTGGCAAAAAACGAAAAGCTGAATCAGCTCCAGAAATAAATAACTCTACTACAACGAGTAATGAATAAAATCAAAAGAGGGCTGTTGTAATCGAAAGACTACACCACCAATAAATATAGTAGCCAATAAAACATATGCTCAAGTACAGGCAATACTGAAATCAACACACTAAACACGCACACACATAACACACACACATAATAAATAAAAGTGAAAACGGCTAAAGAGACTAAAACCAATCATTGTGAGTAAACGATTGTTACCGGATCATCAATTTGGTTTTAAAAGACAAACACTCAATAATTGATCAAGTACACAGAATAACGAATGATTTCGAAAAAAAAACTCTAGAAGAAAAGAAACTTTGCTCTACAGAGCTTCGACAAAATATGACATGAGGGGGTTTAAACCACAAGTTAAGAAAGTTTTGACCGCTTCGGTATGCAGACATATTTACATCTTACATCTCAGAAAGATACTTCAGAATAAAACAGGATCGGCTTACTCTGAGTTCCTCTAAATGCCTATTAAGATTTTCACCTACATAACACTTATGTTAGATTAGCAAGAACTGGTAATTTAATTCTTTTCCGTCATGCATCCCGTGATTTGTTACTTATTTAATTTTTATTTGTGCATGCGGTGTACAATTATGAAATTCATTACCAACTCGTGCTAATTTTGCATCGAGCATCCCTCTACTTAAAACTACGTGTGGTTATTTTTATTAATAAAATATTACAATATTGTTTTTTTTTTGGTTTATACTTCCTTTCTTTGTACTACCTTCTTACTTCCTTATTTTTTCCCTTATTCTTTTCATTTCATTTTGGATTAATTTCTTCATTCTCTTTCTTTTTTTTCCTATTTTTTTTAATTTTTTTTCCTCTGAATGTTACTGAATTTGATAAATTTTTTATTTATATTTTGTTATGAGCTTTAATTGCTTAAATGTATATTTCAATGAAATAAATAAGTAAATAAATAAATAATACTTACAATTGATAATGATTAAAATTCCCTTGGATCTTTAATTAAACCATATTCCTATTCGAGCATTTATGTATAGTTAATTAGCGAAATATCCAGCTTAACAAATAAATATTATTATTCAATCATTCATCTGATAACCATTTGATTGATAATAATATCTCCTGATTCCTAATAAATATTTGAAGTTTTTACTACGGATTTTATATACAAATAATTTATAATTAAAATATTTTTCAATACATACTTTTCTAATTTATTTATATAATTTTTAGGTTTACTTTTCCATAAAAACACTTTGTATTTTACAGTATTAAAATAAACCATATTCGTTACAGTTCAATATTTGATTTGTAAGGTGGTATTAACCTCTATAACTTGATGTTTTTTTTGACATTACCTTACGAAAATTGTTGAGAGATTCAAGATTTTGCATTCTTTTCATTGATTTGTAATTTTGAATAATTATGGTACTGTATTCGAAAATATAAAAAAAGATACAAAAAATGTATGCAACATCATTTTTTCATCAAAATTTCAATGACATCGATTGGAAAATCGACTATAATTCCTGAACGCGGTAAGTAATTTTAAAAATGTCCTTTATGAAAGACTGTAATTAGAAAATTTGATAATGCATAAATAGCGATTTTCCGAAAATTTTTACATTGGCCTCCGGCCTACTATTTAATAATTTATGTAGGTATTAGTAGTGATTTTAGGAAAAATATATTTGTTCATGTGATCCTCAATTTATTTTCCGAGCCGCCTCTGCATGTCTCTTTCATGGCAAACAATTTCCAAAAATTCTTAACTCATTTATAATTTTTCCACTTTATAAATGTGGGTCTAGGGCTGTTGTAACTAACTACCGTCCCATCATTGCTAGGCTCTCGGCAATAATCAAATTATTTTAGGCATTGATTAATAAAACTATGCTACTAGCAAATGCTTTTGATGTTGGTTCGGGAATACCGCACGGCAGTCATCAGAGACCTAATCTATTAATTTTATTTATTAAATGACTTACCTAACGTGATAAAACACTCTAAATTTTGTATTGTATGCTGACGATGTAAAAATTTTTAAATCCATTAATAATGTTGAAGACTGTAGGGATTTTCAATGTGATTTATTGTCATTTTATGCTTGTTATAAAACTAATAGATTATGTCTAAATATTAATAAATGTATGGTCACGAATTTGTCTCGGCAAGATGCAATTTTCGAATTTTCATACCATATTGATTGTAAATTAATTTACCTTCCTCTTGGCGTATATGTTGATAAAAAACTTATACTTTTGCCAATCACATTGACTAAGTTGTGAGTAAGGCCAATTCGGTGTTGGATTTCATTATATTCATTTAGTAATATTGTGCTAAAACAATATTTATTATAGTCTTGTTAGATCCATAACTGAATATGCATTCCCGGTTTGATCACCATACATTATGATATTCATATTTCAAGAATTGAATCAATTCAGAGAAGATTTCTTAAATTTGCATTAAGAAAATTTCCATGGAATGATCCTTTTACATTGCCTGCGTATGAGAATAGGTTGCGCTTTATAAACATGCCAACTCTTTCGAGACATATGGATTACTTAAAACTATCGTTCATAACAAACTTGTTAAATGGTAAAATTAATTGCCAGGGTTTGCTCGATAAATTATACTTGCGCATTAATTCAAGAAATTTACGTTCATTTGAATTTTTCACCAATTATAGTCGCTTTAGTTTGTTCAATTTAATGTTATTAATTTACAATGAATTTAATGACAAAATTATTTTTGATAATGTTGTAAATAATCAAAATTTTAAATTGCATTTTTTATATGATCCAAATACATTAGAATTTAATGTTACTTAAATAAATAAATAAATAAAATAAATAAATATTAACTAAAGCAATATGTTCAACATAGTATTAAAATATGATGATTATTTATTGTATGTATTGAATAACAATATTTTATGGTATATAAAGAAGATCAAAGTTAATTTCGATTTCAATATATATAAAATCGAATGTATCATATTTTTTTCTAATTCTTTAATCTTTACACTTTCATTTTACCTAGATATTTATATTACCATAACACATAAAATATATTGTATTTATTTATATCGGTAAGAGATTTAATAAATAACTATTTTCATACTATATCTATTATATAAATATTCAACAATATACGTATGGATGGATATATATAGACCATAACAGACCATAAGAAAACATGTAGAATTCATAAAATATATAGATAGAGATTCTACTTATTGATAAAATATCTGTGTTTTCTATTTTGTTACTATTCATATATTATTTATATATTTTATATTACATTCGAGTTACAAGTTGTATATGTATTTTATATATGTGTACACTTGTAATCATAAAATTTATATCATATTTGAATGAATCATTTTAATTATCTTGTCTTGTTATACATTATCTACATTTCATTTGTTTTTTTAACATTTAAATAAGAATATGGTAGTAGTTAATAATATTAATAAGAAATAAATACATAAGTGATAAATAAAAATTATATTATTATTTTTATTTTATACAATTGCACTCGTATATAGAAGATAATTTAAAACATTTTTCATTTTATTTATTGCTGAAAACATATAGAATATCTTCTACAGATATCTGGTAATAAATACTCGTATACGCAATATTCATATATTTTGTACGAATTTATATATGGTATGTAGAATTCACATTACATTAGTAAAATTAAAGAATTATTTATATATATGTACTTTATTTATTATATAATAAATGCTGGCAATAAGGTCCACCATTCGGTAATGACAACTTTTCCAGCTTATTAATCAGTGTACTTTATCAGTAATATTAGTGCTTCTGTTGCAAGTCAGAAAATTTTCAAACAGACCATAAATTTACTTTCGAATTTACGGTATATACACCAATATCCTGTAGCCTACCAATTATCTGCACATAAACATAGGATAATTTTTCTATTTTCATATTAATTTTTATAGAAAATCAATAATTATATTTTAATTCAATTAAATTTTTATTTCATAAAATAAAAAGTTATTCTTTATACACGGTTGCAAATTTTGAACTAATTCATAAACCAAAATTAGTTTACACGCTTTTTATAAACTAAGAAATATTCGATAATAAACACAACGAAGTTTATGTCGATTTTTAAACCATTCGAGACTAATTTTCAAACTAAATTCATATTTGTACAATATTGTTAACTATTGGTATTGATTTTAAGTAATAATATTATTAATTTAGGAATAAAATTGCATTTTAAACCATCGAAGATTAAAACACCTTTGACAACCGAAAATAGAAAATTGATTTATGTATTTTAAAAGCAAAATGGTGTAAAGTATTGATAAAATACAGCACACTACTTGTTTATGTCAAACTTGAATTTATATTTTCGGTATTTTAAACCCTCGAAGTTTAAAAAATCTAACTTTTCGGTTCGCCAACAATATTTTTAAACTTCTTAGATTTTAAATTTAATCTATAATGGTTTGATTATTATTAAATATATGTGAAGCTTCATTAAATAGACCATGCATTGCAAGGATTGTCCTTACCCTAGTAACAATTTGTCCGTACTTTGAAAAATGAGGAAAATTTCCGTTGAAAAAATCCACATATTTTCCATGGAAAAGCTTTATTGGAATTTGTCCAAAGAATGTCCATAGATTTTCCCCAAATATTATATAATAGTATTTTATTTAGGTAAATTGAAATCATTTGATTGTCAGAGTAATATATCCAACAAATATCCGCAGTATTGTATTCATAATTTATTTCACCAAGACAGTTGTTCAAATTTTGTATATTTCGCTTAATATAATAATAATATAATCCTCACTCTTTATAATTTATTTTCTTAATTTTTAAAACAACCAGCAACTCAAATCGTTATATTTCCGAGGAATTTTTTAGGACTATTCATGGATTTTATCCTCCGTTTTTGTTTCTTATTTATGTAGGCGTTTTATCTGCCAAATTTCTACAAAATTATGAATTTATGTTTTATATAAGAAAATATAAATATCATACTTTTTATTTATTTATTACATTAAATTTTGTTTCAACAAGTTACAACCTGTTATAACAAAATGTTTGTGCGAGTGCACTTGTTGCATTACGTATTTTTGTCAAAATCCGTGTATCTGCTCACAAAAAATATGCATATAAATTTTACGGATATTCTGTGGAATAATAGCAACGTGAAATAATTCTAAGGAGAATCTGTACAAATTATTATCGGAAATATACGGATAATCTAATGCAATTTTTTATACAAATCAATGGACAGGGTGGCACTGATCATATAAAATTCCATACGTTGGAAATCCATAGATATTTCCTCGAATTGAAACTACGGTCTATTACATATAATGCGTAAATTTTGTGGACAAACTGCGGACGGTGTTACTAGGGTTATTTCATAAAGTAGTCGTCCACTACGAATTTATATAGTTTTTGTGCTATGGTCGGGTTTATATGTTGTGCTGCCCGCGTACTGATAATTTTGACCAGCTAAATTTGTTGTGTATTAAATTTATTTGGTATTTTATTTATTTCGCAATATCATCTAACAGCTTGACTGCGAATCATTATTTTGCTTAAAGGCATACTAATTTGTGAAACTTTTATTAAACGTGTAGCAAAATCTTGTTCTTGTACATTTGATAGATTTGTATTTCGGGCAAATTTTTCAGTACACTTATGATATATTGTTTCCAAGTGATTTCTATGAATTCGCCTTCGTATTTTATATTTTGGAGAAACATATCTCTTTGGGAATAACCCTATAGCTACTCATTTTCATTGAAGCAGTTAAATGTGCTGTATTCCAGGAAGAAGCTCCACCCATACGATTAATATGCTAGACACACAGAAGATTTAACTAATTAGTTTGCTCACAAACTAATTCAGTAACTAAACTGTTAGTTTACTATTGTTTTGATATTTATTGTTGTACGAGAGTGAGAAAATTACAAATAGTTTAGTTTGTTTACATATGATTTTTTTTAATATTTAATATATTTATTGTAATTTATAAATCCGATGGTTCATTTTATTTACAATTAAACATTTAGTTAAATATTTTTAATAATAATAATATAAAATTATGGTTTAATTTCACAGTTTACAAATTCCAAAAAATAAATCGATTACGATGGTTCAAATTTTCATTTTTAATTATTGTAAATTAAATTAAATACTCAGAAACTTTTGTCATTCAATTTAAATCAACTTTATTTATATTATTATTATTTATTATTTTATACTTGTCAATATAGAGTTTCAATTCTTTGTTATTGTTATTATTTGATAAATATAACCTATTTTTTTTATTTGTTTATTTATTTTGGCATTTAATTTTGACATTCGACACGGAATTCCAGTTCGAATTTCCTATATTTGAGAGAAACTAATTAGTTTCACACCAACTACAGACATTTTATTGTAGTTAGGCTAACTAAATCAATACACTACAAACTACTCGAATTTTTTCTCAAATTGGTTATAACTACAATTTTAGTTGGTTACCTCCTCTGTGTATCTAGCATATAACCTGTAAATAATATCAGTAAAATAAGTTAACACATAAAATAGAATAGACTATTTAGGAGATATTCATGTTAGACCATCTGACTCCACAATAACAATAATTGTAGACATAAATTAAATAATATACTTAAATTTATGTGAATGTAATAAATAATAATATAAAAATAAGTGGACATTATTATCTGCATGTTAATTCAGTTAAATAAAAAAATAAATTAAATTAAATTATTTTAATTTTTACTTACAGCTATATTTTTTTGGCGATGCTATTTAAAGCTATTCACTGCTACTATTATTATTATATAGCGATTATTATATACAATAACAAATATTTAATTAATTTTAACGAAAAACGAAGATTATTTTATTGTATACAAATTAAAATAAAAAAAAAACTTTATTATATACAACCCAATAAACCACAAAATCTTGAAATCGTTATAAATTTCGGTAGATTTTGTCGAATCGTACTACAAATACTGTAGATCAAGGTTTCGAAATTAAAGTGGATTTCCAATGAAATTTTTTACGGTAAGTGGCTAAAAATGTTTCACATCATCTGACATATTTAAAGATTTTTATTAAGTAATTGTAGAATATTTTTTGCATATTTTTCTATACAATCTATGCCATTTTCTATGTAATATTCTAAAATGTTTTCTGCACTGTTTTCGATAAATTCTGACGAATTATTTTGTGTTATTTGTGGTGATATCTATATTTTTCTGTAGGCAATTTTATAATCGACAATATTTTCATATGTAGCTACTAAATGGAAAGATTATATTAGCATTTAATCTACAGAGTCTAACGTTTTTTTTCCATATTAAACGGAATAATTTCCGTAAATTATTCGTATAGATAATTTTTCTTAATATTCTAAACGCATATCTGTAGAATAATAACAAAAAATCTGTAAATTTTAACATCATGGAGTATAACTTCGTAGATATCCGCAGGTCAGACAGAAAATATTGTCGAACATAAAATATAATTTTTTTTTAATTAACGAAATTACTATTATATAAATTCGGTAGTTTGTAAAGAAACATATCTACGTTTTTTTCTATCGTAGAAAAATTCGTTCATAGCTGATTAATTTTCGTTTCGATATCAACGATATTTGGGTAGAAAATCTCCGATGTAGAAAATATCCACATAATCTAATGGCAATTCTAGACTTCAAAATCTAGACTCTGCATTATTATCTAGATTTGGTTCATTGGGAATTGTTGGATATATATTTACAATCATAATTTTTCTTAATTCTTACATAACTATCACACAAAAATGGTACCAAATCCATTTCAATTTTATGAGGCGCCAATTGTATCCAACGAATTACATTATTTGACTTCTCAACATTAAAAGTATTTTCGTGGTCTTGTTTTCTTTATTTATATAACATTTTTATTTTTATTACATTATATTTTAAATATATACATATTGAATTGTATATTGAAACATAGCACGCACTATAGCTGCGTATAATTGTTGTTGCGATGTACCTTCGGTAACATATATATTTAATTTATATATGGTGTAATATGAAAACCATTTAACAACGGATATGCGGCATTTATATATTAATTTATAATTCATTTAAATCTTATTATATAGACGTAATATATTAAATATTATACTACTCCATAATCTACAAACATCAAGGATATTTTGTTTTTTATATTGTAGGAATATATTGTTGAGTTGAATGTTTTGTTTTTATATAAAATATGAAAATTCCTTAAGATGATTAATTTATGCTATTGGAATTTTTATTATTATTATATCTATAAATAAATAATATATAATATACTGCGTAATACAAAATAATTGTATAAATTTTTATTGTCAACCAATTTCTTTGATATTAATATAATATAATAACATCAGTATAAAATACAAAATATATATATATTATAAGTCGATGTCTGTACTAAAACTAAATATATATTTTAATGCAATTTAATACACAATTTGCGGTCGCTAATGATTGCGCGTCTCTTTATTTATATATTGAATCGTTTAGTTAGAGTTAAGGCTTCTTTAGTTTTTTCGTCTTTTAATTCTAAAATAAGAACCATTTATTTCAAGAATAATATATTATTAATATATCGTATTCTCGTATAATATAGGTAACACACATATTTATATAAACGCAGCTATATAATTTATATTACATTGTTGAAATTAAAATTTTATGCGTTGATTGTAACATTCCAATATTTATATATATATTTCTAGATTCATGCCACTTACTATATGCCATACAGATTGGTTGTAAACAAGACACGCAGATATGTCTCGTATAACACGTTATAAAATTGTGAAAAATTCGTATAACATTGGTTTCTCTTATTTGTTTGACTCGGTTTTATGTCAATATAGGAAATTCTACAATTTTATAGTTGGAAAAAAAGTAGTATAATTTTAACAAATTTTGTGATTAAGGTTTTAGATCACTCAATCAACTTTGAAATTGGGCAAAAGTCTCAGACAACCCTACACTCACCCTTCATATCATGTAAAATTTGCCAAGATTAACAAAAAATTAATTGATTTTCGTTTTAATGAATTTATATTTATTGAAATTTTTATTAACATGTGGCCTGTTATACGAAATGAAATAGGATACTCGGTTTTGCTTTAACTTTGTTTTAATTGGAGAATTCCTTATCCATTTTTGTTGAAATAAAATACAGTATTTAAGTGTAAATTATGATATATGAATAGTTTCTTAGCAACTGCAAATATTATTTTAATTTACAACAAAGGACTAAATTTCATCTAAAATTGAACATTGGAAATTCCATATTAAAAACTAATTTACCAGGACATACGATAAGTTGTTCCGGTTTTTATTTTTCTGTTGAATCTTGTAAATTTAATATATGGTTTCGTATATGGGATGGTAGATTCGTCTGTTTCCTGAATGAGATTGTAATCTTTTACCTAGGTGTCCTGTGGGCCAATTGTGATTGTCCACTATTATTTATCATGACATCTATTGTATAATTAGTTTCTTAAACCGATTCGCTTATTTTATAAATCTATTTAAGCCTGTTAAGATCAGACATCGCAATGCGCAATCTTTTACTCATTATACCCGTGAGTCTACGAATCGATATTTTCTTTAGAAGATTATTCAATTTTTCTTTTTACGCTGCTTATGTGTAATTCTCCCGGTGAAACCATTGCTCTGAATTAATTCTTCTATAAACAGGTTCAATAGAATTTTCGCTCATAAAAATTCCCATATGGCATTCGTGCTGAAGTCTCCTTAACATATCGTGGAAACGTTCTTTATCCTTGAAACATCAAGATTATTCATATATCCTCATCTAATTCGCTTTCATATATATGATGCATCAAATATCACTACTGCTAAAATATCCTTGGAACGACAGTATCATTCCATTCCTTTTTCAATTGACTTTTCAGGTGAAATATCGCACAATCTCTTATTTACGATAGTGTTCTAGGCCACATATCTGCGAAACAATATTCACTGAACTTCAATTTCAGCATCTTGGAAACATGAACCTGACTTATTTTTTTCTGAAACACCGGACCAAGCTTTGAAGTTCACCGCAATAATTATATAAATATTGGAAATGCTTGCTTTATTTCTTATTCTATAATTTATCTATGTACATTCATATGTAAGGTCATGGCTATATGGTGGCTGGATTGTTTTCATTTTGAAACCTAAACCATCAAATCGCATATTTAAAATAAATTCTTAAACCGGAAATATCATAATTATTTTTACAGCAGTCGTTTCTTATCAATATTTATGGTTTTAGTACGCATGGAACCTAACACCCGTTTTTCGAAAAGCCACTTATTTTACATAAGTTTAGCGTTTCGTATAACATGGAACGTAACTGCCAATTTATACGCGTCCTACCTATAATATAAAAAATAATTAGTTGGATTTCAATATTTTCTGTCTTTTTATATATTTTTCATACACAGATTGACTTTCTATCCACATGCTATACCTAAAAAATTCACGTTGAATTATAATATTCTACAATATTAAAATTTCACTTTCGGCATAACATTTGTTTATATTTTCTAAAAATAATATTGTACCATATCACTATGTTTCATTTATTGCTTCCATGCTGAGTCCATGAAATTTTTCAATTATTTATGTTAATTTAATAACGCATTGTATTGTAGTGCAACATATGTAAAATATAATATATAAAGTGGTATAACAAAATAGTAAGAAATGCATATGCAAATATACCATATTAAGATGTTAACCCAAAAATTAAGATATTATCCGAAAAAATAAAATAAACATAAAACAGGCGTAAAAGGAAGCAAATAAAAATAGTGCAAAGGAATGTTTTAAATTATCATCACATCGAACATACATAAACTATTATTTTTCTTATATCATTTATAAATAGATTCACAGCTTGATATTTAAGAATACAAATTATTTGATAACTTTATAATATATAGAAAAAAAAATATATATTTTTTTACTGATTCTATACCAATAAATCACAATTATCTACTGCTAGCTGCAGTAAACTATAAAAAATTATATAAAATATCTTATGTATAAATGTTGTATTTTATGCATTTATCTTCTTATGTATACGGTAGTATAAATATATATTGGATTAATGCAATTATAATTGATTTATAGATAGACGGATTAATTTAATTATTCAATCCTTTTGTATATATAAATATTATATTGCTGGCGCTGATACTTTATCCTTTATAAATATAGAGTTGGAAAAATAAATATACAGTAAAAATTATAAAATTAATCTAAAGATTAATTTGCGTATCTATAAATATATTCCAATATATTTTGAATGTCCAATCATATATCACCACAATCCATTGAAACGCGGTTAACTAAATAGCTAATGTGTATATATTTTATAATATCAACGATACAGTTTATGGTATATATATATATTTTATTAAAATAAAGTTACATTCGTCGTATGCATTTCTTTTTATTCCGCAGACACTCTTAAACACTAGAAATACCAACAGTTGTTATATACCTATTTCTACCAACCCGGTAATTTTGACCGGTTTGATATTTAGTTGACAATATATAAAAATTCAAAGGAAAGTTTTAAATAAAATAATATATTTTATTCTAATATTGCAGGTACATGATATATACATAACAGGCCAATTGAAAAGTCCCAGGTCTACCATAGTAAAACACATTTTTTTGGCAAAATTTGATTTTATTATTCAACATAGTTGCCTTCGAGGGCGATACAGCGATTATAGCGATCTTCCAACTTTTCGATACAATTTTTGTAGTACGATTTGTCTTTTACTTCAAAATAAGCCTTAGTTTCGGCGATTACTTCTGCATTGGCGCCCAATTTCTTTCCAGCGAGCATTCTTTTGAGGTCTGAGAACAGGAAAAAGTCGCTGGGGGCCAGATCTGGTGGATGCGGAAGCAATTCGAAGCCAAATTCATGCAATTTTGCCATTGTTTTTTTTTGATCGATTGTGAGTTCGCGCGGCACCCATTTTGCACACAGCTTTCTCATGTACAAATATTCGTGAATGATACCATATGATATACATCAGATGATATCTTCACAATGACTGCTATCTCGATCAACTTCACTTTACGGTCATTCAAAATTACTTTTTTGATGTTTTCGTCGGTGACAGCCTCTTTTGGGCGTCCACTGCGTTCGCCGTCTTCGGTGCTCATTTCATCACGTTTAAACTTAGCATACCAATCAATGATGGTTGATTTTCCTGGTGCGGGCCCCGGAAACTCTTCATCAATCCAAAATTTTGCTTCAACTGTATTTTTTCCCTTCAAAAAGCAATATAATATCAGCTTACTACAGCTTACTACCAGCACATATATTTATTATTTTATTTTCATTACGAAAACCTATTTGATAAGTTTTTCTTATATTAAAACTTTCAGGGCTTTTCAAGATGTCATTCAAGTTTTCCTGTTCAGATGGATCTTTATACTTCTGCTAATTGAAACAAAAAATTTTTTCGCGATATATTTTCGCAGTTGGTTTCGTTACACAAAATCCATGCATTTATTGCCGATAAGTCGCGAATGTTAAAAAATACTTGAAGAGGCCATCTTCGAGATACTGACTTCACACTATATTTTCTGGCCATTTGATCTGTCATATCTACCCCGCATTTAGTCTTATTATAAAATATAATAGTTTCTGGTATTTTTTTTTCTGTCTTTTTCAATATTGACTGATTTTTATGTTTTGTACTCAGTATGGAAGTACTTTTTTAGATTGCTTACTTTTATATACCGTTAAAGTACAGTTATTGGTTTTTTAAATTTCAGATGCAAATCGCGGTAAATTATTTTTTTTTTACTTAGCCAGTTTCGGCAATTCTCTTTTATGTCCACGAATTGTTCCAACTAAAGTAGTCCGTTTTTCTAATAATTTTGTTGCCAGTAATTTGCTGGTAAAAAAGTTATCAGTCATTACATTTCTTCCCGCACAAGTAAATAGTTCAATTAATTTTAGGACAACAAACTCACTCAAAGGAATTGAGGACTATCTTGTTTCGTCCTTTCCCAAATACGGGAATCCATTTATGATAAATTTACTTCGTAGATCAGATGCTAACCAAAATGTTATTCCGCACTTGTCGGGTTTGGTGGGCATGTACTGCGTGAATAGACATCTCGCTTTGGTAAGGAATAATTGTTCATCGATCGTGATGTATTGTCTCGGTGCGTAGCAATTCTGGCTATTTTCAATAAATGAATTCCAAACATTTGATATCAAACCAAATATATCCGTTTGCAATCGTATACTCCGTTCATTTTTTTTTATCGAAGCGGATAAATTGTAAAAAGTCAGTAAAATCTATTCTACTCACAGTTTTTCCAAAAAAATCTGGTCCCCACTTTTTAGACCATAAGTAGGGCAATTTTAAATTCTTAGCTTCATATGCATAAGCGTACAACTTTTCTTGAGATTGATCTCATTTTTCACCAAAAACTCGAAACACTTCTAGTTTTGTACATGTTCTAATATGGTCAATAATTCGCCGTATTCGCCATAGTGGCGGTTTGAAGTAGTTTTTGAGAAGTTTTCGTATTGAAGACGTTAAAAATAACGACCTGTCCCTTTGACCGGTCCGTATATATTGGTATATCACATACGTGGGAAATCAAAATAATCTTGGATATAATTACAAAACATAAAATTAGAAAAAGTCATAATATTATCACAAAATATTAAATGAAATTTTTGAAAAATCTTGCGAACAATTGATACAATCGGTAATTTTGACCGGTCGGTAGTTCTAGTGTTAAATATGTATTTCTGTGAAAAATTTCGTTTAAGAGGTAAGGTATGCGATATATGAAGAATTAAATTAAACTTATACTGGCAAGAAAAGTTGTTTAAAATCTTTGTAGTTTTCTATACCACACCCAAATATAGACGAATTTATAGAAAAATTCATTGATCTTAATTCTACCCATCATATAAAAATTTATTTAAAATCAATTTGACGCGAAGCTATTGGCTTTGGATGAGATATGAATAGTGAATAACTTTCTCACGCAAAAACCAAAACTTTTTTTGTAAAATAAAAGTGCACATAGTTAAATAAATAAATAAATAAAAATATAACCTTCGAGTTTCTATAGCATTACAAAGGATATTATTCATATTTCATCAAAACTTATTCTATTGGAAAAAATGTTACATATATGTATAATTTATATACACAAACACTATACTATACCTATATTCTATACTTTATACATAAATTTTGATTTTACTAAAAAAAGGTGTTTAGTTTCTTCTCCATTATATCTACTTGTGATTTGTAGTATACCTTTATTTATATGCATATATTTCTTTTGAAAACTTTGCATATTTATATTAAATAATGAATATACCATATAACAATGTATGCAAATGATATAAGTATATATTGCTTGTATTGTACATAGATGAATACAAAAATATACATAGAACATTTACACAGTTCGTATATCATCGCAGATAAATCTATATATAATATAAACAATACAGTTACGGTCAAATAAGTAGCAGTAGCTAAAACTGAGTTTTTTTTATTGAATAACTTTTTGAAAAGTATTTCCCAATGAATTTCACATAACTTTTCCATAATATGTTTTATAAAATTTTCGGAGATAATATACAATTGATAAAAAAATTGTTTCAAAGTTTTACTATTTTGTTAGAAATTCCTGTTTGCATTATTTTTCAAGTAATATAACTCCGTTAAAGTCTGCTCTATTAAATAATGGTATTTGGTATATGGCTTTGGTATACCGCAGTAATTTCTCTGTTTAAACATATGTCACCCATGCAATGTCATCCTATAAAGTTATATGGAATTATAAAAAACAAATTAAAAATTCATTTATAAAACGTTAGCACTTGATATTTAATAATTTTAATGTTCAATATTTTATTCGGTTATAGAACCATATGCAATTTAATGTCATTCTTATCAAATTGTAAAGCAATAGGTAATATTTATTATTTTCTTTTCATATGCAATCAGTGTTATTGAGATTTTTTCGATGATATATAATCAATGTTCATCGCACTCATCCAATACCACTTCATTTTGTGAGATAACATCGATATTACATAGAAATGTTCGCACTCTGCGATTTAATATAGATTTTATTTGATTTGTATTCGTGAGTGAAATAAAAGTTTGGCTAGCGATTGTGAATACTATGTCACTACAGGACTATAGTCAAATGAAAAATAAAAAGATCAACAATTTTATGGTGAATTTGATGAAAATCAATTTTCTGGGTTTACATTGTGCATGTTTTAAGCATAAATTTGATTTTGAGTGGTTTTCGTTATCGAAATCAAGAAAACCGTCAAAATTAGTAGCAAGTAGTATTGAGTGTAAATGTAAAATAAAAGAACAATTATTCAATAAGAATGAATAGCATAGAATATTTGATTAACTCAAAATTAATTAATATGATCATATCTCAATTGAATTAAATAATCCCAGTCCTGAATATGACATGCCTATACAAATATATTACTGTCTGTAGTATATATTTGAAGGTACAAAATCTGCGAATACCATTATATTTAATTGAGGATTTATGACTTGCTAATAATAATGAAAACATAAATTTCTCTGTATTACAAATTTTTGAACTATTTTTTTCTATCCATTACGGACAAAATGTCCGAAAGTTTTAAATTGTCCTAAAAACATAATATGGTTTTTTTTTTATGTGAAATGATCACCAAAAAATATTTGTTGTGTATAAATTGGAATTATAATAATTTAATTACTATCATAAAATGGGGTAGTGCAGTGGCATAGCGCCGAAATATATATTATTAATCATGAAATATAACGGGTTCAATTCCGCTATTTTTCATAGGAAATTTTTCGGTATTTATTTTAATATTGAAATGCTTCTGCTGGGTGACCATTTGTTCGTTTATGAAATAAACAGAAAACCGGATATCTTTGAAAATATGGTGTTGGGCGCTATTCAAAGATTAACTATGTCTGCACACACACCTCATTATGGGCTTATCGCCCATATAAAAATAATACAATTTTGAAAACATCTATCTTCCGTTAATTGCAGTATAATTGTCAAATTGTTTTATACTCCCATGCGGATTAATTTATCAACTTGGCAGTAATGAAATGGTTTATTAGATGACATAAGCAATATATGACTTAAATAAAAAAAAAAAAAAATGGGGGTTAAAAGTGGTTTCCGTTTTTATGCATTTATTTCTTAGATAACTTGTCAGCACATATATCTTTGGTGGCATCTATTGAAAAACTGTGAAATCTATAACATTAAAATTATATTTCTACCAAGTAATGCAACTCATTTATTGCAACCTTTCGACGTTGCTGTGTTCTCATCTGTGAAAAGCAATTGGTGTGATGTGTTGACAGAATGGAAAAAGGAGCTCATGGGGCAAAATGTAGCCAGCATTCCAAAAGAAGTTTTTCCCTCATTATTGCGAAAATTACTTGATTAAATGGGAGACAGAATGAGTTTCAAAAAATATGGCATTTATCAACTGAATCCAAATGAAGTGTATTCTAGACTTTTCCACCAGGATCCTCCAATCCAACAAGAAATAGTACATTGGTAGATGAAATCTTCAAAAAGCACCTGCAAACACTTCGTACACCAACACAAGTGTTGTTCGTCGAAGAAAAGATCATATAATCAATATTGAACCTGGTAAAAGTTTATCATCTAAAGATCTATGACAACATCTGTATATCTTCCCAATAAAATAACTCAAAAATTAGTTCAATATGCCATCATAATGAAGTAAGAAGCTGTCGGTCAACGCCATCAATCAAACCTGAGGATGCCAAACCATTCCCAACGTCGGATTAAGATTAAATTCATTATTTTTGATT
Source organism: Bibio marci (assembly GCA_910594885.2). Lineage (NCBI taxonomy): Eukaryota > Metazoa > Arthropoda > Insecta > Diptera > Bibionidae > Bibio > Bibio marci. Next base: position 31,674,543 of record OU343115.1, on the reverse strand, counting down.
AAATATATTATAAAGTTTTATATTTAATAAAAAGAAAAAAATATTTCTTTAGAAATCTATTTTAAAACTCATTTTTTCTCGAATTGCCCCATTCCGAAATTTAGAAAAATTGGCTACTTTTTTCCACTACAAGTAATTTTCTTTCTATACATTTTGAAAGTACACATCAAGACTAGAAACATATATGCTCATTCATCAAAACCTTTTTGTATTTTATCATAGAGAAATTTTAAATTGAATTTTTTTTCTTGCACTTTTACTCTTCATAACCCCCCATTTTAGGGTAGTTTAACAGTTATTCTATATGAAGTAATTTTTTTTAACACACAGTGTTAATTATTTGATCGCAATTGTACCTACACCAGTTACACATACATTTATTTATATGATTATAAAAGATGTACGAGTATATAAAATAAATAAATGTGATGAATGTAATAAATTTATTGTTTGTGTAAATGTTTATTTTTTCTTTATACAAATAAAAATATTATTTATATGTTGCTTCTATATAAATATTAGTTTTAACAATATTTATTATAGTTTCATTAAAATATTGTATATATTATAATATAATAATACAATTTATACATAGTAATAATAACAATATAAAATAGTATAACATTTATAATATATATATACATGTTTTGTTAATAGTTACAATAATAATGATAATATATAAATTTAGCATATACTTGTATAAAGTAATATTACACCTTATAATAAATATTATAGTATAGATAGTATTATAAATAGTATTTTATAGTAGTTGTTAAAGTAATAAAATGAAATGGATATTTAAATATGTAAGTTATATGTAGAATTAATAAGAATAAATAAATTTACAGAAAATGTATATAAATTAAATAAAACACGTGTTATATAAAATGCAAACGTTCGCGTACATAATAGTAATATTATTTTTTCTTCTAAAAAGGATTCAAACATAGAATGTGATATGATATTATTATATTATTTTTCCTTTATGTAATTGAATTCTACGAAGTTTTTTTTTTTTTTATTACTTCTAGTGTTATTTATTTATTAATTTATTTTACATTTTCATATGTGGAATATTATATTATATTATAAAAAAATAACTTAAAGTTTTTACACATAAGTGTAAAGTAATTTAAAATGACATAAGTTTAATTGTTTTTCTGTATATATAATATATATATATATATATATATATGCTATACTATGTATATGAAGAGATCGCAAAACAACAGATAATTACCTATACATATATATTCTACACACGGTTAAAAATTTTGGACTATTGACCACACTATTGAAACTATTGAAATTTGATTAAAAAATAAACCCTAGAAAGTTATTACAATTACAATTATAGATTAAATTTTAAACCTATAAGAAGTTTTAAAAATATTGTTGCCGAACCGAAAAGTTCGTTTTTCTTAAACTTCGAGGGTTTAAAACACCGAAGATATAAACTCAAGTTTGACACAAACAAGTGGTGTAACGTATTTTATCAATACATAATAACACTATTTTTTATTTTAAAATACATAACACAATTTTGTAAACATAATTTTATAATATTTCTATTTTCTGTTGTCGAAGGTGTTTTAATCTTCGATGGTTTAAAATACAATTTTAATCCTAAAATAATAATATTATTACTTAAAAATAATACCAATAGTATGTAATATGCGACAAATATAAATTTTGATTTGAAAATTAATCTCAAATGGTTTAAAATTCGTCGTGTTTATTATTTAACCTTAAAACCGTGTTTGGGGCACTGAATGCTCTAAACAATATAAAATGCCTACAAAACGCACTTTTAGTTGTAAGTTAACTTTGAATGAGCACTAATTTCAGAGAATACATATTCTATTATCGTTAAAAAGTCCAAAATGATTTACTGGTTATTTCATTTATCCACCACATATGCATAAACAATTTACATACAATAACTTTGTTCGGGGTATACTATTTTATTATTGCAAACGGTAACAACATATTATAATTATTTTGTATTCTATTTTCAACTGTATTTGTCTAATTGTTTCAATTATATTATATTGTAGCAGCAACTCAAACTTTCGGACCTGTAAAACGGTTCACAACCGATATACAACAATAATTCACGGATATGGGTGGCAATGCCAAGTGAATCAGAAAAATGTCGAATTGCTGCAGCTGATAAGAAACGAAAAAAATCTGCCACTCTATTTTACTAGAAAGTTTCGATAAAAAAGTATTCATGCGCTTACTTATACCAACTATTATTTCAGAAGTTGTGTGATGTAAACAAATCGCAAATCAATGCGGTTTTATCAATCAAATATTACTCCTTCCGTTAGAATCTGGAGAAGATAAATTAGCCGCATTCCGACATATATGGAAGTTGTTCATAGACAATTTACATCAACACGCCAATGAAGCCAAGAAACGGGGTAAATTTACTTCGATATTTTGCTATTCAGGAGCAATTTGTATCGTTTGTTACATACTAGTTATACAAGAAAAATATGTTTTACTGTTGATAAATCTAAAAAGAAACCAAAAATAATGCTACACTACAACAGAAAGAAAGTCGGTGTTTACACTTTCGTTAAAATGGTGAAATCATACACCTGTAAAAGGAAAACTAATCGCTGGCCAATGGTCTCGTTCTTCAATATAATAGATACAGCGGCACTGTCAACATATCATTTGTTTAACATAAATAATCCATTGTGGTCACGAGCCGGGTCCGGCAAACGTCAAATTATCCTTACATCATTGGCAACTGAACTTGTTGAACGACATATCAAAGATCGAGTAGAACAAGTAGACTGCAAACCGAATCGTAAGGGCACAAAGGATGATCATGATACCAAAACTACTGCTATAAATTTGATGTTTGCATCAAACATTCCTGTTCTAAACAATATTTTAGGGTTTTCAAAATATGCTACCAATGAATATGTAATGACTGCTGACAAAATTAATGAAGAAGCTGTTTTCTCTGGGCCATCGATATCATCAAAAGATTACCACCGGCTAAACGACGCAAACCACCTACACTAATTTAATTTATTTATAATTTACTTAGAAAGAATTATTTTGAATATTAAAACTTATAAAATTGCAATAATTTGCGTTTTATTTTGTTCAAATAAATAATAAATTAATCATAAATAAATAATTTAATGTTAATAATTTAATAAAATAATTAAATTACAATTACATATCAAAAAATTTGTGATATTATGAAAACATTATATGAAATATGGGCCATTGAGTGGTTCAAAATGCTATTTTAAGTTGCATGAGCACGGGTTTAAGGTTAATATTTCCTAGTTTATAAAAAGCATGGAAACTCATTTTGGTCTATGAATTAGTGCAAAATTTCAACCAAGTTCAACATTAAAATTATTCTATTAAATTTTGCTTTATTTTTTATTTAAAATTATTGAATACTGATGAAATTCATATATTAAATCTGAACATTTTTTTTTCTTCTTCTATAGGATTTCAGTTACACATATAATAACCAAAATGCAACAATTATTTATAATTTTTCAAGTCAAAAAGGTATGTAAATTTTAACATTAAACTTTATATAATTCATATATATATATACATAAAATGTATTCAATTATTATCATATTTAAGTAACATTATTTTTATTACAATTTATTTATATGTTTTTAATAATGGATATATTAATTCATGACATTTTATAACAATCATTTTTTTAAAATAATAAATTCATAATATGCATTTATTAATAAATTATATATTGGTATATGTTTATAGTAGATGAATAATATTATATATATTTAGCAATAAAACTAAATGTTATTAGACACATACAAAATATGAAAATTATATTTGAAATTTAAAAAAAAACATAGTAATAATAATAATAATAATACAATTAATATATTGCGACAAATTGTGTGCATTCATATATTAAACTTTGTAGAATTGCAATATTATGTAATTGTATTAAGAATATATAGTTTATTATAATACAATAAAAATAAAATTTTACATATATTTTTGTATTTGCATATTACATAAAATTATAAAATAAAATATAGACAAGTCCACCCATTTTATTGTAATTGTAAATTTATTAAACTATAAAGAATTTTTACAATTCTCTTCACTATTTGTTTTTTTATCAAGAGATGGATGATGTGTAAGTTACCGAACGAAATCACAAAAGAATTATATACTTCTACTTATTTTATTATATTATGTTTTGCATATAGATTTTTATACACGGTTGAAAGTTTTGGACTATTTTTTAAACTGTTTTTGGTTACATAGAGGTCTGCACAGAAATTTGATTAAAAAGTAACCACTAGAAACCTTTAAAATAATAATCAAACGATTATAGATTAAATTTTAAACCTATAAGAAGTTTAAACATATTGTTGCTGAAGCGAAAAGTTCGTTTTTCTTAAACTTCGAGGATTTAAAACACCGACGATATAAACTCAAGTTTGACACAAACAAGTGGTGTGCCGTATTTCATCAATTCATAATAACATCATTTTGATTTTAAAATATTGTGCATAACACAATTTTCTATTTTCGATTGTCGAAGGTGTTTTAATCTTTGATTGTTTAAAGTACAATTTTAATCCTAAAATAAAAATATTATTACTAATAATATAACACCAATAGTTTACAATATTGTACAAATATGAATTTAATTTTAAAATTAATCTCAAATGGTTTAAAAATCAACGTTAAACTTTGTTGTGTTTATTATTTAATATTTCTTAGTTTATAAATAGCGTGTAAACTAATTTTGGTTTATGAATTAGTCCAAAATTTTCAACCGTGTATATAAATATATACTACAATATATGAAATTTAACTATAAAATTAAATCTATTAAATTTATTTATAATATATTAAAATGCCGCACATGCATTGTTTATTTTGGTTCTACATATATTAATATTAATATATATATTTAATTCAATTTTTCTGCATAAATATGGTATGCAAACTTTTATATTTTCAATTTATGTATATATAATCTTAAACAATTTGAATTTTATTATTATATAATGTATGTAATTATGGTAAATAAAAAATACTTGTTAGACATATAGTTTAGTAACTTATTCAATTATGCTATAGAACAATACTATAGTAATAAAGGTATAAGCGATTACATTTAAATATTTATACTGTGTATGTATATATCATTTATACATTTGATTGTACAAATGGTAGCATTTTCCTATACAAAATAAAAATTGTCTGTTTATATTTCCCATATAGTTTATGTAAATTTTTACAAATTAATATATAATTTTATTTATAATTTTTTCTTAACATTTGAATTCTGTGATTTTAATTTTTATTATTTATTTATTTTTAATATTATAATATTTAATTGAACCAAGAAAAAAAAATGTTACAGATATGCCTCATCAAAACCGAAAGAACGAACAGAATATTTTTACTTTTTACATTTAACACTAACACTGACAATATTTTGTTAAAAAACAATGAATGGGAAATATTAAGAAGCATTTATTTTACAAATATTTACATTTAAAAAAACACAAACAATTTACTCATTTCTCTTCAAATTTAAAAACACATTTTGCTCGTACGAATATAATCAGAATACTTCAGAATAAAATGTGTTTTAAAATTTGAAGAGAAATAAACAATTGTTTTTTAAACATTGTACATTGTTAAAAGTTGCCCTTCATTTGAAATTGTGATATGTTTGAATAATTCCAATTCATAGCCATCTATTTATTATAACTTATTTTATTGTAATAGTTTAACAACATTCGAAAAGTTTTGTATTAGTAGAAAAAATATGGTAGAACTCATACGAAAGATTTCTAATGGGAAAATTCTACGCAATTTTGCCATTTAAGTTTTCAATGTAATTCGATTAAGATTGTGACTAGTCTTTATCGGCAAAACTGACATCTGACATCAGCTATGCAAATCCCCGAAAGTTGTGATTTAAAAAAATTCTGTAAGTAATCAAAACCATTGGTTTCCATATAGGTTAAATTAAAAGAGCACCCTAATCATGAAATGCTTCAACTCATATTAAATTTATTGTTTTAGGATCATTCTAAATTAGATCAGTGGAAGTTAGTATTGATTTATTACCAATTAACTTCAAACTCTTAATCTCCAATTTTAAAGTTTATAATTTATTTTTATTTTAAATTATATTGAATTGTTTATCTTTTTATGCAGCTGTTACTAAAAAAACAACATTAAATACTAATACCAATAATATATATAAAAATACATGTAAATATTTAGGTGCTATCAAATCAGAACATAATTTGGGTCTATTTTCGTCCACCTAACGAGTGGACTATTTTACATATATAAAACTTATTCTACTCTCACTATGTTGACATATTATGCGGTTTTTTATTCATATAATTTTAATTCAATTCAATCCGCAACAACATAAATTATGTTATGACTATAAGTTTTCTTTGTGTGGTCTAATAATTCTTCATATGCGTTGCTTTAATTATTTTTGAAATAAATAAATATTTATAAAAATTAAATTTATTAAATTAAAAAAATAATCAAATTAACATGTTCACGTTAATTTATATTGTTAAACAAAACTAACTAATTAACTAACTTTCCTCAATTTTGAAATGTTGCTATTATTTTACAAATTTTTGTTGAAATTTTGTATGAAGATTTATTTCATAATATGGATTTAATAGGAATAGTTCCATAAGAATTTATTGAAAACCGTTACCCAGGTTTCTTATAATCAGTTTTCAATAACCTTCAATTCTCAACTAATTTTGATAAAATTCTTATATTGTGGATTATATGAATAGGTTCAGTGGAAATTCTGGAAAAAATTGGGTCAATTGTCATTCGAATTGAGCAGTTAGCCACTCATATCAACAATCTAGTCATTAAAAGTGCAGTGGCTAACAATTTTCATTGAACTTAACTATAAACTTTTTCTAAACTCACTAACTAGAAGTGCATTTAATAATAACTAACTCTATAATTTCTCATTCTAGACACACACAACAAATTCATTCAATACGTCTAACTTATCAGTCAGTTTTGTAATTTGATCGGTAGATGTGATCTGCAGTTGAAATAACTTATAAAGAACTAGCCTTTATTATCAAATCTTAAATCATAGTAAATTAAATATATGAAAATTGTTTAGTTACTTAAAATCTTTTATATTCTTTGTATTTCATTTGAAAAATAATTTTTGATATTTTTTATATAATCTCATTTTACCTAAACCATGATTTCTTACTAGGGTTTCGTAAAATAGGAGAAATATGTTAATGTCAATCGTTTTAATTTTATTAGAAATTTTTTCACTTTACTTTAAATTTCAACGAAATCAAATTAAGGGTTTTTTTTTAGATATTAGGGGGATTGGTTAGGAGAATTTCGTGATTAATGACAGTTTGAATAACCGTTTTATAGCAAATCATCACAAACTGTTTACTTATGCTCAAATTTTCATGTATTTAACATCTTCAGAAAAAAATCTTTGTGCAAAAATTCCTTTCGTTGATTTTTTTCCTTTTTTTTTGTATCTTTTGAATTTCGTGGAATAGAGTCTGCACTCACTGTATATGTGTATTCATTGAATCCCCAATTTATAAATGAAACACGAAATATAGAATTTTTATAAAATATATTTGTATTTATATTCTTATTGCGGATGTTTAAGAACTATTATTTCTGGTTTTTCTGTTTTATATATATGACAAATTATTAATCGCAAAAAACCACAATATTGACAATATTTTTTGTATGTTTAATTTTTCATTTTAACCCATTACTGTTCTAAACTAAATAAAAAATTATATTTTATCATCGCCATATATTTAGTTATGCATATATTAATTAATTAAAATCAGTAGCTGATGTAAAATTTAAAATTTGGTAGAAAAAAAAACAAAAGATTTTAAGCGACGAACATGCAAAAAAAATGTATGTTTAAAAAATGAAGTAATCATATGTTAAATGAATGCGTTTCCATATAGATATTTCAAATTAATAATAGTTGTATAAAACGTTATGAAATGGGTTAAATTACATTTTGCATAATGTTTATTAAGCAAATAAATAAAAAAATATTGAAATGACAAACCTGAAACAAATATTATCTTGATTTTGTTAAATGCATTAGTACAATTTATTTATTTATTTAATAAGTTCTTACTAAAATTCCCGTAAATATTTGAATGAATGGATTTTTTGTTGTTGGGATGTTATTTAATTTTTTTTTATTACAATATCAATATATTTTTGTATTCAACCCATTTTAGTGTGTGACAAATAAAAATTGTTTGTTTTTTTTTTGGTAATCAGTTGTTGAGGTAATATTTTTTTTATTTTAATAAATTTATTGGTACTTTTGTTTCCCGACGTTTTTTTCACCGATTTTTCAACTGTTTCTTGCATTAAGTATAGCGTATCAATTTCAATGCATTACTATATTATTTATATATATCGCAAACATCTATCTTTCATCTTTCATTAATTACAATTGGTAAATTGTTATATACTCACATGCGGAGTAATTTATCAACTTGGCTGTAATGAATGTTAAGTAGATGCAATAAGCTCCACTTGGAGTAATATGACTTGCTAATATCACAATGACCTAGAACTATAGGATTTTATTGTGTTTATTGTAATAAAACCATTATCATATGAACCTGTAGAAAAACGATTTCCAATGAAAGCTATTCAATACAAATGATTAAACTAATATTTTAGTTGTGTCTTTCTATCAATCACAGGCTTTTAATTAATTAAGTAAATGGTTATTTGTTGACCCACATTACATTCAATGCTTTTGCTGTAAAAAATTGAGAGTTAGAAATGAAATGAAATGTTATGACGGGCTAAAAAAACATATCCAATTGAAAACATTACAACAAGATCTAAAGTGAAAGCTATATACGATATATATTAACGTATGGGTCGGAGGCTTAAAATTCGGGATTGGAAGACATTGACTTTGGATAGGTTAAGTTGGAGAAGGCTAAAACCGCCACGGAGTAAGTAAGTAAGTAATAATAATCTTAAAATAGTTCTTGTTGTTTTACGAGGTGTGACTGTAAAATAATGAAATTGATGCTTCAATATGACAGCTGCATAGCGTTAAATCGTCTATTGCGATTGCCGCCCTTCCCTTGTCTTTAGACATATTAGTCTAACCTTGGCCTTCATTTGTATAAGATTTGTTCTTTTGTTTTGTCGAAAAAATGTTTTTGTTTTAAGTAAGAATGAAATTTCTTATGAAACTTGGAAGAACCACTACTGAAACTTATCTTTTATTAAGAGAAATGAATGTTTATTATATGTACGCGGCTTTTCGAATGGTTTTCCAATATATCTAAGAATACGTTGAAGATGATGCACGCAATATTGAAAAAAGTGGTGATCTGATCCGATCTTACTGTCGCTTAACTATTCGTGCGATTGATGAAACTGTACAAATTAACAATGAAATGGGTAAGTCAAATTTTATATAACAATTTAAACATGCAAAAAGTGTGTGCGAAAATAGTGCCTAAAATTCTCGACGATTCTACACAAGTTTAATATCCAAATGATAGACCATCAGTTACAGTTGTGAAAGAAAAAGCAGCACGCATCATGAAAGAACTCACAGAAGAAGAATTTCAAAACTGTTTCGAACAATGAAAAATTCACATGGAGCGTTGCAGGAATATAATAGAGGGATGTACATTGAAGCGAATAATAACTAAATATGTATAAATAAAATGTTTCACAGTAATAGTCTCGCATAATCTTATAGCCACACCTTGTATTTAATAATTTTATGTTAAATGAATATAAATTTCTATTTTGTTGTTACTTATTGAGGTGAGTGTAATAAAAGCAATTTTTAAAAACTAAATACGAAATTATATATTAAATTTAAATATTATTCGTATTATTTAAAAATAAATCACGTTCAAGATAGTTTGTAAAAACAAAATAATATATTTAATTTTGTTGACCTTATGCTTTATTATTTTTTTTTTATAATAATCAATTTTTCCATAAAATTTACCATATCATAGAACACCACACACACAGAATCACATTATATTACAAATTTTTTACGTACACATCATAATTTAAATATACATTTTTATATATCTGCAAAACGTAACGTTATATTAATGATTATAAATGATATATTTGTATAACTGCCGTATAATCCAAAATAAGTGTCTAATCATGTCCATCTAGTTATATATGTTATTTGTTGAGTAAAGTTTTATTTCTTTGTCATGAGAAAATCATATAATATTTTTTTATTTTCAAATAAAACTAAAAATAATAATAAAATCATAAACTTTAAATAAAATAATATATATGCATTTAATTTTATATAAGAAAATTAAACAAACAATTACAATTATTGCATATAAAATATTTATATTTGACAAGTACCATTTGTAAATGTCAATAACAGAGATTACACAGTAAAATATTTTCGTTGTATATTATTACATTAAAAAATGTATTACTTGTTATAATAACGAATTGGGTTTTTTTTATAGAAGAAAATATCTACATCACATGCACTATGGATTTCAGGTACACAAATTTATATGCATCATTTTTATTAATGATAAGTAAATTTTTTAATTCCATTGAAGAATTTTAAATATCATACGGGGATTACATTGAGATTTAAAAAAAAATAATTGGAGAATTAATGTACAATAAATAAAAAGTGAAAATATTCTTAATCCTATATACATCTTAAGAATCAGTGAAATATAGAATATAATTAAATTTTTTAACATTACGGTAGAATGGAAAACAAGTATCAGGATACCTATTTTAAAAAAAGATGAAAAACATGATGCAAAAAAATAACAGAGGCATTACATTATTAAGTGCAGTTCAAAAACTATTAACAAAAATTGTCAACAATATATTACAATCACAAATACAAATTTCTGAATAACTGAATGGATTTCGCAAAAGCAGATCCACAATTGATGAAATTTTCATAATTACTAATTGAAAAAGCAATTGAATTCAGTAAACCTATCTACATGTGTTGCGTAGATCTGAGCTAGGCATTTGACAAGGGTTCAACTAAATGATGTGGTACAAATTTTACAAGACAGTGCAATTCATTATATTTTGATAGGGCTGTGCCAAGATCTTTACACTAACAACAAACAACGAATTTACTGAGGAAATATAAATATCAATGGGTATAAGGCACTCCAACGTTGTTCAATTTGGTAATGGATAAAATAATCAGAAACTTAACTTACACTCAAATGGAATTGGACATCATATGTTATGCAGATGACGCAGTACTACTTGCAGAAAATGAGGATGATCTCCAAAGATTACTATTCAGATTCAGCGAAACTGCCAAATCATTTAACATGGAGGTATTCGCAGCAAAGACCAAATACGTGACTATTTCAAGGGAACCAATAAGATGTAAATTATACATTAATAACCAAAACATTGAACAGGTTCATTTACCTATGCTTTGTACAAAAAACTTCCTTCCAAATAGCTATATAAAATATGTTTTTCATATCAGAAAAATTGTTTCTATAAAAATTAATTGGTTTCGGACACAGGGTGTACAAAATATTTAAAAGGTTGCTAATTGTGCCAACGTGACATATTTGGTCCCGTCAAAGAACAGAATGGTTGGAGGCGAAGATACAATTTTGCATTAGACAAGTTGTCAACCAAATATTGTCAAAATAATCAAGATCAATAGATTGAGATGGCTTGGACACGTAGAACGCATGGAAAAGGAGCGTGTGCCGAAAAAGCTGTTAAATAGTAAACCAGAGGGTAGAAGGGGAGCCGGAAGACCTAAAGCGAGATGGCTAGATGCAGTAAACTGTGACATAAAGATCCTAAAAATTCGGGATTGGAAGACATTAACTGCGGATAGGTCAGGTTGGAAAAGCGTGTTGGAGAAGTCTAAAACCGCACTCGGGTTGTAACGCCATGGAGTAAGTAAGTAAGTAATTGTGCCAACCTTTTGTTCACGTATCTACATGTGCAAACCTCAAATATTTGAATGAATCAATAATATGAATGAATAATAATACGTACAGCTGATTATTAACCAATGCTTATAATTTAATTAAATTGTTCGCGTACGGTAGATGTTTTGGTTATTTAAAAAAACTACTTCCGATACATGTCGCACAAAATTCTTACACACTCGCTGACACTCTATGCACGCATCCACTCGTAATTATATTTTTATTTATAAATATGTGTGTGGTAGGTATATAATAGTTATAGTCTATTCTTAATTCGAGCTAATAATTTTATGTTGAATTGAAAATTATTGTAATTTTTTGTAAATTAAATTATGAAAATTAACCTGATATTAAACATTGATTTGATATTTCTATATTACAAAACAAAAAGCTTACGTATTTGTAATAAATTTACCGCAGATGTTTAGCAGATATTAAACAGAAATAATGGAAAATATTTATAATTATTAAATTAATTGCTTCACTTATACTTACATTTAATACATTTTTTTTTCGTTATTTTATGTGCATTTGCATATATCTTAATACAAACATAATAAAACACATAGATAGTAACGCAACTAATATTTAGCTTCCATATATACATTAGTATGATATAAATATAAAAAGTATAAAATAGAAGACAAGTATAATGAAACTTTAATTTAAAAAAAAAATAACATTTTAATATAAAAGATTTTAATAATAATAAAAAAAATAAATAAATGCAATTCACACAATTGTCGACTAGAGTTTCCAGTTCTTTTATTTATGTGTTTTGTTATTTTTTGTCTTGTTATAAATTTTCATTTCATTTAAATTGAAAAGAAAAAAAAACACATATAATAATAATAATATATTTACCACTTAAAGACACATACTCACGCACTCTCTCTGCATATAAAAAATAAATAAAGAAATAAAAATGAATTCAATTAAAAAAAAAATAACCAAGAAAAACAAAAACAAACAAATAACTATAAATAAATAAAAATAAGGAGACTTATAATATAACTTACATATTACTTACAAAATATATATATATATATTACCGATACACGTACCACCTCGCTATATACGTTACACATATTTTACATGCTATCAATTTAATTTTCATGGCTTCATTTCAAATCCGTGATATGCAATTTTATGTTATGCATATAGACTTATTTTTTATTATAACAAGGTAAACCAATTTTTTTTTTCGTGTACAAGGTCATGAACAACGCGGCGACGATGATGACGATGGATAATATAATAAATGGTGTAAATGATGACGATGCATTGCAATATAACCAAATTGCATGATAGGATTACGTTGGAATATTTTTTTTATATTTTCCATCGTTATAAATATACATTTTTTTATGTGTATTAAATTTAGTAAAACGGAAAAAAAATTATAGAGAATTTTTATAAAGTATACTTAATTTTGTAACGTATAACATATATATAGCTAAACTTATTGTATTATAAAAATAAATAATAAGATAATTTCTGGATTGTTTTTTAAAAGTAATATATATTATATTTTAATGCATGTAAATTACAAAATGTATATCGAATTTATTTGTTGCATGAGATACAAATATTATATAAAATAAATTAAATGAATATACAATTTAGTTCGATTAAATTCTATATGTATATACAAAAGTTGGGTATATCTATTTTGCATATTGTAAACGCACTGCAAACAAATTAAATGATATTTTCGACGCCACGCTGTCAGTTAAATAGAATTTAATTCTTATATTATTATATTATTATCTTATTTATACTATACCATTTACACAGTACTATTTTATTATAGCATTTAGTTAATGGAAATGTCCATTATAGTATTTTAAATTTCAATTCTATATATTAACATTTTTATATTCTATCTATATTATATGTTTCTAAACGAATGTTCTTATATTGTTATGGGAAAATTTTACGTTTTTCTATATAAAGTGTCAGTGAAAATAAAATTTTTAAATTGTAAATAAAATGTTCGCATCATTTTATATTTAATATGATTTTTTTTTTAAAAATATTTTCATATTATACATAATAATTTATAATAATATGAAAGTTTAATATTAACATATGTGTATATATAAATTATTTAATAAATCGCATAATGTTAATTTATTAATATATACGTATAATATAACCATAAACCATATAAATAACTACAATATAAATATTACTATTCATAACGCAGCATAAATATAATAGTAAAAATGATGCAGATATTATATGAGAAAATAATTGAATATAAATATTATATATAAGATTGGATGCCAGGAATAAGTTTTCAATGATTAATAATTGATAATTCTATATATGTCATTCATATGGTACGCGTTTATATTATAGATTAATTTATTTTGTGTATTATTGTATGTTCATATGGTCGCCGGGAAAAATATTAACAAATATATTGTCACACTAAAATTCACAACAATTTAAAATCTATAACATTTATTTTATAGAATTAAGAAATATTTTTATGATCTAAATCGATTATACTGTTCCATGATAGAATGATGCTACGCTAATTCTGCGCTGGTTACACAAACATTATGCTCATCATGCACACATAAATAAAATCTCTCACCAAGCTTTAACTAAAATATATTTACAATAAATGATTTACTATATTTTTTTATTGAACATATTTTTTTATTCAGCATTGTTTTAGTAATTCGTTTTCAGAAATTTTTACATGGGCTGTAAGAAGATGTTGGGTACGATAAATAGAAATGGAGAAAGCAATTAATTTTTTTATAAGATTATAATCCAAATAAATAGTATGGATCACGACCGTATTTTATCAATACATTATACTACCATTTTGATACACAAAATACATAACACAATTTTCCATTTTCGGTTGTCGAAGGTGTTTTAATCTTCGATGGTTTAAAATATACTTTTATTCCTAGCATAATAATATTATTACTTAAAAATAATACGAATAGTTTACAATATTGTTCAAATAATAATTTGGTTTGAAAATTAATCTCAAATGGTTTAAAAATCGACGTAAACATCGTCGTGTTTATATTTTAATATTTCTTAGTTTATAAATAGCGTGTAGACTAATTTTGGTTTATGAATTAGTCCAAAGCGTCAAACATTCAACTTACAACAGAATTTACAATAAACTTTAGCGAACAAAAACTACATTACGAAAAGGGACTATATATAAATTTAATGTTTATATTTCACAGCGCAGTGAACTCATCGTCATTGTGCATCTATATATAAACACTCATAAACTGACTTGTGACTTCACGTTTGAACATTTTAAACTATTTTTTAAACAATTTTTGGTTACATATAGGTCCACACCGAAATTTGATTAAAAAGTAAACCCTTGAAAGTTTTAAACAACAATCGAACTATTTATAGATAAAATTTTAAACCTAAGAAGTTTAAAAATATTATTGCCGAACCGAAAAGTTCGTTTTGTTTTAACTTCGAGGATTTAAATTACCGAAAATATAAACTAAAGTTTGACATAAACAAGTGGTGTGCCGTATTTTATCAATACATTATGCCACCATTTTGATTTTAAAATATTGTACATGATTTTCTATTTTCGGTTGTCGAAGGTGTTTTAATCTTCGATGGTTTAATATACAATTTTAATCCTAAAATAATAATATTATTACTTAAAAATAATACCAATATAGTTTACAATATTGTTCAAATATGAATTTGGTTTTAAAAATTAATCTCAAATGGTTTAAAAATCGACGTAAACATCGTCGTGTTTATTTTTTAATATTTCTTAGTTTATAAAAAGCGTGTAAACAAATTTTGGTTTATGGATTAGTCTAAAATTTTCAACCGTGTATATAGTTCCAGCCAAGTAATTTGTTCAAAAAAACTACCGGGGCTATATTTTATTTTCCATATAAATGTATTACCAGTTGTTCATATAATCATATACGTTTACCATATTGAAATTGATGTTGTTGAGAATTGACCAAATTGTAAAATTCTGGAAAAGTATAGTCTAAGAAACTATTTAGACTCTATACCGATTTGCTATTAGGAAATGTTTATAAAATAATACTTTTAACTCACTAAAATTCGAAATATTAACAAAATCGCTTGAGAAATGCCGAAATTATGTGGGAAGCTGATATGGAACACACTATCTCGTATGCAAATGTTATTCTTTCTGAAATCTATATAAATCCACATTCATTCTACGGATTAGTGCCAAATTCTATATATTCACCTTGATGGTTTACTTATCTAGATCCCAGAAATTTCATATTATTAAGATAATACATTTTTTCATTATATCAAGAAGTTAATATACCCAAACTATCAAAAAATATTATGTTATATTATTTTATCTTTTAAAATTAATATAATTATGATAATTTTAGTGTGACGATATTATTTTTTTAAATATACAGTGTTTTTGCCATATTCGGCAGCATGTTTATTTTTCTTTAGTTAGAAGGTAAAACAATATTTTATATATATGCAGCCAACAAAAAAGCGTATGTCGAAAATGTTATTTTTATATTTTAACAAAAGAAAAAAAAAATCTGCTGCAGACTTTCAACGATTGCATGCAGAAACATAAATTGAGTCCTTGTATCAAAGATTTAAACATTAAAAAAAGTGTATTATTATATTGGATGAATAAAAACACCATATTCAAAGGACATGATGGAAAAGTCATGGATTACCCTCCATTCAAAATCTTAGGAAATATAGGTGGCACATGTATTATCTTAATTGACTATCGAGCCAATGTTCAGCTGTTTCTTCACAAAAAAGAAAAACTGATCAAACTGTGACCAACGATAAAAAAATGCACTTATATAATATGATAATTCCCAAACGACGACAAAAATATACAATTTTTTAGTAAAATAATATAATTGAAAACTAATTCCCACCCGTGATAATTAGAAATTGATGAGAAAACCATATGTTATTATTGTTTTTTATTTTCTTGTTGCTTACACATATTTATTAAAAATTAATTTATAACTTTATAGAAATTTCATTCGCAATGTATATCAATTATTCTACCTACATATACAATCTTATAAAAAGAATATGAAAAGTAGTTTGTCTACAATAGCCTTGATTGTTTTAAAAAAATCATAAACATGTAATGTAATATCTGTATAAATAAATGGATGTACGGTACCGGTATATCTGCTTTTATATATTGTATAGTTATTTCTATTTGAAAAAAAAACCATATTGTATTGTACTTATTTTATTTTTTATTTTTTGCTCATAAGCTGACCTTTTATAATTATTCTATAAATCAGACATTTAGTTAATTTAATTATTTCAATAACTTTTGATATATTAATATATGCACAATATATGGAAATATATCATCATTCAAATTCAAATTTAACATTCTATTTATGGTAACATACAAAAGAAAAAAAAATTAAAACTTTAATTAATAAGTTCTTCTATAATATAGAAGTAAAGTTAATTTTAATAATTGTGTAAGCAAATAAATTATGATAAATTATATTTTTGTTAATTATATTGTAATCAGATTTCATTGACTCTTCTGTATGTTTTTATTTTCATTATTGCTCACCAGTTATATACATTTTAATTTTTGTATATAATCCTCGCTTCAGTTTTCTGGGAAAAAAGGTGTTGTTACAAAAATTATAACATTTACATTTACACGTTCATAAATATATCAAACATAACTATATCATACGCACCTATGTGTCACTCCTAATATGTCATCATCATTCAATTAATTTCCACATTTAAAATTTTATATAATATCTTTCATAATTATAATTCTAAAAATTTTCTTGTTATTTTGTCCTACTACTTTGTTCGGCTGAATCATATATCCAAATAGTTTTTGGTTTTTTACTAGTTAAATTCAACTATATATTGTATTTGTGCGTGAAATTTTTGCTTATATAAAATTGACATAATTATTATGTTAATATTAAGATTTTATAATTCACCCGCATATATTTCATAACAATTAAGTACCACTCTAAAAATAGCGTATTATAAAATAAAGAAATTATACGCATCTAGACAACTAATTATGTGTAACGATTAACATTCTGCATGAATCATTTTATATATTTTATTTTTTACATAATTTACTAAATAACGTATAAATATTATATAAAAAACATAAATAATTTATAAAATTAAAAATAAATGTATAGAAGCAGTCAAATCAAATGAATTAATATGACAAAAATTGTATATAACATAACATACATTGTTGTTGTTGTTACTTATAAACATTTGTTGATATAAAAATTTATTGTTATTTAAATTACGACATTGAAAATATAGTTTCGCTAATTTGCTAAATGTTTTACAATTATACAAATACATTAATTTGTTTTCATATTGTAGTAGTTGTATTATGCGGAAAATGTTATAACTATTGAGAGACACTTTAAAATAACAATTAATAAGTCTTTATTTAATTTTATTATGTAATTAATTTAAAAATTAATGGATATATGTTTTCCTATTTGAACGCATCACCAATGTGTATAATAATATTTGTATTTATATTATACGTATAACTATATATTATGGATAAAGAACATCTATACCTATTTGTCTCTGTGTACACATTCATATTCTAAATACATATTTTTATTCATATATTTGAATATACACATACGTTAAATACCTATCTATGTAAATTGTAAAACATAATCTTTACAATACCATAAATTTTCATATGAGCTTGTATTTATAGGATTTAAAACATATAAGTTACATCATGTTAAATAATCACTTTACAATAGTAATAAATAATAGAAAAATGTATAAAATGTACAAACAAAAATATGTATATTATTTACAGAAAAATGTATAAAAATAAGTTATAGAATTATATAGTACTATTTATTCTATATGTAGTAAATATTTTATGCATAATTTAAACAATGTTTAAACACTATGTTTTGCATTTTTATATATCTATATACACACGTGGTCAAAATTGAGTGGACACTTACAATTCACTCGCATATAAAATCATGTTGTTAAACAATTAATATTATGGAGTTTTGCGTACAGGACTATAATCCATAAGCCAAAATTAGTTTACACTCTTTTTATAAACTAAGAAATATTAAATAATAAACACAACGAAGTTTACGACAATTTTTAAACAATTTGAGACTAATTTTCAAACCAAATTCATATTTGTATCGTAAATAGTTTACTTGGTATTATTTTAAAGTAATAATATTATTATTTTAGAATTAAAATTGTATATTAAACTATCGAAGATTAAAACACCTTTCGACAACCGAAAATAGAAAATATAAAATTACGTTTACAAAATTGTGTTATGTATTTTACAATCAAAATGGTGTTATTATGCATTGATAAAATACGGCCTACGACAATTGTATAGTGAAACTTGAGTTTATATTTTCGGTGTTTTCAACCCTCGAAGTTTAAAAAAACGAAGTTTTCGTTTCGGCAACAATATTTTTAAACTTCTTAGGTTTAAAATTTAATTTGATTTAATTAATTTAGTTTGATTATTATTTTAAAACTTTCTAGGGTTTACTTTTTAATCAAATTTGTAACCAAAAATAGTTTAACAAATAGTCCAAAATTTTCAACCTTGTAGTAATCTTATTATTAGTGACTTAAATCTGTTTTTAAATTTTATTGAAAATAAGTTGAAGTTGATAAATTAATCAGTAAAAGTGATTAAATTAAAAAAAATATCAAATCCAAATAATGTATGCACTTGCTGCAGCATAATAAAATGTCTAGTTATTCGTGATCGACAAAATGTTTTAGAGAAATATAATTTTTTTTTTAAATGAATAGATGATAGCATTTTTTTCCAAATATTTAATAAGTAGAATTTTTGGAAATATTCACGAACGTGGTCGGCAGCGTTGAACATTAGGAAGAGTAAATTTGCTATTTATTAGAAACGAGTAAATTTTTCAATGATTCTCCACAAAGTGCCGATTTGAATCCTAATGAAAATTTATTCTTGTTTCAAAATCCATCAGGAATACGAAATAAGATTTATTTCAAAATTAGAGAAATATGTGGGTAAATATAAGACATAAGAACGTAATCCGCGGAAGCTAGTGAATAGCATGAAAAAAAGACAAAATGAAGTTATTAAAACAAAAGTTAGAATTGGAAAATAGTAATTGGAATTTTAGCTGTTTAAAAATAAAAAGAAATATATAAATTAACCTCTTCTTATATTGCACTCACCCAGTTGCCACGCGAGTGAAAAAATCTAAATTGTGTACATATCCCTAAATTTCTTAAAAAAGGAAGATTCTACACCCAGCAGAATACTTCTAGAATGATTCTGAATTGAGATATAAACCTGGTCTCGTCTACATGGAATATTATGATACTAAATGATAGTCTATTTTATTATAATATCACTGTATTCAACTTCTTCAATATCATTCTCATAATCGGCTTCATGTTCATCAGATCCACAAAAACTAATCTCCTAATCTGAAGGATATACCATTCAAATTCTTCAGTTGCTTTCTTCTATTACATTTAAATAAATATACAAATTTTAATAAATCACATATTTACTTATTGTTAGCTAACAGTGTTACGAATTATGTCTTGCCATTTGTATATGTTAATATTTCTTCTCGAAATTTTGAAATTACCAAATATCAGCGAAACAACGCTCTTGAGTTAATTCAAATAAAAATTTTATCAGGATATGAGAAAAATGTGCGATAAGAAAATTGATACAGAAATGTATATTGTCATCATATGAGGTCCAATAATTTTTTTAATATATTTTAAATGTACAATACATTAAAATTCGATTCACGGACATTTTCTAGATCGATTATGATGCGTGATTCGAATTTTCATGTTCACCACGCTATATATTTTAAGAACCAAAACGTCTAGTATAATGTAATAAATGTTTAATGAAAGCTTGATCTTAATTCCATTGAGTTAATTGTTGCTTTTAGAAAAATTTGATATTATTGAAGTTCTGGAATTATAAATGTTGTCAGTTTGTCAGTCCATAAAATTAAAAATTTTTACAAAATTATCAAAATTTGATATTATTGTAATTTTTTGAGCTCAGTTATTGATAAATTTAACAGATATGTTCAAAATAAAACTATGTGTTCATTTTCATACAATTTCTGTAACAATATGGAAATGGCCAGATAAAATGTTAAATTAATCTTGTAGAGATGGAATTAAAAATTTATGACTGAATAATAGTGTGCGTGCATTAATCGAATTTTGCTTGAATCGAGTGTGCGTGAATATTGATTATATATTACTATAATTATTTTTTCAGTTTATTAATCCGTGTAACATCTTAGGATTTCCACTTATAAATTTCACATTGATTTTCCAAATATTTTCAAATTTTAAGATAATATTGTGGTAACATTAAAAATAAAATGAATTTTACCAACTGTTCCCATTTGAGGACATATGCAAGAAGAGGTTAAAACAAACAGAAATTGCACTAAACGTAATTCAATTTAAAATTAAAATTAAATTTTATATATTTTTCTAAGTGTTCACTGAATTTTGACCCCGTATGTATTAAACACATATAATATAGTCTACATATATAAAAGCTATATATTGTATAGTTTCGAAGAAAACGAGGAGATGATGGTTTTTATATTTTATTTCTTTTAAAGAAGTATAGTAATAAATTTTGATATCATCCTATGTATATTTATACTAATGTTCTAATTTATAAATGTCATTAAACATTTGTTAATGTCAACGCATATTATAATTATCATATTTTTATTATATATAGATACGATGGATATTTATTTTAAAATCGTATATGTACCGCACACATCTAACATCAACTATACTTTTATAAATTGTATATGGCTACGCAGTAACGCAGTATTGAGTATAACGTACTATATATTATAATAAACTATATGTAAACATTTACATATGATGATCCAATTGCAATATAAATGTACATAGTTTTAAGTATATGAATCTATAAATTGCATATATAACATATTTATTTAAATAAATGTAAAAACGATATTTATAAAATTTGTAATAAGAGGATTAAATGGTTTTTTTACGGCATCAATTTCCTTATCCTATATTATACAAATAATGGAGTAATGTATATTTTTATTTATATTTACAAATGCAATGACTTCTGTGTGGTGTTTAATTTTTTATATATTCTATTATATATTTATATGTTTAATATATTATATCTAATTTATTTATGTAATTAAATAATTTTAATAAATTTATTTTATGGAAATTGAAATTTTTTCAATATACAAATATCTTTTTTATTTATACACATCGATAATTCGATAATCCGTATATACTTACTAATCTTTACAATTAACACATCAAAATGCAATTGAAATCGAGATATATAGGCCATTTGAAAGATATAAACTATAGTTTTTCTGAAAATATTTCGTCCTGCGGTCAAAGGATTTTTAAGTTAATTGGTGGGAAATTTTTTTTAAAGTTTCAATTTTTTGTGAGTAAATGTTAAACGGGTAATTTCAGGATGTATGACCAACCACCCACCCTAGTTTCGCTGAAAGGTCGTTTGCATTTTTGTCGTATTTATAACGGGAAAATTATTAACGATATTGACTGAATGTTGATAAGAAATATTGTTCTTCAATATGTTTTCAACAAATTTGTTTAATATAATTTTTGTCCCCGGCGCCATCTAATCTGAATTAAACCACTAGAAACAAATGACTTGACATTTATTAGTATAGTATAGTAATCGTAAATATATTACATGCAATTAGAGAATGCTTTGCAAAATTATAACTCAATCGAATCAGGATATCAGGAAATAATTAAAGATTTTTGGAAAATGAGCGCTCTATGGAAAAAAATTAGGCCATATTTTAAAAGTTCATACCCAAAAACTATAGGTTAGATACCTCAATAGTTATACCGCATATAATACATGTAATTAAAAAAAGACGTTTTTGGCAAAAATTTTTACTTTACATAAACACTTAAGCCAGTAACTTTAAACAAGAGTAAATTCGTGGATTTATTTATAAAAATCGCTAACTTTAAATGCGTGTAATTAGTATTTTAATCCAAGTGTTAGTAAAATTATTCTCTGTTTGATACCTCGATTTTATAATATTAAACAGAGGGTACTTTATTTTACAAATTTTTTTATATTCTATTATAAAATACTAAACAAAAAATACAAAATGTAAAAATGTTTTCATTCATTTTATGTATATTTTGGTTTTATTTGCTATTTATATGTTTTCAATGCTTTCATTCCTATCGAAATGACTTTGTTTAATTATACATTATATTAATATAAATTAATATGCCCGCATTTCGGGTAAATTCCTGAGTGCAAGTAATTCTCATCGTAATTCTTGTCAAAAAGTTATGGGCCTTATTGTAAAACTAATTTTAATGCAGTACAAATTTAAACAAAATTCATCATCAAATCATCAACACAAAAATTAAGTTTGTATATAATTGAACAATTATAGTTCATCAAAACAATGAAAACAATAAACAAATTGAAACTATGAATATTGCAAGAAGTCATGAAATCAAGGTTTTGAGAATAGATTGTAAATAATAATGTGTAGTTTTGAAATAACATCACGGAATTTAACTTTAGTTCAGAAATGTGTCGTACATATATGTCTTATATAAAATCTAAAAAAAAGTATACGTCTTCTAAAAGTGGAATGATTGGAGTAGAAAAAGTTATTCATTATATGCATTAGCAATATATTGTTTTTATTAAATAACATTTATTTTTATAATATGTGAATAAAAAGTGATTATATTTTTAATATCTATATTTTTAATAAATTTTTGTACAGATACACAGTGTGTCGTTTAAATAACCACAATTTTAGGTTAACAAAATAGAAAACACATTATAATCGTTTTTGAAACATTATTTTTATTTAAAATAGGTATACTTAATTCATCAGCCAACATTTTCACAATTAAATTTTTAATCGAAAGCAATGATTTCACGAATTTTTTTCCACTAATTCAACACGTTTCTGCAGACGTCCTTGTCTTGGTTTATTATTTAAATCGTCCATCAACCAATTTTGAAACGTGAAAAAATCAATCACCCGACATACAATTATCACCATAAACTTTTTCCAACAATTTGTAAGTCTTCGTACATTTTTTTTTCAATTTTAAAACAAAATTGAATATTTGTTCTTTGTGCTATTGTATTTTTTCGACACAACCATAAAAACTGCTAACACTCAAATGAGTGTAACGTTTTAATCTTTGTCAACCGATTTGATGGTAACTTGAAAATAAATTTGTACATAATTTCAATGAATAGCATTCATAACATAGCGTTCATAAACCCATTTTTGATTGTTTCAATTAATAACCCATTAATATTTTACATTTTTAAAAATAATCGTAATGAACTTGTTCATTGATTGAATGAATTCGCGATCATTAATTAATTAATGTTCAAAATAATAAGTTAATAAACAGAACACGTTGAAAAAATTAATAATATTCATTAAAAGAATTATACAATTCTTTCTTTCATCGAAGTGATTCATTGAATAACAAAAATTTCATTTAATTTATAGAATTTATTTTATTAAATTAATCCCATCTTCCTTGTATTTTAAAAAACTTTTTCGTTTATATTTATTGTTATAATTGAGAAAACATTTTGTTGTAATCATAACAATTTTCTTTAATTTTAAAGTAACAAAAAGTACACATAATTATAGAACATATTTCGTTAAAATTAAAAAGAAAACGTTATTGTTTTAATTTATTGAATTTAACAAAAATTTTCGAAAAATTAATTATCGTTTTGTCAATATAACCACAATGTTTTAAACCATCAAAAATTTCGTAAAAAATTTCGTTTAACTTTTATATGTAGTATCAAATAAATCAAATTGACTGATGCAATAATTTTGATTTTAGTCTTCTGTAGTTAAAAAACTTTCAACCAGTGAAATATACCTATCATTTACGGTAAAAAAAAAATGAGTGATTTAAATTTGTTTTATGGTAGTGATAGTGTATTTAGTGAATCAGTGATACCTGCAAATCAATTGAATAGCGGCGAATATTGCAAAAATGAAAATGAAAGTTTAATCACAATTTTGCCAACAGAGGATATAAATGGTTAAAAATAAAATTATTTAAAACATTTGATTTAAAAACCAATGCAGAAGCTATAAAATAATGGTTATCATTAAATAGAGAGCCATGGACTCATGTTCTAGATAAGTGGAAGCTTACTAAATATTCTAGAAGGAATTACCTTCAAAAGAAAGAAAAATTTTGAAAATTATTCACTTTATAATTATTCTGAAGCATATTCATTAGTGAGTGTTATTATTGTTATCGCTATTTATGAAATATCCAGAAATAAACATTTTATAATGAAATGGTCTTCATAACTATTTATGCTGGTAAAGAGAATTTGCTGTATCGAAAATGAAATGATTTTTGTAAAAAAAATTTTACCAATCTATAAAAAAGATATTAAAAACCCAAAAAGTCGTTGTTTATTAGAAAAATTTATATCGGATATTTCATTTAAAGACGGTAAATTTAAAATATCGCCAAAACTCACTGTATAAATTTCTGGAAAAAATTGCTTTGTAAATAGTATTTTCCTTGTTTTTATATCATAGTAAATTTTTGTATTTCTCTATTTATAGACTTATTATAAATTCATTATTAGTTACAACATACAAAACTTATATGGTATATACGACAAAAGTATTAATAAACAAAGACTTATTAAATCGTCAATTGAAGGCAGCCAAAACAAAATATTATTATACTTTATGTTAAAAATGTTAAATAAATTAAACAAATTGTGTTTTAATCATTCTGCATAAAATTTATTTATCAGGTTTTCATTAATTATTTATATTTTAATTAATATTAATATAAATATTAAATTTTGAATGAAGAGAATGAGAAAAAGATCTTACTTACATTAACGAAAATTTTCGTTAAATTATCCTATTTTTTTCATTAATTTTATGGTATTGAACTTTTTGCTGAGTGTTATTTCATTTTAACAATGTTCCTTGGAGCAAAATTAATTAACATTTCATTGTTTTGACGTTACTGATTTTAATTAATTTCACGTACTCTTTTTTTTTCAGTGAAGTTTAATGCGTTTGAAAGAGGAAAGATGTATCTTTCAATAGCTGGCACTACGCGTGTTCTAAAATTCTAATTGCTGTTATTTAAACGATACACTGCGTGTACTTCCATATATGCGCAAACCATTATTAGTATATCTACTATATTTTCAATAGATATAAATTAAATTTTATTTTATTAAACATAAATTTGTGTTGTAAATTTATTATTTTAATATTATAATGTTCATGTTCATATACATAAAAATAATTTATATTCAAAATTATATAGTTAAATAACATGAATTTTTTATTATATTTTTTTGTGTTTTTCATATCATATAAATATTTCCATATAAGATACATTTATTCTTTGTGCGTATATAAATATTGTATAATTGATTTAAATTTAAAATTGGCATATTATATAGCGATTTATTTGGAGAAATACATAAACTAAACACCTACCCTTTGTACATATAATACTATGTACTATATATAGTATATGTAATAAATGTCACATAATTATATACATATTTATATTTATTTAATAATGTCCGTAATAACATAAATTGCATATACATAGTCAGTCACGGTGTTGTTACGTATACCTATATCTCTCTATACATTTTATGTGCGATAGTTAATTTTAATATGTAAAAATTAATTTTCTATAAAATCCATAGGATATAAAATAATGTGGATATAAAAAATAATGTTTGATATAGTTTATGTATAAATTAACTAACACGTACGACTGACTGCACATATATTGTACGCGAGTGCACATAGTGTAATAACATTTTCTTTAAAAAAATTTTCGCCAAACAAAAAAGAATTATTAAATATTTTTCTGTGCAATATTTATAAATAGTTGTTGTTTTTATTTTTAGATAATAAATATGTATTGTGTTATATTTTCTCTCCTTGCATTCATAATATCGTTTCGATTTAGATTTAGTTATACGCATTCTACAATAGAATATATTACAATATATATAGAATTATTCATTTTGCATATAGTATAACTTCAACTATATGTGTAATATATAATAGATAACATGTATATATATTTATGCAAGCTAAGATACGGACTGTTTATAAAACTTTATACGTGTAAAATGTAAATATTTATTTATTACGATAGAGTAGGCTACCAATTCACTTTGTACATATGCAAAAAATAAAAAAAAAATATTTTTTTTTTATTGACGTTACAGTGTGGCTGGCGGTGATCAATGTTATGGATAAAAAAAAATGCTTGATTTTATATATTTTATAATATTTTCTTTACAAATGTAAAATATCTTAAAACTTCGTATGGCAGAATTACATACTTAAGACATTTTGTTATTTTTATTTTATAGTATATATTATGTACCTATAGATCGATACAATATATACCAGAATATTGATAATGTGTGTGGGTATTTTATTAAACAGATGTACTATATACGATCACAAACATATAGTCGTAATATATTTTGTGTATAATAGATTTTATATTATCGATTTGATATTTTTCAATGTTTTATTATTTGTTCAATATAAAATGTTCGGAATATAATAGAATTTTTTTCTTTTCTTTATGTATATGCAAATAAAAAGTGTATAGAGATTCTTGACAAACGACTATGATAATAAATGTTGTTTTTTTTTATGCCATATATTAGAAGAAAAGAAAAAAAATTATAATTTTATTTGTCTGATGCTCGCACCGAACTACATATTCATTCTATCTATATGTTTGCATAAATCTCAAATAACAAAAATATATCACACATTGTATAAATTATAAACAAAATCCTTTTTTTTTATTATAATACGCGACGCCGGGTATTGTATCGATAAGGAAATACAATGTTAAAAAAAAAAAGATTTAATTTAAATATATGGACGACTTTTTATCATATATATATTTTTATCATTTATATATATGGTATATGCAGCTGTAGTAGCATATATATATATATATATATAGGAACATAATAGGTATATTAGTATGAAACCGTCGTTTTTTTTTTTTAAAAAGAATAGCCTGTTTTATTTGGAATTCTTGGAATTCATTGAATATAATTATACCATTAAAACGCTCAGTTGCATAGCGCCCAAATATCTATTATTAATCATGAAGTATAGCGGGTTCAAATCCGCTATTTTTCATAGGAAATTTTTCGGTATTTATTTTAATACTAAAATTTTTCTGCTGGGTGAGCATTTGTTCGTTTATGGAATAAAAAGAAAAACGGATATCTTTGAAAATATGGTGTTGGACGTTAATGACCCATATAAAAATAATAGAATTTTGAAAACATCTATATTTCGGTAATTGCAGTACAATTGATAAATTGTTATATACTCCCATGCGGAGTAATTTACCAACTTGGTTGTAATGAAAGGTTTATTAGATGACATAAAGCTCCACTTGAAGCAAAATATGACTTAATAAAAAAAAAATTATACCATTTATTTTTTATAATTTATTTTATATTATAGGAGTAGGAAATTTAATTCATCTTAATATTCTTCCTATTAAAACTATCATAAATAATAAACTTACTATTCCTTTTAGTATGATTCATCTTTCATCTTTTATAGGATAAAATCTAAAACAATTAAATTCTCCAATAATAGAATAATAAACTAAACGAAATGAAAACATTAGTGTTAATCCTGTAAGTACAATCTTTTCCTAATTTTTTGACAATTTATGAATAACGAACCAAAATAAAATTTTCGCCTCTTTTGATGCGATACAAAAATCGAGCCATGTGTGGTGCCACATCCCATCGAAGTGCTTTCAACATTGACATTGTGACATTAGGACGAGAATTGTGTTGTTTAAAAAACACTTTATCACGCCTTTTGTATATTTTGTTTATTTTTCTTGTGATAATCACTTTAAATAGATTAGTAGTTAAGAGTTGAGTTCAATATTGACAGTTTGGTTTAATTTTTTCTACACACATAATACACCACACTCGTGTCTGGTTCCACTAAATACTAAGATATTCAAGCGCTCAAAACAACACTCTTTACACCATATTTCAGCAAAATCAAGTTCACCATAAACATTCACGACGACAAGCAATCGATGGCTTCCAGCACCAATTTTTTTCAAATGAAGCAATAAGAACAAACCTACCCGCGTAAATCACGTTTTTCACACTTTTGGCTCATAACACATAATAGTCGTGACCAAAGCGTGACTGTTTTTGCCTACCCTTTTTAGGTAGACTCTTTTTTGGACTTTTCATTATACCGACAAAACTTTTAAAATTTCTATATTTGCTTTACTTTTTTTGTATATATAGAGATGAATCTAATTTTTACCTATTTTAGTACTTTAGTCTTATTAAAATACGGAAGTTTTTTCAGTCGGCCTGTGTTGAACGCATCGTTGAGTCTTGTCGTATTAACGTAACTTACTGGAAGATAATGATGGAAAGAAAATACATTTATATGAAATTTTTCCGGCATAAACGCCATTGTTATACAGACGGTTACAGCGATTAATCCGTAACCGCCGTTTTCATACTAATTTATACGTAATTAAAATATACAAATGAAACTGCAAGTTATAAAATAAAAATAAAGGGTTTATTTAAAAAGAATGATTCAAAATATTTTACTGAAAATAATTGCCATCGCTATAGCTATACATTTTTTTGCCATTTCTCTGACAATTTGCGGATGCCGCCATGCCAAAAAAAACTGTCTTTTGATGAAAATCGTTCAGACACACAATTTTCTCGGTTATCAGATGTTTTGAAGTGCTGTTCTGTCCCATCTATGAAAACAAATCGGTTGCGGGCCAACTGTGGTGAGTATGCGGCTTTACTTTGTGTGAGGCTGTCGGTGCATTCTCATGTATCCAAATCACCTTACCGTGTCTTGTGGATTGTCGTCCATTCAATGTATATATTTCAAATTAATCATTTGTTATCGTTAGCGATCATTATTAACAGTTTCATCATATTTCAATATTTCCATACCATACTTTTCTGTTGCGGTGAAATATGATTTTTTTGCGTTTAGCATTCTCAAAATAAATCTACTTTTCATCATCAGTTGCACATAATTCAATGAAAAAAAAACTCCCATTCATGCCTTTGAAACAAAATTTTACTAGTACTTTTTTCGGTTTTCCATTTTATGTAGCACTCATTTTCCACACATTTGGATCTTTCCCAAAAACATTTAAATGTCTAGAAATCGTTACTTGATCAACTTTCAAAACTCCTGCTTCATATCATTGTTTTTCGATATAGTATGTATACCATAAACCTTAATAAGCGCATTTGATGAGAGTCAGCTTCAGATGAATTGTTCTTTAGAAAATAACAAAAACTTAACGATATTCAAAAATAACGATAATCTGATGTAACACTTTCCATTTTTGATAAGTAACAACTATGTAAACATATCAGTTTAGCTGATTAACAATAACTTAACCTATATATAGGCATCTATGTGCAAATTTCAGATTCATATGCATAAACCTGGTATGTATAATAACACGTATTTATATATATATATATATTATATTATATGCATATATGTATATTAAATAAAGTGCACTTTATGTGAGATAATTAAAACTGCAAGTGAAATGCAGATATGTATTATAAATTGGTAAATATCGTTTATATAGGAATAAATTAATATTATCTTATGTCTATACGAGTATTTATGGAAGTGTTATGTTATTTTTACTCTATATTAATAGAATATTTAAAACAACATTTTTTTTATATTGTACGAGATTAAACTATATGGTATATATATTACTTTGTAGAAACTATAGATGTATTCACAAAGGAGAGTTTACGTATACACGCAATCAGACATGTCACATTAATTTTTCATTTATTTTAATCCAATATAAGTCAGCTGAAAATGATACACTCAAAAATCAATTAATTTTTTAACACATTTTGGCTTGATAGTATACAAAAACTGATTTGTTGCTTGTTTAATTTGGGTATGTATGCAAATGACTTTTTCTGTATTTTTTTCATATTTGTTTAAATATACAAATATTTTTAAATTTTGTAAAAACAGTGACTGGTGTATTTGCTATATGTAATGAGTTGGTCTACATTTGAAGTGGTATAGTATTATTTTCCTTCTACACATTTCGTTTAAATAATCTAATAATAATAATGAATGAGTTTATTGATTTATCTTTTTCAAAATATTATATAACGCAATACACTTTGCATATTCAGAGTGCAGTTAATGTAATTGTTTCGTTCATTTCAAACATTTTGATGAACTATCGTTATGAAGTAAGCTTTTTTGGTATCGGAATAGCCAACTAAATGAAATTACGTATATAGATGAGCAAAATCCGACATCTCTTCCAATATTAATAATGATACATTTGTGATGTGTTCACTGAACAATGCTATATACAATGTTATATACAATATAATAGTCGATAATTTCAGATGACGCTATATCTTGAATCAAATATAAATTAATAAAAAATGTTATTTTATTTTATATGAAAATGCTTGTATTTAATTTATTGTCCAATATTTCTATGCACAATAATTTAATTTTTATTACTATATTTTTTCTGTTTGTATAATACCTTAATACTAATAATTGTGTTTTTAATTATTACTTTCTGTAGAATTAATTAAAATAGTTAGTACATTCTTGGCTATTATAGGTGGATATATAATAATTTTTCTGTATTGAAGACTATATATTGTTAATTGTACATATAAATGTCTATAATTTATTACCCTAGTAACACTGTCCGTATTTTGACCGCAAAATTTCCGGATTATATATAGTAGTCCGTAGTTTCAATGCGATGAAATATCCATGGATTTCTTACGGATGCCAGCTGGAACTTTATATGATGAGTGCAATTCTATTCATGGATTTTTATAAAAAATGTCCTTGGATTCTCCGTATATTTCCGATGATAATTTCTACGCATTCTTCTTAGAATTATTTCTAGTTGCTCTTATTCTACAGAATAGCCATATAGAATTTGTAGTCATATTTTTTGTGAGCGCAGAACCACGGATTTTGACAAAAATATCTTTGTATCGTCCATCTATTTTGGCAAGTAATACCCGTGAATTGTCCGTATTAGCAGTATAAATTTTCTTATGACGATGATGCCAAATCGCGGTTTGATTCAGTTTTTTATCGTTAGACCAGAAGCTCTATGAGCACGGAATGAAGATGATGCACGATGACAAAAACTCATCGATTGTGCATTTATAAGCGAAATATACAAAATTTGAACCACTGTCTTGGATAATTGGTGAAATAAATTATGAATACAATACCGCGCGGATATATATTGGACATATCACCCTGACAATCCAAAAATTTCAATTGACCTAAATAAAATACTATTATATTAAGTGGAAAATCTATGGACTTTCTTTGGACAAATTCCAATATATCTTTTCCATGGAAAATATATGGGTTTTTTCCACGGAAATTTTCCTCATTTTTCAAAGTACGGACAAATTGTTACTGGGGTAGCCATGATAATATCATTCATACATTTTATTTGTGTTATTTATCCAACATAATAAATAAATTAATGAACAGTGATAAAGAATTTTTATGAACCATTCGATAGATGCCAAAGTTGGGTTTTTAATTCGAGTACGAATAGCGATTTTCTATACTGTATAAAATTTATTAAAGAAATACGTATAAGGTTGATAAATAAATCATATTCAATTAAATATTCAAATTAAAAAATTTGTTTGTTTCAAATTACTAACTGCATTATCCTATATATTGTATAATAACCAAAAATACTTAACTTAACTTAATAATTCACTGCATAAATTTTGATTGTAATAATATTATATTATGCAGTAACAATAAGCATATTCAAATTTGAAATTATTTATAAATCTATAAATACAATATGCTATAAATTATTTATGATTGAAAATGTTTACGATCAAACTAAATAAAAATGTATATTGAAAAATGTTTCAAGTCTCTACAAAAAAAATAAATGAAAAATGCCATTTGACTTTTGGTGAATAATGTCATTTTCTTATATAATATTTTTATTTATGGTTTTATTTTTGAAAATAATTCTATGTAAATTCAAATAAACACAATATTTCACGTTTGCAAACGATTAAGTTAAATATTTAAATATTGCTATTATATATTTGAATATTTTGCATAAAAAACTAATAAAATTTCTAAAATATATAAGTTCACAAAAATGTCAAATAAATCAGTAACAAAATAAATATTAAATATAGATATTTTAAATACATATTTCATTTTGATAACCTATAAATAGTGTCGTTTGAGTTTTCAAGTCATTTCCTGATGTTAATTATTTTTAATATATGTATAACATATGTTAGTGCTGATTTTAATTTTCTGTATATTGATATTTTCTTAAAATTTTATTGTTTTTAGAATGTTACCATACTATTTATTACATTTAATTATATGCGCGTGTCTTTAACACGTTGCAAGTGTGCGGATTTTGATATTTTTAAAATTTTCTTTTTAGCACATTCGAAAAAAAACAATTATATTAGTTTTTTTTTTCAAATAAAATTAACATTTTAACACTCTACACTGTAAAGACTTTCAATTATCCCATCATGGATAAAACTATTAAATCAATTGATGAAAATTAATTTATGTGTGAATATGCAGACGATGAGATGTTTTACTATGCTAATTATTTAGAGATGAAAATTCTATTTTAAATATTGTATTATAATGAAATTATTTATATTTTATATTTTTCATTTCAGCTATAGACAATTTTTTCATAACTTTTACAATTGCTGTATATTGCATGCGTATTAATATTATATATAATTAAATTAAAACACATACATTAAACTTGCATATGGCGATAAAGACAATTGTAGAAGTAATAGAGATTCCATATATTTTTTTTTTAGGTTTTGACTCGTTAAAGTGCTTTTTTTCCGATTGTCCTTTTGCACTATTTTAATTTTTTTAGCAGAAGTTCATCGCTTGCTTGAGGAATGCAATTAAGCACCATAATAAGCATTTTTCTGTGGCGTATCGTAATGGTGATGAAAAATGAATATACTAAACGCTAAAAGTCATGAAAAACCATCAAAATTACTATACCACAACAAAACATTCATGTTCACATGAATGTTCTGCATTTTGTGGTACCAACAATGACTTGTGTCTCACTAGTTTCTGAAACACAATGAAACCGTTACTATGTTAATATCTGCTGCAACTTCAATGGAACCAATTGAATCAATAATTGTGATGCAAAAATTTTAGCAAAAGCGAAAATCAATCGTAAAGTCATATTTTTGCTGTCAAAAATAAACTTTTGGAGTTCGAATGGGAAGTTTTTCTGTACCCAGCTCATTCAGCTCAGACATAGCGGCTTCTGAATATCATTTATTTAGATCGATAGAGTATAGCCTATGGCTGATACATGCTACGGAAATGCTGAAGAAGTATGAAAATGTATGATGAATGGATCGCCTCGTAGCCAACATCTTTTTATCGATATATTTATCGATATGTTTCGATAGGGAACATTTGTTGTGAACGAGCCTTATTTTTTTTTGTTTGGTTGCTATAACGTCTGTCAAACATATTTAGTATACATCAAGTCATTGTACAAACAACATAATAGATTTTCATCGTGTTAAAAATGTCGCATTTTGTACCAGAAAATAATGTTATGCGGAAAGCACTAAATTTTTGTTTTCATTTG
Source organism: Bibio marci (assembly GCA_910594885.2). Lineage (NCBI taxonomy): Eukaryota > Metazoa > Arthropoda > Insecta > Diptera > Bibionidae > Bibio > Bibio marci. The sequence continues at coordinate 31,639,645 of OU343115.1, read as the reverse complement.
CAGAAAAGTGGTGCAGAGTCGCATAGAATGCTTTTTGAGGTATATGGTGATCATGCTCTATCAGAAGCAACATGCAAAAGATGTTTTCAACGGTTCAGATATAATAATTTTGATGTGGGTTAATCCAGGACAACCATCAACATCGACTGCAAAACCAAATAGTTGCGGCAAGAACACAATGCTGTGTGTCTGGTGGGACCAGAAAGGTGTGGTGTACCACGAGCTTCTAAAACCTAGTGAAACTGTTAATGCTGTTAATGCAGGCATTGGCTGAGCAGCACTTCGATTCCTACGAAGAAGTCGATAATTGGGTGTCTGATAGGTTTGCTTCAAAAGACGAACAATTCTATTGGCGTGGTATCCACAAATTGCCAGTAAAGTGGTCAAAATGTATACAAAGCAATGGCCAATATTTTGAATAAAATTTTTTGTTACTTTCCCATTTAAAATTAGTGTTTATTTTCAAAAAAAAAGCTCATTTGATACCGGTACACATGATAGTGTTGATAATGTACTTAGCACATTGTCGACTTCTTGGTGAGATCTCCCTATTTTGTTAAATATCAGTGTACGACCGATCGGGGAAATCTCCCAGTTTGCCAAGGTAATGCAATGTAGTACTTACCGTACACATGGTTTTAAATATATTAAAGACTTATGTATTTTGATGCCCTCTTTTCTTCGTTGATCGTTACATATTGTCTTACTATATAGAGACTAAAAGATAGTAATAGAGAATAAATACTGAATATACTTTTACATTTGTAAAGGTTGTGAGATACCATTGCACAAACTTATTTGTTTCCAACGATATCACACTTTTTAAGAAATACTAAATTTTTACAAAATTGAATTTTATATCATTTGAATTAAAATAAAAGAGTATTAATTAATTTACACAATTTTATTTCTCGCAATGTTTATAAATGTGTAATTTTTTTTTATATTTGAGAACTTTACTAGTTATCGCACGCAAAAAATGTCCGGTAAAGATTTTTTGCGTTCAAAAATTCGTGAGAAAAGTTTGTTATTTTTTTTAATAAAGTATGCCGCGCAAACCCTGAATTAAATGCATATCGTATGTGTGTAGAAAAAAAATACACAGCCTTTTGTATTTGTATATCAAAGAATCTCTGGATATTTTCTGCTAATAAGTATATAAAGAATTTCCAAAAAAATAAAGTTTTAAAAAAAGCAAAAAAAAGCAATTCACCTTTTACATTCCTTTATTTTTTTTATTAATTAACCAAATTATACATATTTATTGTATAATATCAATCTATTAATATTTAATTTATATTATACAAATCAATTAAATACAATATTAATTTTAATCATATCAGTCAGTTTATTTATTTATATTTATGTACAACACCTACTTAAAATTTTATTGTTTTTCCAAAAATTTAACCTTTAAAAAATATATAAAAATAAATAAATAATTAAGTAGAAAACAATTTAATTAATGCCGGTTATTTTTTTTTTTTTTTTTTAACAAAATTATTTTATTTTATCAATTAATTAAATTTAAAATAAAATACATATATATTTATACTATTATATATTGTATATGCAAGTGTGTGTATGGCTATAAGTAAATATATACAATTGCATAAACTAATAATTAATATGAATAGAAATGTATATTAAATGATCTTGATCTATATATAATAAATTATAATATTACATACGAATACGTATTATTATAACATAAATAATACCATACTAATATTAATTGTTTTATATTTTCAAATTAAATAGATACAATAATATAATTTACAAGTCAACAACATAAGATTTGTGTACACTTTTATAACAAATCTTTTACCATATACTACTAAATTTATATTATTTTACGAGCACATATAGTTTTATTTATTTATTTATTTATTTATATTTTATTTAAGTGGTAATTTAATCAGATATATAAATTGTTCCTATATATAATTTGTCATTTTATTTTATTATACGGTTTAAAAAATAAACAAAAATAAAAAACCTTTAAATATAAGATATTGCACAATAAATTTCTTGTTGGCTTTGGTATTATTATTGTTACAGTTGTTTCTTATTGCTATTATTAATATTATTATTATTATTATTGTTGTGGGATATATAATTGTAGATTTTTGTGTAACAAAATTGTATGTAAATATATGAATATGTAATAATAATACTTACACTATTCATATATTAATAAAGAAACTTTTATGTGTGTGTATAGTGTATACGTACTTTCGTATACATTAAAATATGGAACAATATGAACACGTGTGATTAAATCACAAATTATGTATTAAAACATTTATTATAATATATGTGGTATTTGGTATATGTATAACATTATTAAGTAATTTTACATTATTTGTTCTGGTTGAATGAATGTTCAATTTATATAGAGGAATATTGTGTAAATATGATTCCATTTAAATACTTTGCATTGGTTTAATTTTTCTAGTTTGTATAATACCATATGTATGGTATGTTTAAAATACAGGAAATTAATATATAATTTGCATTACGCAGAGTTACATATAATTTAAAAATGCCTTTTCATATTCACCAAAAAGTAATCAAACTCAGTTTAAAAAAATCGTATACGCAGACATGGCATGCAAAATATTTACAATTTGATTTTATTCGAATTAATTTACATGTAAGAAAATCTGGAAAGATGAAAAATCAAATTTTATAAAATTATATCAAATTATCTTCTTGTATTGAATTTTGAATCATAATTTTATTAGATTTTTATTTTTTTTTTTGACAGATTATAAAAATATCTAATCGCATATATTCAAATCTTTTATAGAATTGCAGCACAAAATTTTGTACATGTACTGGCCGTATTTTAAAAAATACCGTGCCAATGAAAATTTACAACACAAATATCTTCCACTGTGAAATGTATTTACTATACACAGGCCGATGATTATTATTAAAATGTTTTTAAATGTTTGATGGCCATATAGAAGTAGTCGCATTCGTCCAGCAAATTGTGATGAAAACAGTTCGTAGTGTTTTGGTAAAACTTAAAATAAGGTTAGAATGATGTTATGGTTACAGATTCTATGTTAACAATCTTTTGAGGCAAACTGTGTGTAAGTGCTGGTTCATATCTTGGTTTTGTATTTATCTTTGTCGTTGTTCTAAGCATGAAAAATATTCTCTGGTTCATAGCTATATTTATACCGAATTCAAAATTAAAATCTCATCAAGCAGCTTGTCTACAGTCACCTATTTATTGTGCTACAGTTGAGGTGAACCAGAACATGTATTTTGAATGATTTAACTTTTAGAACAAAGACAAAGCCAAAGACAAAACTAATGCAAGCTATGAACCAGCACTAATTTAGTGACGAAAATATTGAAATACATAAATATATAAAATTTAAATTTAAATATTGTGTAAATCATTTTACTACCCCGTATTTCTCTATTCATCATATTTATTTTGATAATTTTATATAAGTTACATTCTATCGATATATTTATATAGCATTCGCATGCATTTAAATAAGCAAATGCAATAAAACATATAGAAAAAGTGTGAAATATTATTTCAACAAAATAGTTAATAATTATATATTATATTTTTAAAATTACAAATACAATCGGTATAAATATACTATATCTCAAACTATTCGTGTAAACAGAGCAACGTTTGTTGTTTAGTCTGTACATATGCACATATATTACATATGTATTAGTATAATAAATGAATGACAGATTTAATTAAAACCTATTTTAATTTATTTATAAAATATTGTTAATCATAAATGATATATCTTTTTGAAAAAATAAGATAAATATTATTATTTTGTTATATATAAAACGAAAAATCTATTATTCATACATTATTTACGTAATATTTTGTGCTGGATTATTATATAATTTATATTCAGACAATAAATTTGTAAATAACTATAATAATTTTAATGAAAGAAATTCAAGTAAGTTGAAAATTTCAATAAAATACAAACTCTTTAATCTATATAGCTACGCCAACTTTCAAAAGGAAGACAAAACCGTAATATTATAATTATCGCCTTTTACCGGAAAAAGTAAATAATAAAATTGTAGACAATTCTGCTCTAGAAATTGAGATAATACAAATTAAAATATATTTATGAATTTTGAGTGTGAATTGCGTACGAAAATATATCTTAAAACAAAACTATTAATATTTCAAATTTTGGTCTATTGTTATCGCTTATTTGTCTTCTATGTGATTGTCGATAACTTCGTTTACACTAGGTTATAGTCTCTATAAGTGCGAGTATTTAATAGTTAAAGATAATAATAATAATATTTATTTCAAATAAATTTGATGGTTTAGAAACGGCTCCCGATATTAAATGCCCGAAAAAACAAATGGAAATAACACCGGTATTTTTCTCTAACAAAATTGCGGAGTTATTTCCTATTTTACATTATAACACCCTAATATTTTATAATTAGTTTGCATGTGAAAATAAAACGGAATTAATACCCGCAAAAAAATTCGGGTTTTAATTCAGAAAAGAAAAAAGTAAGAAATAACTCCAGAAAACATTTTTGAATTAAAGCTCGAAATATTGGTGGTGTTATTTCCATTGTAAAACAGACACCAGCATTTTTTCGGGCCGTCAACCGTTTGAAACCTATCTTCAGAGAATTTATACTTAAATTTTCAATAATAGGCGGGTCGCTAAAATTATGTATAACTTATTGTATATAATCATACGAGAGGCTCATTATTATCATCACCATCATCATCATAATCAATTCATTTAACTCTAGGTGAAACATATATAAGCAATTTACGCAAAACATTCATTACAATCTAGTTGGTAAATTAATTCGCATATGGCAGTATAAAACATTTCACCAATTAGTTTGCAAATAAATAAAATTTTAATGCTACTTTAAATACATTATTTTTATATGAGTGATTAGCAAACATTGTTAATCTTTGTCCAAGACGATATTTTTGTACTATATCCCTTTTTTTTTATTCCATAAACGTACTACATAAAATGATGTAATTCCATAGCTGAAAATTTCAGTATTAAAATTTTAAATGCAAATCGATAATGCATACCATAGGTATAAGCATGAAATCTAGGCACAGCTCTATACTGTGAGTATTGTATGATGTTTTAAAAAAGGTCTAAATTGAATGATAACGAAAACAAATTTTACATCTTGGTATGTTGAAAATTTTACCCATAGTACCAATCTACTCTAACTGATTTTTTTTTAACTATATATAACAAATTTTCTAATTTAATATTATAAATTGGTCGCCTATCTAATTCCAGTACTCTGCATGATAATATTTTATTTTATATATAAAAACATATATAATATTATTTACAAAGAAATATAATATAATATATTATATGTTTTAATTTTATAAACACTTTGTTGTATATTTTAACATTAACGTAAATATTATATGAAATATAGTTTAACCATAGTAGGTAAAAATATTTGTTTTATTTTGCATCAATTTTGTGTACATTAAAAATATAATCTTACGTTCATGACCCTAATTCAGTTAAAATATATCATACAGTAAGATAGGTTGAGATCTATATATAATCATAAGATCATTTTTCAATGTTTCTGTTAGTTTGCAGAAGCTTTTATTCGGAGAGTCTGTTGAAAGCGACAGTTGGTGTAACACATCCCAATCAACTGCTGCCAATGTTTTTGTTTATGCATCATGTGGTTTGATGTTGTCATACAACAAGAGCACTTTACAAGATCTTCTGACTCATGATGATAATTTTGCTTTCAATTCAATCCAATCACTTGTTATATAGGGACTAGGGATTGAATCATGCAAGGTGATAGGTGATAGTCTTAAAAGTTAAATAATGATACAATATTTGCTGGATTCACGATAAATTTTTTTAAATTGTTTAAAATTATTATATAATTATAATCAAAATGTATTTCTTTTTACCCACCGATACGAATGACATTATAAAAATCACTTTTCATTGATTTTAATAGTGATCATCTTACAAGCCAAAAAATATGTAATCACTTTTGAATCTCACCACAGTCACTTATCACCTTACATGATTGCACCCCAGGTATCAACAACTCGTATTACACCACATTTATCCTTTTGGTTCACCAAATTGGTCTTTCCAATTTTCCATATATTTCTAATCGATTTTACAGGTTGAGCTCGATCAGTTCAATATTTTTATCGTTTAGGAATATCAAAATAAATTCATTTTTAATTACCAGTGACAATCAAGTTATTGTTTAGCCGATGACATTACGTGCGAAAGAAATCACATAATTTTTAGAATATAATGTGTAAATGACCAGACATATTTTAGCTGAATTACCCCTAATATGTAATACACATTTAATAAAGATAAATAACTTTACAATATAAAATATTAAAAAATAATAACAATTTCAATCTATAATTTATACACAAATATCTAATATTATTATTATTATTATTATTGTTATTATTATTATGCGATGATATAAATAAAACGATGATAATAAAATATATCATTTTAATATAAATTTAAAAATTATTATACTCGCTTCGTACATACCATGCCTATATAATAAACATTTATTTGATAGTTTTATAATGTTTCTTTACATTGTGTTTGTGGTCTTCTTTTTATTGTTTTATTAACAAACACACAAGCCATAAACCATATAATAATAATAATAATAATATTAATAATATTTTTAATAAATTTATTATATGCGTATTTATTAACATGTTGTACTATGGTGTATAAAATATGTTTTGCGTTGATATATAAGTTATATATTATATACTTAATACTTATACATAGGATGTTGTTTATTTTGTAAATACATACTTTTATAATATATAAATGTAACCATATCTATAAGATAAGTAAACACCCCCAAGTTACAAACACATAAATCAACCCACACTTAATAAAATATATATGTATTTGGTTAGTTACATGTGAAATTGTGCGGTTTTCTAAATACATAATATATTAAATATATGTAACAATAATAACAATATATAATAACAATAATCGGTTTAAAGTAAATTTATACACTCTGTTCGAAAAATTATCGGAATGATTTTCTACTATATTGATCTGGCAATGCCATTTATTACCTGGTTGCTTATTTTATGAATTTTGAACCGACTTTAAAAACTGTCAAAGTTTCGTGACATTTCCTTCATTGTAAGCCAAAATGCATCACAATAAGTGACACTAGTTTTTGTGCTTGCGAAAAGTGTATATATATAAATAAAATTCTACCGCATCTCTTGAAATGCATAACTCGATTATAATAAGGAAATAATTGTAAATTTTTCCAATGGCCAAATTTATTACAGTTGAAACATTTAATTTTTACATCATGTTGTACGTTTTTATTTTCAGGATACTGTTGTTTATTTAATTGAGGTGAATTATATACATTATTAGATTTTGCTTTAATTTTCTCATATTTATGTAATACAATTTTTAACTCGTCAATATTTTTCGCACTATATAATAACATTTTATTTGAGTGAGAATCAGATATACCTTCTATAATATAATTCATAATATCTGCTTCATCAATGTTGGATAGGGCAGCAATTTCTTGCATAATTAAAATATATTGTTGCCAAGTTTCATCTCGATTTTTCTTTCGATTTCTTAATTCATTGTGTACGTCAGCATCCGTTATTTTTTTATCAAATTCTTTTAACAATGCATTTTTAAATTCATTGTATGTTTTAACAAAAACGGTTCTTAAAAATAATTTTGCCGTACCTATCATTAATCTTTTTGCATATAAAAATTTCGTTTTATTATCTATACATAACATTTCAGCAGATTCTTCAAAATTCATAATCCAATTTTTTATTGAATAATAATTATCACCACTAAATTGTTGGAAACTATCCTCAATATCTTTAAAATTATAAAAAGGTTTACTTACAATGCTCATATTATCCATATGTTCTTCTTCCGAAAGTTCTCGTAGCTTTTTTTTTAAATCGGAAATTTCTTTCTTTTTATTAAAAATATTTTTTAACCTAAGCAGTTCATCATTTAGAACCTGTATCTCATCAACTGAATTTTCATGTAACATATCTTCATTTTCATCATTATCTTCTAATTGTAATTTTAATTCTTCTTCCGTTAAGTCTTGCCACGCTTCACTCAATCGAAATTTCAGTGATGCTTTCGTTCCCGAAATCGACAAATTCAATTTTAACAATTTATTTTTCAATTGGCTGACATTAGCCGTATTGAGGAATTGTTGTAAAAATTTTGTATCCATATCACCTATGACTATAGACACGTATATAAAAAAAATTTTCACCCAACGGTAACGGTTTCACTAATTAAAAAAATTTTTATAAAAAACTACACAAAATTCAACAATTATTTCACAAATACAACTTTTTTAAAAATACTAAAAACCACGTTACGGATACATATATCCTTCTATCGTTAGGTCCTATAATCCTATGATTCTTTATTCCACTTCTGATTTTGTAAGAATTAAACTATTAATTTATTATATATCATAATGATATGTCCAATTTAATATTATTATAACTTAACATGAAGACATATGATGAAGAACTCTCTAATAATTATATTTTAAAATAGTTTCTAGTATAAAATTATATAAATATAAATATCGGTACTTTAACTAACAATTAAACAATGACTATAATTAAACGATACCTCTATTCTATACATACATTATATCCTAATAATTTATAGTACAAGACCCTACATAATTGTTTATCCAAAATACAAGTTTTTGAGTGGCATAGACTATTCACATACGGCAGAAAAGATGTTAATTATTGATGAATCATCTACAATGATTACCATAGAAAACCTTCAAAATTACTTATTAAAAAAATCTTCAGTGACTATATACTGAACTTATTACTCAAATAAAATGTTTTTAATTCAACAGTCGGTGTTATTCACCCGATTTAGCTACATATGAACATTTTATTTTCCTTAAACTTCATTTGACATCAATTTCAGACATTCACGTCGACGAACGACATACCCAACAATATACAAACCGATGTATTGAGGGCAAATATTTCGTATAAAAAAAAAACATTTTTGTGAAAATAAATTAATTGTTTGCTTTTTTCTTAAACCAATTCTGGTTATTTTTTGGACAGATAGTGTATATTATATTAAATTTTTTTGTTTTATTTATTACATAAATAGTAATAATATTACAATTAAATAATATGGTTTATTTCGATGTTGTGATTGATCAATCTTGCAAAATATTAAATTCATTTTTAAGTAATTATTATATTTTTTTTTTTTGGTACATAATTTAGTTAATTTTTTAACTATACATCAATCGAGAAGAGAGAAAATTTCATAATTAACATATTAAAAAATTCGAAATGATTTTACGATTTGTTTTGTTTACATTACAATCAGAAACAAAAAATATTATTAGCTGGGATTTCTATAATGAATGTATTTAACATAATTGAAAAACATTTTAATTTTCATTAAAGATACATTTTCATTGATATTTAAACTTATTTGCTGAACATCAATAAATTTTAGTTCAACATTTATTTATATATGACGTCGATGCTAATGCTGGATGTTTGTTAATTTATGGTTGTAAATAGCCTTCCGTCTATTTACTTACATGAGTTGAAAGTAAATTTTGCAAAATGAAAACTTATGTCTTATATACAAAAGTTTTTGCATAAACTTAAATTTTTGTTCACATATATTTTTCAGAATTCGTTACTTGAGCAAAAAAAAAACAAAAGCGTGTTTCTATTTTGATGAGAGCTACAACCTAGCAAAATTTCATATTTGTATACACTACAATTTACTTCAAAATGACTGCGCTGTGGAAATTTAATTACATTTCAACGATTGTTTTGTGAGATACAGTCATATTTAAGTGAGTTAAATCTTATGTTTTGTTAAGAAATGGAGAAAATCGAGAGTCTTGCAGTCATTAAACCTCATGGAATTTAATCAAAGAATCGGTGACATCAATTCAAATTTTGGACCCATCTGTTCCATCGAAAACAACTGTTTACGATTTATGTAATGAATTCAAATCTGGTTGTACAAGTTCAACTGATGATGAACGTTCAGACAGACAAAATGAGGTATAACAACTGAAGTATTCATTGAAATGTGATAATAAATTAGGCATATAGTAAATGAATCGATCGTTCAAGGAATAATCGCTGTATCCGCCCGTTTTCGACTGAAAATTATTTTTTGTGAACACGTATTCACTTTTTATCTTTATCATTCAGTATGTGTTACTGCTGCTGATAGTCATCGAATGCTTATCGAAGCTTATAGCAAACATATTTTTTAATATATTGCTACCAGTGGAACTTTATGTCATCTAATAAACGTTTCATTACAGCCATGTTGGTAAATTACAGCGCATGGGAGTATATAACAATTTACTGTAATTGTTCTGCAATTAACGAATGCTATAGATGTATTCATTTGATTCTATTAGTTTTATATGAGTGATTAGCCCATAGAGTGATGTGTGTGCAGACATTGTTAATCTTTGAGTATCGTCCAACAACATATTTTCAAAGACATCGGTTTTTCTTTTTATTCCATAAATGAACGAAATGGTCACCCAGCAGAAAAATCGCAGTATTAAAATAAATAACGAAGAATTTCCTATGAAAAATAGCGGGAATTGAACCCTATAGCGAACATGCTTTATCTGAAAGTAACTACTGGGAGTGGTGTCAATGCTTCAAAAGTAGTGAATTGGATATCTCAGTATTTGGTGGGACAACCTGTCAATTATTAAATATAATATAATTATATTATTATATTATAAGAAAATCAACCAACATTTGTCAAAGTCACGATTGACATGGTTTTTCACGAATGCAAGTCTTGCCTTCATGTTACAAAACCGTTTATCGAAACAGTGGAACCACTTGGATGAGATGTGTTATCACATCCGCCTTATACATCATACCACTTATTCAGATCGATTAAACATTGACTCTGCGTGTACAGCGCTTCCACAATTACGAAGACGTCGTCCAAAAATTACTCGATTCTTGGATCGCATTTAAAGTGGAAACATTTTTTTTGTATTATCAAAATTAACATGTTTTTCTTTTACAAAAAAATGAAATTTGTCAATACTCGCTTCGTTTCCATTATAAAAATTACTATATTATATTAACACTGTAAAAAAAAAAAATTCGATACGATGACATTCGATATTTGATTCTTTAAAATTTATTTAAGTTACATATATCCAATTGATGTTTCATTTTAAATTTATTTCTTAGAATCACACCACAAAAATTACCTAATACATATAATCTATATTTCCAATCGGTTGTTTTGCTATATATTTATAATTTGTTTTCACCCTTTTTAAATCTATCCTTTCATAAAATTATAACATATGTGTGTAGATGCAAAAACATATTTTTACATTACATGTTTTTAAAATAATATCTTACGAAATTTATAACCAAAAATTCTATAAATATTGAGTTATTCATGTATTGAAATACTCGTACAGTCAGTCAACCAAATGATTCAATAATATACATATAGTCTGACGACACAAATGTTTTACCATTAATGATCTCATTATGAAAACATGTAGCATATATAAATGACGTATGGAAAAAAAACTACAATATATTAACGCAATATAGTGACTTAATGTCGAATGTTATAAAAATTTTAATTATAAATGAAAAAAAAATATATACGAATATATTCTAAATTTAAATGAATCATAAAAATATTCCTCTTCACATTGACATCATATTGTAATATATATTAATATAATTTATATAACGCGTTTTTGTAATAATATTCATCATCAAAATAAAATCATCATAAACTAATCTTGACCTCGCCTCGCATCATTCAAAAACCACAAAATTATCTATATATTTATTTATAAAAATTCAAAATCCCTCTCTCACAAAATAATTATAATAAAAAGAAAAAAAATACCGCCGAGACGTCGTCATTAAGAAAGAATAAACCGCATATAACACTTAAATATTATAATAATTTTAAAATTGTCTCTTTCCTTATTATTATAAAAATATATTTAAATTTTATTTCTAAATTTATATAAAATTCTAAATATAAAACTACAAAAATAAGTGCGTAACAACGACGCACACTTAATACTTCACAATAATATAAATAATAATAATAATAATAAAAATAATGCATATTGTGCACGCTCGCACGCGTATATTCATAAAATTACATATATACATTTGTGTGTAACTATTGTGTATATAAACGCAGTATATAGATATGTATATAATGTAAAACCATATAGTAGTAGCACCAACTACAAGCAACAGAGTACCCACGATCATCATAAAGTAGTGGAATGAACGACCTTCTCTTATGTTTTGGTTTTTTTTTTTTTTTTCATTTCTGTACCATTATTATAATATTATTAATAAAACGTATTCAGTTAGTTCGCAAACATTGTTCAGTTTAGTACATATTAACACCGTGTGTACGAATTTCATATTTATATATATCAAACAAATTAAATATTTTACTTGTGACTTAAGAAATTTTTTTAAAATATATTAGGATACGTTGAGTAGTTTATAACTTTGTTTTTCGTAAATATCGTTGTGTTTGCCGCCGCCCCGTTTATACAATTCGTCGTGTGTGTGTTTTTGTATATATATATTTTTTAGTATATAGATTTATATATTATATATTAAAAAAATTATGTGCAATTTATTTATTAAATTTTATAATAATCTAAATAAAAATTTTGCCATTCTCTTTTAAATTATCATTATTTTTATAAATTTATATTGTTGTATATATATAAAAATTTTGCTGTGTGTGTGTGTTGTGCGATTATGAAATGTTAAATTGTTAGATATAGAGAGCGCAAATATATTAGTAAAATTATTATTATTATTTATAACAATTGAAACAAAATTGTAATTTTATTTAAAATAAAAATTATAGATATAATTTTCAAGGTAGATTTTTATATATAAAAAAAAATTGTTCTTGTGAAAGGTTTCGTTTTTCTTATGCGATATTGTTTATTTATTAGTGGCATAAATATATATATTAAGAAAATTTTCTGTGTTTTGTGTTTATATATTATATAATTATACCTTTATTGTATTTTAATATACGCGTATAAAGTGTTATGTGCGGATTGTAATAATTAAATTAATAAAAAACCAAAATTATTTAAATAAGGAAATTTGATGTTATTATTGATGTTGTATGATATTACGTAAATTAAAACATTGTAATAAAAAATAAACACACACATACACTGTACCAATATTAATAATTATTATTAATAATTTTTTAGTATATGTTTACACAACAAAAATTGTTTATTTATAATATTTGTTTTGGTTGATTACGCTCTTGAATGAAATTTATGTGTATATGCAACACAACCAATGTTATTTATGTCTATTTAGTGAAAATAATAACTTTAGATTTTTAATAAATGAAAGTTCTCTGTGTGTTTTTTTTTTTTTTTTTTATTATTTTCTACATTTATTTTATAAATGTACAATGATGATAATTTGATGAATAAAGTGTTTTTTTTTTTTTATTTCTTACTTACATATATTTGTTTAATTTTCTGGTGAAAGTATACGTATAATATGCTTGTTATTAAATACCTTTACGCAGCATTTATTATACTCTAACAACAACTTTAATTTATACATTGTACTTATAAAAATTTGTACTTCAAATAGTAAATACTCTATATATATAAATTATAATAAAATATTATGTTTGAATATAAATGAAATTCAATATTTTGTGTTGGTTTTTGGTGTATAGAGTGTTTATGTGATAGCAAAACAAACATAAATTACATCGTCACAAAACGAATTTAAAAATTTAAAATATAATAAAAACACTTAACTTGTCTTTGGATATAAGTTATAGCCGCCGATTGAAATAATAAGACAACAATTGTAATTGAAAATATAAGCAACTGTTGTTGTTGTTGGTTGTCCCCGTGCATGCTCTCTGGGTAAGCATATATACATTTATTTAATAATAATATTTCTTTAATATAAGAAAAAAAAAATCGTTATAGTTTTTTATTAAATTAAAAAGCATATCAATTTATAGTAAATGCTAATTTAATTTTTATATAATATAAAGAAAATAATTTTTTTATTTTTAAATTACCGGTTCGTCGCTTATCAACTCTTTTGTTTTTATGGATTGTTAAATGGTGTAATATTTGGTTATTTTTTGTTCGACATTTTATTAACGCATTATTATATACAAAATTTATGCAATTTATAATTTTTTGTTGTTTCTTGTTTTCGTTTTTTTTTCGTTTTGTTATTTGAATTTTGTGTATCGAAAATGATTAGATAATTTTTAAATATATACAATATATTTTTTTTAGTTATATTGATTAATTTATATTATATATTTAATGAATTCATTACATAAGTAACATATATCTATGCGACAATAAATTTGGTAATATATATAATGTTATTTAATATATGCAAAAAATAAATAATATGCGTTGTAAAATACAGGAAGAGCATTTTCTTTGAATATTTTCGACAATGACATCTTTAAAATTCATATGAGGAGGAATTAGTTTTCAAATATTTTTTTTTTCTTAGAACAAAGAATTACTATTTTTTTTTTTATTATCAAAATATTTTTGTTCATATTTTGTCTCGACAATAAATTATTGTTTGTCTTTTATATTTTATTTATTATATTTTATAACATCTGTTGGTCAGTCACAAGTTATACGACGAAACAAATGATAGTCAAAAAAGTGTATGTAAGAAATATAATAAATATCCAACACCCAGGAAATTGGAAATTTTCACATATCTAGATTGTTTTTCTTGTACCTGTCATTGCCTTAACAACATATGTGATTTTAAGCAAGCATTGTTATGTAAAAAAATACTTTTATTCAATATATTTGTGATTGTTTGTATTTTATGCGATATTTACTTCAAATTATTTAGTATAGCTGGTGTTTAGGAACATAAACTGGGATTACAAAAATTCTTATTTATTCTCTAATTAAATGGAAGTCATAATTGTAATAACACTATAATTATGTAAACAGTGAGTTTTGTTTCACGAAATACACACTTTAGTTGCTTTTTTTTGTTACTGGAAGCAGTGGCGAAACTAGAGAAATAGACTTTAGTGTTTAATATCACTATATTTTTCTTATAACTTGGATAAAATTAGACTAAATTACGAAAAAAAAATTTTTAGCGAACAAAATTTTCCGGAAAATCGACTTTTATGGATTATCATCTTTTTCTATTACGGGCTATAGTGTTTTAACGAATTTCGATTTTTGTGTACAAAATTTTAAATTATAGTCAATTTCCAATCTTTCATAGAAGAGATTTTTAAAATCGATTCACTCGTTCAGAAGCTATGACCGATTTTTCAATCGATGACAGAGAAAATTTAAAGAATTTTGAGGTACTGTAAATAAAGTGAACACTTAAAATGGTACAAAAATTTATACAATATCATTATTTCATTCATAATTTCACTGGCATAAAACGGAAAATCGGTCATATTTTGAAGGCGTCAATCGATTTCAAATCATCTCTTATATGATAGATTGGAAATTTATTATAATTTACAGTTCTGTACAGCAAAATGGAAATCCGTTAAAACTATGTAATTCAAAAAGATTTGAATTCTTAAAAGTCGATTTTCCGGAAAATTTAGTAAGTGGACATTCCAACTTTTTTCGATAATGTAGCCTTAAAAACGTCATCTCGGCTACCAGAAAAATATAGTGATATTGTAATCTTTTAACACTTCGCCCTTGAACGCAGATTCGTCCTTATGGGAACAGATACTACTCACATAGTATTAGGTCAGGAGGTTATGGGAGTGTGAGAATTTAAGACATCATTTTCGTATACACTTTTTGCATGTTAAAATTGCTATATAAAATTTGCCTTACGCATTCTATGTGAATTCTTACGGTTTCAGCAATCGTACGAATAGTTACCCGACAGTCACATTGGATCATATTATACCAATTTTTTCAATACACACAACTCGTATATCATACCGTTTTTAGCATCCGAGATCTGTGGTGAATAGCATTCCACCATTTCAATTAATTTCAATAACAGTAATTTATTCCAAATCATGGAACATTCACGCCGTGTCGTACACCAAAATTTAGAGTTCTAACTTGCAAATGTTTGATATGATTTAGAAGAAAATTGCTAATTTATAAATAATGAAATAGAAGAAATATGATTAAATGCAATAGTTTTTTTTAAAAGGATTTCCTTATATATTTTGTTTTTTAGTGGATGGGTTGCTCATTTTATAACGTATGCAAATAGGAACAATATGCACTATAATAGCATAGCAAGACATATTACTCCAAGCGGAGCTTATGGCATCTACTAAAAATTCATTATAGCCAAGTTGGTAAATAACTCCGCATGGCAGTATATAACAATTCACCAATTGTACTGCATTTTAACGCAAGATAGATGTTTTCATAATTCTATTATTTTAATATGGGTTGGGTGATTAGCCCATAGTGTTCACTATAATGTACATTTAATATAATTCAATTTAACTATATGTATTCAAAAATATCAATATTATTCAAATATATGAATTTTAAGTTGCGACAATTTAATTACATAATATTCACATTTATATATGTTTAGGTGTAGCATATTATAACATTCTTTTAAACTCTTTTATTGACATTGAAAAATCACAATACACAATAAAAATGATCAGCTATACGAAATAATATAAAAAAAAAACCTATACAGATGTACTCTCGTCTACACATAATATGAGCATACGTAATGAAAGTAAATATAGGAAAAAATAAAGGGAAATGTTAAAACAGTAGTTAAATAAAGAAAAAAACCGATATATATTAACGCTTTGTTTCGTATATATTGAACAATTATTTTTAAATTTAATTGCATCTCCGGTTTAGAATTAAAAAAAAACATATACAATATTTATTTATTCAATACAAGTTAAGATGGTATCATAAGATTTATATAAAATATATAGGAAGTTTAATTTTTTAAATTTATTTTACGATGTATTTAATTTTAAAAATATTTAAATCATTAAATTTTCTCGATAAATGTACAATGCAAAAGCGTAAAACTGTCTATTTCAGAAAAAGATGATTTCACACGGAAATTATTTCTTGTCAATCTATTGCATTTTTATGAGTTCATCTAAAAATGTTCGCGCATAAGTTTAAGTATATTTTAATGTTATTGCGGAATGGTAATTGCATTTATGTATATTCAATTCAATTCAAAAATATATGTTATATATACTATATTGTATGTATGCACGGAGTGGTTTAAGTCATGTACATATAGTTAAATATAATATACTTAGTTGGAGATAGGAATTTATGTCGATCATATTGAAAAATGTACTTAAATGAAATTAATAAATTAAAGAATTTCTTATTAACAGCTTATCAATTCTAAAAGCTATGAAATAGTTTGCATTAGTCCTGTTGCGTGCTCAAGAAAAAATAATTGCTGAATAGTGTATATACTTTATGTACTGTATCCCATTATTGCATCCAACCAAAATAATCAACGAATAAAGTCTGAACTTTATATTAATCGATTATTTGGAATGATATGAATTTATTATTGTATAGTACTGCACATAAACTCCGATAAATTGTCACTTAATGGAAAGTAACAATTTACATATATTTTGTTTAAAACATAGTTTATGTGCGACAAAATAAATTTGTTATAAAACTTCTTATATGTCAGTGTCAGATCATAGCTAAGGTTACACCAAATAATAATTTATAGTTGTTTAATACATATTTCTCTAACGATTATATAATTATATATGCAAAAAGGCTGCTAAAAAGAGCACACTTTATTATATGAATATAGATTGCAATGGATGTAGTAACTATATATTAACTTATATTTTTTACTGGTATGTTATCTATATATCTTAACCTCTATATATAGAGTAATATATATAGTCAATATTATGTTATGATCGCAAATAATATAAAACACGCTGTACCAAAAACCATTTACATAATTTAAATTAATTTACTGGTGTACCACAAAATATTACACAAAATACTAGCGATTATCAATAACCGGAAATACATAAGTTATATGGTTATATATAAGTTTCGTCTTTATATATACATCGGAGTGTTAATTATGAACTGTTTGTACATAGACTCGAATATAATATTTTTTAAAATATGATATTCAAATAACTTTTCGCCGTTTATTGATAAATGATGTTAATTTATGTAAATATTTATTGAAATATAATCCATCACTCAATATTTTTTTTGTATTTTATTTACGTTAATAATTATCATTTATATGCAATTATTTTAATTATATTGATCATATATAAATAGTTTGTGTGTGCGTATTTTTTTTAATTATAATACATAATTATTATAATAATAAATTTTTTTATAATTTTGTATAAAATTATATTTGCATACACATCTTGCTGTATTTGTATGTGTAATAAAGTAGAGTACTTTTATATAGTTGTATATAAATTTGTATGCACACTCATACATTGTATATAAATGAAAAGTGAAAGGATTTTATATTTACCTATACTCTGTTTAACATTTAGATACGTATATTTATTTATAATACACCATCTGTTCGAAAAATAATCGGAGTGAATTAAAAAAAATATGGAAACACTTATTTTTTCCTCAACTGAAATATGTATATGTACATCATTTTGTTCGTACTACAAGTACACCAAATGATTTGATTGGAATGTTGTGGAGTATGACGGCGGTAATTAACTGTTCATTGTTTACAATTGATGCAAACCGATGTCCTTTCATCATCGTCTGCATCTGCTCTGCCGTCTTGTAATCTGCAATGTCACTCAAAAAATTTTATTTTTCATATACAATTGGCATTTTAATCTATTTTAAACCATAATGCAATGTTTTGTTCATTTCTTTATACATTTATGGTCACCAATGTGTTGAACTTTATAGCTGGTCATAAAACTTTGACTGTTTTTTAACGTCGATTCACATTACATAAATCTATTATCATCCAATATATATATCGGTACCTTTACCACATCCATATGTTTTAAAAATTCGTTCCGGTTATTTTTTAGACAGAGCGAATTTATTTAAATATACCAGTATTTTATGCAAATAAAACTACAATATATATATATATATATTCATTTATATTAACAATGGCATTTAATGGCATTCTATATAAAATATAAATATATAGTATTTATAATAATAAGAAATATTTTAATTATTATTAAATATTTTCTATACAAGAATTATTATTTTATATTATTTATTTTTCAATGATACATTGCAAAAAAATGCAATAATATAACCCACTATCTAAAAAAATATAAATTCTAATTTAAATTCTTATGTTTAAAATAAAGTTTATATACTTCTCAAAATCAGGTTACTGCACATAGCATACATATATGGAAATATAATATGACATCCTGCAGGTGTTATAAATAATTCTAATCCAATTGCGATAATGATTTTCTTAAATGTTAAATCATTCACTCAATTTTTTAAATAGCATATATTCAATCATTGTCAGATGAAAATTGAGATCGCTCTTGAATAAATTTTACCAACACATTAACGGATGAAAAATATTAGCTTATTAAAATAATAATAATAATTACTAAACCATAACGTTAACGCAAAATAATTACTCAATGTTTTTCATATAAAAACCAACCTGACCAATAAGTTTTGGCTCCAATTACAAATAAAAAAAACTTGCCCAAGTATGGAAACTTGTAGTTTTCAGTATTATTTTATAGCTTAAATAGAGTGGTTTAATTTATTATTTACAGTTTTCGATATTTTTAAAAATTTTAGAACATTCTTTGTGAATTCACTTAATTCATTACTTTTGAATCCATTTATTAAGCCGATTTTTTAAATTCAATTCATTTTCAATCTTATCATTCGTGAGTTTTTAAAAACTATATTGCAAATCGCCGCACGGTAAATTTTAGGTTAATATTGGTATAGTAAGTTCAATTTTTAAGAAATATCTCGAGGAGTATTTAATCAGAAAAATATTACCGTAAATTTTTTCTGTTCAGTTCTCTTGTAACATCAAAATATACTATTCAAATTGGGGCTTACAATTTTAAAATAACTATATTTAAGATAAAACATTATGGAATTTTTTATTTTAGCTGTACCTTCCATTTGTTTGGACTGCGTTTCGTTTAAAATGAAGCAGTCCATATATTTTTTAATACTCCCTCTACCATATAAAATAAATTAAAACATTATATAAATAGAAAATAGAAATTTTAACATATAACTCAAAATAGTATAATTTTCTTTTAATTACTATTCATGAACCCGAAAACTTATTTGATTATAAAAATGTAATTTATTTATATTCCTAAAATATATAAATATAATATATTATTTGTTTACAATATTTTTATAATAATAAATAAAAAGTAGGTCATCGCATCAATAATCAATATGCATATAATTTTTCTTTTCACATTATATAAATATTTTAACGCATTTCATGAATGAAATTTTTCGTGACAAAATTTTACAATGAAAGAAAAACAAAACGTTTTTATATTTTTAAATTGATATATTTTTTTATAATATGGTATAGGTATATATTACAATAATATGCGAGTGGCGAGTACAAATGACAAAATAGAATATTAATTAAATGTAAAATAATGATTAATTAATTAATATTTATGTTATCAATTTTATATCTATATAAATAAATATAATACTATATAAAATGTGATTTGCATCAAAGTCATTAATAATTAATATTTATTATAATTAATTATTTAATTAATAGTTGATTTGAATTAGTTATTTAATTTTTATGTATTTATCAGATTAATTGTCTCTCAAAAATAATATACATATACAAACATATACTACAGGACAGTATTATATTATAACATTCTGTATAATGCATAACATTGTTTTTTGTTAAATACAAACACAATATTATTATTTACTTGAACATTTATAAATGTAATCATAAAATAATTATGTCAATACAACAATAACTTTAAAAAAAGTAATATATCTACCTTTGAAACTCAAATTCAAATGAAGTATTAGCATGGACAAATGCATGTGTGGTGCGAAAATTTGTGGTGAAATATTATTAACTGTATATTATTGTCAAATTCATTCTGCAAATCATGTGGTGTAATGATTAGTGAATATACATATAGTAACGATTAGCGTCGATAAGTTCGTCCCATCTGTAATGTAGACAAATCAATTCATATATGTATTCAGAAATACTTTAGAAAGGCATTATAAAAGAAAGGAAAATATCCATGAGAGCTAATTATCATTCAACATGTCAACAAAATTGAAGTTTTACAATAGCCCCGCAGGGTCCAGATTTATCCCCCATTGAAAATATATGTGCAATCATTTGAAGTTAAAGGTGGAACAACGCAAACCTATTTCAATATATATGAGTTAGCACAAATATAATTAATGAATAATGGTATGGAATTATTGCTGATTATTGTAAACAATTAATTGAAAGTATCGATTAAATTTACTAAATCTGAGACAAATAGTAAATATATTGGGCACTATTAACAACTTTGATAGATATATTTTAGACCCAAAGAAAATGTATACTAAATTGAATTGAATTTTTATTTTTAATTTGATTTTACTTATTAATGTTCAAAAATATAGTTTAGAATAAATAAATATTATGTTTATCAATTTTATAAAATCAAAGTTATATATGATACTTTAAATTACATGCTATAACCGATGTAAGCTGTAATTCTGGTACGAAGTGTATGTCTCTCTCAATATGATGTATATATTACATGAATATTAATTAATAATAATAATTTACATTGTCATTTTGTCTTGTCAAGGTTTTAATATTAATTTATATTATAAGACAATTTTTTTCAATTATTTGAATAGACTGTAACAAAGATTACTTTAATAAATGATTAATTTTCGTAACTACTCTGAGACTTTATAATTGCATATTATACAATATTTATTTTATAAGACAATAGTTCAAAATCTTAAAATGTTAAAATTTTAATTCTTATTATTATATTGTTAAAGTACGTTTGTATTTTATATACGAAATTCAAACAACTAATTTTTTATTTATGTAAAATGAGTATTTTTTCTTATAAATAAATTGCCATAATAGACTTTCTATTATTGATAGATAATCTAATAATTTATATCTTTATATATACATATTACATATATATTTGTATATAATCGATGAAATTACAATCTTGATTATATTATTAAATATAGATTTACTTTTACTTGCAATAGGGGTCATCACCATAAAATTAAATATTTAATAGATAAATTATTATTTTCTTTTCAAACAATTGAAATTAACATAAAATTATTCTGCATTTTACATTTTAATATACATATACATATTTCCATTATTGGATGTGTTTGGTTCGAAATATATATTATTTGAATACAAGAATTCATGTTGGCGGCAGAGTATGTATAACATAGAATTAAAAATTATAGAAAAATGTATAACTGACTTAATGAACTAATATATTAATATATAAAATATAAAAATAATCGTAAATGATCTGTTACATTGAACATTAACATAGAACCAATCGTCTATATTCTATCAATTGCCTAACAAAAATGAGAGCTATCGACCGCCTTCACAATATAAGTACCTTCTACAATACTTACTCACCTATAGTTAATTGACTCAACAGTTGTATTGTTATGAGACCATAAATGATAAAGGATATTTTACTCATCTGAAAAACAATATCTGCATGAAAATAC
This sequence comes from Bibio marci, assembly GCA_910594885.2. Classification (NCBI taxonomy): domain Eukaryota; kingdom Metazoa; phylum Arthropoda; class Insecta; order Diptera; family Bibionidae; genus Bibio; species Bibio marci. Next base: position 31,616,761 of record OU343115.1, on the reverse strand, counting down.
AGGTAATGCAGAACATGGAATTGGATCAATTCAATTTAATGATGGTACAGTCGATGCAAATAAATATATTGAAGTATTGGAACATAGTTTAGAATTTCGAATATCCAAGGCAGTGAATGTCACAATCATTACGTAATAAAACAATGGAAAGAAGGCTTTGCTGTGTATTTGATGTGGTCTGAAAGGATCTATGTGTTATGAATTGAAACTAACGTCATTTCATATACATACACCTATTATCTATAAACTATACCGTACAGTTATAGACTTATAGAGAAGTGTGTGAATCTAAATAAATTTAATTATAATTGAAATTAATGTATCGGTGTGTGATTATTAATCCATGTTTTTATTTATCCTTATTATTTATCAGCTTATATTAGCACTTGTCTTTAACTATAAACAATATATATATTTCATTATTTCATAGACGATAGAAGAAGAATGTATGTTAAAAATATAACCGTTCTTTGGCTTACATTATATTAAAGTCGTACAAAATGTGCATATTTATTTATAGATTACCTTGTAAAAATAAATAAAAAAAACTATATTTATAAATTATTTTATTATGAATGCAATATGACTTTGTTATTGTAAAAATCAAGAATATCATCTTTATCTGTTGTACTATTACAAAATTATTATTTTATTTATAATTGCAACATTTATAACATTTCAATATCATAAATATTTCCAATAAAAATTTATATATATTTTATTATAATTCTTATTTATTTATTTATACATGCAGTAATAAATTATAGAATATATAAATATATATGTTATAAATCAATTGTAAAATTATTAAATTTATGCAAAAGTAAAAGAATAAGTCATACAACAAACATACGTACGTAGCACATACAATTGATGAATTTCAAGTCATTGAAATAAAAAAAAATATCGTATTTATTACTCAAATAAAATATGTATTAAAAATAAAAACCGTATATAGGTGGTACAGTTTACAAAATACAAATATCATGCCATGTTAAAAGAATTTCATGTATGTGTCAATAAAATATTGTTGTTTGCTTTATATTTTCATCTTAAACGGAAAAAAAAATTAATTAAAATGAAGAAGTAAAAATATAAACATATGTTTTTGTTCTATAGATATCATTTTGTCTGCAAATATTTTGAATCAATTAAGTTTTATTGTATATATTTATTTTATATTACGTATAATAACACATAACGATTCCACTAACTAAAACCTATTTTAAAAATTATAATCTATAATTGAAAATCAATTATAACATCAGTATTCTTTTGTACTTCAATTTTTGTATAGCGCAGTGACGAAATTTTAAATCCTTTTGTAAATTACCGTTTAGATTGTGAAAAGCAATCATATATTATTTCAGTCTTAAATAAATTATATACGATCTATACTATTTAACTCATTTTTTTAACCATGATGAATGACCTTGAAAAGGGAATAAGTTAATGGAATCAATCTCTGTCAGTGTCTCTTATTTAAACTTATCCCGCTGGATTATTATGAATGAATTTGCTCTATTATTTGCAGCGGTGCAATCTGCTATTGTTCACTCAAATTACCAAAATACTGTCCCATTGAAAATTATTAAATAAAAATCATTATCCGAAGTGAAAGATTCTTTAACGTGGCAGGATTGCATACAACTTTTTGTCCAACTGATATTGGGACATTTGGTATATTATATTCTTCAGTTATATCTGAATTTTTACTTAATTATTAAAGATTTACGATTAAAATTTTATTATTTCACTGGAATTAAAATAAAATATGAATATAATAACATTAAAGTAATGCATATAATTAAATTCGGTATCATTATTATTATCATTGTTCAAAATGAAGTTTTCTAATTATGGCAGGGATTGGGTCTACAACCTTCCATGCATACCGTACAGCAATCCTACAATCCTATCCAAATTAACATTTATAGTTATACGTTTTGGCTACACAAATTCTGCTTTTGATACAGTACCCAAAACCAAATACCACTTTTGTATTTGTATATTTTCTGTGCTCATCATTTAGCAAGTAATATTATACGGTATGAATCCATTGTAGCCATACGAAATATTTATAAATAATAGTACATATATGGATTCTGTAACTATAGATGTACTTATATATCTGCAATTTATAGCTGCCAAATTTACAATGTATATGTTTATGGTATTGTTATTTACATAAACCTACACTAACCGCATTTTTATCATAGTTTGTACTTACATACTTCTTCTTAATCTCTATTAGTTTATATTCCTAACAATGTGGCCATATAGAGTCATTTACGCATCGATTTAAAAATTAATTAACAACACGAGTGAACTTTTCTCTACATGGAAGTCCATATTAGACTTAAAATAAATTCAAATATACTTTTACAATAATAAAGAAATAATAAAATTGACGATCATGCAATCAAGCCGCTTGGCATAGTAACCTCTTGCAAATGCTATAGATAGGTCTCATTTCGGCTATATTTTACTGTCAAAAATCAAGAATCTTATGAAAATTTGCATTCCGGATACGTCGTGAGTCACTCTCCACTCGCAATTTTTACTATATGAAATTACGTCTAGTTTTTAATATTACATTTATTCAAAGAATGCTAGGATGCTTTATTTAATGTCAGCATTTTTTTATTAATACAAATTAAATAGATACTAAAAAAAACTTTCAGTTCCCATACAATTTCATCACACAAACTATTTTATTCATCATAATTTATTTTGTATCGTACAAATTAATTACCATTTGATGAAATACATTGATAGTTGATACCAATCCGTTTAATCCACTTTTCGAAATTGTTTTTTTTTTTATTTTGTATTTTGCCATCACTCTAAGGATTCCCCAGGCAATATTCACCACACAAAAAAAAACAGTGACTCATTCACACCTTTTGAGTGACTTTAACGATTTTTCCATATTGGATAATTTTTTAGCAAATTTAAATTTTTGTTTACAAAATACAAGTCGCTTTTAAAGAAATATCTATCTGAAATTTGATGTAAATTTAATTTAAATATTACGTGTGAAAAAAATGACATGATTTTAACGTTCAGTTTTATTGAACTAGTTTGGGTTATTTTTGATGAAATAAGTAAATTATTCTTAATTTTTTATTAGGAACGCGGTCAATCAACTCATTTAATATATATTTTGATTATAACTATATGGGTATTGATTTTAGCATTGATATATTATCTATATCTATTTGGAAATAGAATAAATATAAAAATGATTATTTATATTTTATTTAGGCGTTTCATACGCACTAGAAGCGCCAACGCATTAATCAATTTTTAAATATTTTTGCTATAATTCTAAAATTATTTACTCGTAAATTTTACAGTTTATGTTATGCGTGTCGCACACATTTTATAAAAATGTATGAATCATATCATGGAATATAATATGTTTTATGTATTGAGAACGCGTTTATCTCTTTTAATTGTATTATTATTTATAATTAATGTTATTTTAATTATTTATTAATAAAAAAATATTTATAAAAACAAATATTAAAACTAAAACAATACCAAAAAAAAAAAAAAAAACTCATGGAGGAATTTATGCTCATATGCGAAGACGCTGAAGAACTGTTGTATTATTATTATTTATATATTATTTTAAAGATGTTTTTTATTGCCAAGTTCAATTGAGGATCTGTGTTCACGTTATCACATATGCAAAATTCAAGTTAACAATTTTTGCTGACGCTGCTAGCTTATATAATATGATCGAAGATGTTGTCCAAAGAGGCTAATCATTAAATATTTAATTTTTACAACTTTTTGCAAATGTTGTTATATTGTGTAAATTTAATTGTTATAAAAATGTTTGTTGTTTAATATTATATTATTTTTTAAAATGTTATAATACACTTTATTTATGGTTATTTAAATATATATTAATATATAAATACTAAACATATATGCCTACTATATTTTTTATATGACTCATTTATATTATTAACACTAACTAATATATCCCATACTATATTTATGGAAAATACTTTTTAAAATATACTTGTTTCTATATAATTTTATATCATAAAAATGCTTATATATTGCAATGCTTATTTGAATATTACAATTACATTCACATCACTCATATGACACACTCCTGGAAATTTATAACAATAATCATTATTACTCATTTATTTTAGTTTTGCGTTCGTTCGTCGTAACTGTGCGATTTAATTATCATAATTGTTCTTAAAATTTAAAGTGTACAAATGTTATATGTGATGAGTGTAATCTTTTACAGTTGCAAATAATACCAATTGACATTATATGATTCTTAAATAAGCACTTTAAATAATTTTTTGTTTACATTAAAAACCATCAATAATCAATCATAATATTAAGATACACCGACACAGACAATATTTTGAAACAACAAAGATGATGTTAAAAACTGTAATTGAAAAAAAAAACATCGCAAAATTTTGAAATAATATTACAATAAAAATAAGAAAATCAAAGTACCTAAAGTATTTAAAATGTGAAATGAAGGCGGTAAAAATAAATAATTAATTTTTTTTAATAGAATATAGACTTGTTTGTTTTTCGGTTCTTTATTTATCAATATTATTGTAGTATTTATTTATTTACTTAAGAATATAACTTCTTTTTTAAAATTAAAATAAAAATTTTTTTTGGAACACAGATAAAATATTAGCACCTATAATAACAAGAGCCGAGTTAGTATTTGATTGACTTTTTCACTTGAACCAATTTTACATATATTATATATTTATATAAATTTACAAATATTTATATATTTTGTGGGATATCATATACTGTTTGGATTGCTTTTCGTTGCCCTATACAAAGTAGGATATTTATGTGTTGATTACTCAGGCACATACGCCAGACCATAAAAATTCACCAATTAGCCTACAATTTTGTTTTGATAAATATTTTATTAATTTAGTTATTTTTATGTGTCAATCGTTCGTATATAGCGTTGTGTTTATACATACACATTGTTAATCTCCGAATAGCGTCCAACACCACATATTACATAAGATATTTGCTTTTTGCTTTCATAAACGAATTAATGGAAAATTCAATAATATGTCAGTATTTCAGTATGAATGAAATATGAATTCGTAATATCCATTTTAATGAATCACAGTACCGTGCTATTAAATCACTATTTTTATGCTTAACAAAAATTTTTAAATTATTCTAATTTCATTTTCTTATATTAGCTTACAACGCATATGATCGGTATTAGCTATTTTATCTGTGTTATTTTATTATACAATATACATACAATAACAATATATATACGTTTTATAAAATATAATAATGCAAAAACATTTAAAAAGATATCAACCTACTCAGTTCATTAACTTAACAATAACAAAACTAGAACTTTTTAATTTCCATTACAATATTAAATTTATTTATATATGTGATTATTATAGTATATTTACGAGTATTTGTATCCAAGTATTTATGCAGTACGTATTTTCATATACGATATTTATTTAATCGCACATTTTGCAAACAAAAAACGAAACCCTATTTGGATTGATCGCAGGAATAAACTATTCCGGTAAATTGATATTTAATATATATACGCAAATTGTGTGAATAATTGTTAGTATACACAAATGTACATACACATATTAATTTACATATTTGTATTTTGTATATTTAAATACTCGTATAGCAAAATTCCAGTGCAATTATATGCATAAGACTTTTATTCAATTTTTATATATATTTAGTATATAATGTTATTCTAATTGTTAAAGATCTCATTTGTTTATGCTGTGTGTGGGTGTTTTATATTAAATGCATATATATACCATATATTATTGTTGTAAAAGTTATGTTAGAAATGTTTTTTTTATTTATTTATGTTTTTTCATATATATTTTTTTGCATATATGCGCATACGATAAGAATATGCACATACACGGTTGAACATTTTGGACTATTTTTTAAACTATTATTAGTTACATATATAGGTCTACACCGAAATTTTATGTAAAAGTAAACCCTAGTAAGTTTTAAAATAATAATCAAACCATTATAGATTAGAGTTTAAACCTAAGAAGTTTAAAAATATTGTTGCCGAACCGAAAAGAGTTTGACATATACAAGTGGTGTGCCGTATTTTATCAATACATAATAACACCATTTTGATTTTAAAATACATAACACAATTATCTATTTTCGAAGGTGTTTTAATCTTCGATGGTTCAAAATACAATTTTAATCATAAAATAATAATATTATTACTTAAAAATAATACCAATAGTTTACAATATTGTACAAATATGAATTTGGTTTGAAAATTAATCTCAAATGGTTTAAAAATCGAAGTAAACTTCGTTGTGTTTATTATTTAATATTTATCTTAGTTTATAAATAGCGTGAAAACTAATGTTGATTTATGGATTAGTCCAAAATTTTCAATCGTGTATGTATAAGAGTATATATGTAACAATAAAGTGTCGATTTGTTGTAATATGTTAAATCTTCTAATTCCATTGTAAAAACACGATTATTTTATAGATTGAATTTAGGTATAAAAATTGATATAAAAAATATGTGATATTTATGCATTTATAGATAAAATTTATCAGTAGACATATAGAATAATTTATTTGAAATGAAATCTCGCATAATTTATAAATTCATTTGTTATTTTGGTTTATATTTACATATTATTTGCAAATTATTCATTTTATTAAATTATTTATATATTTTTTAATTGCACTTAATCCAATATAATTCACATCACATTCAATTAATATGAAAATAAAGACTATATTTAGCAACGTTTTGAATTAAATTTTGATAACAAAAAAATTGTATGAATTAAAGTATTCAATTTGTTCAAAATATTGTATTCAATTGAATATTTTTGTCACTGTCCTTTTGGACTATATACATTTCAAATACAATATTCACTGTATATAATTTTAAAATTTTTATGTTTAAGTTCAACTGATTTCATATAAATAATAAAACTACAAGTTTTATCAAAGGTATTCTCATTTTAAATATAAATTTTGTAGCTAATATTATTTGGTATAAACTGGAAACTGTTTGTGCAAGGTGCCCGACGTTTTCTCCATATATTTTTGTTAGATACCTTTTGTTTCCAATTAAACTTTCTTCTTTCATATTCTTTATTATTTAGATGTAAACTTGAAATATATGACAGTTTTATAAATGTGAACAATTGATATTGTTTACTATTAAGGTTGGGTTTTATGACTGTGTGGTAGAATGTTATGACAATTGGAATTATTTCGTTATCAGGACTACGGCAAATGTCAACATATTTTTTTTTAATATGGTATGTCAATATATATACGTTGATCGGATGATTGAAAGTTATTTTTTCATTTATAAAATAGTTTTTCGTTATTTCATGTTACTTTTTGCATTCTTGTGTTTTAAATTCAGTAAAAACGTTTGTATGATTTTAATTATCTAATTATGTCTTTTGTTTTTTGTTTTTGTTTTATCTTAAAAATTAAAATATTAAATTTTAAAGTTTTGTTGTATAGTTGGGGCTACAACAAATAGTTATTTTAAAAAACATGTGCTAATTTCCCGATCGTGCAGTCGCATTTGCGATCTAGAACTAATAAAAATTGGTGTTGTTGAAGTTGAAATTAAAAAAGTAAATGTTAACATTTAGAGCTTCTAATAAGTTTATTGCATGTAAAAAATAAATAGTTAAATAAAAAATACCATATGATAATATCAAGTTCATAACATACATCTTTAAAATTTATTTGTAATTTTCCAACTTTTATTGTTATTTGTAATTGCAGTTCATCAAAATATTTTTTCATAATTTTATATGTACATTTTTATTTGCCAGCACTTTTCACTACATCTCTTATTGCTTTATATAGTACTTTTTCTTTACACCAACACACTTTCACAAAGAGGTATGCGTTTGTTGTCAAGCTACAATACTTACCATATACCGCAGATATTAAACCCAGATATATTAAGATACAAAATCATTTCAATATAAACATTTATATATTGTGTAATTATTTTAATTAAATCTTACACATTTTTTAATGTTTACAATATAATTTTACGATTATAATTATATGTATAATGCTTTTGTCATATTATATAATATTACATATAATTATATAATATTAATATAAATATATTTTTATAATTCAAAATAATTAGGTGCATATTATATACATTTATAATTTAATATATTAAAATGTCATTTTCAAAGCATATAATTAATAATAATTTTTCATACATCTACAGTCATGTGCATGAAAGTGCCAGTGAAATAACATTATTTAACGGAAACATTAGAAAAACAATTACATAACACAAATCTAAATCTTTATAGCGATAAAAATATTTAATATTTTGTTTCATGTCCCTTTTTTTTTGATAACTGTCAGTCACACATAAACGTGACAGTAATCCTATATCAATTGTATACGTGGTACATCAATTTATAAGAAATTGATTGCCATGCTGATTTGATTAATTCCCAAAGTTAGTTGCTGTTTTAATGACGTGCAATGCATGTCTTAATGTTGTTTTAACATCTTTATCATAAATTTTCAATGTGGTCTGGCGATTGTGTAGGCCAGGCCATCACGCTCACATTATCATAATTAAACCGGATTTTAATCTTTTTGGTTATAATTTTCGGATCGTTGTCTGACATAAAAATCCATTCCAATATAGCATTTCTTCTTCAGAACAAATGTACATCTTAAAATATTTGCATAGTCCTCCGCTATAATTTTTTCTTTTATCGAATAAATTGGTCCTGTGTCGTACCAAAAGAAACATGCTTTTATTTTTATACTGAATCTATCCTACATTATTATCTTATATGCTGTGAATTTCTGTGCCTGGAAATCTTCTAACATACTGACGACTGATTTGATTAAATATAACTACAATACTTTAGATTCATCACTCCAAAGATTATTACGTTATATTTAGACAATATATGACCAATTTTTATGTTCGTTGACGAATTTTAATCTGTTTTTTATTTGTCTGCCATTAAGCAGTGGAACATTTCTTGGCCTTTTTGGATTTCAGACCTACATAGGAGTTTGTTATGGGATTTTTACAATAACAGTCATTTTCTGCTGGATTTCCAATAACATGTTGGTATATTTAAACAGATTTCAAAAGTATTTCGATAAGAGCACGTTCTTGCTGAGTATAATATATGTTTATCTCTACCCATTTGTACTTTGTATGGAAAAATCAATATAATTTCTATGTAAATAAATGACCAAATTTTGTTCTTAATTTATTTAAATTTTACTTTCGTACGTTATTCCTTAATTTAAAACAATTTCATAGTGTTATTTTAATTTACAGCACACTTTAAAGTGTCACCAATTACGAAACTTCACGATCATGTGGATACTATTGCAATTAGCAACCGAATTATTTTCAGGCATACAATATAAATTAAATTCATAGACATGTTAGAGATTAAAAAGTAAAGTAATTTTTGAGCTTAAAGTAGAAAGTAATGCGTTGTTATTTTTATGCACATGACTGTGTATGAAGTGTATTTGTTCAGTTTCACTGTATATTTATTTACACATTAATAATTATGCTGAGCAGAAACAAAATAAATTTTTTAATAAATGACACCTCATTATATTAACTAATATTGTTTAATATGTACAGTGAATATATTGTGTTTAGTCCAAGCTGACGGTGATAAAAATATTCCATTGAATACAATAATTTTTAAACAGTTTTTTATATTAAAATTTAACTCAAATTGTTATTTATTTTCATTTTACAATAATTGAATGTGACGTGATTATATATTGGATTGAATGCAATGTTCACTTATATCGTCGTATACCGCTTGTATTCCATCAATATTTACTGTATAAATAGATAGAAATAATTTAAACAAAAACGAAACAATTCATTGTAATAATTAATAAAAATTTATTTTAATAACAACTATATTATATTTATTGTATACAGACAGACACCTATATTAATGATGAATTTAAAAAAATAATAATAATAAAACTGATTTTATATAGTAATATATTTTTAATAAATATCCGGGTATCAATATGATATATTTAAAATTGCAAATTAAAAATTATATTAATATTAATTTGAATAAAACACACCTAATTCATTGACATTGACGCATACACATAGTTCAACCAAATATACTATAGTTATATCTGTACTAAATAGTGAATATATATTGTGTACATTACTTCATTTTTTTTTTAAATTTACATTTATTGATTGAATTTCGTTGTTACGTAATTAGAGATATAAGGTATTCGGCCCAATCGCTACCATGTTAAGGAAACTTTCACTTTTCGACTATGATAACAATGATCCAGAATTTAATTATACGTATTACTTTAATGCTATTATTTTTATATTTAATTTTAATTTCAGTAAACTAAAAAAAATGTTATTCTTGAAACTTTATAAATTCAGAACTGAAAAATATAATATACCAAATGTCCCAATATCATTCGAGCAAAAAATTGTATTTACACATGTCTGTCATGCTATATGCGTAATTCAGTAATTTCTAAACATTGCTGAACGAGAAAATTGATTATTTAAACAATAAAATTAGTTTAACATCAACAATGATTGTCAATATGGAACACTCGCAGAGATTGGGTATACTACCTTATATGCTATATATTTTAATCAACACAAATCGCACATACAATTTATAAAGTGTTAAAGAAATGAATTATTTTTTTCTAAAATTTAGTATATACTGATTCAAATTTTTATAACATTGTAAATGCGTTATGGTAAAAATAATACAACTCGTACTGAAGTAAAATTACACAAGGTCAGAATACGAACTACGCACATATATCTATAAATTACAGATACACACTGACTCTATTGTCAATTTTATTAAATGTTTGAATATATGCATTAAATATAATTATATTTAGATGGTATTGACTCATGTAATTTTACGTCATAACTTTTATATATTTTAACAGCAAAATAGAGACAAAAAAACTTAACTTAACATATGCTTACGCAGATGAGATCGACCAATTCATTTTTTAAAATATATACTTGTATAACTTGTAAGAGGAGAAAAGAAAAAAGATGAGATGATTAAATCATCAATCAACCCACACTTTGGGAAATTTTAAATTGTGGTTTTTCACACTATTCATTCATAGACATTTGCTAAAAATGTTACTTTTATATTTTATTTATATAATATTAGTTATAGTTTATAATTTACTTAACGCACACACACACACACACACACACACAACGAAATAATAAATACGATTAATGTTTAGTTATATTGAAAAATTAATAAATTATGTACCTAAAATCAATTTTTTTCTCCGTACTCGTTATAAATAAATAAAATATGCGATGTTTATACTTGAACTTAATTTACTTTCAATATTATTTTCATATAAATACTATGTATTTATTATTGTTATATTATAAATATATTTAAAAATACAAACAATTATAATATATTTTGTAGGTGTTCTTTTTTTTCTTGATTATTTTGCTATTGGAATTTAGTAGTTATTTTATTATTATTTGTAATTATTCATTTAAAACTGTTTATGTAATAATTAAGTAGTATATTATAAATATAATTTATAGTTCCTTTTTCTTTTAAACAATTTTTGTTGTTGTTGCCGTTAATATTATTATTTTTATTGTTTATTAAACTATGCTAAGAGAAGGCTATGTATAAGTTACGATTATAATTAACATATTAATTTATTTAATTGTATAGGTTTTTAATTTTTACTGCATCACAACATCACCATTTATTTACATTCACAAAGTAGCAATATGGTGTCAAGACGAAAAATATTGTCTAAATCAATAGATGATCTTGATATGGAAGATCCACAAGAAGAAGATGAAGATGTATGGCAACAAAAGGATAAATTATTTTTGGTGAGTACATATTTGTATATATATTTATCTATTACAGTTATTACTATACATACATTGTTCTTTACAACAATAATTGACATCCTGATTTGATTTAATAAAATATTCTTATATGCAAAAAAGAATTTTATTTAGGTTTGAAAACATTGGTAGAACGGAGCGAAAAATCTGGTGAAACCGGTGGTCTTATTATACTAACATCTTCAAATTAACGCTGTTGTGAGCTATTGTATTGTTAAGCAATTAGTAAATACGACAATGATCTTAATCTTATACACAAAGTCGTTTCATATTTCTATAATAAATACATCAGTTAAAATTCAATTTCACTATAAATAATTTTCAATTTTCAACCTTGACTGGAAAGTGAGCAAATGCATTTTGAATAAATTTCAAACATGGAGGACTTAACAAAAATAATTTGAAAAATTATTCAACCATTATAACGTTAAATTCAATAAATAAATATTAAAATTCGATTTATTAGAATACTTAAAAAAAATCTGCTGTCACCAATTAATATAAAGACAACAATTATATTGAAATTTTATCAAAATAAATTAATTTTGATTGAATTTAGTAGCTCATTTATGATATTATAATTTTTGGCAAAAAAATCATTACGTGTGTTGATTCTAGAGTAAAATTATGGATCCATGTTTCATCATATTGTGATGTACCGACGCAAAAACTCAGGTTTATTCCACTTACACATGTCAAAACTGAGTTTTGAACCATCAATTCGTTGTTGTTTTGTTGTTCTGGTGTGAGCAAACGCAGCACCCATTTTGAAAAAAGCTTTTTTATACCCAAATATTTGCGTATAGTACTTAAAACACTAGTTTTTGATAACTTCAGGATGGCAGCTATCTCTTGTAACTTCACTTATCGATTACCCATAATGGTGTTTTAGGGTTTTTCGATGTTTTCAGGGTTAATAGCGTCAATTTCACGTCCAGAACGTTTAGAATCATCGGCGTCTGTACGAACACGTTTGAAATCAGTAAACCAACGATGGAGCAGATTCCGGGTAACATTTTTGAAGCCATTGCGCTGCTTGAACGGTATGTTTCCCATTAAAAAGCAATAGTAAATCAATAAATGAAACTGCTTTGAATCCATTTTTCTGAAAATAGCAAAGAAAGTGCGAATTAATCCACTGTAACTTTTGAACTAATGGTCGGATTGTTATGAAATTTTTACATATATCTTTTGAAGGTTGACACTATTGAAATATCATATGGATATTTCGTTATGAGGCAACATCTGGCGGTTTGCTCGGGACTTTTTCACTCTTGTGTTAATATTTAGTTTAATAACTTTAAAATATATTAGCAATCTTTTTTTTAATTATCAAAAAATATAATAGCAAATTTCAGCATTAATTTTAAATTTTTTCTTACAACAACAATTCAAAAACTTTTAAAAGAATTTCACTTAAGTTTAATTATAATTTACTTCCCAATAAATTATGTTAATTATTATTTTATTTCAATTTTATTTTGATTGATATTCAAATAAATCGGTAATCACATTTTTAATCAATTGTGATCGAAACAATCTGCAATATTAATAAATTTTGAATTTTTTGATTGAATTGAAAATATTCCGGCTTCTGTGCCAATATTATTCTTTGAACCATCAAAGCTATAAACTTTTCAGTATTTCTTTATTTTACTTTGATGTGAATTTCTTAAATTATATCTATATTGACTAAATTGCTGTGAATTTTTGTTGTGTATACCCGCATCTTCCACAAATAGTTAATTACCGCATTGAATCGCAGCACTGGACTATTAATTATTTTATTATTTTTCTTAATATTTCTCTTTCGCCCAGCAAATTCCTAAATAAAATCTTTTCTATTTATATTTTATATAACAATTTAATTATATACATCTAATTAAAAAAATAATATTATTTCTCCTAAATGTCTATATAATAAACTTAAATGATTATGATATCATTAAAATTTTCCAAAATTAATTCTTTATTTAATTACAAAACATTTATTTATAAATAAAATAATAAAATATACCATACAATAAATAAATCTGTCTCTGTTAAGTGTAAGTATATCTATAATTTTAGTATATATGAAAAAACAAAAAGTTAATAGTTTCATAATAATAAAATACCAATAACAACAACAAATTAAAAGAATATTATTAAAATACAATAATTATTATTATACAAAATAGAAAAAATGTATATGACAATATGACATCATTTTTAAATCCATTTAATCGTCATCATTATCAACATTGTTATGTCAAAATAATATTGAAATAAAATAAAATAAAAATTACATCTTCTCATGTAGTATTTTTGTATCTTTTTTTCTATTTTTCTGTTAATGTTTTCAATAATAATAAAATCCGTGGTTTTATACCGCGCGTTGTAAATCTATAAAAATACAATAAACCACGCATTACATAAAATTATGTAATTGTTTGTATATATTTATATAATTTATTTATTAAATTTGCATATTATTAAATAAATACATACAAAAGTATATAGGGATATAAAATATATATAGGGAAATATGATTTAATATAAAAATGTAAACAAATACCATATTATTTTTTTTGCTACTATAAAATATTTTAAGAATTTTTTTTCTTATATATTTCATAACTCCATCAAAACCATAAATTTAAATAAATAACATTTCATGCTGTGAAAAAAAATCATTGTACGATTCCATTGAAATGTCATTTTTGCACTATATGGCAATATAAAATATTATGATGTGTATGAAAATTTGAACAATACAAAATAATAATAAACGAAATGGTGTTACTATTACTACATTATTTTATTATATGCACGAAATTGTATATTATTTATTATAATATAAATAATACAAAAACCAATAAACATGGAATAATTTACATGATGTTATGTATAAAAGAAATATGGATTTAAAGAGTACCATATTTTTTTTTTATCGATCATGTAGAATTTACAAATCAAATTAAAGTTAGTTTTAAAAAGTGACTATTTTCTATTTTTTTCGGAGCGTTCTTATAGGTATACTCACACATTGATTTATTTTACATTTGGTTTGTATATGTTAATCGAGATTATTGTTATATTATGGTTTTGTTAAATATTCCATTTTCCATGCTGCCAAATATGCCATTTTTAAATGTGTTTGTTATTATATGGGTGCAGGTTTTAAGTTTAGTAAGTCTAATTCTGTGGGACTTTGTATATACACAGTCAACTCTGTCTGTATAATAAACGGTATTTTCGGTATATTGAATATTCCAATTATTACACTCTGCAGATAATAAACCTTGCGCTACATTTACACGAGAAAACAATGTCTGACTTTTTTTTTTTATGTCCGATACTGTTCACACGTTCATACGGATACATTAATTTGCTGTCGTGACATTAACAGAGATTACTATGGTCGAGAGTGGTGTCAGAAATTGTTTATACATGACATTTCCTGAGATCACAAAAATTTTACGTTTTGGTTAATGAAAATAATTTTATAATTTAATCATACTTAAATTATGTGGTTTTATACATAAGTGATTAAAAATGCTATAAAATACTCACATGTCAGCGAATGAGATGTGATAAATAAATTCCACAATATTACGTATTTTAATAAATTTACAATAATTATTATTAACCTTTTAATAAATGATATTGATAAAACTGCACAACTGACTGATCTGCTGATATATTTGAATGAAATTTGGTATACGAGCTTTGAATGGGATTACACAGATAATTTGTTTTTTAAGTCATATATTGCTCCAAGTGGAGCTTTATGTCATCTAATAAACCTTTCATTACAGCCAAGTTTTACTGTAATTAACGAAAGATAGATGTTTTCAAAATACTATTATTTTGTATATGGGTGATCAGCCCATAGTGATGTGTGTGTGCAGACCTTGCTAATCTTTGAATAGCGTCCATCACCATATTTTCAAAGATATCCGTTTTTCTTTTTATTCCATAAACGAACAAATGGTCACCCAGAAGAAAAATTTTAGTATTAAAATAAATACTGAAAAATTTCTTATGATAAATAGCGGAGTTGAACCCGATATATTTCATGATTAATAATATATATATATTTGGGAGCTATGCAACTGCGCTACTGAGTGTTTTTTACACAGATAATTGCAATGCAGTTGCATTTCATACACTGAACACTTATACTGATTTAATTTACTGGTTTATTTAGATGAAATTTAGTTTGCAAGCTATATAAGAACAACCTTTACCATTTATAGCTCACGTACCAAATGTTATCCATATTGACCAGCAGATCAACCAGATTAATTAGATTTTATTTATTTATTTTGCTCTTATAATTTGTC
Organism: Bibio marci; assembly: GCA_910594885.2. Lineage (NCBI taxonomy): Eukaryota > Metazoa > Arthropoda > Insecta > Diptera > Bibionidae > Bibio > Bibio marci. The sequence continues at coordinate 31,600,460 of OU343115.1, read as the reverse complement.
AAAAGAACAATGGTCTATTGTATTGTAAAATTGATTCCGTTTTTTGTAAATTCTATTGTTATTCAAATATAGAAATAAGTTGAAAAGTGTCATCCTGGGAAGAAAATTTAAAAGTTCATTTTTTTAGCTAATCAATAGTAGAATAAATTTAATTCAAAAATAACATAAAGCAATATTTTAGAAATAAATGTGATTTTCTCTATACTCCTCATAAGTTTGTTCAATTATTTTAAGACTTTGGTGCTTAGTAATTCGAGAACTACTGAACCGATTTGTAATTGCGTTTCATATTTATTCTGGTAGATGCAATTATTACCTTTCGGAATTTATGCAACATGGCACATTGCTGCCACAAAATTTTTTCCAGATTTTACGAGGATTTCAGTGACAAATGTGGTCAAACGTAAAACAACAAAACTTGAAATGATCAAAGGATCATTATTGAACATATTGGTCTATAATAATTTTTTTCATTTTGTTTCACATACCCCAATTCATTTGTAATATACTGAATGGCACATCCTGTATATAATTCTAACACAATCTTTTAATAAATAGCATTGTAAAATAAATATTGTTCATAAATTAGTGATGAAAACACAATTACAATTTCAGTATATCAATACTGATTATGGAAGAATATATATTGAGATTATACATTTCTGTATTGTTTCATTAATATTGATATATTTAAATCTTAAAAAAATATAATGAAATTAAATTAAAATTATTTTTTAATTCGTAAATTTTTTATTAATCGCTCGATGTATATATCGAAAAATCTATTTTTTTCTTAATTTTATAATTATAATAATTATATATTATTTATAGCATTTGTACGTTTGTGTGTGTGTGTGTGTGTGCATACTTGTATTAAATATCTATTTGTTATATATATGGTAGCTGTACGACATATAATTAATCTCAACTCTGTATATATATAATAAGCCTTCTGTCAATTCGAATATACCTGCGAGTATGTGTTCTCATTTCAAATTACCGGTATAAAAACGTATGTTAATCGACTTGAATTTTTCAGTAGCTTCCTCTAAATATATAGGAAATAAACATATCTAAAAGAAAATTATTGTTTTAAAGAATGTCCTCCAACTTCAATTTTATTTTTTACATCCTTTACCATATGCATACTTGGGTATGTATATACGTTATTCATACATTATCATCTCAGTATACCAGACAAGATAGAAACATGAAACCAACAATGATTGAAAGGATCTAACCATCTATAGTTTATATTATAATGCAAAACATTTCTATATAAACTATATATGGTATTGACTGCGATGCGAAGTGTAAAACTTGCATAGCCAGAAGTGATATATAATATCACTTTGAGGAAATTAAATGCAATCAAATATAATATGAATTATAACTACCTGTTGTAAATATTATTTTAAATACACATAAAATAAAAAAAAAATAGAGCGTGTATGATATTTTGAAAGTAGTTTCTTGTTGATATACACGAATAATACCAAAACACTATAAGTCTACTTTTTTGTCTGTGCGGTAAAAATAAAAAAATTGTCTTTTATATAAAAACAAGTTTAATTCACTAATTAATAAAAATACGAGTATTATAATATATTTTATGTCCATACAAACAAAATCAATGGGTTTTTTTCCGGAATTAATCGATATCGCATATATAATTTCAATTTAAAATATATAAATTATATTAATATTCGCGCAGAATTCATATAATGTAACTTACGACATATGCTATACAATAAACGTACGTGTATACTAAGCAGGCGAGTTTATATTAAAATTATAAGTGTATACAAAGAGTTAAACAACAAATAAGCGGCATGTCATAAATCGTGACAACTGTTTATTTTTTATTTCTTCCTCAGCACAATAAATGATTACAAAATCAACATAATCTTTGAAAATATATCATAGACAAAATGAAAAAAAAAAAGAATTGCACATTTCTTGTCTAAATTGCTCGAATACCTGCGTAACTTCTTTTGCTTCTTCTAAACAACTTTCGATTTCATGAATTCGTTTTTTTTTTCTTTCTTTTATTCACATTTCATTTCATTTTAATTTTATATAAATATGTAAATAAAAAATATATTCATACACACACACACACACACAAACACACAAATGTATGATATTATTTATTTCGCATAAATTATCATAAATTATACAAATTTAATGATATATTTAAAAATGTCATGGTAACACACATTTACGATATTATACCATAAAAAATAAGATAAAAAAAAAGTCATTTCTCTATACATTTCACAAAATTGGATAATTTTACCTAGATAATTTGAATTTGTTTTTTTGTATTTCTTTTGAATTTATATTAGATAATAATAACTATGTGTTGTGCATAAGATGAGAAAAGATAAGATATTGTACTTTTTTTTCTTCATCGGTTTGTAAGATAACGCTGTCTGTTTCTTTATTATTATTATTTTTATTATTATTATTATTATTATTATAAGAAAAGAAAATAATAGTAAAATTATAGGCTCGTACATAAAAAATACGAATGTAAATTGTTTTTAAATTGAGTATAATTTTTAAATTAATGTAATGACCTCAATAAATTTTTTACATTTTAATTTAATATTGTAATAATAATAATAAAAATAATAATAATAATAATAATAATAATAATAATAATAATATACACGCAGACGTGCTAATTTGTTCCATATAGTGTTACTATTGTGCTTAAAACTATATTACAATAATACTAAACAATAAAATTTGATAATTTGCTAACTAATATGACTTACTGTATATGTCAACGATTAACAGAAAAACTAATTGTAATTTTTTTTTAATTAATTGTATAATAAACAGTTGATTTTCATTTTATAAGTAATATAGAGATACAAACTTAAAAATCGATTATTATTTGTAACTTTTAAATTAAATGTAATGATTTAATTAAAATCTTATTAATTATATAGAAACTGCATACAAACTCTTATAATATATAGCCTAGTAACACTGTCCGTAGTTTGTTCGTAATATTTCCGCATTATATGTAGTAGTCCGTAGTTTTAATACGAGGAAATATCTATGGATTTCTTACGGATGACCGCTGGAATTTTAATATGATGAGCGTAACCCAGTCCATGGATTTTTATAAAGAATGTCCTTGAATTATCCGTATATTTCCGATGACAATTTCTACAAATTTTCCTTAGAAGTATTTCTCGTTGCTATTTTATTCCACAGAATATCCATAGAATTTATATTCAAATTTTTTATGAACAAATCCACGGATTTTGACACAAATATCTTTGGATTGTAGATGTATTTTAGCAAGTAATACCCGTGAATTGTCCGTATTAGCAGAATAACTTTTCTTCTATGACGATGATGTCGAATCGCGGTCTGATTCAGTTTTTTGAGCACGGAATGAATATGCTGCCCGAACGATGACAAAAATTCATCGATTGTGCATTTTTTTTTGTAATAAACAAGAAAAAAACCCTCGGATAAAATCCATGAAAACTCTTTCAAAATTCCTCGGAAATATATAGATTTGAGTTGCTGGTTGTTTTAAAAATTATGAAAATAAATTAAAAAGAGTGAGGATTATATTATAATATATAAAAAATTTGAACCACTGTCTTGGATAATTGGTGTCTGGTGAAATAAATTGTGAATACAATACCGCCGATATATGTTGGAAATATTACCCTGACAATCCAAAAATTTCAATTGAACTAATTAAAATACTATTATATTAAATGGAAAATCTATATGGATATTCTTTGGACAAATTCCAATATATCTTTTCCATGGAAAATATGCCTTCCAAGGAAATTTTCCTCATTTTTCAAAGTACGGACAAATTGTTACTAGGGTAGTTACGCCAACTTTCAAATTGAAGACAAAACTGCATATTTACCGCCTTTTACCGTAAATAGTAAATTATACAATTGTGCACAACTCTGCTTTAAAATTTGAGATAATGCAAATTAAAATATAATATATGAATTTATTTAGATGTTTATTAATCAGGAAATATAGTGGGTTCAATTCCCACTATTTTTCATAGGAAATTTTTCGGCATTTATTTTAATACTGAAATTTTTCAGTTGGGTGACCAGTTGTTCGTTTGTGGGATAAAAAGAAAAACGTAGATCTTTGAAAATATGGTGTTGTACGCTACTCGCAAAGATTAACAATGTCTGCACACACATCACTATATGGACAACAAAACACGTTTACATCCATTATTATTTATAGTTGAAATATTGGTGAGTCCATCTGAAAAAGAGGACTCGTCTAAATTTTTATACGTAAAATACAAAGGATTTATATCGAATTTAGTCTCAGTCTACGTCTACGTACTAAATAAATTGCTTGTAAACCAAGCCATTGTACGATAAAAAGAAACAATCGAATTGATACATTATCATTTAAAACGTCAATGTAAACATATATTCATATATTCCTTTTCAATAAATTATATAATAATTACATCCTAGTATTAGTGTTCAATTATTTTTAAAATTGATTCCGAATTATTTCATGCCGACTATCGACTAGTATTTAGACGTGATCGGAATGAAAATTCTATAGCAGCATTTCAGTTGTTAGGGGCTGCGAAATGTTGATTGCAATCAGTTTCATCATGCAAATCGTGTAATTATATACCAAATTTTAATTTTAAAATAAGTCCAGTGGTAAATTCTGATCACCAAAACGGGAATGTATACAATCATAAAATGATTCATGCAGTAATTGAATTGAAATCTTATATGAATTTTGGGACGTGTTTACAATGAAGTTATTGAATGCGTATTAATTATATATGTAATGTCTTATTTGTTGATGATGACGAAATTTTGATTTTGGGTAATTTTAATAATTTACTTAATTGTGACAATTTCTATGAAGCTATAAATACTTTTTAAAATTTTATGTTTGATCGTTTCATTGCGTAATTCTGTGCTTGATTCTGATTTTTCGGTTTATCGGTTGCTATGTAACAGATTTTTGGATGATGTCTCAAACTATCGTCCAATTAGTAAGCTTTCCAACAATTCCTAAATTATTTGAAGCTAATTTTACAAGAACCGTAATATTTAGTATTATATGCGGATTATTAGTTCTGAACTGTATGGTTTTATGTATGAACGATCAACAAATACTAATTTGTTAGAAATTATTATTTTTTGATTGGGGAATTTTGTATAGATCGGTTATTTTGCGGACAGGCTGTGTAAATTTTTTCTTTTGATGACACTTTATATATGCCATAATAAAATTATTAAAAAAAGATTGATAGATTAAATATTAAAAAATTATTTATTTCAAAAAGTAATGAATTTTTATTATAATATATAGGTGTATTAATTTGCATATGCGCTTATTAGTTTTATTTACATTCACTTCACATGATATTTTGTAAAATTAGTAGAAAATCTATATATATACAATGACAAGGTTATAATATTATAGTAATAAAAGGGTCAATTAAATTTTTGCTATTTATTTATAATAAAATTAACATGTTTTTTTATAATATTATATAATATATTATATTACAAAACGCCTCAGTAGCGCAACAATATCGTTAAATTGCGTGCATGACAATTGATCGGTAGTTTGTCGATTTGTTTTCTGATTTTTATGAAATATTTATATGGCCCACTTTTCATAAGGATTTTTTTTTAACTCACAATGAGTTGTCATTTGTGGGTGGTTTATGGAAGAAAAACATGCTACTGGTGTAGCTCAAACTTTAATGTTTGTAGTTTGTTTTTAATATAGGTAAATAATCAGCGAAGTTTTGCTTTTTAGAATTGAATGATGACATAACGTCCTATAAAAAGAATAATATGCAAATGTCATGATCCTTCATTTGGATATTTCAATTCTCTACATTTTTACGATGGGCAAGAGTTAATATCAAAACTTTAAGTATAATAGAACATTCTATAATGAGTGATAATTTTGAAAACGCGATTATTCAATGAATCAAAAGGTTAATTTCCAGATAATCTGAGAAATTATATACTCGATCAATTCCATTTAGAATGTAATATGAGTCCTATGTACATATAGTGGAGTGGGAATAGCTTAATCTCGGCAAAAATCTTTAAATTCATATAATAATTTCAATTTTTATTTATTTATTTTCCATATAGGAACATCTACAAGAAGTCATCGATAAATGGGAACAAATTGATGATGAAATATGGGCAAAAGTTATTGTTTTTGAAAAAAATCGTCGTGTTGCAAAGGCTTATGCTCGTGCACCGGTTTTAACAATAAATAATTCAAAAGATGGATTTGATGGCATGAGGTAAATTTAAATTTATATTATATTACAATATTTGACAATATTAAATTAATAATCATTTAATTTATGTATCTGTATATGATACAATAAAAATTTAACTCAATTTTACACACGTAATATTTTGATTTGATTGACTTTTTTTTATGTTTTTGAATCGGTTTCCTTATTATTTAGTGTTTAATGATACAAAAATTTTATGTTTCTATTATATTGGGTAGTGGAAAAAGTATTGAGAGTGTTTAACTGGTTTAACTCAAAATTTAAACAATTTTTACGTTATATTACAAACGAATTTTTTAAACTACAAATATGTGTATCTGAATTAATCCAGACTTAGTAACTGTTTGTGAACATTCACATTTCTTCAACCACACTTTTTTTCGCACAGTATTGTCAATCGTAATCTAGATTATTTCATCGTAATCTAGGTTTCGTTCCGTTTCGCTATTGTAGATGTTAATTAGGTACATAAAATTTTCCATCGTTAATTCATGCGGGACCCAATCAACAATAATCTTATTGTATTCAGTTTCTTGCAAATTGTTTAATTTTAAATGTTTGGTGTTAAATGTTTAATGCGATGTTATGGATGCTTATGTGACGGTCTTCCAAAATTTCTTGCTGATTTATATCAGCTGTTTCGGTGATTGATCTAATCAATCGTGAAATACCGGGTTATCAAATTTAAATGTGAAATTTTTTGGAATTTATTTGAATACTGAAATTTGTCCCATTATTGGTAATCATTTGTTCGTTTATGAATTAAAAAACAGCGGAAATCTTTGAAAATATGGTCTTTTTAGACACAACTCAAAGATGCACACGTTAAGAAAACATTTAGATTTCGTTAATTTGAGATCAATTCTAGAATATTTATATACTCCCATGTGGTGTATACTATATATGTACCAACTTGACACTGTAATCAATATTTGGTAGATGCCATAAACTCCATTTGGTGCGTAACATGGCTTGCGTATAGCACACAGAAATATTTATATTCAGGATGTACATAGAATAACGTGTAATGTATGATACTAATAAACATTCCAATAAAGTCTAAAACCGCCTGTAGTGTATACTTAAAGACATGTTGATATAGTGGTACATATTTATTATTATTATTTTTATATAGTATTTCTCGTGATTTTTTTTTTATGATAACTAATAATATAAATCTGTTATAAATTAACCATTAACAAATCACACTACATTAATTAAATTTATCTTTTAAGTTTATTATACATAATATCATATTTCATTTATATTCTAAAAATAGAAAAATATAGTATGTAAATGTATAAAAAAAAAATGCCGATCCCATATAATTTAATGTCTATTTATATTCATTCATCCATTCATTTTTCTCCATATCTGTACTTAAGAGATATACTCGTATATTTTAAATGAACATGTTTTTATTTGCCTATATATAATTACATACATATTCGTATATATTGTGTTCTAGTTATTCTTGTTATACATATTCATGTTGCTTTGAAAAACTGATTCATATATGGTGGTACCTACATACATAGTAAAAAGGTATGTAACAAAGAAGCACCATTCTTTGGTAAATAAATATGTATTAAAAGCATGCGGAGAATAGTTTATAATAATATATTATTGATTAATTAAATTTCAATACGTATTCTTTATTTGTACATTGTGCGATTGTATGCGAACATTATAATATATGCATACAAAAGTATGTTTAAATGTAGTACGCATATATTTATAAATAAATATCTATTTACACAATAACGATAATAATTCTGTCTAGAATAATTAATTTATTTTATTCTGCTTTATAAAATATATATACTCCAATTATTGCATTTAAGAAAAACAAAATAACAATATTATGAGAGTATATTGTTATGTATAAATAAAATAAACGCTCATGATGATTAGTATAGTATGGTGCGATTTTGAACGACATTTATGATATCAATTTTTTTTACTACATAATATTTCATAGGCACACACCACAGTGAAAAATAAAATCGATACGTGGGTGGTGTATTATAAATTCTTTGGTATATATCATTTGGTGTTTGAAGTGTGATATTGATATTTTGTCCGATATAACCCTATAACACACTACAAAGTAATAATAATTAGTGAAAGTAATTTTAATACCAAAGTAAACACCAATAGGTCTCGAATTAAAAAAGGTAAAGGTAAATTAATGCCACCAAAATAATAAGAATATATACAATTACAGTTTTTCTGCATGTAAAGTTAATAGCTTTATATACCCTGTAACATTTATCAATACTAAAAGTAATTCTATTGATTTTAAACCGCATTTTAAAAAAAGACGATAAATCAGATTGCAATTCAAAACAATTCATTGAATAATTTAAATATTATCACATCGTTACCATATTGATTAAACTTTTAGACTCTATTTTATCATGATGCCAAGTGAAAGTGTTATAATAAATAAAATAAATAAGATAATAAGTCTTAAAAATGACTACCCTACGGGTAATACTAGATCCAACATCAAAAAAATTAGACAAACACGTAAGATTGAATCCAGTCCACACACAAAATTGAGTTGAAAGCAATCTTTTTAAAAAGCAATAATTTATGGGATAATTTGTCGAAATTCTTAAAATCAGTATCAAAATGCTATCAACTTGATATCGATCAACAAAATTTTCCTTACAGAATATAACAAATTTTAACTAATTTGTAGTTGTTGATCTGCCACTCAAAAAACCATGTTACGGGCAAATTATAAATTTTATATTAAATTGTTAAGTTTGATAATAAGTTGATATAGCGATACCTAATCGCTATTTTTCATATGAAATTTTTCGGTTTTTATGGTATTTTAATACTGAAATTTTTGTGCTGGGTGACAATTTGTTCGTTTATGGAATAAAAAGTAAAACGGATATCTTTGAAAATATGGTGTTGGACGCTACTCGCAAATATTAACAATGTCTGCATACGCACACACATTACTAATCACCCATATAAAAATAATAGAATTTTGAAAATATTTATCTTTAGTTAATTGCCGTATAATAGGTAAATTGTTATATACTCCCATGTGGAGCAATTTACCAACTTGAACTATAAAACCATAGTTGAAATAAAGCTGCACTTGGAGCAATATATGATTTTAAAAAAGAAAAAAATATCAGGTATCACCATATCCTTTTATAATGTAATAATTAAAAATTCCTTCCCCATATTATTTTTGGAAATGTTATGTATGAAATTGACAGATACTAGGTTTTTTTTGCAGAGTGCGCTAAATAATCAAGAAGACGATAATCACGAAAATTACTATTTTTTTTTTACAAAGAAGTTGATAAGTAACAATGTTATTACTATACAGACGGATACAATCAAGAATGGCTATATCAACTTTGATTATAGTGTAGCATATGTTATTTTAACAAAAACACATATATTAACATCTAGCTATTGGTCCGCAACTCGATAAATAATATATAAAGAAAATGATGTTTGTGTATTTGCTAAATTTAGGTGAGGTGAGATGATTCAGTTTTCGTTGTTATAGTCATTCTTGATTATAGCCTTCTGTATAAGAATAACATTCTTCCTGAACAACTTCGTTGTTAAATACAATAATTTTTGAGGTTATAGTCTTCTTGATTATTAACTTCTCGGTAAAGTTTTGCACCACAAAATCGTGATTTGTGGATTTAGCTACGTTTTTTTTTTTTTTCTAAAGAGAAAGTGCATCTAAAGCTCATGAAATGTTTGTTAAACCTTATGGTGAACATGCTCTTTCGCAAAAGCAATGCTTCTAAGGTTCAAAAACACGGTTCAAAAATAATAATTTTGAGGTGGAACACTGCACCGAAAATACTGAAGCCACCAAATTGCAAGTATTATTGAATGAAGATGAATCTTAAAGTCAAAAACGAATGGAAGAAGGTTTGACAGTTAATCAAGCAATGATTTCTAGACATTTTAAATTTTTCGATTTTGGAAAGCAGATAATGCTCTGTGTTTGGTGGGATCAGAAAGATATGGTATATTATGAACTATATATTAAAATCTGTTGAGAATCTGTTAACACTGATAGCTACCCGCAACAAATGATTAATTTAAACCATACTTTGATCGAAAAATGTTCAGAATGTAGCGCAAGATACAT